>CM021100.1:290771673-290804224 GCA_007115665.2 Sequoiadendron giganteum
AGGAATCGAGATAAAGGAAATGATGGTGCTCCCACATTCAAGAAGAAGAGAGACTTATCCAAAGTCTGATGCTTTAGGTGTGACAAGTATGGTCACTTTGGTAGGAATTGTCCATCCAGGCCTAAGTAGTAGGCCACCATAGCAGATGTTGATGATGCCTCCCCTCAGAAGGACTCTTGGGAATACTTGTTCTATTCGGCATTGTCAAGCAATGTACCTACAAACACCAACACTTGGCTTATCGATAGTGGTGCATCTCAACACATCATTGGTTTTAAGGAGCATTTATCAAGCTTGGTGGAGAGAGATTCTTCTAAACAAGTCATTATTGGAGATGATGCAAGCTACTTTCTGAAAGGGATTGGGACCTCTACTCTCCATTTGGATTTTGGCATTACACTAGAGTTATGTGATGTCCTTTATGTTCCAAGAATCAAGCGTAATCTTATCTCCATTTCAACTTTAGAAGATAAAGGATATCAAGTTGCCTTTTCCAAAGGAAAAGTACATGTGTGGAAGAAGAATTCCAACTTCAAGACTGCTCAAGTAATTGGTGTTAGACATGAGAGCCTCTATAGGCTATGCACTCATCTACATCAGGCATTAGTTCATGATACTTCAAGCTTGTGTGATCTTTGTCATCGAAGATTGGCTCACCTTCACTTATGATCTTTACCTATCATGGAGAAGATGGTTACAAGCCTTCCAAAGTTCAACCAAGAGCATGAAGGTACTTGCAAAGGTTGTGCATTGGGTAAGAATACAAAAGCTCCATTTCATAGTAAAGAAAGTAAATATAAATGTATTTTAGATCTCATTCATTCTGATTTATGTGGTCCAATGTCTATTCTTTCTTTGAGTGGTTTCTTGTATTACATTCTTTTTATTGATCACTTCTCTAGAAAGAATTGGATTTAATTTTTGAAAACTAAAGAGTTTGAGGAAGTGTTAGAAAGGTTCAAGGAGTTCAAAGCTCAGGTAGAGAACCTTTTTGAGAAAAGAATCAAAGTCCTAAGATTTGATAATGGAGGAGAATACACTTCTGGTAGCTTTCATAACTTCTGTGTTGAGGTTGGGATTAAGAGGGCGTTTTATGTTCCCTATAATCCTCAACAGAACGGTGTTGCAAAGAGAAATAATTGATCGATCATGGAAGCAGCAAAATCCATGATCCATGACTAGGATCTGCAAACCTTCCTATGGGTAGAAGCTTCTAGGACTGTAGTCTATGTTTAGAATAGAAGTCCTCACAAAATCTTGGAAATAATGACTCTTGAAGAAGCCTTTACTGGAAAGAAGCCAGAGGTGAGTCATTTGAGGATCTTTGGATGTCCAGTTTATGTTCATATTCCAAAGGAAAAGAGAACAAAGTTGGAGCCTTCTAGCAAGAAGGGAATATTTGTGGGCTACAGTGAGACATCAAAAGCCTATAGGATATATATTCTAGGTCATAAATTGATCGATATCAGTAGGGATGTCACATTTGAGGAAGATGTTGCATTCAGGAAATCCAAGGGTACTCATATGGAGATCGATAATGAAGAGTCTCCTCAGGATATGGAAGTTGACCATACTCCTGAGATTCAGAGGGAGATTTCAGATCCAAAGGAAGATATTGATCCAGTTGAGCCATTGGAACCTATTGATGGTCCTACCGACATTGTGATTAGAAGAAAAAGACCTCTTTTGGCTAGGCAAACTATGTAAGAGACAAAAAGGTTTGCAACTTCAAGATGTACCTTCAGAGAAAGCAAAAGGCCACATACGTTTTCCAGTTATGTTGCTTTGATGAGTCAGATTATTGAGTCTGAGCCTTCTAGTGTTGAGGAAGATTCTACTCAAAAAGTTTGGAAAGATGCTATGAATGAGGAGTATAGGTCAATTCTCAAGAATGTTGTATGGGACATCATTCCTAGACCTGAAGGAAAATATGTGGTATCTTCAAAATAGCTATTCAAGATCAAGCATGCGGCTAATGGGAGCATTGAGAAGTACAAGGAAAAATTCGTGGCTAGAGGGTTCTCACAAAAAGAGGGAGTTGACTATGAAGAAACATTTACTCTTGTTGCTCGCTACACTTATGTCAAAACCATTATTGCCATTGCTGCATCTAGAGGATGGAAGATCCATCAGATGGATGTGAAGACAACTTTTCTAAATGGTGTGATTGAGGAAGAAGTTTATATTGAGCAACCTGATGGATTCAAGGTACATGGGAAGGAGTCTCATGTTTTCAGGTTGAAGGATTCCTTGTATGGTCTTAAGCAGGATCCTCGTGCATGTTACGAAAGGATTGATCACTACTTGTCAAACTTGGGCTTCTCTAAGAATGATGCAGAATCAAATTTTTACTTTAAGGTAATTTATGGTGAAGCATTGATTTTGGTTTTGTATGTTGATGACTTAATTCTTACTGGAGAAGATCACCTTATTCTCAAATGTAAGGAGTTGGCTTCTGAGTTTGAGATGAAGGACCTTGGGCTCATGCATTAATTCCTTGGCTTAGAAGTTTGGCAAAAGCTAGATGAGATGATTCTAAGTCAAGGGAAGTGCACCATTGATATACTTAAGAGGTTTGGTATGATGGATTGAAAATCCATGTCTACACCTATGGAGACCAACATACATAAGTTGAAGGAGGTTGTAGCTAGTTCAGACTTGGTGGATCCTACGATGTACAGGAAGTTGATTAGGTCCTTGATGTATCTAGTTAACACTAGACCAGATATTTGTTATGCTATGAGTGCACTTAGTCAGTTCATGTGTGAACCAAGAAATATACATCTTGTTGCATCAAAAAATATCTTGAGATACTTGCGAGGCACAATTGGATATGGGTTGAGATATTCGTCAAATGTGGACTTGGAGCTGCATGGTTTCACTGATTCTGATTGGGCAAGGAGTGTTACTGATCCAAAGAGCACCTTTGGATGTTGCTTTAGTTTGGGGTCTACTATGATTTCCTGGTGCAGCAAGAAACAATCATCTATAGCATTGAGTACAATAGAGGCAGAGTATATTGCAGCTTGTGTGGTAGCTCGAGAAGCAGTATGGCTTCATAAGCTCCTTGCAAGACTGTTTGGACAATCAATGGAGCCTACTATCATTCATTGTGATAACCAAAGTTGTGTGAAGCTTTCTGTCAATCCTGTGTATCATGACAGAACCAAGCATGTTGAGATCAAATACCATTATATTAGAGATATGGTATTGAGGAAAGCTATATAGTTGAGGTATATCAACACTGATGAGCACACGACAAACATTCTCACCAAGCCTCTCTCCAGGATAAATTTTGTGTACTTTTGAGATAAGCTTGGTATGGTGGAGAATACAACCTTAACCGAGAAAGAGTCTCAATATCAGTAATCCTCTTTAATGATTTCTTCTCTGTAAGAGAAGTTCAAGGTGAAATCCCTTGATTCCACCCTCTGGGAGAGCCATGGTGGATGTCATGTGTGTGAATCCATGACAACATTATGTGAGAGAGTCCGTGATGATTTTCGTACTTGTGTTTCACCCTCTGAGAGAGCCATGGTGAAAGTCATGTTGAGGTGACAACATCACGCAAGTGATGAACACTTGTACATACCATACATGGTTGTAGCCATTATGGTTGATATCATGTTGAGGTGATATCTAATATCACAATGAGGTGATATCTAATATCATGATGAGGTGATATGCTTTCACGATGAGGTGATAAGCTCCCTTCCTACATGGATGTAGCCATGTTGATTAACATCACTATGAGGTGATATATCTTACTTAGGTAAAAGTATTCCTCCCTAGCTGAGAGGGAGTGTTGATGATATAGTGCAGCCACGTGATGAATACCTTCAAGGTGAATCAAGGAATAAATTTAAATGATATCAAAAGCTATTTAAATTTATATATATTCAAATTAATGAAAGGAGACGACTTCACCTTATTAAAGTGATTTAATAATAATTAAATATTATTTATTTATGAAGGCCGACCTTCATTGAAAATCATGCCCCAACAAGAGACATCTTGAGGCTGACTTAATATTATGAAAATTCATCTCTCTTGGGCCAACCTCTCTTGGTGAAGAGGTGTGAATTTCCTATATATACAGGGCACTTCATTTGTGTTGATCATCAAGTTCATTTTCAAGCAAGTTCACATTCTTAAGAGTAGAAGGAGAAGTTTGCAATTATTAGTAGATCATCATCTACAACAGCAGGTCAATTATAAAAGAGAAACATATTGTTGGTATCCTTGCATCTAGGATAGGTGTTGTTGTTCATTGTATCTTTCAGGCATTGTGTTTGTGCCTAAGTTGTAAGTAGGTTACTACTCTTATTATTATCAATATATAGGAGATATATTGGCTGGGTTTTTCTCCCTCAAGTTGGAGAGTTTTCCCAGGGTATTGGTTGTGTTCTTGTGTCAATTTTGAATTAATTTTTGTGCATATATCTGATCGTATAAAACTAACACTTCTAACATCTACATGGTTTCAAACTTGATCTTTAGATTCTTCATTTTTTGTTGCTTGACTTTTTCATCTCCTTCATAAACACTTTCTAACTTCTTGTAGACCTCATTAGCAGTTTTAAGATTCATAACTTTCACAAGTTTAGTATTGGAAACACCACTCAAAAGAGGATACATTTCTTTACCATTTCTATCATAATCCTTTATTTCATCAGTAGTACTCAGACCATTCATAGGTATAGTATATTCAAATTCAACAAACTTCCAAACTTCAAACCCTAGAGAAACAAGGAAACCTTCCATCTTGGTCTTCCAAAATGCATAATTAGTTCCATCAAATACATGAGCCTCCTTCTTGTGCACCATCATAGATATACTTCAAGCGGTTAAGATTTGTTCCAAGGAACCTTGCTCTGATACCAATTGTTGAATGCACAACACAACTAAGAGGGGGGCGAATCAATTGTACAATAAAAAATCACCATCATTAACATTTACATCCACATTAACATTATTAGCATTTAGTTATGTTAGACTGATCTAACATGAAAAAAATAATAGAAACTGAAAAAAAACAACACCATACACAATAGAACACTAGATTTACGTGGAAAACCTAAAAAGGGAAAAACCACAGTGAGGATTATCTCACAATATAAAGTAATTACAACACCAAATAAAAAAGGCTCACTATCGAAGGGCTCACTTCCCAGAAGAAAAAAAAGGCTCACTACCATATTATAGAAAAGAATAAATAAGAATGTTACAATGAGAAATCAATCTCAAAGCAACAAAAAAATCCACCACAACATCACTAGAACATTTGCAGCCTATCTAAAGAATGTAGACACTTTCTTCTCACCGCATCTAATAGTCTAGCACATTAAAGCTCATATTGCACTTTGTAATTTCACACCTCACAACTCCGCACTTTGTATCACACACTTCATCAACCAATTCTCCATCAACTCAACACTTATTTATACTATCCTCAAACTTGAAAATAATTGACGAGGTCGATTATGCACCTCAACCATGCAAATTCAAACTAGGTCAGCAATAAGCATTCCCATAGTGGAAAGGAATGAAAGTGGACCACACCACACTTTAAATTGGATCCAAATACACACATACATTCCATACCACACTTCCAAAAACACCGAAGAATATCCGCATTTAGTGTAAACACTAGCCAAGGTCAGCTAAACCTATGTAAACACCATTAAACAATTAATTACACACTTTATTTGATCCAAAGATGACTCGCATACCACATACAACACTTAGAACAATCTAGAATATTCCAAAACACCCTGATATCCAAAAAATTCCTTCACAACAACTTCCACGTGAAGAACATACTCATCCTATAAACCTAGCTAAATTTCTAGATATTGTAACACTTGAATCCAACCTTGTGGATCACCAAACTTTGAACAACTCACACTAAAGATAGATATAAGAAATTTAAGCACACCCTTAGATCTGCAAGACCAAAAATCATATTGTGGAAAAATGTGGAGAAAAACCATTTCTCCCAAACACCACTGTAATACATAGTTCACACACTAGTGAACACAACTTCCTATGCAAAACAATCTAGAACCAGAAACTTTGGATAGAAAATCAGTGAATGCTTTTGATCAACATATCAGAACCGCATAAGTAGATCTTCAATCATGAAGAAATGTGGAGCAAACACATATAACTACTTTGCTATACAAAACACCTCTTAACCACACTATTTTCTCTTTTATTAAAATTTTCTCAAAAGCAGCTAGAAATTGAGCACCATAAACATATTTTCATCATCTTAAACACTTTTTTATCACCATCAAACCAACAACACTAAAGAAAATCAACATAAGCTTATAAAAGCAACACTAGAGGTTGAAACCGATGACACTACTAATAACAATATAATGCAACAAATCAAAGAATCATTACAAACTTCAATAAAAATCTTCATAGACTAGTTGACATCAATGACAACACACAATATATTCAAACTTCCAACACTCACTTCACATTTTGGCATTCTCAGTGGGACCCACATCCCTGATTTGACATATTTGTTGAGATTTTTGATAATTTGCAAGTTACAGTAGCACAATCATGAATTACAATGATGTGTTTTATGTTCGTAGTTTGTTGCATTTGCCTAGATTATTGTATTTTCCTAGATTGTCACATTTGAGTATTCTAACGTGTTTTCTTCTTCCGTTTGTAGGGTTTATTGATAGATTGACACTTATGCATGCATCATCATGAGTTACACAACCTCTTATGCACATTTTTCCATGTATGCTACATATTTCCACCTCTGTCAGATCACAATGATGTGTTTAAAGGTATTTCCACCTTTGATTATTTTTTCGTGTTTTCTTTCTATCAAATTTTCTTTATGATTTTTGTAACTTTTTAGTTTTACCTAACCCTAACCCTAATGTGCTATGTCTATTGTGTGTGTTTTTGATCTGACTTGTTTATGCAACATTCAATGGGAGAAGATAACTTGTGAAACTACTAACTTTTTTGAGGTGTAGTGTTTCAATCACTCCAAGACAAGTAACTTGAAATTACTCACATGTTTGTCATAGGTTTTCTTATAAAAGATGCTTATATTTTAAACTTGTATGCTTTATTGATTGCTAGATTAAATTAAATTTTCAAGTTGGTGCTCTAAAATTAATTTTTTTTTCGTGATTGGTAGGCTAGAGAGTATGTATCCTCTCTCCTTGTGCTTCATGCAATCTTGGGTGATGAGGAATACCTCTACTTTACACATTATTTCTTATACACTAAAGGAGTTGTCTATTTATCCTCTCCCCTTGCACTATGTGCAATCTTGGGTGATGAAAAATAGCAACATGAATCCTTCCTTTATTGTTAGGAGGCCTACCTAGGAATTTCATCACCCTAGAGTTTGACCTCAAGCATGTTTTTTTTCTAGTGGTCTATATAAAGGGGCCAGAGTGAAAGTTGTAGCTCTACCCACGCATAACACGCCAGACGTTCCTTTGTGGTCTCAAGTGATTCTAGACACCAGGTTTGAGATTTTTATCTTAAATTTGTGTATGTCGTGATTTTTATAGAGTTCCTCCACTATGAACCATTTTTATTTAGAATCCTAAGACCTTTTGGTCATTAATCTATAATGGTGCAATTTGATAGCATCATCACGTGAAGTTACTCACCGTGTACTGTCATTGGTTGAGGTGATTTAGGAATTCATCCTTTCAAGGGGAGGGGTGTCACAGTGGTACATGACCTTGGCATACCCTAGTCACCTACTCCTTATATTGGTATTAACATGTGTAGACATGGAAAATTGACTGACACACTTGATCCTAACTACTAACATTGTTTCATCCTGAATCACCTTCTCAACTTGTCATCATTTTTCATCTCTTAATTAAATAAATTATTTTTTATCTAATTAAGTCATTCTTCCTTGTTGATTAAATTAACCCTAGCTCTCTGTTTATTTAAATAATTCATTTTATTTAAATTAAGTCTCTAAAGCCCCCCTATTAAATTGAATAAATTAAACCTTATTTAATTTAATTTAACATTGTCCCCTTTAATTAAATAAATCAAATTATTTATTTAATTAAATATATCTTCTCAATTTTTGATTTAAATCAACTCATAAATCTAAGTCAAAATTGTCACATCCCATAATCTCCCATTAAATTAATTAACCTTTGATTAATTTAATCCTAATCCATGTCACATCCTGTAGAGAATGCAACTTGCACAATAAATCATTTATTTTGATTTATTAAATACCTATTTTCTCTCAACATGGAATAAAAGAGGAATATTCTTCCAAATTTGAAAATCCCTCCAAGTGGATGAGTACTTCCAACAAGGCATTCACTCCTCTCTTACATGTCCTTGAGCATTAAACCAAGTGGCATTTAAATCATTTCTCTTCCCTCTTCAACAAGTCATTTCACAAATTTGAAATCCACCTAATAACATTTATTGGCTCATTCATCAAAATGTGCACAACTTTCACCCATTCACATCTTGAAAAGTGGCACTTGGCCATTGGATGTTGAATGATCCCACATTGCTCAATCTTGCTCATTCTTCCAATTTTGAAATCTATAAATAAGAGGCTTTTCTCCTCAATCTTCATCCACAATTTGAGAGAAAAATTATTATCTTCTCATTGAGAGCAAGTTCATCTATTTTCTTGAGCATTTACCATCAACATAGCTAGGTTATTGTAGGTTTTTTTCAAGAAATCATCTTGTTCTTCATCAACAAAGTGGATCAATCTCCATCAAATCATCAAGCTTACAAAGGATTTGGGAAAGGGCCAATTTATACACATAATTGGCACCAATTCCCCCATGGGATTGAGGATTTGCTTTGCTTAAATAGGATTTGATTTAATTTCTTATCTTGTTCTTCATTTTCTTTCCATTTTGAGCATTGCTAATGAATTTCATGGGGAATCCTTGTTCTTACTTGCATATGAATATAATTGTGTATTTGTTTCTTGTGTTTGTGTAGGTATAAGGATTGGGGTTCACATTTTGGCGCTAGAAGGAGGGAAAATCTCAAGTTCTAATCACATTTTTTTCAAAAATTCCGTGCTTTTTAAATTTTTTTGCAGGTCCCAGAAAACTCAGCCACTGAATGTCAAGTGGCACAATATCGGACCGCTTAAAGTTCCAAACTCCACCGTTGAGCTCTTCCCACCTAAAAATTCAAATTTCCAAACTCGTTCGCAGGATTTTTAAATTTCAAAAACTGCATCGCTGCTCAAACAAAGTTGCAATCATGGTGTTTGTTTCACTGTAAAGCGTCGCTGTCAGAAATTAGTGGTGCTATATTGCACTACTAGAGTTTCTAAACTCTGCCCCACCCACGAACAATGCCACTGGGTTGGAGTAAAAAGTGCAAATTAGTTTAATTTTGACATGTGCTTTTTAATTTGACTTTTTGAACTTCTAACCTGTTTGTTGTCTCTGTGTTTCCTAGTTCTAATCAGTTTTGCAGGTTAGGGAAAGGAGGAAAATGAAGTTGAAGGTTGCATTATGGCATCATTCTCACATTATACCAAGTTTTTTTGAACACTTTAGTGTTTGTTTAACACTCTTAGAGAATTCATAATCTCTCTTAAAAATTTGTTATCTTTCATGTGCTTAGGATATACTAAATTTATTTTGGGCTCTAAAAAGAACATTTCAATTTTGCTACAAAGGGCTTAAAAATAACTTTAGGAAAAACTCACTAGATTTGGTTTCAAGATTAAGAATTGAACAAAGAAAATTCCATATTTCATTTTGGTGCACTAAAAAGAATGAAATCATTGCTTTGTGGACTTAAAATGAACAAGTGCTTCTTTGTTTTGTAATTACTTATTCAAAGTAATATCATTAAAAGGACATATGCACTTCTCTCGTGCCTCGGGATGATCTTGAGAATCAAAAGGCCTTTTGGTGACATTAAGTTGTGTAAGTAATTGCCCACACATTTCATTTTGGGATTAAAATTGAACAAAACTTGCGAGTGTGAGTGGAGGATATTGCGTACATTCTCTCTCTTTGTGTTGCAACAAAGATTGATTGAGTTACAATAATTACTTACTCGCTTTTGTTTATCCTAGTGGGCCTACCTTGTAGGAAAAAGTAATCACCCAAGGGAACGACCCAACCAGGAACACGCTGAAGACAAGCGACTTCCAACTGGTATATAAGTGTGGATTCTCGAGGAAAGTCTGAGAATCACAAGGATTCTTCCTACGAGAAGGGAAGCAATGGTCTCTCACCGAATGGATGGTCTCCCATGAACGAAATGACCGTATTAAAACCCTTGTTTAGAAAAGGCCAAAATCCTTAACTAATTGTTGGTGCAAAAGGTCATGTCCTTTGAAGTTACCCCATGTATACATGTGGTTTTGTTGTAGAGATGATAAATATTCCATGGGAGATTCATGGGTATTGATGTCTGGCTGACCCGAGAAGTGTGTGTCATGGAGGGGAGCCAGTGTGGTCAAGCATCTAGTCATCCACATTGAATATGCGTAGCTGGATTTATCCAAGTGGGAACCCAACAAATATTATCTTTTTATCCTAGGATACTGCATGCTCTTGGAATCAAAAAATACTTTTCTTAGATCTCAAAACATTTGAAAACAAACATTCACAAAAAGTTCAAAATTTCAAACCCTTTGGAGGAAACAAATACTCTTGATGAATCCAAGTACTCTTGCTTGCCCTTGGGATTTTATCCTTAGAGGCTTCTAAGTGTTTGGGTTTAATCATCATTTGTTTTCACTAAAGTCAACCTACGGAACTATGCTCTTGAAACCTTGATTTTCACATAATGGACCTTGTGGAATGAAAAGGAATTGAGACATAGACATTTAGTTTGAAAATTTAAAATCAAAGAATTTTTTGTGGTAAAAAGAACTCATTAATCAAAGCTAAAAGATAATTGAACCCCACATGTGTCATTCCAAATGATTTCTCGCAAAATCAAAATCCTGAAACCAAAGCTCAAAAAGCTTAGTCTAAAAGCTCATGAAGAACACCTTTCAGGGCTTTATGAAGTTAGAGAAAGGTTGGTTTACAAATTCTACAAGAAAGCATCAAGAAAAAATCCAAAGTTGTATGAGTTTTATTATCAACAAAATCCAAGTCTTTTTTAGAGGTTTTCTTTTCTCACATAGGAAGTATGGCATGTTCTTCAAAACCGAGGTCTTAGAAAAAAGAGTCTTATCTAGGTTGGTATAGGATAAAAATCATCAATCTCACCCATCTTTCGAACATATTTCAAAAAATCACCTCACCAACAAACTCTTGAAAACTTTGAAAACATCATCATGTTAAACTTTTAGGAAAAATCAAAATCATCTTGTTTGACTTAATACACTTAGTGAAATTATCAAATCCTTGTGAACAAATTTACCTCTTCATAAAATCCAACATCTTGAGGTCTAGGAGCTCATTATCTTGTTTGGCTTAACACACTTAGTCAAATCATCCTCCTATGTACAAGTTTACTCTAGGATGACACAACTTCCTAAAGTTTACAATTCCAAAATCACTTTGTTTGACTTAACACACTTATTCAAATTATCCTCAATCAAAATCAAATCAAATCAAGCCCTAAATTTTAGCATTTCCCCCAAGGTTCCTCAAGAGTTTTCATCCTCTGTATCACCCATATTTTATTTATCTCATCTTCATTATCACTTTGATCCTTAATCTATCCTAGTTCTTCTCTTTTTGTACCTAAAGTTAGATCAATTGATGTCTATTTTATGGTGAAAACAATATCTCAACACAAGAAGAATATGGAAATCACCAAGGAAACATCAAATTCAAGTGATCTAAGTCAAACAACTCCTGAAATAAATCTCGTTGGATCAAGAAATCCCCCAAGAAATTCCCCTCTACCACCTCAAAATATCCAAGAGGAGGGTCAAGTAGAGGACATCACTAACAATGCCTTAGGGATGACATAAGAGGAAATCCTTGAGATGGTGCAAAATCTCAAAAAATCATCAAATTGTCAATGCTATGATAAGGCTATATCCCTCCCAATACATACTTGAGTTGGAAAACGAAGGGGCTAAACTCCCTTCCGACTATGACCTAAGTACTATTGTGGAAAGATCTCTTGGGATCATTCCCTCAACATCATCCATGCTTCCATTCCAAAGCATCACTCAAGACATCCCCTAAATCATTTCATTTATCACTTCCACCCCATCGGTTGTTAACAAGGGAAGCACCATGCTTCATGAACTCTAAAAAAATTGGCTTGTGAGCAACAGGGAGTTGGATACAAACACCATACCAAATCAATATGTTATGGTAAATCCATCACACCCATATGTCCCTCTCACATTCCATGATTCCACCAATCCATCCTCTTATCATGCAACGCCAATTTATCCTCTAGACACACAAACCTCTCTCCCTACCTCAAAAGGAGAGGGTGACTTGTTTCGAGCAGGGGGAATCTTTGATCCATCATCATCACTTCAAGGGAATGCACCACCCATCTTTCCACCATTTCCACCTCCATCTCTTGGGTTGAGTCTTCCTCCTCTACCTGCCATCAATGACCCCAATCTAAGTAAGACCCCCATCATAAATCAAAACATCACATCAAATACTCCCATCTTGTTACCAATATTGCACCAATAGGTGGCAACCATCCAAACAACCCCCACAATCAACACATCCACTATTTCCCAAGTTACTCAAAGCATGGTTTCCCAAGAGCCAAGCATCTCAATCAAATCATCCACAGCTCAAACCCTGATCATCAACACGATCGTTCCACTCATCACAATGGTCCACACCCTTCCCAATCCACCACCACCACTGCCAAAACACAACACCGAAAATTCATTCACCATCGTGTTAAAAGCTGCTCGACAAGCCACTTGTCAAAAGGCACTCCAAAAATCACAAGCTACACAACTAGCTGCTCAACAAGCACAATAGGCACAACAAGATGCACAAGCTTGGGCCTTAATACAACAAAAACAAGTAGCTCAAGAAGCACAGGTCGTGCAAACAACTCAAGCCACTCAAATTGCACAAACAGTTCAACAAGTGCATTCTCAAGCCCGAGCCTAGTTTCAAGCCCAACAACCACAAGCAAAAGCATAGTACCAAGCACAATTGCAATTGCAACAAGAAGCATATCAACAAGCCTTAAAAGACTATCAAGTACAATAGTAATACAACCAATAGAAATCTTTGTTGGCATAACAACAACACGACCAACAACAAGCATTGTTGGCACAACAACAAGCATTGTTGGCTCAACAACAAACACATGCATTACTTTCTCAACAAAGCTGGCAACAAACTCCCGCCAACAACCCACCCGTTAATCCCACACCTCAGAACATGTTCACCCCACCTCCTAATCCACAACATGATATAACAACACAAATCAAAATTCTCTCACAATAAGTGCTTGATCTACAATCAAGAAAACAATAAGGACACCTTGCAATTTGTGTCCCTATCCGTTGAAAAAAAACATGGCAATGGTACCATTCTCAAAGGGATTTGAAATCCCCAAATTTGACAAATATCGTGGGATAGGAAACCTTGAAGATCACATTAGGGAGATTTAGGTACACTGTATGGAGGTCGCATATGATGACACATACCTGATGTGACTATTTCCTCAAAGCTTGGTTGGTGCTGCTATGGAATGGTGCTCTCATCTGCCTATGGGCATCAAAACATTCCAAGGCATCAAAGATGCATTCCTCTAGAATTATGCATTCAACATTTGCATGGATGTTAGTTTGGAAGAACTTTTGACACTCAAGCAAGGAAGGGGGGAAACATTCACCACCTTTCTCCAATGATGCCGAGCCAAGGCCAATCAAAGCAAGTGGGCCATACCAGAGGAACAACAAGTTTGTACCATCATTGCCAATCTAGAAAAGACCTTGGCATTCTATCTAAAGATCTAATGTGTCACCATGTATGATCAATTGATCCCCAAGGCGCTCAATATTGAACAAGATCTTTTGAAACAAGGGGACACGCCTACTTATCTTGAACATCAGGACAGTCGCCCATCCACCAACTACAATGATAAACCACACACATGGGTGAAGAAAAAAAATGTCACCAATGATGGAGTGGTGGATGCCAAGGTTTTCATCAATGTTCCCAAAAAAAACAATCAAACACATCATCAAACGCAGAACAATAACTGAAATAACACACAAACAAATGTTGTGAACCAACAACCACCCCACAACCAGATCAATAATCTCAATAATCAAGGAGGACCACCTTCGCAAAATAAGTATCCTCCCAAGAAGAAATTCATAGCCCTTGGGGAGTCAATTGAGTCCATCATGAATTTTTTTTTTAATGAGAACCTCATCAAGGTCCCCACTCATGATAATTACACTGAACCCCAAATAAAGCCACCTTAGTACAACGGAAATCTCCTTTTTCATTATCACAAACTCAAGCGGCATATGATCGCCAATTGCATGAAATTGAAAAACATCATCCAAGATCTCATTGATGACAAAGTCATAAATGTCAAGCAACCAGTTGGTAATCAAGATCTGAAAATATACATGAATCCAATGCATAACCACAACCAAGGGAATGATAAAGGTAAGAATTATTTTGGCAAAGTGAACCATGTATAAGAAGGAGTTGTCACATATCTTGACGAATTGGTCACTGTTGTCAGTATCAACGGAGCCAACGTTGGTTGTGGAGTCACCACACGTGGCAAAAAAGTCACTATTTTTGGGGCATCACAACCATCTAAGACCCCCACTTCAAGATCCATCCCAAATGGTTATAATGTCCTTGACCAGCTAAAAATAACCCCTGCTCAGATCTCCATCATGGAATTACTAAAGATATCAGCTGCCCACAGGGAAATACTTGAACAAGCATTAGCTTCATCTATCCTCTCTCCCAATCTTGATATAGAGAAATTCCAAGCTATGGTCGGTAACATTACCACTCTGAACCTCCTCACCTTTTCAAATTAGGACTTCCCTGCCCAACCATCTCATAACCGTGTGTTACACCTTGAAGTCTTGGTCCAAAAAACTAGGGTCAAAAGGGTCTTGGTGGATGGAGGTTTAGGCCTCAACATCTATTCATTAAAGCTCATAAAGAATATAGGAATTTTTGAAGATTCCATTAAGAAAGACAAAGGAATCACAATCAGAGCATATGATGACCAGGAAAGAGTGTCTCAAGGAACTATCAAACTCCCAACCCAAGTAGGGCCAACTACAATGGAAACCACATGTCAGGTACTTGACCTTGATTTTTCCTACAATATCCTCCTAGGACGTCCATGGATCCATGGGATGAAGGAAGTCGCCTCAACATTCCACCAATGCATTAAATTTTCATACCAGAACTAGGAGGTCACAATCCATGGTGATCCTTAACCCTTCACCTATTGCAAGAATCAAGAGGCCAAATAATACAAAGTTCCCCAAGTTCCCAAGAACGATGAAGGCCCTTCAACTTCATATATAGACCCATCCAATATCGCCTCCACTTCTAGGAAAAAGACACCTTCCATCCCCGACATATTTGACATCAAGCTCATGATCCAAGATAATGGGTGTGGGGAATACAGAATGAAGAAGAATTCTTTTGTCATAGGGGAGTTACCTCAATCTCCTAGGTTAGATGGGCAACCCCAACCAGTTGAGGCACCTTCCCACACTTTCAGGGTGGACCCATCTAGATTCCAATGTTTGGGTATCTAGGTCGGGAAGCCATGGATGAAAGAGACATTTTAAGCTCACTATACCAAGATGAAAGACCCGTGCCAAATCTTCCCATGGATGAAAGAAGTAAGGGATTGCAAATGATGCTTGGTATGGGCTACAATAAAAATGAATTTCTTGGAAGGAATAACAATGGTCGATTAGAGCCTATCATTGTAGAGAGATGAATGAAAACTCTTGGCCTTGGGTGTACCCCTCCAAGTGTAACCATACGTGGTTGAAGTCCTCTAGTTAATGCAGTCAGGACTCCCCCTCAGTTATCAACAACCACCCTTAGACTACACGTATCCACAAGTTAGGTCATAGACAATTTCACCTTTGACATCACCAATGTATGTAGTAGTAGCGATGACGAGGATACCATAACCAGCTTACCCATGTTTTTTGAAGACTCCTCCCTACTCATGATTAGCACCTTATCTTTTGAGTTAGACCACCAAATCCATGTGATAAACTTAGTATACCCCCAACTCATTGATTATGACCAATGAGGGCCATCAATTCTAGACACATTCAAAAATGATGAGGCACTCTTGGAATTCATGGGACTAAGGGATACGGTACCATGTGGAGATCATAAGGTGCGGTTCAACATCACATTGGACACACAGGCTTATTACAGGGAAACAATTGAGAATAATCTCAAGGTCCTTGAGTGAAAACCACACTGTGGCACTCTCCGGCCATAAAATAGTAAAAATAAAGGACACATCCAATGGTGAAAACCTCTCTGAGGTGCTAGAGGATGAAGGATTCAATCTTCCCCTCACTACAATTCATCAAGAAAAATTAGATGTCTTAGCAGAACAATGCAATCATGTCAAGTTGGGCACATAGGAGCTACCACACATCACCTTCTATGCTGAATCACTTCTACCTAAAGAGAAGGAACTTTTGGCTACATTCTTAAAAGAAATAAAAGTGAACTTTGAATGGACCTACACTAACATGTCGAGTCTCGATCCAAAAGTCATGGTGCATCACTTGGCCGTCTATCTAGGGGCAAAGCTAGTAAGACAGAAGTTGAGAAAATTGCACCCCCAAATAGCCTTGTTAGTCAAAGTGGAATTGCAAAAGCTCTTGGATGCAGGATTCATAAGGCCAATTGATTATCCTGAATGGGTGTCAGATCTTGTACCTATTTCAAATCCAAATGGGGGCATCCACATCTGCACCGACCTTAGAGAATTGAATAAAGCATATTATAAGGATGAATTTCCACTACCCAACATTGACATGATAGTGGATATGACAGTCAAACATGAGATTCTCTCGCTAATGGATGGGTTTTTTGGATACAATCAGATTATGATAGCAAAGGAGGATCAACACAAGACAACATTCATCTGTCCATGTGGGAGCTACTACTGGAACATGATGCCATTTGGCTTAAATAATGTAGGAGCTACTTATGAAAGAGCCATAACACTGATCTTTCATGACATGATTCATAAGACGGTGGAAGACTACGTAGATGAAATACTGGAAAAATCAAGAAAAGGACAAGACCACATATTAGTTTTGAGTTCCATCTTTGATAGGTTGGAAAAATATAAGGCCTGCCTTAATCCAAAGAAGTGTGTCTTCTGTGTACAATCAGGCAAGCTCCTGGGATATATAGTGTCAATGAGAGGAATCGAGGTGGATCCTGCCAAATTCAAGGTGATCCTTGATATGGAAGCACCTAAGACACTTAAGCAACTAAGAGGTCTACAAGGTAGACTCTAGTCCATCCATAGATTCATAGCATAGCTAGAAGATAAACAGATCCTATACTCTCATCTACTCCACAAGGGGGTAGCATATAAATGGGATGAAAAATGCGACGAGGAATTTAACGGAATCAAAGAATACTTACTCACGCCACCAGTTTTGATGTCGCCAATCCCAGAAAAACCACTGATCCTATACATTTTAGCAACAACAATAGCTCTTGGTGCTCTATTAGCTCAACATGATGAAAATGGAAGGGGGAGATAGATATAACACATCAGCAGAACTATGGTAGGACATGAGATAAATTACACACCTATTGAGAAAGTGTGTCTAGCAGTTGTATTCGCAAATTAGAATTTAAGACACTACATGTTGGCTCAGCAAATCAAGTTAATTGCAAAGATAGACCCACTCAAGTACCTACTCTCCAAAGCCACTCTCACAGGATGAACATCCAAGTGGGTTATGATCCTAACTGAACATGATATTGAATATGTAGAGCGCAAGGCCATGAAGGGACAAGAAACTGCAAACCACCTGATAGAAGCACCAATGTATGCCAATAATCCATACAATTGAAAACCACTTGATAACACACAACATGGGTCAGGCACCGGGATATTCTTCATAACACCACAAGGTGATTGTATACCCAAATCCTATAAGTTGTCCTTTTCCTGCACAAACAACATTGCCGAATATGGGGCTCTCGTTATATGATTAAGAATTGTTGCACAATGGAAGATCATGGCACTCAAGGTCTATGGAGATTCACATTTTATCATCAACCAAGTCAATAGCAAATACCAAACAAAGGATGACAAGCTAATACCATACAAGAAACTGGTAGAGAGCCTCAAAGATTCATTCATTGATATCTCATTTGAACAACTACCTAGAGAAAACAATAGAGCAGTGAACACAATGGAAATGATTGGATCACTCTTGGGAATCCCACACAACATCCCAAAACAAGAATTCTTGGTAGAGAAACTTCTCCTGCTATCATTCGAGGTATCAGAGCCTCAATTCATGTGTGAACTCGTTGGTCTCGATGATCCCTAGTATCATGACATTTACACCTACTTAAGAATACGAGTCTTGCCCATTGATATAACCCCGAATCTTAAATGAGCCTTCGTCAAGAATTCAACCCAATTTGTCATCCTAGGAGAAATCCTCTATTGTAGGAGCATTGAAGGAACCCTGTTGCATTTCCTAAACATTGAGGAAGCCCTAACTTCTCTAACTAAGGTACACAATGACATTTTTGGTTCACACTCGAGCAGTATGACTTTGACTAAGAAGTTGTTGAGGACTAGATACTATTGGCCCACAATGGAGAGAGACATACATGATTTTTTCAGAAGATGTTTGCAATGTAAGAAACATGGGGACCTCATCCATGCACCAGCTCAGGTGCTTCATCCCATTGTTATACCTTGGCCCTTTTTACAATGGGGGCTCGATCTCATCGGAAAAATCACCCCCACCTCATCCAATGGCCACAAATTCATCATCACCACCAAGGAATACCTTACAAAGTTGGTTGAATCCATTCCCATGACCTATATAACTGGAAAGAAAATATCTAAGTTCATCCTGAACTACCTCATTTTTCGGTAGGGTGTCCCCCAAGCTATTATCTCAGATAATGGGACATCCTTCAAAAATCAAGATGTTCATGACTTATGTGAAAAATTCAATATCCAACATCATTTTTTGGTGTATGTGCTTCTTGGTGTGCTTGCACAAGTACGAAGAAGACCTTCCTTATCTTCTTCTAGGATCCTAATCTCCTCTAGGATCTCCAAAAAGGCTTAGATGATTAACTAAGGCCTTGTCTAACTCTTCTCTAAGAGCCCAACTCTTGTGCTTAACCTTGAAGGATAGTCACCCTTAGTTTACTTCCACACTTCCTCCTACACTTAGAAGACTCTAAGTGCTACCATCACACAAATCATTGAATTGATTGTAGGGGTGCCAAACATATTGAAAACATGCCATTTTCTTCCATTTGAATCCATTTTGGAGGATCTCCAAATCTTTCTCCAATCGGGTGTAAAAATGTGTCTTGAGGAGGCCTAATTCTTTGTAGCCATTGATAGTGTCCTTTTCCTCGTTTTGACAAAAACCTCCCAAACAAATTAAAAAACTAATCCCACATTCGAGTACCCTTTTCGATGTTCTAAAAGATTCATCAACTCTCAGACTCCTAGGTCTTCTGTACAGAGGTTTCCTAGTATCTAGGACAAATAGGGCTAATAGACCTAGTTTGTAGGACCTCACTGGTTTCTCACTCAAAACTTAATCAAATGGATTGATTGGACCTCAATCCTTCTATCATGATAGGATACTTGTTCCGTATTGTAACTCAATCCCCTGCCTAAATTACTCAATTCTTCACTGTCAAACCTCTAACCGAGCACTCTAAGCTCGCCTAGGACTTGACATTAAGACCCTTTGCTCGACTCTTCATGACTCCTAACCATAAATATGTATAGAACAATGGCTCCCCTAACACTTCCATCTACCCTCAGGAAAACCTCATGACTAGATTTCATGGGGGAGCCATAAAAAGACAAACTGGTCAGGACAAGACCAGTAAAACCCTTAAACCTTAACCTATTTATCCAAGACACTAAATTAACTCGAATCAACTTTCTTACAAAAAGAAAAAGCCTTAATACTATCCTATGAACACTATTCTAACATCAAATTAAAACATTCAACCTGTATTCTATCACTGTCACACCATATGCTCGGTGTTCACACAAAACACAGAAATTGCAGAGCTATATTCTTATTCCAAAAACTTGATTACAATTTTTTTTCATGAATTCAAGCCTCCTTCATATTAGATTCCATTCACCATGTTTTTAGGATATGTTGGTCGATCCCCCACTCCTATCCTTTAGGGAATCCTATGTAACTGAGTTGCATGCAACATTTTCCATAATGGCAAATGTTGTTATGACAGTTTTGTAACAATATTAGGTAACTTTGTCATTATGCCACCTTCCTAACTCTTAGTACCTCTATCTCCTATATTTCAAGCAACCAACTCCATTAAAGGCCTCATGGCATCTTTCTAACATCATTCATGTGTTTAGAACACATTTAAGACTCACATCCCAACTTAAACTACTAAGGCTAAGCAATGTAAAAACTAATAACTCCTAATGACTAACTCTCCTAGTCCAAACAAAAGCAAGACCTTCTAAGGTCCAAAATAAACACACAACTACTCTGACTTGGCTAAGGTCAGATACAAGCCCAAAATATCCTAACTATGGAGGTTAGCCAAGGTGTGCTCCTGCACCATCCTCCCCAAAACAAAAGAGTTCAATCCATCCTTGGATTGAGTAAGTTGAGATCAATGCCCAACTTCTTGAACTCTGATTCTTTGATCCACATTGCATCAGCATCCGTTTCTCCATGCCTCTTGATCAGATGCTCTTTGTATTCCTTTGTTCTAGTCTTCTTGTAGACCCTAGTATCTAGTATACTGTTAGCTTGTTGGACTGTAGCAGAAGGTAGTCTGAGCTCTTCCACATCATGGATGACTTCATTGAGGCTTTGATCCATGTCTAGTGGTGGTCCTTTGTAATGAACCAGATCTACAATATTGAAAACAAGGGACAGTCCACTGTCTTCCAGTAGCTCCACTCTAAAAGCATTGTTCCCATACTTTGCCAAGATAGGACAGGGACCTATCCTTTTCATCTGCAACTTGTGAGGGACTCCCTTCAATAGTCTAGACTTATTGAGATGTATCATCACCAAGTCTCCCACATTAAACTAAACTTCTCTTCTATGCTCATCCACCTTGGTCTTATGCTTCATGGTGTTTTCTGTCAATGTCTTCCTGACTATGTCATGAATCTCCTGCATTACATAGGAAAAATCATCAGCATAACCACTTCCCTTAACTCCATATTTTAAGGCTCTTAGCTCATAGACTCCTCTAGGATGTAGACCATAGAATATCTCAAAGGGACTCTTCCCTGTTGACCTGTTCACAGTGTCATTATAGGCATATTCAGCTTATCCAATCAACTGATCCCATTGTTGACCATACTCCTTGGTCAAGCACCTTAATAGATTTCCAAGGCTTCTATTTACAACCTCGGTCTGACCATCAGTTTGGGGATGGCATGCATATTCAAAAGATAAATTAGTGCCCAATCTTTTCCAAAGAGTCTTCCAAAAATGACTCATAAACTTGGTGTCTCTATCTGACACTATGCTCATAGGTAACCCATGTATTCTTACTGTCTCCTTGAAGAAAAGAGAGGCTATTTGGCTGGCATCATTGGTTGTCTTACATGGCACAAAGTGAGCCATCTTGCTGAACCTGTCCACAACTACATAAACACTATCCATACCTTGTCTTGTCTTGGGTAACCCAACTACAAAATCCATACTCAAGCATTCCCATGGCCTAGTAGGAATAGGTAGTGGTTGATATAGGCCTGCATTTGAAGAAGTGCCCTTGGCCCTTTGACATACTATACAACTTTCCACATACCTCCTAACATCTAGATTCATCCTTGGCCAATAATAGAATATTTGAACAAGTTCTTGTGTCTTAGTGATCCCAAAGTGACCACTCAATGCACCATTATGCTTTTCTTGTATCAAATTCTCTCTAATAGAGCCTCTAGGGACACATAACTGGTTTCCTTTAAACAAAAGGTTACTCTGCAAAGTATACTCAGCATATCTACTATGAAAATGATTCTTGTATTCAACACATACCTTATAAATGTTTGCAAAATCTTCATCATCTGCATATAGATCCTTGAAATGATCTATTCCCATGCTCTTCAACTGAATCTCTTGGATGGTAAGAGCACTTCTACTCAAGGCATCAACCACCTTTTTGAGTACTCCTTTCTTGTGCTTGATATTAAAAGTGTAAGCTTGCAGGTATTCAACACACTTCATGTGCTTGTGACTCAATTTCTCTTGTGAATTTAGGAAACTAAGTGCTTGGTTGTCTGAATACACTATGAACTCATTGGGAAGCAAGTAGTGCCTCCATTTCCTTAAAGCCTAGACCAATGCATACATCTCAAGGTCATAAGAAGAATACTTCTTCTTGGCTTCACTTAACTTCTCTAAATGAAAAGCCACTGGTCTGCCGTCTTGGCTTAGAACAACTCCAATAGCCACATTGCTTGCATCACACTCAATGGTGAATAGCTTCTCAAATCTTGGCAACACTAAAATAGGTTGGGTAGCTATCTTTTCCTTCAACAACTCAAAACTTTTGTTAGCTTTCTCATTCCATACAAACTTAGTCTTTATGCCTCCTTTAATGGTATCCAACATAGGAGCACAAATAGCACTAAATTGTCTTATGAACTTCCTATAGTATTGAGCAAGGCCATGAAAACTTCTTACCTCAGTTGTTGTCCTTGGAGTAGGCCAATTGAGGATGGCTTCTACCTTACTAATGTCCATTTTCAGATTGCCATGAGATAGCACAAACCCAAGGTACACCAGCTCTGTCTTGATGAACTCGCACTTCTCCAAATTGATCATCAACTCCTCCTCATGTAGCTTCTTGAAAGCCAGTTCTAGGTGTTTGAGATGTTCTTCTCTTGTCTTGCTATAGATTAGTATATCATCACGATATACCACTACAAATTTGCCAATGTAGTCTTTGAGGACTTCATTCATGAGCCTCATGAATGTGGAGGGGGCATTAGACAATCCAAATGGCATGACAAGCCACTCATATAAACCCTCATTAGTTTTGAAGGTTTTTTTCCACTCATCTCCCTCATGTATCCTTATTTGGTGATAGCCACTCTTCAAGTCTATCTTGCTATAGTACTTAGCTCCACCTAGACAATCCATTAGGTCTTCAATCCTAGGGATAGGGAACCAATACCTTATGGTTATCCTATTAATAGCCCTTGAATCAGTACAAAGCCTCCAAGTTCCTCCTTTCTTAGGTGCAAGGACAGTGGGTATGACACATGGACTAATGCTCTTTTTAATGAGACCTTGGTTTAGGAGTTCTTGTATTTGTCTAGCTATTTCTTCATTTTGTTGAGGGGTCATCTTGTAGGCTACCTTATTTGGTAGGGTAGCTCCTGGTATCAAGTCTATCCTATGACTTATAACTCTTTTAGGAGGTAATGCTGCTAGTTGTCCACTACTTACAATGCCTTCATAAGTCTGCAGCATATCATGTATCTCTTTAGGTAACTCTAGCTTCTTAGCTGCTTTGTCATTACTTACCTCTTTTGGCCTTAACACTAATGCATAGCCAACTCCTTCTCCTTCTTCCAAGGCTTCTAAGAACTCTTTTTCACCAACCATGAACAAATTAGGACCTGCTGTCTTACCTCTGCATCCTCTAATAGTGACTGGATTTTGAATGTTACCTTATCCTTCTTGAAAGTATAAGAGTTCTTCGCTCCATCATGTATAGCTTGGCAATCAAATTGCCATGTTCTACCTAGGAGCAAGTGACATGCATCCATAGGTAACACATCACACAAGACTTTGTCCTTGTACCTTCCAATTGAGAACTCCACCCATGCTTGTTCATTTACTAAGACATGTTGGCCTTTATTTAGCCATGTGACCTTGTAAGGGTTGGTGTGGGGTATCCTTGTCAACTTTAGCTTGCTAACTACTTCGTCTGACACAATATTGTCAGTAGACCTTGAGTCAATGATGACTCTACATACTTTCCCCATCATTTTGCACTTTGTTCTAAACAGGGACCTCCTTTGGCTTGGTTCCTCCTTAGCCAGTTATTTGATCAAAGTTCTCATCATGAGGTTCTCACCTTACTCTAAATTTAGTGGCACCTCTGAATGTTTCTCTGCAAGATTTTCCTCATCATGAACTAGATTAGTTCTCTTATCACCTCCTTGAGAAGTACTACCCTTCTCTGGACACCTATAGGCAGGGTGTCCCATTTGATTGTAGTGATAACACTTCATATTGGAAAAGTAATTTCCTCTTCCTTGTCCACCAATTCTTCCTCTAAAGTTAGAGCCTCTTCCTCTACCACTTCTACTAGAGCTTCCTT
This sequence comes from Sequoiadendron giganteum, assembly GCA_007115665.2. Taxonomy (NCBI): domain Eukaryota; kingdom Viridiplantae; phylum Streptophyta; class Pinopsida; order Cupressales; family Cupressaceae; genus Sequoiadendron; species Sequoiadendron giganteum. Next base: position 290,796,192 of record CM021100.1, read on the forward strand.
CTTGCTGCTCAGTGTACTTAACTTCTCCTTGAGCCCTTGATTCTGAACTCCTTCCACCATAACCACCTCTTTGTCCTCTACTATCTTTTCCTTTACCTCTACTCTTGGAAGTTTGCTCTTGCTTCCTTTTGCTTTTCTCCTCTATCTTCAAGGCCATTTGATAACATTGGTGGATGGTTTTGAAGTTCACTAGACTCATGTCTTCTTGAATAGACCATTTAAGTCCATTCAAGTACCTTGCTAACTTGATGCTTTCATCTTCAACCACCTTTGATCTTAGGAACAATGTTTGGAACTCTTTGGTGTATGTTTGGACATCCAAAAAATTTTGTCTAAGATTGTGTCTCCTCCTATGCAACTGGACTTCATAGTCATCAGGTAGGTAGGTCTGCCTTCCTTTAGTTACCATGCCCTTCCATGTAACTATAGGACCCTTTCCTTCTTTTTCTCTTTCATTTTGCACAAACTTCCACCATGTGAGAGTTGAACCTCTCAACCTTGACTTGGCCACCTTTACTTTTTGGGCCTTTGAGATACCATCACATTCAAAGTGATTCTCAATGTTGTCTATCCAATCCATGATTGAATTTGGATTCATCTGTCCACTTAAAAGAGGTACACCCTCCAAAGCTTTGCCACTTAAAGCCTTTAGTGCCTTCAAGAAGGGTTCTTCAGGAATAACAGGGTCAGGGGTTGGAGCTTCCTCCTCCAATTCCAATTCCTTTTCCCTTGCTTCTTGCTCTTCCTTCTAATCTACTTTATCCTTTACCCTATCTGCTGTTTCTTGGACTTCATCCAAGAGTTGCTCCATTCGAGCCAATCTCTCTCTTAGTGACTTGTTATCCTCTTCTTGTTCTTCTACCTTCTTGGCTAACTCAGCATTAGCCACCATTGTAGTACCTTCCACTGACCCAAATGATGGATTCTCTCCTACTGATTCAGGAGGTTGCAACATTAACCACAAGCCTGATCAAAACAAGCTTTGATACCAATATGGTGTATGTGCTTCTTGGTGTGCTTGCACAAGTACTAATAAGACCTTCCTTATCTTCTTCTAGGATCCTAATCTCCTCTAGGATCTCCAAAAAGGCTTAGATGATTAACTAAGGCCTTGTCTAACTCTTCTCTAAGAGCCCAACTCTTGTGCTTAACCTTGAAGGATAGTCACCCTTAGTTTACTTCCACACTTCCTCCTACACTTAGAAGACTCTAAGTGTTACCATCACACAAATCATTGAATTGATTGCAGGGGTGCCAAACATATTGAAAACATGCCATTTGCTTCCATTTGAATCCATTTTGGAGGATCTCCAAATCTTTCTCCAACCGGGTGTAAAAATGTGTCTTGAGGAGGCCTAATTCTTTGTAGCCATTGATAGTGTCCTTTTCCTCGTTCCGGCCAAAACTTCCCAAACAACTTGAAAAACTAATCCCACATTCGAGTACCCTTTTTGATGTTCTAAAAGATTCATCAACTCTCAGACTCCTAGGTCTTCTATATAGAGGTTTCCTAGTATCTAGGACAAATAGGGCTAATAGACCTAGTTTGTAGGACCTCACTGGTTTCTCAATCAAAACTGAATCAAATGGATTGATTGGACCTCAATCCTTCTATCATGATAGGTTATGTCCATACCCTACCTAGAACTGTACTTGTTTCGTACTGTACCTCAATAACCTGCCCAAATTACTCAATTCTTCATTGTCAAACCTCTAACTGGGCACTCTAAGCTCGCCTAGGACTTGACATTAAGATCCTTTGCTTGAATCTTCATGAATCCTAACCCTACATATGTACAGATCAATGGCTCCCCTTACACTTCCATCTACCCTCAGGAAAACCACGTAACTAGATTTCATGGGGGAGCCATAAAAAGACAAACTGGTCAGGACAAGACCAGTAAAACCCTTAAACCTTAACGTATTTATCCAAGACACTAAATTAACTCGAATCAACTTGCTTACAGAAAGAAAAAGCCTTAATACTATCCTATGAACACTATTCTAACATCAAATCAAAACATTTAACATGTATTCTATCACTATCACACCATATGCTCGGTGTTCACACAAAACACAGAAATTGCAGAGCTATATTCTCATTCCAAAAACTTGATTACAATTTCTTTTCATGAATTCGAACCTCCTTCATATTAGATGCCATTCACCATGTTTTTAGGATATGTTGGTCGATCCCCCACTCCTATCCTTTAGGGAATCCTATCTAACTAAGTTGCATGCAACATTTGCCATAATGGCAAATGTTGTTATGATAGTTTTGTAACAATATTAGGCAACTTTGTCATTATACCACCTTCCTAACTCTTAGGACCTCTATCTCCTATATTTCGAGCAACCAACTCCATTAAAGGCCTCATGACATCTTTCTAACATCATTCATGTGTTTAGAACACATTTAAGACTCACATCCCAACTTAAACTACTAAGGCTAAGCAATGTAAAAACTACTAACTCCTAATGACTAACTCTCCTAGTCCAAACAAAAGCAAGACCTTCTAAGGTCCAAAATAAACACACAACTACTCTGACTTGGCTAAGGTAAGATACAAGCCCAAAATATCCTAACTATGGAGGTTAGCCAAGGTGTGCTCCTGCACCATTTTTCCACTCTGTACTATCCTCAAGGAAATGGCCAGGTTGAAGCTACCAACAAAACCATCTTGAAAATCCTTAAGAAAATAGTCAATGACATTGGTTGTGACTAGCATCTATAGCTAAATCCTACCTTATGGGCCTATTGCACTAGAATTCACACACCAATAGGTTCCACCCCATTCTCCCCGGTCTATGGATCAAAAGCCATCCTCCCTATTGAGATCGAGCTCCCATCCCTGAGAATATGACTGCAAAATCTCATCATCAATGAAGAATACAGGATCTCACAACTGAATGAATTACAGTTACTGGATGAATGGCTTATGGATTCCATAAACCATTTGAAGTTGTATCAAAACTGACTCAAGCAAAGTTATAACAAGAAAATCAGGAAGCGAACCTTTCAAGTCTGTGAGCTAGTATTGAAGGAGAACCAGAAGAACTCGTCGAATCCAAAAAGAAAAGGTAAGTTTGAGCCCCATTGTTTGGTACCTTAAAACATCACGATGAGCTATAAATCAGGAGCCTATCAGTTATCAACACTAGAAGGTGAGCCTCGGCAGGAGCCCATGAACAACTCTCATCTCAAAAAAAAATATGCCTAAAATTTTTCAAGGTATAGAACCAAAAATACCAAAAAAAAAAATCAGAAAAAGGTCTTAAAAAATGGTCACTCTGATGAAAACTTGGTAAATAGGCATCTTGGTGACAACAAAAAAATACAAAAATACAAAAATCCAAAAAAAATCAGAAAAATGATTGAAAACAATAAAGAAAAAAAATCGTCCTCTAGTGAAAACCACTTTGGTGGCGCTTTGGAAAAGCACGTTGGTGAAAACCTGGAAAACAAGTGCGAAGCATAAAAAAAGTACTCTCCATCCACTAGGATCTTCACAACTTACTTGACACACTCACTTATCCATTATATTTCATTTATCCTTCCATCATTCGTTTGCATCCGTACCATAGCTTAATCTTGTGTTCGTATCATGGTTCACCCTAGTAATACTTGGCACATTCCTAAGGTTGGTTTGTCCTGCCTTTATCGAAGTAGTCTATCACATCACACTAGGGGCATGCTCCTGTACCTGCATCAGATTGAATTCATTTATATTCTCATGATCTTTTTTAAAATAAAAAATCCAAAAACATTTAGAAAATCCATAAAAAAATCCAAAGAAAATTCAAAAAATCCTACAAAAATAAAAAAACATTCAAAAAATCATCGAAAATCCAAAAACATCCAAAAACATCCAAATCATATCAAAATCCAAATCATGTCAAAAGTCTGAAAAATAAAAAATAGAGTCATCCAACCAAACTACATCATCTTTGAGCTTGAAAGTAGGCAATTTTGACCTTTGATCATCCCCCGAGACATTTTAGGTTTGTCCTTTAGGCGTCTATCGCAATGGAAATCCGTTTTCCCATCTATTTCATCATTGAGTCAAGTCTGTGTCAATTGAACTACATGGTCTCTACGTGTATAATGTAGGCAAGGCTAATCTGTTGATCAGCTCTCGAGACCCCTAGGATAGGTCTTTAGGTTAGGTTCTTGGTCATAAAATCTAGAAAATACCAAAAATTAAAAATGAAAATCTCAAAATCAAAACATCAAAAACATCCAAATATCTGAAAAACCCAAAAATGGTGCATCCGCCTCATCTCACTTTCACCCGCAATAATCATCACTCATAGTAAATCAATCACCATCTTCATCCTTTGGTAAGTCAATTGGAAGCAAGTCTAGAAGGTTCCAAAGAGAACACCCAATCATCAAAGTCTCAAGTCTAGGTCAGTAAGTTAGCAAGTTGATAAACTCAGAGTATCAATAGCTATTGGAAAAAGTGCCTCAATGCTTACTAACATGGAACTCCTAAAAGAGCAGTATCAGTGAGACCCTTGGAATGGCTTGTCAACGAGTAGTTGCCTTGGAGGGATTAGATCGTTGTGACCTTGGACCTGTCTTGCCGACAGATTTCATTGGGGTGACATGAACTATCAGAGTGAATTTCCAAACTCATTCTAATAGCAAAAGTCTTGGCGATGTTAGTGTGACCCTGTGGTTGTCTTGGCAATATCGGCGTTACCAGAATAGTCAGAGTGACATTTCTAACTCATTCCAATGGTAGATGTCTGGGTGATGAATATCATTAGGGAGACTCTTGGTGATGGACGCGTCAGGGAGACTTTAGCTGTCTATGTGACTTCCTGATCTCCTGCTGACAATATTACTCTTGCCGATGGATCCACTCTTGTTGAATGATTGGTGTGACTCTTGCCGATATGCGTGGTCTTGGTGTTCTTTGGGATATCGGGGAGACTTGAACCATCGGTGTGAATTTCCAGTTTGTTGTCGATAGTGTTGGTCTTGTCGATGGTCCTGAGATCGGGGAGACTTCTCTAAGTATGAGTAATAAGACTAGTAGAAGTCGGTACAATGTGCAATGGTCTGTGGGAGTTATGGCATCGGTGAGATGCAGTCTGTTGTCTCGCTGATGGGCAATACAGTTGAAGTTTGTTTACCAAGTGTTTGTCCTACATGTTCTATCTTGGACCAATGAGAGAAGCAGAATGCAAACCGATTGGTAGTTGAACTATTGTGACCGTTCTCTTGTGGGAAATGAACAAACCACTTGAGTAGGGATGAACAATTCGGTCATGGGTCTGGTTAGAGAGTTCGACATATGAGTGATCAAAATAGTGTGAACTTCATTGTATGTTGAATAGAAGCATTGTAACAGTGAGACTCGATATAAGGTTGATCAGGAAAATGTTACTGATATAGAATTGTCATCTGAAAAGAAGAGTTTATAACTTGTATGTAATTTGTTTACTGTAATACAAGTGATCTTTCTTTGGTGTGGTGGTTTTTTCTCCCGTAAGGGTTTTCCCACGTAAATCTGGTGTCAATTGTGTTATGTTTGTATTTCTCAAATTTGTTATTTCTTTCGTGTGTTTCTTAATGAACTGTAATTGCAAAGTTTAAAAGGCATATCTCTTTCTCCTCTTAGTTTTGAAATTAGGAAAAGTTTGCTCCACAATCGAATTTTTCCTAACAAGTGGTATTAGAGCCTAGCCAGTTGTGTTATCCTTGTGGGTAGGTTGGATTTTTTGTGTCAATTTATGTTAAGTGGGAGTTTTGTAGAGGTCTTGAATTTGTCTAATTATAGATTGAGATGGCATTGACAAGTACATCCAGAAGAATTGATATTGAGAAATTGAATGGCAGCAATTTTGAGTTATGGAAACTGAAAGTGGAAGATCTATTGGTTGACCATGATATTTGGGTTGTTGTGTCTAGAACGAAACCTATAGGCATGAAGCAAGAAGATTGAGACCTCACAGATTGAAAAGAAAAGGGGTTGATAAGGCTCTATTTGGCAGATTCAGTTCTTTTGAATGTTCATGAAGAGAAGACTGCATCTTCTTTATGGAAAAGACTGGGAGATATTTATCAGGGAAAATACTTTGGTGAATAAGTTGTTCTTAAGAAAGAAGTTGTACTCTTTGAAAATGGAGGGAGGAACATCTATTGCTGATAATTTGAATACCTTTAATATGTTGATTGCTTAGTTAGTATTTGTAGGTGTGAATACTGGAGAAGAATATCATTGTAGGCTGTTGTTCTGTTCTTTTCTAGATTTGTGGGATCACTTGGTGATGGCGATTGGGAACATGACAACCACTTTCAAGATGGAAGATGTGGTTGCTTCTTTTCTATCAGAAGAAATCAAAAGGAAGTCTTTTGAGATGGTGAAGGAGGCTTTGGTTGTTCGAGGTAGATCGAAATAAAAAGGAAAGAAGGACAAGAAATCCAAATCGAAATCAGAAGGGAGATCAAAGTCTCCTAGAAAGAATTCCAAGGTGAAGTGCTAGAGTTGTGGGCAGCCTGGTCATGTCCAAAGGGATTGCAAAGAGGATAAAAAGAAGAAGAAATATTTTGATAATGATTCCTCTTAGAGAAAATCAGATGCCTTCATTGCAGCCTTGGAAGATGTGGTTGCTTCTTGTGAGATTTCATGTGGAAAGATGATGTATGGTTGATTGATTCTAGAGCATCTTTCCACATGAAATCTCACAGAGACTGGTTTACGAAGTATGAAGAATATGATGACGGAAAGGTGTATTTGGGAAGAAATTCATCTCTGGAGATAATTGGTTATGGAAGAGTCAGAGTTCTGTTTCTTGATGGTAGAATTAAGGGAATTGATGGCATAATGCATATACCAGGTTTGGCTCAAGGTTTAATTTCTATAAGAAAGTTGAACGATGTTGGAGTGCAAGTCTCGTTCTTTGGAAATGGCTATAAGATGACGAGAGGCTCGATGGTGCTTTCTAGGGGTTCTCAAATTGGTACTCTGTACAAGCTTGACACACTGGTTGTTCAATGCAATAGTATATCAGCAAAGTCACAAAAGGTTGTTTGTAAAGAGAAGAATGAAAATGTTCCTATTGCGGAAAATTCTTTGGAAGTTAAACTTCTAGCAGAAAAGACTATTCTCTAGCATCAAAGGCTTGGTCACATTGGTGAAAAAGTTTTGAAAGCCTTGAAAAATAAAAACTTGCTTGAGGGGCTTGATGATTGCAACCTGGAATTTAAATTTTGTGAACATTGTATATATGGAAAACATCACCATATTTGATTTTATTCTAGTCCTCATAAATCTTATGGTGTTTTGGATTATATTCATTTTGATGTGTGTGGTCCAGTGGATGTTCCTTCATTATTGAAGTCCAAGTATTATATTTCTTTCATTGATGATTATTCGAGAAGGGCATTTGTGTATTTTTTAAAAGGTAAATCAGAAGTGTTTAGTCATTTTAAGGAATTTAAAAACCTTGTGGAAAATCAAACTGGAAGAAAAATAAAATGTTTAAGGACTGACAATGGTGGTGAGTTTTGTTCTAATGAGTTTGAAAGGTATTGCAAAGACCATGGGATTAAGAGGCATAAAACAACACCTTACACTTTGCAGCAAAATGGATTTGTTGAAAGGTTGAACATGACGTTCATGGAGAAGGAAAGAAGTATGTTGAGCAATGATGGTTTGGAGCAAAATTTTTGGGCTGAGGCTGTGGCTACAACATGTTACTTGTTAAATCAGTCTCCTTTATTAGCACTTGTTGATAAAATGCCTATGAAATTTTGGTCTAGTAAGAAGCCCTCTCTAAGAAATATTCGTGTCTTTGGCTACGAAGCAAATGCTTATGTGCCAGATGTAAAAAAGATCTAAATTGGATAACAAAGCTAAAAAATGTATCTTCATTGGGTATGGCCTTGGTGTGAAAGGATACAAGCTTTGGAACCCTGTGACTAAGAAGGTATTGTACAATAGAAGTGTAATATTCTGGGAACTGAAACCTTCTTCAGTGGATCTGTAGTCAGGGATGGAAGAAGATAAAAAGGATAATGA
>CM021100.1:290805282-290925753 GCA_007115665.2 Sequoiadendron giganteum
AATGGTATGTACAAGGCCAGACATTTCCCAAGCAGTGGGAGTTCTTAGTCGATTTATGGCGAATCTAGGAAGGGCACATTGGGATGTTGTGAAAAGAGTGTTTAGATATTTGAGGGGAACTTCAAAATATGCTCTATGTTACCATGGAAATTTGGTTGGATCACAGAGGACTCTTAGCATTCGTAGATATGTGGATTCTGATTGAGTAGGGGAAATTGATAGTAGAAGGTCCACTAGTGGATATACTTTCATGTTGAATGGTGGTTCAATTAGTTGGATGAGAAAGTGACAAGTTGTAGTCACTTTGTCCACTATGGAGGTTGAGTACATGGCAGCAACTCACACCTGTAAAGAACCAATCTGGTTAAAAAAATTTTGTTCTAACACTGGGTTTGATGCAGGGTAGATTACAATTTACTGTGACAGTCAGAGTGCTATTTGTCTGGCAAAAAATCCAACTTTCCATGCCAGGACAAAACATATCGATGTGTAGTATCACTTTGTACAAGATATGGTGGAGGATGGAAAGGTCTCTTTAGAAAAGGTGGATACTCTAGAAAATGTTGCAGATGCATTGACGAAACCAATGAGCACAAACAAGTTTAGGTGGTGTGCAAGTTTGATGGGCCTTGGTGCCCATGAATTTCAGTAGTTGGTGGTGTGCAAGTTTGATGGGCCTTGGTGCCCATGAATTTCAGTAGTTGTGTTGTGCTCTTGAGGTGTCAGTAAGATCTTCGTCAAGTGGGAGATTGTTGGAAAAAGTGCCTCAATGCTTACTGACATGGAACTCCTAAAAGAGCAGTATTAGTGAGACCCTTGGAATATCTTGCCAATGAGCAACTATCCTGGAGGGATCAGATCATTGTGACCTTGGACCTATCTTTCTGACAGATGTCATTGGGGTGACATGAATTGTTGGAGTGATTTTCCAAACTCATTCTGACACTAGAAGTCTTGGCGAATTTGATGTGACCCTGTGGTTGTCTTGGCAATATCGGCGTGACCAAAATAGTTGGAGTGACATTTCTAACTCGTTCTTATGGTAGATGTCTAAGAAATGAAGATCATCAGGGAGAGTCTTGGTGATGGATGTGTCAGGGAAAATTTAGATGACGACATGACTTCTTGATCTCCTACTGACAGTATTACTCTCGCTGATGGATCTTCTCATGTTGAATGATCAATGTGACTCTTGCTGATATGCGTAGTCTTGGTGTTCTTTGGGATATTAGGGAGACTTGAACCATCGGTGTGACTTTCCAGTTTGTTGTCAATAGTGTTGGTCTTGCTGATGGTCCTGAGATTAGGGAGACTTCTCCAAGTTTAAGCGATAAGACTAGCAGAAGTCGGTACAGTGTGTGATGGTTTGTGAGCATTCTAGAATCGGTGAGACATGATTTGTTGTCTCGCCGATGAGCAATATAGTTGAAGTCAGTTGACCAAGTGTATGTCCTACATGTTCTATCTTGGACCAATGAGAGAAGCAAAATGCAAACCGATTGGCAGTTGAACTGTTGTGGCCGTTCTCTTTTGGGAAATGAACAGACCACTTGAGTAGGGATGAACAATTCGGTCATGGTTCTGGTTAGAGAGTTTGACACATGAGTGATCAAAATAGTGTGAACTTCATTGTATGTTGAATAGAAGCATTGTAACAGTGAGATTCGATACAAGTTTGATTAGGGAACTGTTGTTGATAAAGAATTGTCATCTAAAAAGAAGAGCCTATAACTTGTATGTAATTTGTTTACTGTAATGCAAGTGATCTTTCTTTGGTGTGGTGGGTTTTTCTCCCGTAAGGGTTTTCCCATGAAAATCTAGTGTCAATTGTGTTATGTTTTTATTTCTCAGTTTTGTTATTTCTTTCATGTGTGTCTTAATGAACTGTAATTGCAAAGTTTAAAAGGCATTTCTCTTTCTCCTCTTAGTTTTGACATTAGGAAAATTTTGTTTCGCAATTGAAGTTTTCCTAACAATAGCTTATCATCCAATCAAAATATCATTATCACCTAATCACAACATGTCCTAGGATGCGACCTTCCTCCGATGGACATCAACATCAGGCATCACTGTAGTTTAGTCTTAGCTAACGGTATGAAGAACATTAGCTTGTTTGTTTACTTTATCTTTTTCTTTGGATTTATCTTATTGCGCTCATTCCAAGGACCTCTCGATGATGTATAAACATAAATATTTAGAGAGAAAGGAATGAGGCAATGATCATTATCTTTTTATCTATTGTTCTTGTTGGATTTTCTTGTAAAATAAATTCATCATGCGTGCTTTTTTTGGTTTGTAGGGATGGTATTCTAGATGTCTTGTTGACCACATAGGAAGGCTTGTTTTTCTATGTTTTGGTTTGAGGTGTTTAGAGTATTAGAACTATATTCTGAATAAGGTTTTGTATGCCAAGTGTGAACAGGAATACTCCTATTTTATTTTCAAGTCAAAGTCCATCACACTAGGTACCACGCCATCCTAGTTCTTTATACCCTGATGCATCGTACCTATGTGTGCTATCAAACATAAAGTAATTGGCTCTTTTAAAATCCCAACTCCTAGTAAGAAAATGGTTATCATTGAAATTTAATAATAATGGCTTGTTGAATCTCCTTTCCTCTATCTTCTTTCCATGCTAACATGGTACCATGGCAGTTAATCAAATCTATGCTAATGCATCCATCCTGCATCCACAAATCATCAACAGAAATGCATATCATATCATATAGATCATATCACATCATTTCATCTTGCATTATCATGATCTTAAGTTATGAAGAATAATATAGATTTGTTATTCTAAGCATCTTAAGAAATCATTACATTCCATTCATCTCATATCATATATCATTATGATTTTGCATAAAGAAAAGAAACAAATATCATTATCACTCATAATGCATCACATGAACCATTAGGGGAATAATATAAATCATTTGCATAACTACATCCATACATTTTCACCATAAAATACAAAAAACAAAAAAAAATGCATTCATAATAATTACATCACATCATCACATCATATAGAGCATACATCACATGGCATAAAATAAATGCACCTCATAACATATCATCGCATATAGGAAATTAAAATGCATCCATACATCATAAGACATATCATAAATAGAATCATCTCATGTATATCATCAAAATAAACAACTGTCATGGTACAAAGTTGGATCAAGTGTATACATCAATATACATGATACAATAGGGGCAATAATGATTGGAGCCCATGAACCAAAAAAATGGATAACTGCCTATGACCAAAGCTAGTCCTACTGGCTGCTTCCCTCTCCTACCTACCTCTCACCATGATCCTCAGAAGGCCTCATCCCTGTTTGTTGTGAGAAGTCTGGCACTTGGCTGGCTGGCAGCACTACCTGTCTATAATGTAGCTGGTAGTACTTAGCCTCCCTATATGAATGAATGGAAACCGACCAACCCTGGGAGGATGAGGCAATGCTCTCTAGCTATCATTGTCGACCAATCTCCTGATCCCTCTCAAACTAACCCTAGTCCCTCTCAGCAGTAACTGTCAAAACTTGTTGCCGAGTCTGATCTCTCTTAGCTGTCAAAATATGTATCTAACCCTATAGCTGATGGATCAATGCATCTCTATGATCTAGCTGCCCTGGTAGCTCCTGCTATGGGGCCTCTTTGTCCCCATCTTTGGGCTAATAATCTCAAGGAGTGGTCTGATGGACCTATACTCATGGCGGTGTAGGTGCCCGCAATGGTTTCTGCACCCATGGTGGTGTGCATTGTGCTTGGTCTCTAGGTGGTGTCTGATGGGGAGGTGGTGCATCTCCTCCCTTGTCTCCATCCCCATCCCTATCACCGTTGCCTCTTCCTCTCTGTCCCCTACCCCTACCAGCTAACCTGCCTCTCGGCCTTCATTGCGGGAGTGTCACACCTGGAATTGTCAATCTCAAGGGAGGCCTAAACCAATCCTGATATGCTCGAGTCACCCCTGCATCTACTGGCTCCTGGTCATATGGCCACAGCCTTGCCACTAACTATCTGAATGAGGCTACTACCTCAAGTGCTGGAATGGGTTGGCCCAATACTATTACTCTTGTAGTATAGGCAAATATCGCCACGTACTAATCATCTGGCCTATCCTGAGTATCACCAAATTGTCGAGCTACTCTGTCAGGGAGGTAGCACTCTATCATCGTATGCTCTCTTCCCTACATCCATCTGTCTTGTCGAGTGAATTATAACTACTCGGTATCATCATACCAAGGGCCTATGCTGAGCGAGGGCCTCCAAACAAACTCTCTCATCTAATCTATAAGTCATCGGTAATGGGTGATGCCACCTATACATATGTGAATGAAAGTAATCTGGGCTCCACCATATCGCTAGATAACAAGATAATATCCAAAACAATCGGTGTGACCTGGGGACAAAGCACTAGAATCCATTCCCATGCCTAGATGTGTAGTAATGTGACCCCGGCCCCAATGGCCTTGCTATCAAGATAAGAAAACTCATGAAGGTGCTTGTATAGTGAGACCAACATCACTAGACCCCAAGAAAATCACTCCCTGTGGACAACCATTCACTCCCATGCCAACCCCCAGGCTAGACTGAATTATTGGCCCCACCGATCTGGTGCCACAAGACCTGATATGATGGCTGCAAAAATCAATCTATAGGTGGGCACTATGCCCCGATATCTCTTCAAATTGATTTTTCCTTCAAAAAAATGGATCTCATCAACACTCATCACGTCGTAACAAGAATCCCTCTCAGCATATGGATCATAGATCACCCTCACTCCATGAATAGGTAGTCACAGCATGCACCAAACATCCTCGAGTGTAACAATGACCTCGCTTATGGGAAGGTGGAAGAATGATGTATCATTGTGCCATCACTATGCCAAGGCTATCATCATCCCCAAGTGGGTTCGAACAGGACGAACATACACCATGAATGAAAGGTTGAGAGCACCAAGTTGATCTTGAAGAAACACATGCATACCCTCCAGTCTCAACAATACCTAACCTTTGTGCTCCTTGGAGTGAAGTATCTCAAGGTACTCCTACACAAGGGAAACCACCGCGTCAAGTTTCATAAAAAATCTGAATCCCGCACCAAGTTTTCGCATTTGGAACAACAAATTTGCTGATGTTTTCAAATGCAGTGCAATTTGAAAAGTTCCAAACTGTGCCACCACAATGAAGTTTGCTAACCCTAAAGTCCTAAAGTGCGTCATGCGGTGCTCTTTGCACATGCGACTGACTTTGCACCTAAACCCTAATTCTAAAAGTGTGTCATGTGGTTCGATTTGCATGTGCACCTGAGTTTTTCCAGAAACCCTAATTTCCTAGGTGGCTCGTGACAATGCACTTTGAGGCTGTGCAATAGAGATTTTACATTTGTAGCAATGCTATACAGCACCTCTTGACTCTAGTTTGACTTTGACCCTAATAAATGCATGTAAAACAATGAGATAAAAAGTCGAGATAGGGGTACATACCACGAGTCCTATATCGGTTGGTTGTTGGTGCACTCGTACCCTCTCTAACACATGTCTGGGAAGCTATTGTTGCACCATCTCGATCAATACTCAAAGATCAGAGGGCAATAATTTTCAAAGGCTATGTGTGAAAGTGATTTGAAAATGACCCCTTGGGGTCTATTTAAGCCTAAAAAATAGGGTTTTTTAACCTAATGTGACCATCCACCTAGGTTTTTCATCCCCCAATCCTATTTTTGCCCAATCGAGGGCCATTTTGCATCTTTTTTGGCATTTTAACCATTTTTTAGGAATCTCGGAGCATATTTGGACCCGTCAGGCACCTTGTCCTCTTTTTTCGCGAGATCACCCAAAAATACAAATTTTCTTCTGATTTGTCGAGGGGAAAATATACCAACATAATCCTTCTCGTTGGGGCAAGAATGGGGTATCTAAAATCAAGAAAAATTTTGAACTTTGATCACAATAGTTTATTCTTTGAACCAACACAACAAGTACATTGCTTCAAAGAGGGGAAAATTGACCAACACACTTGATCCTAACTACTAACATCGTTTCATCCTGAATCACCTTCTCAGCTTGTCATCATTTTTCATCTCTTAATTAAATAAATCATTATTTATCTAATTAAGTCATTCTTCCTTGTTGATTAAATCATTGATACATTTTGACTCAAATTTCAACAAAAGTTCGTCAGAATTTTGATGACCTTTCGTCAGAATTTGAGTCAAAATGTATCAGTGAATTAATCAATATGATTTAATTAACCCTAGGGTCTTTGTTTATTTAAATTAAATCTCTAAAGTCTCCCTATTAAATTGAATAAATTAAACCTTATTTAATTTAATCTAACATTGTCCTCTTTAGTTAAATAAATCAAATCATTTATTTAATTAAATCTTTCTTCTCAATTTTTGATTTAAATCAACTCATAAATCTAAGTCAAAATTGTCACATCCCCTAATCTCCCATTAAATTAATTAACCTTTGATTAATTTAATCCTAATCCATGTCACATCCTATAGAGAATGCATCTTGCACAATAAATCATTTATTTTGATTTATTAAATACCTATTTTCTCTCAACATGGAATAAAGGGGAATATTCTTCCAAATTTGAAAAATCCCTCCAAGTGGATGAGTACTTCCAACAAGGCATTCACTCATCTCTTACATTTCCTTGTGCATTGAGCCAAGTGGCATTTAATTCATTTATCTTCCCTCTTCAACAAGTCATTTCACAAATTTAAAATCCACCTAATAACATTTATTGGCTCATTCATCAAAATGTGCACAACCTTCACCCATTCAAATCTTGACAAGTGGCACTTGGCAATTGGATATTGAATGATCCCACATTGCTCAATCTTGCTCATTCTTCCAATTTTGAAATCTATAAATAAGAGGCTCTTCTCCTCAATCTTCATCCACAATTTGAGAGCAAAGTTATTATCTTCACATTGAAGCAATTTCATCTATTTTCTTGAGAATTTTCCATCACCATAGCTAGGTTATTGCAGGTTTTTGTCAAGAAATCATCTTGCTCTTCATCAAAAAAGTGGATCAATCTCCATCAAATCATCAAGCTTAAAAAATAGTTGGGAAAGGGCTAATTTCTACACATAATTGGCACGAATTCCCCCATGGGATTGAGGATTTTCATTGCTTAAATAGGATTTGATTTACTTTCTTGTCTTGTTCTTCATTTTCTTTCCATTTTGAGCATTGCTAATGAATTTCATGGGGAATCCTTGTTCTTACTTGAATATGAATCTAATTGTGTGTTTGTTTCTTGTGTTTCTGCAGGTATAAGGATTGGGGTTCACAAGATGCAATCTTGTGGTGAGCCTACTATTGGGAGATAACCTTTATTACTAGCTAGGTTGTACTTATCTGACATGTTTTTGAGCTATACTAGTGAGATTTGTGGAAGAGAGCTTGTGAAATATCTTATCACCTTGAGGTTAGTCCTAAATTTTATGTTTGTTATTTTTATCATTTTCTCTCAAAAAACATAACTCAGACTTTTACACATCAAACTTACCGAAACTTTGACTAAACACTAAAACAGTCATAGTTCAACTTGCATTTTCCTGTTACAATTTTCTACTTATATAGAGATTGGTGCTTTTGTTTGCACATATTGCCATTTCTGTCATGTAGATCGCTGCTATTTCTTAGTCTACCATATCTACTTGCCCTTTATTTCACCAGTCTAAATCTCAATATTATTGCTTTTGAATAAATTGTCATGTTTGTTCTCTACATATTGTTATCTTTTCCTACATCATCACGTTTACTCTGGGGGATCATGACACATTTGTGTAGATTATTGTTTTTTTATATGACATTTGTTCCTCTGAGACCTACAAGTTGTTTGATCTAAAAAATATCATAACCTATCATCCTAGAACTAGAAACATCTATCAAAAAAATCCTAACAATCCTTTTCATTCTCACACGCCAAAACTATCCTTTCAACTTGGTTTTCCTAGGATATGTCATCATATCCTTTTGAACAAAAATAAACCTTATCAACCATCCTTAGAAATCAGTAACCTCAATCAACATTGATCTTATTAGACCATCCTTAACTCAAAATATCAAATCAATCTTTTGGAAATCAACCTATCATCTTGATAGCATCTTGTGATCTTGTTAACTTAGTAGGAACTGTTGGACTAACCGCCAGCATCTCCCTTTGGGTTTACAACATGGTTTAACCACCTCCCATGGATCTTAACTGACACTTGTATCAGGCATTGATAGGTCGATCTTTTGGTGCAATGGCAAGGCCAACAATTGGTATCAGATCTGGTCATGCATTTGAAACCCTCAGGTGATGTTGAGGGGAGATTTTTGGACTAACCGTCAGCATCTCCCTTTGGGTTCATGACATGGTTTAACAACATCCTTTGGATCTTGACTGACGCTTGTATTGGGCATTGACAGGTCGATCTTTTGGTGCAACGGAAAGGAAAACAAGAACTATCTCCCTTCTATATTTGAAAATAACTAGCATCTCTCTTTGCTTGTACTCATAATTCTAGTTCAAGTAAAGGCATCAACCTAATCTTTCATCAACATCTTGAGATCTAGCACAATCTAATCAACCTTGTCATCATCCTTTTTTATAAAGGATTGAACATAATATCCAATCATCTTTAAACATCAAAAATCCAAGTCAAATTTGTTAACCTTTTGTCTAAAGGTTAAACATCCAATCCAAATCAGCTTAAACATAATTATTTTGTCTAGAAGACCTATCATCACATCCTTTGAAATCCAAATCCAAAAAACATCATACACCACCTCAATCTTTTCATCCTTTAGGGTCTACTGTGACTTTTAGAGTAACCATAATATTAAAATAGAAGAAGAAAATGATATCCAACCCTAGTGGTTCTAATGTTACAAACACCACAATCATTGAAAATACAATTGATGACATGGGGATTTCCCTCTAGAATTTCTCCTCCTGGGTTTTACACCCCTAAACAACCAAACATGAATTCACAACAACACAATGCTAATCCTCCTCCACAACCAAACATGAATCCTCCATAACACAATACTAATCTTCCACACCAATAATCTTCAACATCAAAAGCTCACCTCTCAACAAGGAAATCAACCCACTCGAGGACAAGATGGATATGTAGAACCATATTCCAATGATGAACATACCGAAGAAAAGATCTTAGAAATAACTCAAAATCATCAAGTGCTAAAATTCATTGGTGCATTACTCACTTTTGATACAAACACTTACATTTATAGGGTTTCCTAGCATGGTTCTAAGCTACTCATTGATTTAAATGTGAGTCTCTTGGAGATCCAACCCTTATTTGTAAGGATGAAGTCAAGGTAACTCGACAAGTCTTTCAACCCATAAGACAACCAAAATTTCCATCTTTTCTTACACAAACAAATGATCCTTCTCATGCAAGACAAGTTGATAATCCCTTGATAGACAATCATCTCAAATGGAATAAGAAATTACAACCCAACAAAACCAACCAGATCCTAATATCTTGGCGGCATAAAACCTTCCACAACAATCAAGCAACCCATTCACCACTCCACTTGTAACTCATAATTCTTCAACTCTAGTATGTGGAGACTAAATGTATCAAGGAACTTGTATGAAGCCTCTTGGTCACAAAATGCACCTCAACAAGGTTAAAAACGTTAACCTGCAAAAAATGACAAACCTTCCTCCTAGATCACCAAACTTTGCACCAAATTCACCATTACATGCTAACATTCCACCACAACAACATATGTCTTCACCTATCTATACCATTCATAATCTAAACAATCGACCTCTTCAACCACAAAAAACTAATCAATGTCTTCAATAACAACAACCACCAATATATCAAAGCACACAAACATACCCCCCTCAACAACAACTAATGTATCAAGAAAATACACATCCAAACCTTTCACAGAACACTTTTCAAGACATGAATCAACAAAATCACACTAAAAAACAACCTTTTTACCAAGAAAAAAACCCTTCACACAACACTCAATATCAACAAGGGTTAAACTTTCAAAATACAAATCCTAACACATTGCAATATCAATATGATCCTTTATAAACTCAAACTCCACAACAACAAAACCTTATCCCTCAACATCAACAAAATACAAATCCTCAACACAAAACCTTATCCTTCAACATCAATAAAACACAAATCCTCAACAACAGAACATGAATCCTCAATATTAGCAAAGCACAAATCCTCAACATCAAAAAACCAATCCCCAATATCAACAAAAACTTTAAACCCTCAATTGTTACACCCAATCTTTGAATTGCAATTTACTTTTCACCTTATGTTAAATAGATTTGATGATTTACGTGATTACGAAACTTTGAAATATGAATTCTATGATGAATTTTATGTGATGTAATGATTTTATGCATTTAATTAAAATATTGATGAATATGTGACAATAATAATGGGATATAAAATGTTACAGCTAACTACTTATTTGTTTTTCCAACTGAAAATGCAGAAAGGACTTCACACCCTCCAAAGGGAGAGGGAGAGTATCACCGGGGAGAAGGTTATTGAGTAAGGACTTGATAGTAATGCCATCTGAGTTTAATCGCACCGCATAGGTCAAGCTAATTGATACCTTTGAAACTAAGTCTTTGGTCATTATTTTTGTCGATATGTTAAGTTTAATCTAGTCAAACTGAATGGTGGTTGTTCTAAAAAAACAAAATATTATTGTGTTTATTGTTAGAAGCTTGTCAATAGTAATCGATTTGATAACTTTTTTCTGTATTGAGATAAGTTGTTATTGTGTTATCGTGATAATATGTAGACTAAATATATTATGATCCATTTATTTTAATCGACCAATTAACTTTGAATATCAATCAAGTTAATTCAGTCATTATTAAATACGTTATTCTTGAAATATATATCACCCACATAGTAGCATATTGAAATGCATCTAAATGTCTTTATAAGCCACTTTAAATCATGGCACATGGGGTGCATATGTAGCTGTTTTGAAGCCACTTAAGAGGCATATATAAAAGCCATATAAATGCCTTTAAACCAACTTGCTATCTGCCAATTGCTAGACTTTTAATTGCTGCACCATAAAGCCACAAAGTGGCATATAAATCTAATTTGATAAAGTCAATAGAACAACAAGAAAACAATGACAATTGTTTTGCAAACAAAGGCATATTTTGAGGCATTAAACAACCACCATAGAGGTCTTCAAAATCTGCTTTTAAAAATCAAATATAAGCATGACTTTATCAATGCTCACATGCCTATTCAAAGGCATTATAATCAACAAGTAATAATAAATATAAACAACCATAAGGTGTAACGCGTAGTCAAAGAGGTGTGGAAGGTAAATTAAGAAAAAAGATTGGTTTGTTTTTTGTACATGAGGTCAATTGGTAGGTCATTTGGAAAATGATTTTTCATGATTATAAAATTTTGCATATAAAACTAGCAATCATACCTTGGTGTGCAATGGGTACATCGAAGAGGTGTGGAAGGTCAATTAGAAAAAAACTATTGATTTATTTTTTTGTACATTAGGTCAATTGGTAGGTCATTTAGAAAATGATTTTGCATGATTAGAAACTTTTGCATGTAAAACTAGTAATCACACCTTGGTGTGCAATCGGTAGGTCAAAGAGGTGTGGAAGGTCAATTAGGAAAAAAGATTGGTTTATTTTATGTACATGAGGTAAATTGATAGGTCATTTAGAAAATGATTTTACATGATTAGAAACTTTTGCGTATAAAACTAGCAATCACATCTTGGTGTGCAATGGGTAGCCGAAGAGGTGTGGAAGGCCAATTAGGAAAAAAGATTGGTTTATTTTTTGTACATGAGGGTCAATTGGTAGGTCATTTAGAAAATGAGTTTGCATGATTAAAAAATTATGCGTATAAAACTAGCAATTGCACCTTGGTGTGCAATGGGTACGCCGAAGCAGTGTGGAAGGTCAATTGGGAAAAAAGATAGGCTTATTTTTTGTATGCGAGGTTAATTGCTAGGTCATTTAAAAAATGATTTTGCATGATTAAAAACTTCTGCGTATAAAACTAGCAATTGCATCTTGTTGTGCAATGGGTACGCCCAAGAGGTGTGGAAGGTCAATTAGGAAAAAATATTGGTTTATTTTTTGTACATGAGGTCAATTGATAGGTCATTTAGAAAATGATTTTGTTGATATATTATTATTATATATTTCTATTATATAGTAATATTATTATATTAATATTTTTTATATTTATGTATTTACTATTATATTATTATATTTGTATTACTATATCAAGTTTTGATTATGTTACATTATTATTAATATTATATTATATTATATTAATATTAATATTTAATGCATTATATTTATATTATATTTATATTATATTATATAATGTAATTATATTAAATTATCTTGTAATATATAGTTATATTAAAGTATATTATATTTATACTATATAATATTATAGTATATAAGTAATTATTATATTATTATATATTATTGTATATTATTGTATATTATTATATATTATAATATTTTTTATTTATATTCTTATATTATATTATATCATGCTACTAATTGAATGGGTTTGGATTATGGGTGGATTGGGATTATAGGTCAATTAAGGGTGGTATTCTTAAGATTTATTCTTCACTTATGTTTAGGATAAGAGTTGAAATCACATAAATATTATATATTATTATTAGTATATGCTTATTATTGTTATATTTTTGTTATTATATATTATTATCATTATATTTTTATTTTTTATTTTTTATACATTTACTATTATATTGCTATTGTTTATTAACATGTTATTATTAACATTAATAATATATTATGAATGTCAAAAATATCATATTATTCATAATACTAAATTATTATTAATATTATTTTTTTAAATATTATACTTAGAAAAATATTATTATCCTTAATATTGTTAATACTAGTACTAAATTATTAGATGATTTTACTATTAATGTTATATACTTATTAATATATTATTCTTATTATTATATTAATAATATTAAATTATTATATTATAATATTACTTTTTAAATATTTTAATATATTAGAGTAAACTTTAAAAATACTATAAAAATTTAAAAAGTAAAAAGTTTAATTATAAAAAATACATTAAAAGAAAGTACTCATTTAAAACTTATGCATCGGTGGGAATAAAGTAGGTTTTATTAATGAAATAATTAACTTTGTTGCCTCAACCCATGCATTTGGCATCATCCTAAAGGAAATAAAAAATCTTTACATCCTCGTGAACTAAAAAATTATTTATGGAAATAACACGACTACACTTATTTGTACGGACATGTTTGGGATGCAATCGGAAGCCATTGAAGCATGAATGGAAAAATAGTGATAAAACCAATCTAAAAGTGGAAATAAACCCAACAGAACAATGATGACAATGACAAAAATAATGAAAAGTGATGAACAGACATGATTCATTCAATAGTCTTGCATACCTTATCCAAAACTCGTCACCATTCATAGACAAAAGAAGTTTTGTGAACTTCAAATAAGGATATGGCTTCAGAATAAATAAAGTTATTAAAACCTTTCAAGGTTGCATTAAAAATGGTTATTAAACTATGATGCAGGAGCATTTAGGGTGTAAGACCAATCTTGCATCACCCAAAAAAAAAATGTTGTTTATTTTCAATAAGGGTTAAATTTGGTAGGGTTAGTATTTTAGTAAGTTTGCATTTATGCACGGTTGGACATGAAATCTTACACAGACCTCCAGAATGGAAAATTGAAGCCAATGGCGAAGAAATTACTTCAATACCATTTGTCATTTGAGAGATATTAAAATTTCAATTTTCAAAAATCTTATTAAAATATTCGAAGTCAATTTTGAGGCACTTAAAGGCTCCATATGGGCCTAAAAAATTGGTGGAAAATGAAAGTAATCGACCTTTAAGCCGTAGTAGTTATGACCCCGTGAAGTTGTACTACCAAAATTAATAAAATTTCAAAATATCTTCTTGAGGAAGTTACACTTTCCAGAAGATTCTAGGGCGGTTACACCTTCCAAATAAACGATGTGAAAGGGGGGAGGCTAGGGCAGTGTAGTTGGTGGCTCCAAATTGCAGATTTGCATATTTATGTAATCAGAAAAGCCCATGTGATGGCAAATATAATGTTGTAATTTCATTTTCATTTTAGTGATAATAGAAAATATTTGCTTTCCTTCTTGCATCTTGTTTGTGCCATTATCTGTTGTTTTTGTGATTTTTAGATTGTAAGGGGAGTACCCTCATCAAACTATTATGAGGTTGTGGCAATAAGCTGAGAAACTCAAGCCTCTTAAGAAGGAATTCACAAACAAAAATATGGGATGAAAGCATAAATGAGGTGTCATATTGGGCAATAGTGGGAAGCATTAATGTGGAGTAGTTTTACTTATAAAAACCAATCGCTTGTACTTTATTTTGGTGGGTTGATGAGCATTGTAAAAGAGGAACAAAGTCTAAGTATAATATTCTTAAGCTTTTAGAGTTTGAATATTAGTTAAAAATTAGTGATAATATCATAGTAGAGTTTTGATACTCTTCCAAGCAAGTGGATATTTGTACTGAAAGTGGAGAATAGTGCATTGGAAAGAAAGAGAACTCAAGAGGAAGCTTGTTTCAGTCAATAGGGAATTTATAGGCATGTTCTATTTGTTTTTAAACCTATTATTTTCTATCAAAGAGCTTGTAGTAAGAATGTTAAGTATGATAAAAGAAAGACTCGGTTCTTATGAATGTATGAGAGAATGAACATATATAGTTTGAAACTAGGAGACTAATGATATTTAGTATTGAAATCTCTAAAAATATGAGTGAAAAGATACTTTCATGTATTTCAAATATAGTCAAATATATATGAGATCATAATAGAGAATATGATTTGATTGCTAAGGGGATAACAAGATTTATTGTGTATTTTCTTAAAAAAGTTAAATGAGAATAAGCAGAGTGTTATGTTGCTTGAGTAATATGGATTTGTGGGTAGAGAGCATAATTTAGCTGATCGAAATCTTAATTTTACTACATAACATAAACCCCATCATCTCTTATGATGAATTGAGAACCCAACCTTGTGACTTGTTAACGGGAGTTTAAAATGTAAGAGGAATTAATCCTCTATGTATCTCAAATAATGATATTTCCATGTTTGTACATGACATAATGTCAATATTATCTAAAAGACCATGTGTATATCAAGATGGTAGCATATTATCATTATTTCTTGTCTAAAAAGCCTAAGAGTAAGTGAATAGTAAACCTTATGGGTTATGATAGGCAGTAGCCTAGACCCTAGATGTTACCAAAACATAACAGGGGAATCCAATGCCCATGATGTTATATCAATATATATTTTGACCACCTTATTGGGTATGCACTTATGAATATAAGTCTTATGATAGTAGAGAAAATTGGTCTACAATTGAATATATCCTTAGTAAACAAGACTACAATGTTTATTGAGATAATCTAAAACCTAAGAAAGTTATATTCTTCAAGGAAAAATAAACATCACTATGGGGAATTAGTATATGTAATTAATATACCATATTATGACCAGATAGGTCAAGGTTTGATTAATGATTATATCTCGAGAGTAGTTGATCTTAAGGGTTATGGTAAAGATTCAAAAAAGTGGTTGTAGCCAAGACCCAGGTCTAGTTACATGAAAGTAACTCGACTGTTCAAGTTTGAAATTACTAACAACCAAGACGAGTTGTTTACTTAGTGAGTCTTCACATTATGAGAAATTATTCTATAGTAAAACTAAACACTGTACATATGAGACTATTATATGAAGAAGGAATCTTCAATTTAAGATTAACAATTGTTATTTATATAGGTTGATCATTTTGTCAATACTTTTAGTTTGTGACCAAGTGGGTCATCAGTATCAACTACTTGTGCTTAGAATGGGAGATCATATATTCTCATGGTTAATATGAAGGACTTGAATAAGTGGTAGTTTCCAAGTCCCAAGAAGTTATGAGAATGTAAATTGGGTATTCAAGGTCAGTGAAGTATAACCAGTCAAATCATTTATTGAAAAATTTAGTAAGAAACAAAATTGAACATGAGGTTGTTTCCAAGGTCCAAGACATTACATGAATGTAACATGGGTGTTCTAAAATCAGGAAGGCTTAACCAATCTAGATGAATTATTTCTTAACAAGGATTAGTACTATGCTCAAGATTAACAAGTGTCTAGGGGTAGTACTATACTCAAGATGGATAGTAGTCAAGGAGCAATATTATGCTTGAGATTGACAGGTGTCTACGAGTATGACTTAAAATAAAGGAATCACTTTTTAAATGAAAATATATATGGAATGTTAACCAATATTCAACATTATTTTTTAACCATAGGTTAGATTTAGTTATCCAAGTTGATTAGGGTGGGTGAATGAACAACGTCACTCTAAGAAAGTAGCGATTGTATATATTACAAATACTTTGGCCAAAGTGAGTGCAATAGTATTTTATTGCACTTGTCATTTCACTATGTTTGGAATAATTAATGTAATCAAATTTTTCATTCATAGTTCAGAGGTCTTCATAGTTGTTTGATGGTATTGGTTAAGTAGAGCACAACACCAGAGCTAAGATGGAAATTACTAGAGTGTTCATAAGTATTCCCTTCATTGAAGGGCAAGAACACTTCCAATTAGGAAGGTGTGTGGGGGATTTTTAGACCGTGGTTGGAGGTAAAGCACCTGGGTGATTCTCTTCATATTCTAGATGGCATGCTAAGTCTTTTGAGAAATAAAGAAAGAAAGTATCCAAACATGGATCTCTGACCTTGTTCCTTAAATATTAAATGTTCATGTTATTTATTTAAAATCATTCATGTGGAAAATGTAAAATGTAAAATTTCTTTATTCTTTTATGTTTAAAAAGTGAAATGAATTTATTATGTTATGTTTATGATAACATATATATGTGATTGCAATTTAAATTATTGAAAGAAAAATTTGATGTCCTATTTTTTTTGGAATGAGTACTAAACAATAGAAATTTTGAATCTTCTAAATGGAGATCACTAATTCTCTATTTTCCATTCAAATATGAGTAATATGGGGTGTATATCTAAATCCTAACCATACATATAGTCAAAAAATAGATTTTGGAGAGGTAAGAATGATGTGTACCCGTCACCAAAGCTACTTTTTCAAGTCTTGCTCTTCATAAATATTCAACCTAAAACCTACAAATCACACATCATAGAGAATAAAATGTTGATTGTTAGGGGATAGAGACCTGCCTTGGTCAAACCCCATTTGAGTGATCAAACTTGATAATGAATTGAAACATGTAATTGAATGAATGACACGTGAGCATAACAATATCACAACTTACCATACCGATATTGAAACCTTAGAATGAAATCAGCATTTAGAAATCTCTATGGATGTGATTCTTGATCATGAATATGATATCTTGAAATACTTGAAGTGATCTTGAATGCTACATCAACATGATTCCTCTACCAACATGCATTCCTTCAACATGATAATGGATCCTTGATTGTTGCAATAAAATTTTGATAATCTTCCCTTGAATGCCTTGATAATGCTCTTGAAGATGCTCCCTTGATCTAGAGTGCTTAGTGTGTAAGTTCACCTTCTTGGTGTGTGATCATCTTCTTGTTGTGTGTTTTCAAATGAGGATGAAAGGTCTCCTTTTATAGAGGAGAGTTAAGTGAGTGGCTAGAATAAGGACCATGATTAAATTAGAAAATAATTTAATCAAGGGTGGAGATTAATTAAGAGAAGAAAGACATGGATCAAGGAGCTAAAATTAAATAAAAGGTATTTAATTTTAGTGGCCAACATAGGAGAAATAATTAAAATGTTGATTTTATTTATTTGAAAAGAAATGTGGAAAAAATAATTATTTAATTATAAGGTAAAGGATAATTAAATAGTTAAAATAATTTTTTAATTGGGGAGATAAAGGAAGGATAAATAGTTAAATAAATATAACATTTATTTAATTATAGAGAGAAAATGCTAATGAATAATTAAATAATTGAAATAATTATTTAATTATAGAAGAAGAGGGAAAAACTAACTTTTGAATTAAAATAATATTTAATTCAAAAGTGGGGGGGAAAGGACCAAATATTAAATAATTAATTATTTAATATTGGAGGGAAAGTGGGAAATAATTAAATAAATAAAATTTATTTAATTATGGAAGAAAAGGGTAATGAATAATTAAATAATTATAGAAGAAGAGGGGAAAGCTAATTTTTGAATTAAAATAATATTTAATTCAAAAGTGGGGAAAAGAAAGGACCATTTAAGGCATAAAGAAGCATAAATTTAAATAAGACAGGCCCAAACAAATGTGAAAATGTAAAGGGATACATATTTCTACACTACAAGTACATTTTACTTTAAGGTTAAAATTCTAAGTAAAATCCTTGTTATAAGGTTTTGGGTGTTACATCAACATCAAAATGTAAACCCTCAACATCAAAATGTTAACGCTCGACACCAAAACCTTATACCTCAACATCAAAATTTTAACCCTCAACATCAAAATATCAACCTTCAGAATCCTAATGTTTTTCCTCAATATCAATACATGCCCCTCAAGGTCCAATGAGAACTCAAAACCCATCTTACAACTATAATCTACCTAATCCTCCCCCAAAAACTCAAGGTAATGAGTTAGTGTTACAAATCCAAAACCGCAATCAAAATATAGTAGACATACAACTCGGATGTAGACTAAGAAGAGATATGCCTTAGCAAACATTTGTCCCTATCTATATGATCGAAACATTCCTATGATCCCATTGAATAGATACGAGAGTTTTTCATGGCTTGTAAGGAGGTAGACAAGAATTATTCACTTGATGAATCTTTCCAAGAAGCCTTGCTGGGAAAGCTATAGAATGGTTTTCTCATTTACCTCCTAAAATTAAAACATTCAACAAACTCTCGAAAAAAATCATCAATCACTTCTCATACAACATAGAACATAACATCATCATGACTAATTTGTACAAGGTAAAACAAAACCAAGGATATAACTAAGTTATTTCTTCTTGCAATGATGATGACATAAAGCAAGTAAATTAAAATGGCTCATCCCTAGAAAAGCAACTTGTTCACATGTTCATTGGAAATCTAAACACAGATTTGAGCTTTCAAATGACCATGCTATGTCCCAACATATTTGATGGCATCATTGAAAAAGGAATAACTATTAAAAAGTCTTGTATTGCAAATGGACTTATCAAGATGTACAACAATAGAAACCAACCTTCTAGCTAAAATGATAAGCCACATCTATGGGAAAAGAACAAAAATATTACCAATGATGGAGTAGTGGATGCTAGATTCGTGCAAAACCTACAACCTCCATCTAACAATCCTCAAAATAATGTTTAAAACAATCAACCAAATAATCCTCCAAGAAATCAACCGGCTAATCAAAATCCAAATCCTCTAAGAGGACGACCAAGACCTAACAATACCTTCAATCAACCACTTGACAGAAGTACACTCCTTTGGGAGAACATATTGAAGTGGTCTTACATAAATTTCTTCAATCAAACCTTATCAAATTACCTAAGAAAAAAAAATATGATGAACTACAATTCAAACCTTCCTCTACAGTGAGAATGGCCATTGTGAATTTCATAGAACTAAAGGACAAAAACCAATAATTACTTGAAACTAAAGAATAGCATACAAGATCTAATTGAAAAGGGAGAAGTAGATATTGAACATTGTCTTGGAACATCTGGTAACAATGACAGGAATTTATAAGGATCCAATCCCCGACCATGCTAAAGGGAATGAAAAAGGAAAAGGATGGGATTTTAACAAAGTCACACACTCCTAGGATAATGTAGTGGGTGCTACTTATGAAGCCAATTATCAAATTTTAGTCATAACTATAGTCATTAAAATCGTGAGTGTAATGTTACTACACAATGAGGAAAATTTTAAAACCAAGGAACCCCACTATAATCTAAAGCTTTCCCTAAGCCTTCACAAGCTAACTATAATCTTATTGACCATCTAAAAAAGACTCCCACATAGATATCTATTCTTGAACTTCACAAAATATCCCTAACTCCTAAACAAGTTTTGGATTTAAATCCATAGTAGTCTTCCATACCTAACAACATTAACATGGAACTATGACAAGCTATGATAGGGCACATTACTTCTACTTCTTATCTCGTATTCTCTAAAATAGATCTTCCATTACACACATATCATAATCAAGCTTTATACCTAGAAGTTTGTATACATAAACATAAAATCAAGAGAGTATTTATAGACAATGGCATAGGCTTAAATATTTGTATTGTGAAACTTGTAAAATAGCTAGGATATTACGATGACATTAGTGAAAAAAAGAATTACCACA
Source organism: Sequoiadendron giganteum (assembly GCA_007115665.2). Lineage (NCBI taxonomy): Eukaryota > Viridiplantae > Streptophyta > Pinopsida > Cupressales > Cupressaceae > Sequoiadendron > Sequoiadendron giganteum. The sequence goes on from CM021100.1 coordinate 290,825,735, forward strand.
AGGGCCTATGATGATAATGAGAGAGATTATGAAGTTATTATCAAACTTCTCATTCAAGAGGGACCAAGAATAGTAGAAACAAACTGTCAAGTATTGGATCTTGAGCTATCATATAACCTTCTCTTGGTATTCCCTTGGATTCATGCAATGTAAGTTCTCCCTTCAACCTATCACCAATACTTGAAATTCCCCTACAATGATAAATAGATCACCATTTATGTTGGTCTAGAACCTTTCCATTGTTGCAAGAACTTAAAAGAAAAATACTTAAAGGTCTTCCAAGTTCCTAGCAATGGTATCTCCTTATCCTCATTTTATTATGTTGATCTAGAATCTTTAGCCTCATCATCTCAAGCTTCATCTTCCCTTTCTCCATCATCTTCAACAAAACCACCTAAATATGATCTCAAGATCCAAGTACTAGACAACGGTTGTAGGGATTATCATCTAAAATAATCCATTTGTGTTGGAAAACTTCTGCTATCTCCAAGATCATATGGGAAACCACAATAAATTAAGGAAGGCCATAATACTATCATTGTATTCAAACCCACATCCTTCAATAAATGGGGAGATTTGAACAAGGAATTCATAGGTGAAGAAGATGTTTCTACTTGTTTATACAAGAAAGAAGAAGAAGAAGAGCCACAACCTCTCTTTTGATCACAACAAAAAAGGTTTCCAGCTTATCAAAAACATGGGATTCATAGGAAAAGGTGGCCTTGGCATATGTGAGCAAGATACAAGAGAAAATATTATCCTATAAAAGCATAAGAAGAATCAAGGACAAGGATAAGGATATGGTTTGTTGGACAATGTTACTCCTAACACTGAAAATACCATTTGTGAGGAAGGTCCTTCCTCTCTTTTTGTTAAGACATTTGATGATGATGATTCCATCAAAGAATATTTCATGTAAATCATCGACCCATTCAAGAATTATTTTAATAATACCATCACCACCCTTTCATTCGACTAGCCCTCGAAAAAACATGAACTTCAACTTGTATATCCTCAGCCAATTGACTGGGACCAACAACGAGCATCGATTTTAGACATTCCAAAATGACAAAGCTATTGCTGATTTTATGGGACTAAGAGATGACATTCCACCCAGAGATCATATGGTAGGCTTTGACATAGAACTTGGTGAAGGATCATACTTTGGAGGTGAGATTGGGTCCTTTAGCCATAAAATTAAAAAATTTAAAATAAAAAGGAGATCCCCTAGTGAAAACCACGATGTGGTGCTATCAGATCATGAAAAAGAAAAAATAAAGGATGTATCTAAGGGTGAAAACCTCTTAGAGGCACCCAAAGATGGATGATTCAATCTCCCACGTATCACTCAATACCAAGAGAGATCAAAAGTTCTAGTAGAAGAATCTAAGAAAATAAATGTGGGAACATCATATTCACCTAAGTTCACCTTCTATGAAACTTCTTTGGATACTGAAGAGAATAAGAATTTCACATCTTTCTTGAAAAACCATATGATCGACTCTGTTCGGTCCTACACCAACATGTATGGATTAGAACCATCCTTAGTGGTGCATCACCTCAAATTTTTTCTAGGATTAAAACCATTGAAATAGAAGCTTCACAAAATGCATCCGCAAATAACACTTTTGGTTAAGGTGAAGCTAAAAAATTCCTATATGTTGGTTTTATTACATTGATTGATTATCCTAAGTGGCTATCAAATCTTATATCGGTTTCTAAGCCCACTAGGGGCATAAGGATTCATACTAATTTTAGAGATCTCAATGAGGCTTGTCTGAAGGATTAATTTCCCTTGGAAAACATAGACATCATAGTGGATTTAACAATAGGTCATGAAATCCTATCCCTCATGGATGGTCTTTTAGGATACAATCAAATTAAAATATCTCTAGAAGACCAACACAAGACTACCTTCACTTGTCCATGGGGAACTTATTATTGGAATTTAATGCCATTTGGGCTTAAAAATGTTGAAGCTACCTATCAAATGGCGATGATCACTATCTTTGATGACATGTTTCACATCACCATGGAGGATTATGTAGATGATCTAGAAAAATCATGAACAAGACAAGGTCTCTTAGATGTCCTAGCACACATATTTGATAGGTTAGAAGAATGTAAGGTACACCTCAATTCAAAGAAATTTTTTTTTAGTGTTACATCAAGAAAGCTACTAGGTTACATTATATCCCGAAGAGGTATAGAAGTGGATCCTACTACAATTAAGGACATTATGGAAATGCCTCTAATAAAGACATTGAAACAAATTTGTATCCTTCAAGGTAAAATTTAGTCAATCCAAAGATTCAAAGCTCAGTTAGCTAACAAGTGTCATCCTTTTACACATCTTCACAAATATGTTTCCTTTAAATAGGAAGAGAAGTGCCAACAATATTTTCAATAGATTAAGGACTATTTGGTATCACCTACTATTTTGATGCCTCCTCTATCAGAAAAATAATTGATCCTATACATATCAACAACTTCAACAACTCTAGGCACTTTATTAGCACAACATGATGAGAATAGTAAACAAAGAGTGGTGTACTATTGAAACATAGAAAAATAGGTTCACCAAAATGAATTAACAAGATGATAAGCCAAATTTCACTAGTGTTTCATTCAATTGTGAGGGTTATAATGTGTGATTGATAATCAGAAATTAAACCTAACTGATATACCAATCAAAAGGAAGGTTTTAAGAGGGTCAAATTTTGTGTACCTATTACAAAAAGTTCTTTTTTGGGCCTCACTGAGGACTCATTCGCCCTGTGGCGAATGGGTCCTAGCTAGGGTTCTAGAAAATCAATTTCTGGGTTTTGTTGTTCAATGTCTGCACTCCCAGATCCTAGTGGGGCACTACTAGAAAATTAAAAAACAAATATTGTAGCTCAATTTTTGTGTTCTTGCAAGAAATTTGACAACCTTGGAAACTTTTTCTTTCTGATTGATCTTCAACCTAAAACCTACAATCACACCAAAGGAGAAGAAATTTTTTATTTTATTAGAGGATAGGGGTTTTCCTTGGTCAAACCCTACTTTGGTAATTAAAACTTGAAATGAAACAATGCATAAAGGAATGATAAATGAACAACAATATTTAACAACCCACTAAACCTTGTTGAAACCTTAGATTGCAAATTTGAAACTTAGCATGAAATGGCCTCAATGAGTGTAGGTCTTGATCATGAACTTGACATAGGATAATGGCTTTGAACACTTGAACTTGATCACCAATTCTACATCATCCATCACATTAGCTCAACTACATGCATGACTTTGACATGATGATATGATCTTTGATTGTTGCAATAAACCTCTATAAATCTACCCTTTGAATGTCTTCTTCAATGCTCTTGTGAAATCTTGATCTCATAAAATTTCTATTAAGACTTGATCATAGATTTTCTTAGATGAAACTATGTGAAATAACCTTGTATTTATGCTTATCTTAGTCTTAATTCCCTAAATTCAAATAACACAAGATGACATCAGATCTAAGATTTGAAATTATTAAAATACTACTAAAAACATATTCCAAGGGGGATTCTTAGGATTAAGTGAGGACCCATTCACCATGTGGAAAATTGGTCCTAGCATACTTAACTAGGAAACACTTCAAGGGATGTGAAATGACATGTGAAAAGGGGGTCCTAGGACCTAGTGAGGACCCATTCGCTAGGTGGAAAATGGATCCTAGGTCACTAACCTAGGATACATACCTTGGAAAATCAAGTGTTGTATAACATCATTTATGAATGTAGGGCTTCATCCCTCAAAAAAATTAATTAATTAGACTTGGATTTGAATTAAAGAGGGAAATTAATCTCAATTAACCTCAATTAATTAATAAATCCCTAGATTAGTGTGAAAGTGTAAAGATACACTTTACAACACACTAAATAAGGCATTGGATTAAGTCCATTTGATTAAGAAGGGTCTTAAACTTAATGTGAATGTGTGAAACGTATTACAACACTAAATTAAGGCAACATTAAGCTCATTTTATTATTAATTATTCCCAAATTAAGTGTGAAAAAGGGATACTTCTTTCTACACTACATTTAGCCCCCACTTTAGTGAGAGTATGACCCCATGTCAAATTCACACTAGATTAGACATTCAAGACACTTATGTATGCAACAATGAAAAAGATTCAAAATTATACAACATCAAAGACCTAAGAGAAAGGGAGAAAGAACAAGATTTGATTGTCCAATGTGATGTGAAACATGCCTCAGTTGTTTATCCAGGGAAAGGGGGTGGATCGAGCATTAACTATCCAACGCGATGTGGAACATGTCTCAGTTGTTTGTCCAAAATGTTCACAAGAAGAACGTGATGTCCACTATGCAAATGATGTGTGCACTCACTCTAGACTTATGGAACCTCAGGTTGTCCACTATCTGAGCCCCTAAGAAGGTGGCTCCATGAGAAAGTCATGCCTCTGTGTTGGATCTCACTATACTTACCATACCAAAGCCATCCCTAGATGATAACTCTAATAGTGCGCCACTAACATTCCTATTTTGTGCTTAACAAGATGTGTTATGCTAAGCACCTATGAACAACATGAGATTAAAGTTTTTTGTTCAACATGACTTTTCTTAGTTTGTGTAAGGTCTCTTCTTAAGGAACATCGTTCCTAGAATCTCCAAGAGAGGGAAAGTGAAAGAAATATTACTCTCTTGGAGGAAATCAAACCCAATGACACCACCAAGAAGAGGATGCATCACAAGAGTAAGGAAAATCACACAAAGAAATATGAGTGTCGATGTATGCCCCAATTTAAAGCGATTATAAACACCATTTTTGTGAGAAATCATCTTTAAGGTAGATGACATGAGAACTTATTCAGAAAGCCCTATGCTAAGTCATATGTTCTCGAATGAAACTACATCATGGATAAGGGGTTTCCCAAAAATGCATTACTAAAGATAACTTAGTATGTTGCATGCGAGCCAACTTAAGGCGTGTCATCCACATCCCAAGCTTGCTCTTATATATACATGGAAGGTGGTCAACTAGCCAGAAGAGACAATCAACAAGTGTCATACGAGTACAAAGATACCTAACCCCTTGCCCCCACTTAGTGCAAGACAAGGATGAGCCAAGATGATTGATGAGAAACATAAAAATTGGTATCAATTAAAGGAACTAGGTGTTGCAGCACAAGGAAGAGCACCACAATCCTTAAGATGTTGATTTTTATTGCTTGAAGCCTTACATTCATTTGTAGAATGACCATGAATTCTTGTAGTAAAATTTATTTCATGTTCTTGGAGAGAGAGATATAAAATGATCTTAGAGGAGTCTCGACAAGATACTCTCTTGATCAATAGTAGAATATGTTCCTTTATTTTGTGACAAAGATACCTCTTTCTTAGTACAAGGTGTTGTACTTATGCAAGACTCTTTAGATTGTGAGATTTTGTTCTCTCCTTGAAAGGAGGGTGTAAAATCTAATGAACTCCAATAATTTCTAAGACATGTCCTAGGAGTGCTTTGTGTGATGGCATTGATAGACTAGTTTCTATCAGTTCAAGATGCAACAGTGTTAAAGTTGGCTTAGAAGGATCTTTTTTAAGAATGTTGATATTGAGTCAAGACTCGTTTATTTCTTTTGAGGGATAATAACCAAGACCATTAGTCATTTCTTGCATGTTAGGCTCTATAGGGACACAAATACCTTTTTCTCTAGCACCACATCCTTTTCCACTATAACCAAGTTGTTTCATAAGTTCATAATCTCTTCCATAAAGATTTTTCACTTCTTTCAGATTCAGTGGTTGCTCATAATAAACTTCATCAAAGATTGTTGTGTAATTTGCTTCTTCTTCTAAAGTGGTTGAGGTGGATGCTTTCAAATTTTGTGATGACATTATCATTTTTTATTTTTCCTTATTAGATTCTTTTGTTATGATCTTTTATTGGTGTGAAGTCTAAAGAACCCCAATCATCTTCCAATAACTTTGTGACTTTTTCAATATTTCTCTCTTTTTCTTTCTCTTGCATGGGTTCCACTTGTGTAGTTGGTGTCAATATTTTCAAAGGATCTTGTTTTTCTCTCTCAACAATCAAACAACTAATAGGTTCAAGATCAATCTTAAGTGTGTAAAATTTGTTGTGATAGACATACTTTGTTTTATGATGAAGGGTAGAAGGCACACCATCCATTGCATGAATCCATGGTCTCCCTAAGAGGACATTGTAAGAAAGCTCTTGATGCATAACATGGACTGGAGTTTGTAATAGGCAATTTGATGACTCCAAATGGTTATTTTCTTATATTATCAAATCCATGTATATACAAAGAATCAGGGACAATGTCACTCTTATTCATATGGATCTTCTCCAAAAGTCCCACACTACAAACATTAAGGGTCAAACCATTGTCAACAAGGTTTCTCTTTATCCCAAATTTATTAACATTGGCTATTATCATGAATGGATCATAACATTTTTGAACTTCCAACAAAAGTAACGCATCTTCATGGAAAGTAATGTTTAAGTTGACCAGAGTTATAACTTGAATTTTGGCTGCTACATCATTTGGTTGTACATTAGGAGGAGTAGAAACTTGTTGTAAAGTAATTTGAAGCATGTTATGATAACTAGGTGATTCTTGAATAAGGTCCCATAAGGATATATTAGCAAGAGTATTTTTTAGTTGTTTAACAAGATCATACTCATTTCCACTATGTGAGGGAAAACATGGAGCACTGGGTAAGATAGGTTGAGGCAATGGGAGGGATGTTGGAGTTTTTAATCTTAGTTGCAGGTTATTCCTAATGATATATGTATGAGAAATGGTATTGTAACTTGATTATTGTACTGAACAATTATCATTATCAAGTTGTCTTTCAGGTGGTTCTAGAATAAGTATGGGTTTATTTTAAACTTATAGTTATTGTGAGGGTGGGTAGATTGTAAGAAGTTGCTCAGAAGACCACTTCAAGGGATATCTAATGCGAATGACCTCAAAATCCTTGTCCTTATTTTCATGATATCTTAGTGAAGTGGATTCTAATCTCACTTCATCATCTTCATCTAAGGAAGCCACATTACATGTGTCAATGTTATCAATTTCTTGCACCATGATATCTTCCCTAGTAGGAGATTTTTTAGGAGAGGTACAAACTAGATGTTCATGACATTCAAAGGTTGGTTCTTCTAAAATGACTTAATCAAAAGTAAGGGATTTATCAATGGTTGTATTGTATTTTCTATCTTGTATCAAATCATTCTCACAAATAGGAGAAATAGGAAAAGTAGTATTAGGGGATGTTTCAATGGTCTCATCCTTGTATCCAACAATGTCTTCCCTAGTAGGAGAGGTAGGGGAGAGAGACAAATAGGATTCTTAGAACTCTCATTGATTTGTTCTTCTAACACCAAAATATCCTCTTCACGAATAGGAGAGATATTGGGAGAAGACCAAGTTTGATTTTCATGATTAACCACCATTGTATTCTCTTTCACTAAAGCATTCTCATAGGTGTTAAGGATGAACTTTTTCTTGGTTATGCTTAGAAAGATACAATATTAACACTGTGTGACCAAAAATGAAAATTACTTCTAACCATCTTACATAATGCTTGAAGAATGCAAAAATTGTATATCTAAAGATGAAAAGTACTTTTATCCAATTTATGCAAAGCTTTAAGAATGCAAAAAATGTGTATCCAAAAAAGAAAAACACTTTTATCAAACTTATTCAAATCTTCATTAATGTAAAAATTGTGTATGCAAAAGTGAAAAGTAATTTTATCCATGTTATGAAAAGTTTTAGAAATGTAAAAAAAATCAGATTTGATGATTTTTGCTATTGAAATGATTTTTGGAATGATTCAAAAATGACTACACTAAATGGATTATTTTGACCTAGATGCATAAAAAAGTTCCTGAAACTTTTCATATTGATACTATAGGTTACCAGAAAGCCTAGGAAGTACATAAAATCACCAAAAAGCTCAAAAAAAAAATGTTTTTGTAGGCCTCCAAGGACTCATTCGCCCAATTGTGAATGTGTCCTGGTATGCTTTTCCGAGAAACTTTAAATCTGATATTGAAGCTTAGGAATAGTGAAAAATTTCATCCTTTGTAACCCTAATAGGGACTCATTCACCTTATGGGGAATGAATCCTGGTAAATGATTTTTAAACTTGAAAATGGAATTTCAAAGTGATTAGATGTTTTTATTTGTTTCAGATCTCAAACTGTAAGTTTTGTGGCAAAAATTTATAGATTTTAATGTTGAAATGCAAGTGCAATGAGGGAAAAAAGATGAACTATATGACACTTTTTGAAATGCAATTTTGATGCAACTTTTGAATATGAATGAAACACCAAAGTGATATGCAATTAGGGAAAGAGGATTCCCCAATTAGGCTCCTAGGGTTTTTTATCTAGGAGCTAGGTTAGGAAATGGCTCTCTTTCACACTAATGATGTATTTTTGGTGAGTTCATTCAAATGGTTGGGGGATTTTGAAATGGGTGTGATGTGTGTGCCCAATTTCTGCAATGTAAATGTAAACTATATGCAATGTCCTAAGAATGACCTGAGAAACTGTATGTAAACTGTAAAGAAACTGGAAGAGACAAAAATGGTGCACTTGTAAATTGAAGGTTGAAGAAGAGGAGCTTTGGAGTCTTCTGGATTTTGTTGAAAATTATCACTAGGACACTTACGCTTGAATGGGAAACCTAGTCCTCTTCCCAGGAAACTTTCTCGAAATAGGTTTTTGGTAAAAGGGTATCTAGAAACACATAAACAACTTTTTAAGCTTGGTTCAGAGACTAATTCGCCAATGATAGTGACCTAGTCCTCCTGGAGCTTTTGGGAGTTTTGAGGTTGGAATTTTTAGGTGCCCACTTGTACCTTTGTTTCTGACAAAGACCCGTGTCTGACTCTTCAAAAAATGACTTGCAAGTTGTCTTTTAGCTCCTTCCAGGGTTTGTTAACTTGAGATGTTGTCAATGGAATGATGACATCTTTTTAACACTTTTCTCCTTGACTAATCTATATAAAAACATGCAAAGCACACATGTAAAGAGAACAAAAAGGTTAGGGTTAGAGAATAGGGGTTTGCCTTAGTCAAACTCCATGTTGGTAATAAAACCCAAAAGAAATAGAATGAAAGGGGAAAGATAATTGAATAACATGCAAATGTAAACACTCACCAAGCCCTTGTTGAAGAAGTCTGAAGATATGTTGTTGCACCTCCAATGGATGATGTATGTGTAGACATGGAAAATGTATATTTTTGATCTGACACACTAGATCCTGATTTACTAACACCATTTCTTCCTGAATCATACTCTCAACTTATCAACACCTTTCATCCCTTGATTAAATAAATCATTATTTATTTAATTAGGTTTTTCTCCTCTATTGATTAAATTAATCAATTTAATTTAATTAACCCTCTATCCCTCTTTATTTAAATAATTCATTTTATTTAAATCAAATCTCTAAAGTCCTCTTATTAAATTAAATAAATTAAACATTATTTGATTTAATCTAACATTATCCCACTTAGTTAAATAAATCAAAATCATTTATTTAATAGAACCCTTCCTCTCAATTTGATTTAAATCAATTCATAAATTTAAGTCTAAATTCTCACATCATCTGCATCCATACTCCAATTTATCTTGATCTTGGCAAATTTTGGTGCACACTTTACATTTGCCTATGGTAGTCATCTTGACATGGGTAATTTTCATCAATCCCATCCTATCCAAACGTTATCTGAGCCTTGAAGCATTATCGAATTAGAATCCTCTATTTGAACACCCTTATCTTATCGTAAGATAATTCATTTCCATTCGTCCAAGAATCCACCCATGGTCGTTCAAACATTGCTAGACATTGGGGGCAGATATTTGATCCTTGCTTCGAGAATAAATCTTGATATATATCCTTCAACTTATGTGGTGATCTAAACATTGAAAACATGAAATCAAATTGGCCAAGCATTTGTGAGGCAAAATCGAAATCCCTAGCCTATGGCATATTTTGACAAGACGATGTTTTTCATTAAGCTTTATCTTTTGTTGAACATCAATCTGAACAATCAATATCAGTTGTATCTAATGTGTACTTCAATATCACATCAAATCATCAAAATAATTTTGTTCTAAATCAAGCTTCATCAATCTTGATCAATCAAATCCAATCAATTATCACCTTGTTTGACTTAACACACTTAGTCAAACCACCCTCTTGTGTACGAGTTTACTCTAGGATAACACAACTTCCTAGAGTTTACAAGTGCATTATCATCTTATTTGACTTAACACACTTATTCAAATTATCCAATCCATCACCACCTTGTTTGGCTTAACACACCTAGCCAAACTATCCTCTTTTGTACAAATTTACTCTAGGATAACACAACTTCCTGGAATTTACAAGTGCATTATCACTTTTGTTTGACTTAACACACTTAGTTAAACTATCAATCCATCAATTTGATCAATGAACCTTAGCTTTGTTTTCAACAAAATATCAAAACAAAGCACTAATATCATCACATATCCATATCCAAATCGTCAAAAGTCATCAAAAATTCAAAAATATTCAAAAAATCATGAAAAAATCCAAAAACATGTAGAAATATCAGAAAATCTTCAAAAATTCATCATTGAGTCTTGTTAGTCTTTCACCTTGTCCGAACTACGTTGTCTTTGAGCTTGAACATAGGCAAGGTTGATCTTTGATCATCCCCCAAGACAGTAAGGTCATTCCTGTAAGCGTCTGTCACAATGGAAATCTGTTTTCCCATCTATTTCACATTTTAGGTCAGTCCTTAGGCGTCCATCGCAATGGCAATCCATTTGCCCATCTACCTCATTAGCAGTTAAGTAAATTTATGTCCGAACTACGTCGTCTCTAAGCTTAAACGTAGGCAAGGCCATCCTTGATCGGCCCCCCGAGACACAAAATCCAAAAACATTGAAAAATTTCAAAAATACCAAAAATAGCCTCAAAATATCTGAAAAATCCAAAATGGTGCAACCATTTCATCTCGCTTTCACCCATGATTTTCATCACTCATAATAAAACAATTGTCACCTTCACCCTTTGGTGAGTCAGTCAGAAATAAGTCTAGCAGGTTCCAAAGTGAACACCTAATCGTCAAAGTCTCAAGTCTAGGTCAGTAAGCAAGCAAGTTGGTCAACTCAGAATATCAATAGCTTATCACCCAAATCAGTCCCACCAAAACCCTGATCACTACATGTCCTAGGATGAAGCTTTCCTATGATGGACATAAGCATCAGGCACCCCTCAGTAGTTTAGCCTTGGCTAGCGGTACGAAGAACATCAGCTTGTTTGTCTTGGTCTTTTAGACTTATCTTATTTTGCACTCATTCCAAGGACCTCTCAATGATGCCTAAACAAAAAAGGTCTAGAGAGAAAGGAATGGGGCAAAAATCATTATCTTTATTATCTGTTGTGCTTGTTAGATGTTCTTGTAAAATAACTTGGTGAATACTTGCTTTGTTAGGTCCGTCCTAGCAAGGTTTTCATATGTCAAATGTGAATAGGAATACTTCTATCTGATTGCTGAGTCAAAGTCCATCACACTAGGTACAATGCCATCCTGGTCCTTTATACCTTGATGCATCATACCTATGTGTGCCATCAAACATAAAGTAATTGGCCCTTTGAAAATCCCAACTCCTAGTAATAAAATCATCATAATAATCGTAAATAATTTGAACCTGTGTGGATCCTCCTTCCATCCATCTTATTCTTCTTATTCTTCTATTTTTACTAACATTTCTATCTAAAATCGATGTGTTATATCAAAATATACACGAGGCTTCCCATGGTTGATGTCTGTCTATACATCATCAAAATTGTCTACATCAAAGAATTATCTTTCGTCCTCTGATCAATAGAACCACTCTTCTCGCATTTTATTGCAATCTCGATCAAAAAATTGTACATTTCCGCTCGATCTCTCGAGGGGGCAGTATACTAGCATAACCCTTTCGCTGGGGAAATAGTGGGGCATCTAAAAAATTGAGAAATTTTTGAACTTTGATCACAATAGTTTATTCTTTGAAACAATGCAACAAGTGCATTGCTTCAAAGAGCGGCAAAATGTAGACATGGAAAATGTACATTTTCGATCTGACACACTGGATCTTGATTTACTAACACCATTTCTTCCTGAATCATACTCTCAACTTATCAACACCTTTCATCCCTCGATTAAATAAATCATTATTTATTTAATTAGGTTTTTCTCCTCTGCTGATTAAATTAATCAATTTAATTTAATTAACCCTCTATCCCTCTTTATTTAAATAATTCATTTTATTTAAATCAAATCTCTAAAGTCCTCTTATTAAATTAAATAAATAAAACCTTATTTGATTTAATCTAACATTATCCCACTTAGTTAAATAAATCAAAATCATTTATTTAATTAAACCCTTCCTCTCAATTTAATTGAAATCAATTCATAAATTTAAGTCTAAATTGTCACATCATCTAATTCTTCATTAAATTAATCAAAACCATGATTAAGTTAATCCCTCTCATTAAAATCTTCTAGAAAATGCAAGTTGCACAATAAATCAATTACTTTGATTTATTTAATTCTCTATTTTCCCTCAATTTGAATTCAAAAAGTCCAAGTGGGCTTGGTCTTTCCAACAAGGCATTCAATGCCTCTTACATGTCCTTGTGCATTTAGCCAAGTGACATTAACTCTATTTCTTTCATCCCCCCAAAACATGTCACTTCATCAAATTCAAAAGTCAAACTTGCACATTGATCAAAATGTGCTCAAACCTTCAACCATTCACATCTTGACAAATGACACTTGGCCATTGGATGTTGAATGATCTCACATAGCTTATTTTCACTCTCTCTTCCATTTTATAAATCTATAAATGAGAGACTCTTCTCTCCTCATATCTCATCCACAATCTTCATGCAAAGTTACTCTCTTGACATTGAGAGTTAATTTTTCCCATTTCATTCAATCGATCACCATTTTCACCAATTTGTAACAAGGTTATGCTCAAATCTCTCTGGATATTTGACAATTTCTCAATCATTCAAACATTGCAACTTAGGAATTGGGAAAGGGAAAATTGCAACACTTCATTGGCACCAATTCCCCCATGGGATCTTAATGCTATTTGCTTAATTAGAATTTACATGTTGTGATTTCATTGTGTTCTTCATTTTCTAATTTAAGTTTTAAATAGATGGATTTCATGGGGAATCTCTCATACTTGTATGCATTTTGAGCTAACATTTAACCATGTTTGTTGTTATTGTGCATTTGCAGGTTTAGGGGTTCACAATATGAATTGCTTAGTGCTTGAGTGCTAGAGTGGTTGTGAAGATTGAAGAGTTGTTGGGGTGGTAAAATGAGAGCGAAAATCCTTATTTATACATGTGATGCCCTAATTCCTTGAAAATAACACATGATAGGATAACCTTAGGGTTTTGGAGGCAAATTCTAGTTAGAATTTTGTTTTAATTTTGAATATTATGCCAAAAGGGACTAGGTCACCCACCCAAGGTGGTGACCTAGTCCACTTAGAAAAAATCAAGTGGTGGTCGAGAATTAGGTGGTGTTTAATGATGTTTAATAGGCTTGTCTCTGGAAACACACTTAAGTCGGGCCTAAAAGTACGTTAAGGGGCCATTTTGACATAAGAAAGGGTTGAATTAGTAATGACAAGCCTAGGAAAGTGTGAAAATGTATTACAACACTTTGGCACAAGGCTTGGAAAGAGGTAAAAAGGTATTGTTTAGGTGAATTATGTTGAAATGGTGTTAGAAAAGTGGGAAGATGTGTTACAACACTTCACAACATCATTGTAAGACATCATTAGGTTGATGATTTGCAAGCATTCAAGGTCCAATGTGAATGTGTTGGCCACATTACAACATTAGATCAAAGAAAAACTAGGCCAAAATACAAGGGAAAAGACCCAAATGAGTGAAAAGGTTTCAAGGCTACACTTTTGGTGACATATTTAGCCCTCACTTTAGTGAGAGGATGAAATTGCTTCAAACTCACACTAAAGTAGCCAAAAAAAGCATATCAAGAGGGATCTAAATGCACTCATGCTAGTAAGATGAGATGAGTAAAATCGAGAGGGATGATCAAGCCCCTAGCATTAAGATCCCATTGAAGAGCAAACATTAGCACAACAGATCACACAAGAAAGTGATGTAAAATAATGAAGAGAGAGGGAAATTTGGATCAAGATTCGATCATTTGTCTAGATAGTTATGGATTAGATCTAGGTTGTTTGTCTGAAAGGAAGTGTACTCACTCTAGGGCGATGAGACTTTTGATTGTCTATCGGGTGAGAAGGCCCAAAGGGTGAGAAACATATGGCTGGTATTGTGTGCAGGTGTTTTAACCAAGTCTAAAGTGAAAAAATAAATGAAATGAAAACAAGGAAAACACAACACAAACAACACCTTGGATTAGGTCTACGCTGAACTTGATCAAAAAGAAAGAGAAAGAATGATGTTACCTTGTCCAAGTTATTTGGTAGGTTGGTCACATTGATTGTTTGATGTGTGCTCCTAGATCGATTTCGACGGCATAACGACTTGTAAATGCTTGAATTGGATGCAAGAATGGCTATGTTGATTGAATATTGAGATGGGTTGTGAGAGATTGTGATTGAATGCTTAGGTTTCTTCGATGAATGTGAATGAATGTGTTGATGGTTGCTAGAATGATTAGTTAGGGTTTAAAAATGGCTAAGTGTTAGTCATTTAGCAAAGGGAGATGGAATGAACACTCAAGATTCATTCTTGTCCAAGGACAAGAGATCAAGGGTGGAGATCAAAGGTTGACCAAAAGGAATTAAAAATTCCTTTTTAATAGGCATGAGGAAGACAAAAGGAATAAAATATTCCTTGGAAAGCCTTAGGTGAATAAATGGAATTTAAAATTCCATTGGATAGGACATAGGGAAGATAAATGGAATTAAAAATTCTATGAAGAGTGTTGGGAGAATAAAAGGAATTAAAAATTCCATTGTGATGTGACGAGAGTTGACCAAAGGGGGTTGATTAGACTAGGTAATGACATATTAGAAGAGGGTTAGGTGACTAATGATGATTAGGGGACAACTTGAAAAAGTTGGAAGATGTGACACCTCCTAATCATGGATTAGGAATGTGCACATACCTAATTATGGTATTAGGCAAGGGGGGTTAGGATTAAGTATTGATGGGATATAAAGAAAATTACATAAATGGGTTATTTATTTAATTCTTTTGGGAAGGAAGGGATAAAGGGGGTAAGGTATTTAATTATATAACTAAATACCTTAGGGATTTAGAGGAATTTAGAGGTATTAATCAAATAATAGTAATATTAATTAATGCGGGTAGAAATATTTTAGATGAAAAGGGATAAATTTGACTAAATGTAAGTGGTCAAATTTAGATGTCTACATTTTTCCCCTCTTTGAGATGGTGTTACGAAGTAGCATCATTTCAAAGAAGATTAAAAAATAGCACTAGGAAGAAGATGGTTAGATTAGGAAAGATGCCCCAATCATCCAAAGGAGTGACTGGGAGGAAAGATGATGGGGGTGAAGATGAATATTAGGGAGTGAGGATGCCCCCTCGAGAGGACATGCAGGTTCAAGAGAACATGGGTGTGCTCTTGAAATGGATGAGATAATGAAAAATTAGATGGGGAAGATGATGTGAAGTGGTGGATAAGAGAGGATGAGAGAGAGGAAGGGATAACAGAAAGCACAACTAGATTCAAGAACAAAATGATGTTGCCCCAGGCAAGCTACAAGCCAGGATGGACTGATGTTAGATGTAGTGTTGTTGATAAGGGAATGATACATTCCAAAACAACACAAAGATAGGGAAGGATACATCCCAAAACAACACAAAAGGATAGGGAAGGATACATCCCAAGGATTATAATGATAGTGTTGTTGATGAGGGAAGGATACATCCCAATGATGATGATGAGAGTGTTGTTGACGAGGGAAAGATACATCCCAAAAAAACACAAAGGATAGGGAAGGATAAATTCGATGATGATGATGATGATGATTGGATCAAGGCTTGTAGCGAGGCTAGGAACAAGGCCAAGGATGTGATTAAATAATTTGTGCTAGATTTAATGGATTAGGATTAGATGGAGATGTGAGATGGTTAAAATGAATGAAGATGATGGAGGTAAAGATGCTTAGAATAAAAAATCTATATTATCCTAAGAAGATGAATTAAAAGACGCTAAGAATAAAAATCTCTATTATCCTAAGTAGATTAAAAACATGATGAAATGATGAAAATGATGGAAAAGGAGGGATGGGAATGGATAGGATAAAGATATGAGGGAGAGTGATGAAGGATGAATGGATTAGAACCAAATCAAGCAAGTTAATGGTTATAAGCTATGTTTCCATGTAATGAGCACTTAATTTGTTATAGCATCAGATACCATGCACCAGGGTATGAGGAACCAAGGTGATGTCGTATCACATGCATAGGACTAACACAACAAAAAAAAGGTTATTCCAACATCCCAAAGTCACAAGGGCTTTGGTTGGGATTGATGTTGAGATAAACACAAACACAAAGGATGCCCCAACGTAAAACAAGACCATGGGGATCTTGGTGGGTAATATGTGGGACAACCAAGAAGACATAAGCAGACAAAAAGATCAAGATATGTCCCTATGTCTAGCTAGTCAAAGCACACCATGATATGATGGATCATGGCGACCTTTACAATAGGAAGCTCAAATGATAGAAAAAATGTCAAAAGCACCAAAAGATCATAATCAAATGTCAAATGTCCTTTTCCACAAGATCAAAAGGGTGGATGAGAGTGATGCGGTCTATTAGGAAGGATACATCCTTTTGAGACCAAAGATGGAGGCTAAGCTAAAATATCGACATGACACAGGATATCTGAAACCAATTGGATCTGGTGATACTAGTGACCTTTGTTTGTAAGTACCAGCTAGGATAGGGATGTACTTGATGACATGACAAGATGACAAGAAGACAAGACAAATACACCCTAAAGACCTAGGGTACACACGATCGACACACCCTAAAGACCTAGGGGCTTGGGGGTTGATCAAATATCAACCTTTCCTACATGAAAGCACAAAGCCCTCGTAGTTCGGCAAAAGGCTATGATGGATGATGCAGACTAGATGGACAAATGCCCTAGGGGCGGATCAAATGATCAACCTTGCCTACGTGAAAGTACAGGGGAAATGTAATTTGACACAAGGTCAAAGAAAAATGATGGAAGACGATAGACTAGACAAAAATCAACCCCGAGGTGGATCAAAGGATCGACCTTTCCTATGTGAAAGTGTAGAGGAAACGTAGCTTGAAACAAGACTATAGATAGAAAATGGACAAGGGATGATGAGATGACCATGATAAGTGGATAAAAGGATGGAGACGATATGATGATACAAGATATGGATAGGATGATGGTGATTGTATGAAGCTCAAGGATGGGATAGTTATCCAAATCATCAAAAGATGAATAGGGAGAATTCCATGATGGATAGATGAATGATGCAGAGTGATAGGAGGTTGGAAAGATGTGAGTAATATATAGGAGTGATTATAGGGAGATGAATGGCATTGGGTTGCATGGGGGTAGCCTATAGCTAGATACCAATGACAAGGGATTATGTGATGTCCAAATAAGGATAGGGATAAATGGATAGGAAGAGAAGGGTGGGGAGATAGAAAGATGTTAGGATGGGTGGATAGAGGGATAAGGATTTGGAAAGATGAAATGGATTATAGGATGAATGAATGGATTTGGAGATAAGGATGAAAAGATGGGAAGGGACTAGTGGATAGGTGGATAGGAAGATAAGGATTTGGTAGATGGAAGGGATTACTTGGATGGATGAATGGATGGGGAGATAAGGATTAAAAGATGGAAAGGGGCTAGTGGATAGGTAGATAGGTGGATAGGAAGATAAGGATTTGGTATATGGAAGGGATTACTTGGATGGATGGAGGGATGATGTCTCCAAGGACTATGTTGCAAAGAAGGATATGTCCTACATGATGAGGCAAGAGGGAAGGAAAATGTCAAGATGGATAGATAAGGTAGTGAGATGGAAATGAATAGGAGATTTGGATAAGGAAGGGAGATGGATGTTGGCATGATTGGATGGATTGACGAAGGTAGATGGGTGTAGATAAGATGCATGGATAAGGTAGGTAGACGGGGAGGATGAGGAATATGATAGCATATGGATGAGGGGAATGTATGCCAAGAGGTGTCCAAAGCATATATATGTGGCCATGTCTTGATACAAATCACAAGGAAGATGGAGGGACTGGATACAAATGGGATATGATGGGTAGGATGTGGAAGATAGGAAGATGCAGGGGATGGAGGAAGGGGATGCATAGATGGAAGTTGCCCCCAGTTGTGGAAGAAAACCAAATGGGGGATTTACACGTCACGCCTATTTGTCAAGTTCTCATCATGGCACTTATCTAAGGCGCTTGTTTTCCAAGTTTTCACCGTTGGACGAATGATTTCTCTTTACTTTTTTTTTGACTTTTTTGACTTTTTTGACTTTTTTGACTTTTTTGAATTTTTTGATTTTTTTGATTTTTTGTTTTTATTTTTATTTTTTTGATTTTTTTTATTTTTTGGACTAGGATGTGGATGAAGATGGATAAAGATAGGGATATGGATGGATGAAGGAATCAAGCATCAATTTTTGTATGAGGTAATAAGAGCCCATGTGTAAAGAGACCATTAGATGTTGGTACAACCTTATTACAATGGATGGATTATGCAAGGGGATGGATCAAAGGGATTTGATGGGGTAGATATGTGGGATAGTGGATAGGATGTTGGAAAGTGTATGGATGGAAGGATGGAGTGGGTGTGTGATTGGGGAAGGTGTTCAAGACCAACATTGGCACATGTGGTGGTGGACGTGAAAGGACCGAAGGATGAATGGATGGAGAGTGTGGGGATAATGGAGGAGCTAGGATAGTGAATTTTGGGACATAGGGACCCAAAACAGATTTAGGAGATGAAGGATGTGAATTATTTTTTGGTGAATTAGCAACTTTGGATGACATTATGGATTTTTTATCTGAAGGAATTGTATCTTTTTTCTTTGGGATCCACATGGTTTTGATTTTTTCTTTAGTGGGACTTGATGACCTTTTGGATGGATTTGATGTTTGGATTGTATTGTTCTTGTCTTCAACATGAATTTTGAAGGGGACATGGGGAGCTTTTGATGCATGTGGATGTTTGGATTTATGCATTTTTTCTTTGGCATCCAAAGCAATTTTAGTAGCAATGGGATGGGTACAAGGAGGTGGATGATGTGGAGGAGATGTGGATGGAGTGATAGAGGTAGGCTTTTGATGATGGTGTGCGGATGGAGGATATGAGATAGCATGCATGGAGGAGTGTCTTTGTTGATCATGATTTACAAAGTTAGGATTTTTATGTTGTGCACTAGGGATAGGTGATGTATAGATGAGAGGATGAAGAGGATAATATGTAGGAGGTAATTTTGGGATATAAGGGCCCAAAATGGATGTGGTATATGGAGAATGTATTATGGTGGATGGAGGTACATAAGGACCCAAAATAGATGTATTAGATGGTGGATGTGTGATGGTGGATGAAGGTACATAAGGAACCAAAATGGATTTAGAGGATAAAGGAGGAAGATGGATGGTTGTTTTGAAGTAATATGATGGAGGAGGGGGGATGGTGACAAATGGTTTGGTAGAGCAATGGGAAGTGCCTCTCATTCCTTTGGAAGAGGCTTGCTTAGGATGTATGGAGGTTGTACCAAATTTTTTGGATTGCAATTTTTGGGATATATATCCAAGACCATGTGTTCCTAGATGTTCTTGGACCTGGATGGGCTCTAAATTACCTTGATCATGAAGGCCTAAACCTTTTCCTTGATATTTCATGTTCTTGAGCATGTGATCTATGGTAGGGTGCTTATTCTTTTGGAAGCATGATGCGAGTCCATTATTAGGAAGAGGAGGTTGAGTGGTGTATATGCATTTTTTTCTTCAACAAAGAGACCACCATGGACGAGTGCAATGTTACCAAGGTGATATAAGAGTGGTGTCGATATGGAAAAGCTAGATGACAATGAAGGATCATGCAATGGAGATGGTGGGATGGCAAAATCCTGATTGGATGGAATGAGTGATGAACGATCGAGAGAGGGACCATTGATATGATAGGATTTGGATTTGTGGTAGTGGGGGATAAGGGCTGACAAGATGGAGTGATTGGATCTTGAATGACAAGGGGGTCATGGGATGGAGCGGATGGGCTAGTGTGATCTTGAGATGGGGAACTATGATCTTGAGATAGAATAGATAGGATGGTAGGATCTTGACTTGGAGGAGGGGATATGTTGGTAGGCTTTGGATCAATGACTCATCCTATTTGGAGGAGTTTTGGGGGGAATCCTCAAGTGGGGGAGATGGATGGATAAAGGATTCATGAAGGTCATGGGATTGGATTTCGGTGAGACAAGGGATAGGAGGGGTGGATTGGATTTGGATGTCACCAATGGATTGGGTGGATCTAGAAGTAGAAGATGGGGATGCAATGGATTCATTGGGTTTGATGGTTTCAACCACTTGGAAGGTGTTAGGAATGGCAATGGGAGTGATAGGAATAGGATGGGGAAGGGCCTCATCACTAGTGATCATACATGATTGAGTAGGAGGGCATGGTTTGACAACATCAAGATGTGGATTTGGGGATGTCTCTTTTGTCATGAGTTCTTGGATGACATTTGGAATGAGATCTTTGGGAATTGTAGATTCAGGTGGGGTGATGGGAATGGATGGTTGGAGGACTAGGATCAAGGATTGGTGGATTAGGATTAGATGAGTGGATGGGATTTGATGTAGGACTAGGAGTAGATGGAGGATTAGAATATAATGGAATGGAGGGGAGTGATACATGAGGATGTATAGGATGAATTAGGATAGGAAGATGTGGATACTAGATTAGGTTGGGAAGATTGGGATGGTGGATTATGATACAGATAAGAGTATGAGGATGGTGGATTATGATAGGTAGGTTTGTATGTTGGATTAGGATGGGAAGATTGAGGTGGTAGATTAGCATAGGAGGACATGGATGGTGGATTGGCATAGGAGGACATGGATGGAGGATTAGGATAGGGAGATTGAGCATGTGGAGTAGGATAAGAGGAAATGGGTGATGTATTTGCATAGGAGGGTATGGGTGGAGCATTAGGAAGAGAAGATTGAGATGGTGGATTGGGATAAGAAAAATATTGGGATGGTGGATTATGATAGGAAGGCGTGGGTATTGGATTAGGATGAGAAGATTAAGAAGTGGGATTAAGGTAGAGATATTGTGATGGTTGATGATGATAAGGAGAGGAGTATGGGGATGGTGGATTACTGTAGGAGGATGTGGATGTTAGATAGGAGATATGTAGAGGGAGGGCATGATGGATATGTGGATGGTGAGGGTACTGGATATCCCTTGTCAAGGGTAGCATAAGGACTATTATTAGAAGCAGATGAAGGCATGGGGGGATAGTTCAGAAGATTGGATGAACTTGGAGAGGGGATTGGAATAATCTTTCTAGAAATAATAGCATCAAGGGGATCTATATTATACTCATCTTTCTCAACAAGGCTTTCATTATCATCACCAACGTAGTTGGGGTTCTCTTTGACTACTATTATTGGTTGCATGGGAGAAGGATAATGATTATTGATGTTACATGAAATGGATACGGATCAAGAATATGAGAATAGATGATTAGAAGGAAATAATAGATGATGAAAAGATAAATAGGATGGACTGGAAGATGGAAGAAGATATAGGTGGACTAAAGCTCAAGTTGGGATTCAGGTTAAGTTCAGATTGGGATTGGATAAAAGCTCAAATTTGGATTGGATTAAAGCTTGGATTAGGATGATGGGATTAAAAAAGCTCAAATTGTGGCCCGGGACAGTCCAAGGGTGATAGGATTGAGTAAAAATGAAAATGAAATTTAAAAAAAAAAAAATAGTTTTTTCTATGCTATAGTAAATCACATTTTCGAAGGTCTTCAGAGTGAAATTTGGGGTTGAAACTTGTGTTGGTCCCTAAAATTGGGCTACCAAAGGTACTTTATTTTAAGGATTGAATTAATACTCTAGGAGGCCTTTCTAACAGTGTAAACGGTTTTGAATTGTGAGCACTGAGTAGAAAGTTATGACCCCAACAAGTTGGGGTAAATAAATTCCTAATCTTTTTGAAAATTGGATGGTTTGGGGACGAATAGGAAGAGGAGAAAGAATTAGATTATGGTTTTGGACTGAGGAAGATGTAGGCTAATTGTGGCATGAAGGATTGACCCTCTGGATTTTGTATGGGAAGCGAATCCGGTCAAAGAAGTGGATTTGGTCGAAGAAGCGGAATTGGTCATTTGTAGGAAGCAGATTTGGTCATCTGTAGGAAGCGGATTTGGTTGAAGAAGTGGAATTGGTTGAAGAAGCAGATTCACCCCTAAAAGTAGATTCACCCAAACAAACTAGGTAGAATCGGATTTGGTCATCCCTAAGAAGCAGATCTAGTTGAAGAAGCAGAATTGGTCGAAGAAGCGGACTCACCCCTAAAGGAAGATTCACCCAAACAAACTAGGTAGAATCGCCCTTTCTGGAAAATTCACCCAAATAGACTAGGCAGAATCACCCTTTTTCTGGCAGATTCACCCAAACAGACTAGGCAGAATCACCCTTTCTGGCAGATTCGCCCAAACAGACTAGGAAGAATCCCCCTTTCTGGCAGATTCGCCCAAACAGACTAGGCAAAATCACCCTTTCTAGAAAATTCACCCAAATAGACTAGGTAGAATTGCCCCTATGAGAAGCGGAGGGGGGACTGCAGCAAAAGATGACAAGCACAAAAAACAACAGACAAAAGGTTGGACTAACTCGACCGAAAAGAAAAGCAGGAAACGTGATCCTAAGACTAATGATAAGTATGTCTACCTAGGTTGAACAAGGCTATCTCGTGAGTCCCCGATATGCGCATGGTATGTGGGGTATAATCATGAACACTAGCCCATCTACAAGCGTGAGTCTGGAGCCTAAGCGAGGTACTAGAAACTCGGACCAACTCTTCACGTCTTATCTAGGTATCACCCTAGCTTCAATGTTCTGCCAGACATGACGTGACTAGATTGAGGTACAACTTTCACTCTCCCCCCTTTGTATACCTCATCGATAACACATGGTTGGGATCATTTCCTAAGTGATGAAATTACAAGAAGGTCCCACTAAGGGAAGAAGACACTAGATGTTTCAGTTGGTCCCCAGGCTCACACATAGCGCAAGGGGAGAGTCGAGATGAACTAGTACCTCCTAGGAAGACTCAATAGGACATGAGTGAGTTGTGATTTCTCATCACCTAGGATCACCAAGAGATGCAAGGGGAGTGGATATGTCAACAACCCACTCACAACCACGACAAATAGTTAATTGACCCTCTAATTAGAGCTACATGTTCCTAACTAGTATGAAAAACAAAAGACAAATTACCTAAAGGTGTTGGATTGATCATTATGTAGTAGATGTGTTAGTGGTTTTGGACCTCCAATCTTGGACGAAAGAGAAAAAAATGCACAAATTGTTAGATGGAAACAAGGACACTCGCAAACAACTGAGTTAGCGGATTAGTATCTGACAGCGGAAGAAATATGACATAGAAAATGAAATATTAAGGTTTCAAATTCACCTTAGATTCACCTCTGTGTGAGGCAAGTTCGCCCCTCTATTTGCAAATGCAAATTTTCATGTTCTGGAGTGTAGAAATGCCTCTCCAAGCAAATTCACCTCTTTAGAGTTGGAAAATTCACCTCTTTTAGCAGATTCACCTCTTTAGAGTTGGTAGATTCACCTTTTTAAGCAGATTCACCCCTATAAAAGGGGCAAATTTTCCTTTTTAAGTAGATACGCCCCTATGATTGGGCAGGTTTTCCTTTGATTACAATTTCACCTCTATAACTGAAATCTAAACCTACAAAAAGGAAAACAATAGAGGACATTAAAGAAATGACCCGTGATGTGGGTCCCATTGAGTGTGCCAAAAAAGTGTGTAGGTATTTTAACCAAGTATAAAGTACAAAACTAAACGAAATGCAAACAAGGAAAACATAAACAACACCTTGAATTAGGCCCATGCCGAACTTGAACAAAAAGAAAGAGAAGGAATGATGTTACCTTGTCCAATTTGATCAGCTGGTTGGTCTTGTTGATTGTTCCATGTGTGTTCCTAGATTGATTTTGATAGCATAATGGCTTGTAAATGATTGATTTCGATGCAGGGATGGCTATGTTGATTGAAGATTGAGATGGGGTGTGAGGGATTGTGATAGAATGCTTAGGGTTCTTGGATGAATGTGAATGAATGTGTTGATGGTTGCTAGAATGATTAGTTAGGGTTGCAAAATGGCTAATTGTTAGTCATTTAGCAAAGGGATATGGAATGAATGGTCAAGATTCATTCTTGGCCAAGGACAAGAGACCAAGGGTGGAGATAAAAGGTTGACCAAAAGGAATTAAAAAATCCTTTTTAATAGGCATGGGGAAGACAAAAGGAATAAAATATTCCTTGGGAAGCCTTGGGTTAATAAATGGAATTAAAAATTCCATTATGATGTGACAAGAGTTGGCCAAAGGGGTTGATTAAACTAGTTAATGCCAAATTAGAAGAGGGTTAGGTGGCTAATAATGATCAGGGGCCAACTTTAAAAAGTTGGAGGATGTGACACATAATCATGGATTAGGAATGTGCACATCCCTAATGATGGTATTAGGCAAGGGGGATTAGGATTAAGTATTGATGGGATATAAAGAGAATTAAATAAATGGGTTATTTATTTAATTCTTTTGGGAAAGAAGGGATAAAGGGGGTAAGGTATTCAATTATTTAACTAAATAACTTAGGGATTTAGAGGACTTTAGGGGTATTAATCAAATAATAGTAATATTACTTAATTAATGCGGGTAGAAGGATATTTAGGTGAAAAGGGATAAATTTGGCTAAATGTAAGTGGTCAAATTTAGATGTCTATAGGTATGTACCCACACACACAGGTGGCTATGGGGAAATTCATGCCGCTAGTTGGGCTTCCCGCTCAACCATACCAAAGTTATACCTCTTAATAGCTTTGATATGGCACCACAAAGATAAGGGTTTTGAGGTTCATGAGGCAAGCTTCATTTGCTTGGAACCCATGAACAAGTGCAAGATGGCACCATAGGCATGCAAGTTGTGTTATGCAAGGTGGCCATATGTGTAAATTGCAAAATTCAAAAAGAGATGTTCAAAGGAGTCTTATTTAATTCATGCGAGGTCTTTAACTTAGGGAACATTGTGTCTAATGTCTCCAAGAGAGGACCAATCAAAGAATAGAAAATTCACAACTTAGGGGATGCAGTGTGTCGCATCAGGCCACTAAGAGGAATATAATATGCTAAGATAGGTCACACTTATGAAGGACATTACACCCAATGTCCTCCACAAAGTGAGAAACTCGTCGTATGAAGTAATAAGGCTGCACTAGGAACCAAGAATTAAAAAAAGAAAATGCAAAATAAATAATGTCAATGTATGCCCCCACTTTAAAGGAATTTCTACACACCGTTTTTTGAGCAATTACTTTAAATTAGTGAAGGAAAATAAAAAACAAGAAACAAGAAATGAGAGCCAACTTGGAAAGCCCCCCATGCCAAGTGATAAGTTTCCAAGTGAGGCTATGTCATGCAAAGGAAAAAGAGAGAAAGAAAAGATAAAGGGGGTTGCCCCCAAAATGAAAAACACCAAACACATAAGGGATCTATGGATTTGGGGTCAATATGTTCGTTGCTACAATATTTGTGAAAAGAGCTCAGCATTATCATCATCTCCCCAAATACATAGAATTGGAAGGACACAAAGAGAGCAAAAACAAATAAAAAGAAAGAGTTGTTCTGGGTCAACATGGAAGAGACATAGGGTGTCTCGATGCTTTGCATCATCCCCAAAAGGACAACAAAAGAAAAATGAAAAGACAAAGAAAAAGAGCCTTTTTGAGTCAGCATGAATGAGACATTACGGTCTCAATGCTTTACATCATCGCCAAAAGGAAGACAAAAAGAAAAAAGGAAATGGAAAAGGCCTTTTTGGTCAACATGAAGGAGACATTGTGGTCTCAATGCCTTTCATCATCCCCAAAAGAAAGACAAAAATAAAAAAGGAAATGGAAAAGGCCTTTTGGGTCAACATGAAGGAGACATTGTCATCTCAATGCCTTGCATCATCCCCAGAAGGAAGACAAAAAGAAAAAAGGAAATGGAAAGGGCCTTTTGGGTCAACATGAAGGAGACATTGTTGTCTCAATGACTTGCATCATCCCCAAAAGGAAGACAAAAAGAAAAAAGTAAATGGAAAAGGCATTTTGGGTCAACATGAAGGAGACATTGTGGTCTCAATTCCTTGCATCATCCCCAAAAGAAAAGTGAAGTGAAATCAAATTCATGACATATAGAAAAATAAAGGGAAAAATAGAAGAATTTCATGAAGAGGGAGAACATCAAATACAACAGTATGGGGGAATGTGTTACAAACAAACACACAAAAAAACATGCAAAAGTCTAGTAAGGAAAATCCTAGTCAATCCTC
Organism: Sequoiadendron giganteum; assembly: GCA_007115665.2. NCBI lineage: Eukaryota > Viridiplantae > Streptophyta > Pinopsida > Cupressales > Cupressaceae > Sequoiadendron > Sequoiadendron giganteum. The sequence continues at coordinate 290,852,456 of CM021100.1, forward strand.
AAGCAAGTCATTTGTCTCCCAATCTTAGTTGGTATAAGTGGGAGGTGAATAATACAGCTAAGGGACAAAGACAAGTGCATTACTAGGGCAAGGCTAACAACTTCCTACCCCCACTGAGTGCAAGGAAAGAATGAGCCAAGTTGGGTGATGGGAAGGGTCATGTAATAGTGAGAAGAGAATTTTCTACAACTATTACATGAGAGGGTGTGTGATAGTAGCTTATGGTTTGAGGGGATAGCAATTGTCATCATCGAAATGATACTTGCTCAGTATCTCTTTCAAATGATGACACTCATTGCTTTTATGGCCAAGAACATGATGGTATGCACAATGTGGGACATTATAATCTCTAGGGAATATTACCAACCTATTTCTAGGTAGCAATGTAATGAGATCTTTTTTTAACAACATTTGTGATTTCCTCACATTTAGGTGGTGCATGAAGAGGAAATTTGAGTTCCTGTAATTTGCAAGGTCTCTTGAATATACTAGATTCTCCAACTTCATGAGAGGAGAATAGGGAAGGAGGGTCGGATATGATCGGATTGGTGTTCAAATTGGTTGTAAGAGATGGTGGTTTTTCTTTAGGAAGAAGGAAATTCAGGTCAGGGGGAGAGGCCAAGGTCACCATGCCATCATCACAAAGTCGAAGATAGTCTTGAGTAAGCATGCGATGATGAGGGGGATCTTGATACTCTATCCCCTTGGTAGTTTCATCAGGTGAGAGTCATTCATAAAAATGGTGTATTTCATGCTCAATTGTTATGTCACCACCTTGTTTGCTTAGAATGGCAAAACCTTTTCCATAGGTTTGTTGAAGGTTGATTGGGGTGTTTATCTTTTGGTTATTGTAAAATGGTTGAGTAGTGGCATGTTTAGAAGAACTAGGTTCACCTTGGGTAGGGAACTTAGGTTTTTTGTGTATTTCAAGATGTAAATAGCCAAATTGTTCAAGAGGTGACATGGTAGCGAGCTCAGGTTGTTTCATGGATGGGTAGAAGGTTGCATTTGTTTCAATATTATCAAGACAATCGTTAAGGAACCTATGCATGCTAGCATCATCATCTCCAATCATGTCAACTTCGCGAGGAGGACATGCATTAGGATTTGATTAAGTAGGATTAGGTTCAAGGTCATTAGGATGAGTGGAAAAGGTGTAGCTAGACATGTCAACTAGGGATTTGAAAGACATCCAAAAAAATTTTAAGGACATGGACCTAATGAAAGCAAAGAAATGAAAAGAAATCAACTAAAATAAAGAATCTGGAGACCAACACAAAAATCCAGTGGTAGACAACAGAAGTGTAGAAAATGATTTGAAAATGCAATTAATTACAGAGTGAATGGTGCAAGTGAACTAGGTCACCCAGTGTGGCGAATTAGTCCCAACAGTGATATTTTTGACACTTTTTTGAATTTTTGACTAGTTTTTATGATTTTTATGCTTTTCTGATGCAATACAAAATGGAAATGCAATTTTTTTTGTACTTTTTCAATGAAAAAGTAATGCAAAGTGAAAGCTAACATGAAATTTTCACTAATGCACTTTTAAGAACCCTAGAATGCAAACAATGCAATGGAAGCTTTTCCTTAGGATGCAAATGCAAAAATTAGAAGTGAAAAGAAGTGTTCGAAGGATGGGTTCACCAAAATGAACCACGTCAACAACACCAAAATAACTCAAAATTCGCAGATCCCACCTCAAAAACCCCTGGTGAGACTAGGTCGCCCAAGTGGCGACTTAGTCCTTTTTAGGGTTATTTACATTTTTGAGTAGGAAAATGTCTGACTTGCTAAAAAAATTCGATGGGTGTCGGCCTCTTAGGTCAAAATAACTGACAATTAGGTATTGTTTCTTATAAATATTTGTTTTTAGGTCATTTTTCACTCTCTCTTGAATTTTTTGATCATTTTTCACAAGCAATCTCAAGAATCAAGTGTTGAACATCTTCCACAAGAAGATTCATCTCTCTTTCTACAACCAAGTTGAAGCTTAGGGCAGAAAACTAGGGTTTTTGTGGGTCTTCAAGCTCACTTCTCATTCAAGATCTCACATTGCAAAGGATTGAGCATGGATTCCTATAGAGAATCATGGAGAAATCTAGGTTGAGGAGGTGCAACTAGCCACCAAATCACACATAAAGACTTGCTTTCAAAGTGGTTCCATCTTCCATTTTCTCTCAATATTCAAACTTAAGGTTTGCATTGCATTTGCATTGCACTTACATTCATTTGTAATGTTGTAGGGTTTCTTGGATTGAAGTCTTACATCATTCAAATCTCATACATGCATCTTATTCTAGCACATTAGAATAGGGTTTTGTCTTACTTCATATTTTCCTAGTTCTAGACACACTTAGGGATAGGATTTATGCAATTTTCTTGTCTCTTTTAGAATTTAAATACAAACTAGGGGTTTGACCAAGGCAAAACCCACATTAGAAACCAAAATATTTTCTTTTTTGCAAGTGATTTTTTGGATTTGGACCCGGATTTTGGTGAAAAAGAAGAGTGCGGACTATAGACTTTCGACTCCACTTTTAGATTTCCCAAAAAAGTTGAAAGGGATTGAGTCGCCAATAGTGGTGACTTAGTCCCACTGCTGGATTCTGTCAGAGATTTTGATAGATTTGAGTACCCAGTTGGTTGGAATAGAGACCGAAGCAGTTTGCTAGAATAGGGACTAGGTCGCCTAGCTTGGCATAAGTGTCCCAGTGGGCATAAAAGTCATATTTTCCAAATTTTTAGAGGCTTCTGCAATTTCTTCTCCATTACTCACCAGTTTATAGGTGCACTTATTTGATATATTTTGTTATGTTACCTTGTATAGCCTTTATTTTATCCGTTTACATAACGTCATGTGTGTTCAAACAATGTAGATTCCATTAACTTGTATGCAATAGCTAGTTTCATTCATCAGATTATAGCATTTAGAATACTTCATATAGGAATTTAGATCATTTACAACCCTAATATTGAATGAACCTGACGGAAACCTTGATCATCCCTCTCGATTTTAGTCATATCATCTTAATAGAATGCTTCCTTTCGGACTAATGATTGCTCTAGTTAGCTAGGTTGGAATCTGACTATGAAGTGCATTTAGATCCATCTTGATATTCTTTTTTTGGCTACTTTAGTGTGAGTTTGAAGTAGGTTCATCCTCTCTCTAAAGTGGGGGCTAAATGTGTCACCATCTCCTTTTGGGGATGATGCAAAAAAATTAGGTTTGTTAGGATCTATGGAAAAGTGCAAAAGCACACACCTTTGCACTTTGCAACATCTCAAGTGCAAAGGATTTACACTTCCTCTTGATTTTAGTCATCTCATCTTACTAGCATGAGTGCATTTATATCCCTCTCGATATGCTTGTTTTGGCTACTTTAGTGTGAGTTTGAAGCAGGTTCATCCTCTCACTAAAGTGGGGGCTAAATGTGTCACCATCTCGTAACTAACTTGGTGTACCTAAAGTTTCGAGGTTGGAATCCTAGGGTTTTTCACCTAGGGGCTAGGTTAGGAGATGGATCTCTTTCGCACTAATGATGTATTTTTGGTGAGTTCATTCAAAGGGTTGGGGGTTTGGAAATGGGTGTGATGTGTGTGCCCAAGTGTTGCAATGTAATGAAATGATCTAACTATGAAAAGTAAACTCATGTAAATGTAAACTATATGCAATGTCCTAAGAATGGCCTAAATATGAAAAGTAAGTGTCACCAAAGTGAGTACACTCCCTTTCAGACAAACAACCTAGATCTGATCCACAACTAGTTGGACAAATGGTCAAAGCTTGATCTGACTTTCCCTATCTCCTCATTCTTTCACATCACTTTCTTGTGTGATATGTTATGGTGATGTTTGGTTTTCCATGGGATCTTGATCCTGGGGGCTTGATCATCCCTCTCGATTTTAGTCATCTCATCTTACTAGCATGAGTGCATTTAGATCCCTCTTGATATGCTTGTTTTGGCTACTTTAGTGTGAGTTTCAAGAAGGTTCATCCTCTCACTAAAGTGGGGGATAAATCACCTTTGTTTTTTTGGGTTCATGCCAAGTTCACCAAAATGAACCACCAAAAAAGATATGCAATTAGGGAAAGAGGATTCCCCAATTAGGCTCCTAGGGTTTTTCACCTAGGAACTAGGTTAGAAAATGGCTCTCTTTCGCACTAATGATGTATTTTTGGTGAGTTCATTCAAAGGGTTAGGGGCTTTTGAAATGGGTGTGATGTGTGTGCCCAACTGTTGCAATGTAAATTAAATAAACTAACTATGAAAAGTAAACTAATTTGAATGTAAACTATATGCAATGTCCTAAGAATGACCTAAGATGTATGCAAACTATAAAGAAACTAGAAGAGACAAAAATGGTGCACCTGGAAACTAAAGGTTGAAGAAGAGGAGCTCTGGAATCTTCTGGATTTTTCTGAAAATGCTCATTGGGACACTTACGCCAGAATGGGTGACCTAGTCCTCTTCCCGGGAAACTTTTCCCAAACAGGTTTCTGGTAAAAGGGTATCCAGAAACACATAAACCACTTTTAGGCTTGGTACAAGGACTAATTCACCAATGATGGAGACCTAGTCCTCCTAAAGCTTTCAAGATTTTTGAGGTTGGAATCTGTAGGTGCCCACTTGTACCTCTATTTCTGACAAAGACTCATGTCTGAATCTTCAGAAAATGACCTGCAAGTTGTCTTTTAGCTCCTTCTAGAGTTTGTTGACTTGAAATGTTGTGGATGGAATGATGACACCTTTTTAACACTTTTCTCCTTGACTAATCTGCATACAAACCTGCAAAGCACACATGCAAACAGAAGTAAAATGTTAGGGTTAGAGAATAGGGGTTTGCCTTAGTCAAACCCCATGTTGGTAATCAAACCCAAATGAAATAGAATGAAAGGGGAAAGATGATTGAATAACATGCAAATGTAAATGCTCACCAAGCCCTTGTTGAAGAAGTCTGAAGATATGTTGTTGCACCTCCAATGGATGATGTTTGAAGTGCTTAGTGCTTGAGTGCTTTCTTGAGAAGATTGAGCGTTAGAGTGCTTGTGAAGATGCAAGAGTTGTTGGAGGGGGTTAAAATTAGACGAAAAACCCTTATTTATACATGTGATGCCCTAATTCCTTGAAAATAAGACATGATAGGCCAACCTTAAGGTTTTGGAGGAAAATTCTCATTAGAATTTTGTTTTAATTTTGAATTTTATGCCAAAAGGGACTAGGTCGCCCAAGGTGGTGACCTAGTCCACTTGGACAAATTCAAGTGGTGGTCAGGAATTAAGTTGTGTTTAATGCTATTTAACAGGATTGTCTCCCAAAACACACTTAAGTCAGGCCTAAAAGTACATTAAGGGGCCATTTTGACATTAGAAAGGGTTGAATTAGTGATGACAAGCCTAGGAAAGTGTGAAAATGTATTACAACACTTTGGCACAAGGCTTGGAAAGAGGTAAAAAGGGGTTGTTTAGGTTAATTATATTAAAATGGTCTTAAAAAAGTGGGAAGATGTGTTACAAAACCATTGTAAGACATCATTAGGTTGATAATTTGCAAGCATTAAAGGTCCAATGTGAATGTGTTGGCCACATTACAACATTAGATCAAAGAAAAACCAGGACAAAATCCAAGGGAAAAGGCCCAAATGAGTGAAAAATTGTCAAGGATACACTTTTTGGTGACACGGTGAATGATGAAAAGTGCACTAATATGCAAAAGCTATGCAAAATTAATTTAATATGCATGCAATATTTTGGATTTTTCATATTTAAACAATGCAAATTTAAACCCTATATGCAATGCAAACTAAAGCAATTTTGACAACCCTAGATGAAATGCAATGTAAACTAATGTAAATCCTAGATCTTTGGCTAAAAAGACTCCAATTTTTAGAAATGTTGTTGTACAACATCGGGTTCACCATAATGAAACATAGAAAAATAGGTTCACCAAAATGAATTAACAGGATGATAAACTAAATTTCATTAGTTTTTCATTCAATTATGAGGGTTATAATGTGTAATTGTTAATAATAAATTAAAACTAACTAATATACCAATCAAAAGTTAGGTGTTAAATTTTGTGTACCTATTGTAAAAAGTTTTTTTTAGGCCTCACTAAGTACTCATTCATTCAATGGCGAATGGGTCTTCGCTAGGGTTCTAGAAAATTAATTTCTAGGTTTTGTTCTTCAATGTCTACACTCCCAGATCCTAGTGGGGCACCATCAAAAACTTAGAAAAGAATTTGTAGCTCATTTTTTGTGTTCTTGAAAGAAAGGTGACAAATTTTACTTTTTAATTGATCTTTAACCTAAAACTTGCAATCACACCAAAGGAGAAGAAATTTTTGTGTTGTTAGAGGATAAGGGTTTTCCTTGGGCAAACCTCATTTTGGTAATTAAACCTTGAAATGAAACAATGCATAAAGGAATGATGAATGGACAACAATATGTAGCAACTCACCAAACCTTGTTGAAACTTTGGATTCCAAATCTGAAACTTAGCATGAAATGGCCTCAATGAGTGTAAATCTTGATGGTAGTTGTTGACGCAAGATTTTGCAGGTAGCAATAGTCTTATGGGAAACTTAGCTATTGGGGGCACATTGTGCACTTAGCTAAGTGACCTTCGGGTTTTATCGAAGTCGGCTCTTCATTTTAGTGGGGGAGGTAAAGGGTTAGGAAGATAGCAAAAACATCAAATCTAAACTACAAGTGATGCACCAAATCATGAACGTAATTATCTGAGCACAGTGTTGAATGCAAAGGCTCGAACCACTGAATGCTATTTATTTAGTAAATTTTCTCAGAACTTTAAAACATAAGAACACCTTCAAACTACATAACACAATCCAATACAACTTCATCCAACACAGAGGAGTCGAAAACATGATCTTTATTTATAAAGCTGTAAAAGATTACAAAAGCTGAAGAACAAGCATTCATATATTAGAGGAAACTAGATGCACAGTCTAATTATCTTATCAAAAACATGAAAAATAGAAAAGGCGGAATTGATTGGCATAGTCTCCAAATTTCAAGTCTAGTAAAATATTACAAAGGCTATTCCCAGTGCTCGGGAGCTTTTTTTCTACTAACAACAACAACCTAAAACACAAGAAGAAGGGGCGCTTATATTGGCCAGCCCACCGCCTGAAAACCATAGAGAAAGACACCTTGAGCATACATCGACGCCCCATATTTCCTTGAATCGGCACCGAAAAGAACGATCACTCAACAGTGCGCTAGCAAGACCGTCATAGAGAAGAGGGGGCCATGCAACAGCAGAAGAGAACACGTGGCATGCGGTATTTGAAGAAGAAAACATGGTTTTGAAAAAGAACCAAAGGCATAGGCGGAAACTCTCAAATAACCAGCGCACAAGAAAATTCCACGCATCGGGCACACAGAGCTTGCCAAAAGAATAAGGGATGCCCCCAACAAAAAGCTCCGAGAGGAAGCCATGTGGGCAATGTCGAGCAATAGTAAATGTACCGTGGGACCAGCTCGAGAAAAAGGCAGAGAGATCCACGCGTCATACACACGGAGCTCGGTAGAAGCAAAACAATACGGAGCAACAGGAATCTCCGTTAGGAGGCCACTTGGCAATCGCTGAACAGTTGCGAGCGATAGAGAATACAGAGCAGTCATGAAAGGAAAATAATAACTGGGAAGGCTTAGCGGTTTTTGTGAAATAATGTTCACAGTAGCATCGAGCTATAATGGCACATGTTTGGAAGTATCTAGAGGGGATTCCAATGTTTCTTCATCAATTTCATGGTTATCTCTTCTTCTTATTGATTTGTATTCTACTTTATCCTCTTCAAAAATATGATTTCATCTCTACTTCAACTTCCTCATCATCAACAACATTTACTAGAGTGATATTTTCTCTTGTTACTTTTTTTTTGGGTCTTGGCTTCTTTCTTTCTATAGTTTTGGTCTTTACCAAAATATTAGTAGAAGCTATTTTTCTACTGGTTGTAGTTTGAGTAGGTCCAGAAGCAATAGTAGTAGTAGAACCATATCTATTTTTCCTTCTAGATGTTGGCATAGCAATGGTAGTATGAGTTGCTTCCACAGAACCTTCAAGAGTCCTAAACATCTTTTTTCCACTTGGACACCATCTTTCCCACATTCTTCTTTACCTCTTTTTCTACCCTTTCCTTGATATTTTTGTTGGTTATTTCATCATATGTTCCAAACCTTTGAATTAAAGGATCCCTAGGTGGGACCCATTCGCCCAGCTTGGTGAATGAGTCCCATTTGGCCTATTTTCAAGGTTTTGAGCGAGAAAAATTAGGTTTTAAGTTCAAATTTTATGTATGTCGGTCTTTGGGATCTAATACATGAGATATTAGATGGATTTCAAATATAAATTATCTTTCAAATCACTATTTTATATAATTCTACATGTTATCAAGTCAACCATTCAAGAGTTAAGCATTCCAAGACTTCACAAGATCATTTTTAAGGCATTCAAGGGTAGAATTCTTCATCAATTGTTGCAACAATTCAAGATCCATCATCATTTCAAGCATATCAAGAATCAAGCATGTTATTGAGCTAGTGTTGTGATGTAGTATTGGAGATCCAAGATCAAGCATTGTTCTACACCTATTGTCAAGATCAAGATCTACATCCTTCATGGCCATTTAATGTTGAGTTGCAGATTTACAAGACATCATTTACAAGGCATCATTCAAGGTATTATTGTCCATGATTCATGTTATTTGTTTCATGTTTCATGCATTCATTTCATTGTCTCATCACTTGGTTTAATTACTTACAAGGGGTTTGACCAAGGCAAACCCCTATTCCCTAACAATCAACACTTTTTTTCTCTCTCTCTCTCTCTCCTTGTGTAATTTCAGATCTAGGCGCTTTGAAGACTTGAAGGAACATTGAAGATTAGGCTACAAGATTGGAGAAAGTTGTTCGAGTTGTCTCCCCGTTTGTAAGGTCATAATCTTCACCAAAAAGTCATCTACAGGTTTGAAATTAGGGTTTTGAATCCCGAAACAAAGAGGAACAAAAAGAGAAGACATTGAAGACCATATTCAAACTTTGAAATTCCAAAAAAAACTAAATGAAATCATTCACCTAGGTTGGCGAATGAGTCTCATTTTAGGTAAATTTTGATATTTTTGCAGCTTCAAATACCCTTTTGCCAGAAACCTATTTCTATACAGAAACCCAGATCTGGGGTTGATTCACCTAGAATGGCACATGAGTCCCAGTAGGCCAAAATTTCAAGATTTGTATAATTTCCAATATTCATTCCAGCCTCTACAAGTTTCCAGGTGCACACTTATGATTTTATAGCTTTCTGTTATGATTTATATGCATTTCTAGGTCATTCATTTAAGTTTCATGCATCACTAGGCTTTGTCATTAGATCCTGCATTTCATACATTTTTCAAGCTCTTGTTTGGTGGTGAACCCCTCATTAGTTTAAATCATCCCCTAGGACAGCCCTTTTGCAAGATCTCTTTCTCTTTTGCATTGAGATCTCTAGGGTTATCCTTGATTTGATAGTTGAAAGTGGGTGTGCTTTATGTCCTAAGCCATACAAAAGAACTCCTCCACCATTTTAAATGGTTCTAGTGTTGTACCTTCAAGGCCTTAAATATTTTAGATTCATATTTCTTCTGCATTCAACTAGCTTATGACCAAACTTGCTACAAGCAAACCAATTACCATTGAACCTAGCAAGAGAATTGTTTTTAGGAGTGGTCTTTCTGAAGTTCTTATTTTTGCTCCATGCGGGGATGAAATTATCTTCTTTCTTGCTATCTTGATTTTTCTTTGTTTTTTTGGAGGATGTCTCCTTTATTTCATATTTTCCTTCTACTTTGAAGTTATCATATAGATTTATAGATGCCTTGAACATAGGACTTTTCCCCTTTCAAAGACAAGCCCAAATTTCTCTTTAGAGGGATTTTGAGAATTAACTAGTTCATCAAGAATTTTAGAAAATCCTTTTAGTTGTATACATTTATCAATTTTCTCTTTTCCCTTTTCAAGTTCTTTTCTTAGAGTAACAATTTCTTCCTCAAGTTTTGAAAATTTAGTAGTTTTATCTTGAAGCTTGGTGTTCAAACAGTCTTCAATCCGTTTTCCTTCCTCAATCTTAACTTTCAAATCAAAGATCAGAACTTCTACTTCCTTGAGTCCATTTCCTTCTTCTATTTGAGCTTTCAGTTTGTTGGTTTCTTCTCTCAAGATTCTTTTTCCTTTTCTTTCAATTTGAAAATTGTCTCTTCTGATTTTTCCAGCATACATTCATATTTGATATTTTGTAACCATGCTTCATCCAAATCCTCAAGAGAAAACTTTATTTCACCCTTAAAATCAGCTTCACATTCTTCCAGATTAGCATCTCAACCACCAGGTTCCACTGATTCTAGGTCTAGTTTTGTGATGATCATATCTTTAATCTTTACCATAGAATCCATGGGTTTAAGTGCAATATTTTCTTCATTTGTTAGGCTTATTCAAGTCACTTGGCTCTAATACGAATTTTTTAACACGAGGCAATGCTGAGAGGGGGTGAATCAACATACATTAAACCTAAATCATTTTCATTTGAAAACAAAATATCACATCACATGAACTGAAAGAACAAAAAAATGAAAACATTCACCACACTATAACACTAGGATTTTTACATGGAAAACTCAATTAGGGAAAAACCATGGTGAGTTACGTCACAATATAAAATCTCACTGCTTAAAATGATTTATAAAGAGTTTAAGGCTCACTATCTATTGAGTTGAAAACACTAAAGAAAAGACAACTTCAAGAGAAAGATACAAAGGACCTAATGAGACTCACTGTCTCAAAGCAGGGTACATGAGAACCATGAGAATAAGCTAGAAATAAACTATTGAAGATGAGGCATCTGACTTATGTTGATATTGTGGTTCATTTTTGCACATTCATATCATCATACAGACTCAATAATTTCATATTATCATTCTTCTTAACTCACATCACACACACAAACACACTTTATCCTTTAGAAATGATTTGTCATTCTATAAATATTCTCCACAATAATACAAAACTTATTAATTAAGTTGACTTCAAGAAGGAAGTTAAATGAAAACACTTGATATTGCATAGGTCATCTCCAAAACATATTCAAAATGAAAGAACATTATTTGTGGATCAATAAATGTTATGTTGAGGCTTACGAGCATTTCCACACATTCTCAAAAACATATTGACAGATCAGGAACAACCACAAATGAACAAAACAAGTCATGTTGGCGTAGTTAGACAAGTATCATCGACACTGTTACTTCTTAACTTCACACCACTGGGGAGAAACCAAAAACACCAGAAAAATCAAGATATGAACAATGTAGGTAATCTTCAATATCCCTACAACCTCTTCCATAGATATTTGATCAATTAATGTTGGCATAGCTGAAGAAGCTTACTGAAAATACAGAAAAAAAAAACACACTAGATTTACTATAACATTTTGTTAATTGAAGATTAAGCTTGGGGATCTCTATCACACTTGAGACTATTAGATAATGTGTATTAATCACTACTAATCGTGTCCTTAAATTCATAAGACCAAATCAACATCTATGGAGGAATGCAGAGCATTCCAACCAACCTTTTTCATTACATTGCACTGTTAGGGAATAGACCAGAACACTGCCAACTATAACTTTGACTATGAAAGATGTGCAGACTTGATTTTATAGATAAAATATCCTCTAATCATGACCATCATTTCATATGAACCAAAAGATAGAATATTGTATATTGGATGGATGCAAACCAAAAAGATATGATATTGCCTTAGGATACACTCAGTTAGTGACTTAAGCAATCTTCTTCAACTTATCTCAATATGTAGTACATGAACCCAGAATGATATCAAGGTATGAATCTTGTAGAAACATTAGGAAATGAGTATCATCCTCCGAACCATATGTAGATCACCATTCTTCCTTATACTCCTTGCAGGATATCTCAACTCATAGCAACTAACTCTAGAGTATGTACATACTTTAAGAATACAATTGACATCAATGACAACACTTAATGCCAACATATAGAAAGATATGTAAAATAGGAATACATAAATTCCTAAAAATTAGACATACTAATATCATACTTGGATTCAAACTTATGCACTAATATGAATATTTAAATAATTTAAAGGGAAAAAAGGATTTCTAGATGAAATTGAAAATCTCATAATCCTCGCCTAGGTAAACCTAGACAAGAATATTTAAGCAATTTGGATATAAACATGTTATAAACATGCTTGGATACTAATACACTCTCATTTATAAAATAATTTCAATCAATTATGTAACATTAGTTTATATATTTTTTTATGATATTTTATCTTACTTGATACTTATTATTCAATTCATGGATGCTCAATGCATTACCAAGGGTGAGAATCAAATATTAACATAAGAACATCACATGTTTAATCTATTAATTAATTTTAAAGTCTTGTTTTAATTTAAACATCAATAAACACAAAAAAATTATAATTTATATAGTCATAGTTTTATTATCCAATACTCATTGTGAAGATGGTTGAGGGATGTTAAATTTTACACTAACATTGATGATGGAAGTGTAAAATAAATAATATATAACTTTAAAAATTTCCCTTTTCCATGGATCCATATACTTATGGCCAAATCCCCAAAACTAAACATAATACTAATGATTCATAACCTATCAATAATTCTAGTTATTTTTTATAGTGGATTCTATTTTATTGAGATAATGTAACATTTTTACCCTTCTTTTGACTACTTCATAAATAATATGAACTTGGTTTTAATTTTTTATAAAATAAAGATATAAATGTAGCCTCTTCATGCCATACAAATTTAGTCATTAATCCCTATTTTTTCTATATGTTTATCTATAATAACTAGTTTTTAATATGTTTATTTATAATTTATATATATAGATTCTTGAAACTTAATTTTGTACGTGTTTGTATATTTATATATGCAGGTTCACATTTATATCATGGATGAATTTGATGTCAAGTATTTTCTCAATCCCCCACCTCCACCCCTAGGATCCGATGAGGCTCGCTTGCAAGCTCAGATCAATGACAAGATAAGATCCATTGATGAAAAAATTAATGTAATTTGAAATGAAGCATTTATGCCACCTCACCTAATGTGTTTTTCATCTTCGATACAAAACATTGTAGATGTTTTCAGGTCTATTGATGTGGACTTAGATAATTACCACATATGGAGAGAGGATAGGAGATTCTTTTATTAAGATGGAATCTCCTATAGGGACATCCTTGACCTTAAAATCACAAAATCCCATTTAGCTCAATATTTTATTGACCCCATCACCAATCAACCAATTCTAGCAAACCAAAAAAAAAATCAATTAGGTGGTGTAGACATCCATCAATGGGTGTCAATTTTTGGGATCGATGGTGGATTGTATTTGATCATCCACCACATTCTAATTGTGAGGTTCCTCTCTATTTTTTGAGAAAACTATATACAAAATTTGTGTTGGGTGTGAGACCCAATTATTTTAATTTCAAATCATTCCATGGTGGTGGTGGTGGTATGCCACAATAAAGGATAGGGGCATGGGTTGATCCCCAATGACCTATGCCTGATCAACCTCTTGTCAATCCTCTTTTTGTTGCTATACTTGCATCCAGATCCAACATCATGTGGTGGTATTTGTATTAGGGTCATTGAGTGTTCTCTCAACTAGCTTCAATGAGTAGAATACTGAGATGACAACTGGGGTTACTAGGCGAGACCATGGAGGAGCATCAAGTGGAATTGGTCCTAGTACCACTCCACATGCATCGATGCCTCATTTTTGTATGAGTTGTAATCGATTATGTTTTGGACCTGATTAGGTTGCATTTGTTTTAGTTGCACATGGAGGATCTGATGATATCACTTCATATGCAGATTATCTATGTACTGATGATCACCCTACATATCATCCTACTACAAAGGTATATATGTACATGTTAAATTTATAGCAATGTTAAGAACATTTTTTTAATGAACATACATAAAAAAAAATATAACAATTTAACAATCAAATTGTTTGGTGTAAATGATGGCCACATGGACATCAACTTCATTATTTGATCGATTTTTTGTTTCATTGACACTTATGCAACTTGCCACACCATTTAAGGTATTTTAATTGATTTTTTAAATATATTAACTTATTTTAACTTGATTTTAATTTGTAATCCAGTCTTTGAACATGTGTTAAAAATATATGTTGGTTCAAGGAAGTCATCCAAATTCCACGTCAGATCCACTAGAGGGTGTGGCGAGAACTCCTCCATTTTCGGATGTCTCGCATGAGCCACTCATATGTATATTGTTTTAAAAAACTATACTTGGAAATTTGTATATTAAATTCACTATATCAAACGTGCATGTACTTATATTAAAATATATATCTATGTAGGATGACACACCATCAGAATGGGTATTGGATACCCAATTGATCTAAGAGAACTTTAGGAGTCAACTGCATTTTAGGTTGTTTAAAAAAAATATTGTGCATAATTTGTAGGTCTTTTAAATAGATTAAAACAAAAATTGGTACACTTGAAAATATATTTTGTAACCTAGTGTGTACACATGTGCTTTATTTGACCTTGTAGGACCTTGTTAGTGATACTTCTCATCCTGATGATGCCATACCACCTGTACCAATTCTTTTAGAGTAGGACATTAGCGGAGATGAGTAGCCTCATAAGGTAATTTAAAATTTTAATTATATTTAAATTCAATTATATTATACATTGTGAATGACTTAAAGTAAATTTCAATTGAATAAATATGTTCATGTGTTAAATTATTTTTCTTCTATAGCATGAGAGAGGTCCTATAGAAGAGCATGTAGAGTAGGATGTCAAAGATGAGTAGCCTCATACGATATTTTTTATGATTTTATAAATTAAATTGAATTAAATCACTTTTAATCATTTTAAATATAATTTCAAGTTTCTTTCTCTTGTATAGACTGATTCATATCATCCTAGTATGTGTGTATTGAAGAGGCCTCTTGATTTTAAGGACAATAGGAGTTATATATATATATATATATATGTTTTAATACATTTCATACATTGACTAGATCTTTATATGTTTCAGTACATTTCATGGAATCTATATACATGTTTCAATGTTTTAGTATTTCATGGACTCTAGATACACGTTTCAATATTTTTAGTATTTCATGGACTAGATCTATATATATGTTTCAGTATTTTCATTGACACTATAAATTGTTTCATGGAATTTAATAATTTCAGTATTTTATGGACTATTATTGTTTTAGTAATTTACATGTGTACATTTATGCATTTTAACTTGAATAAATTAGTTAGATATAATTTATGTCCATTAAAAATCATAACTTGAATCATATGATGAATGTGATCAAAGTATGCTTTGTGTTCAATCACATTAGATAGATATAATTAGGATCTATGAATTAAGGTCCTCGAAAAAATGATGGCTTAAGGGGTCCTAATAGGATGGCTTCAGGGGATCAAATAATTCAAAAAATTTATTGAACATGTCATTTATTTTGATGCACTAATCAAAATAGTTATAATTTATGTAATCAAACAAACTTTCATTTATGCATTTTAACTTGATCAAAGTAGTTAGATATAATTTATGTCCATTAAAATGTTGGATTAAGGGGTTCTCGTAGGGTGGCTTAAGGGGTCCTAATAGGATGGCTTAAGGGGATCAAAGAATTCAAAGTATTTATAAGTATTTCATTATAGGTCATCTGCATCCTCTACTTTTTTCCTCAAAGTATGTGATGAATTTTATGATGTCTTAAGGATACAAAATGACAATAAATCAATTTTAACTATGTATATAAGATATTTCAATATATCATCAAAACATACAAATTATTTAAATATAAAAAACTATATAATATATACTTACTTGTATTTACAATTATTCCATTGTAGGTCATCTGCATCCTCCTTTTTTGTCTAAAAGTATGTGATGATGACTTAAGGATACAAAATGACAATAAATCAATTTTAACTATGTATATAAGCAATATCAATATACCATCAAAAAATACATTATTTCAATATATCGTCAAAAAATACATTATTTCTCACATCAAGCAACAAATAGATACTTGTGTAGCAGATATTTTTCTGATGCAAGAAACGAAGACCTCAGTAGCAATATATGAATCTTCAATTCAGAAAAGGGCAAGATGGGCCTCAACACATTCACCAGCACAAGGGGCGTCTAGGGGTCTAGTAACTCTATGGAACCCGAAGATAGTAAGTGTCAAACCTTACAAAAATGAGAACCTCTGGCAGCTTGTAGAGGTAACAAAGTTTCAGTTGTATTTTTGGCTTCTAAATGTGTATGGTCCTACTTCAACTATAGATAAGAAGAATATATGGGATGAAATCTGAAGGAAAATAGGTATAATAGGCAATGGAAAGGTTGTAGTAGCAAGAGATTTTAAAGTAATAACTTCTTTACAAGAAAAGAGTGGGGATATATGACCACCAATCAGGGTAATGTCAGATTTCAGTTTCTTTATCCTAGCTAATGCATTAAAAGATATTGTACTGATAAAGGGTAAATACACTTGGACAAATAAGAGGAATGGTTTTCTTCAGATAGCGAAAATATTGGACAGATTCTTGTTCACTTCTAACTGGTTCACTTCTTCTCATAACCTAGTTTTTGAAATCTTGTAGTATCCAGGTTTAGATCATTATGCAATCTATCTTAACATCTCAAATATCTCTATCCCAAAAGGAAAATCTTCTTTCAAATTTGAAAGTATGTGGTTTAGACATGAACAGTTTATGGATCTCTTAAAGCAGTGGTGGGTAAATGCTCCATATGAACAAGGTGCTATGATGTTTTAGTTGAATAGAAAGCTAAAGTATGTGAAACAATAAATAATAAGTTGGAACAGACAAGTTTTTCAGAATATCTTCCAACAAAAAGAACTAGTTTTCAAAGAGCTAACAAAAATTCATGAATGCATAATTCAAAATGGGTTGGATGTTGTTCTTTATGATAAGAAAAAAAAAATTCAAGAAGAATGAGAGGAATTATGTGAATGTGAAAAGGTTTATTGGAGAAAAAAGTCTCATGAATTATGGCTAAAAGAGGAGGACCGTAATGCAATTTTTTTCCTGCTTCTTTGCAGATTAAGAAGGAACCAAAATCAATTCATTCAATTCAAGAATTATCCATAGGAAACTGGCTCACATGAGAATAAGACATTAATAAGGAAGGAGTTAAGTTTTTCTCTGAACTACTATCAGCCCCTCAAAATAGGAGTGTTAAAAGGTTAAGTGATGAAAATGAATTATTGGATACAATCCCAAAACTTATCAATGATGAGGAAAATTATTCACTCATGTAACCTTTTACTATGGAGGAGCTAAATAATGTAGTTTCTTCATTTCCTCTGGACAAGGCTCCAAACCTTGATGGATTCACAACCTTATTCTTTCAAAAATGTTGAGAGTTTTTGTTTTATGAGCTTCTTTGGGCATTGGAAGAATCCAAGAGAACATGGAAAATTCCCAAGTAGTTTAATGTAACTAATATTACAATCTTATCAAAGGTTAAAGAGACTAATTCATTTGTAGAATATAGGCCTATTTCATTATGTAGCACAGTTTACAAGATTTTCACAAAAGCAATATATTTAAGATTGCAGCCTCTCATACCAAAGATTATCTCTCTAGAGCAAGGAGGTTTTGTTCCACGAAGGGAGACTTTTGAAGGGGCATTAGTTGCACATGAAGTTATTCATACAATAACCACATTAAAAGTTCCTTCTTTCATTGTAAGACTAGATATGATTAAATCCTATGACAAGGTAGACTGGAATTTTCTCAATAAGGTTCTGGAAAAGTTTGGATTTTGTTCAAAATGGCGTAGATGGATAATGCCATGCTTATCTAGTGCAAATTTTTTAAGTGATCATTAATGGAAATCCCATAGGTTTTTTTAGTGCAACATAAGGAGTAAGACAAGGGTATCCCTTGTCACCTTTTTTGTTCATTATTATGGCAGAGGCTTTAAGTAGATTTATCCATCTAAACAATAATCAAGGTTTATGTCATGGAATTAAGATATCAAATTCTAACATTTCAGTCACACACTCCCTATTTGTAGATGACACTATTCTTTTTGGTAAGTCAACATTGGATGAAGCGATAACATTTAAAGAAGTAGTGGAGAAATATTTATCGGCTTCAGGGAAAAAGATAAATGCAGCAAAATCCAAAATATATATCTTTAATACTTCTATTGAAGTGAAAGAAAGAATAGTAAAAATTTTGGTCTTTTAGGAAGCTGAATTTCCATGTTCTTATCTAGGGATACCTTTCTTTAAGGGATCAAATAAGGCAAATTATTGGGATAAGGTAATTGATAGACTTAAGTCAAGAATTCTAATGTGGAAAGCCAGGTGATTGTCACTATCAGGAATAGTTCTTCTTGTAAATTCAATAATATTATCAGTTCCCAATTATTTTATAGCTTTTCTCAAAGCAACTTGTTCTATAATTTCAGAAATTGAAAAAATTATAAGAACTTTCCTTTGGAAAGGAAATATCAATGAACAAAAGAAAGTGCCTCTCATATCTTTAGAAGGTTTAGAAAAAGGTAAGAAGAAAGGTGGTGCAGGAGTTCAAAACATTTTGTGGAGAAATAAATCTTTTGGTGCTAAGTTATCATGGTAGATGTATGCAAAACCAGATGCTAAATGGAGTAAGATATTACAAGACAAGTACTTAGACAGTGAAGACCCATCAAGGATTTTAACAGTAGTTGATCCTCCCAAGGCATCCACCATTTGGAATTTTATTCTCAATTGTAGGAATCTCATTACTAGGTTTTCCTCGTGGGAATTCAATAATGGAAGGAGTGTAAAGTTCTAGTCAGATTCATGGAATGGAAAACCTCCATTGTCAGACAACTTGGATTTGTAGGATGAAACATCAATTTTATCAAAAACTTGGGGTTAAAGATTGATAGATTATGTGTAATCTACAAACTCCTTAACAGGGAAAATTGTTTGGAAAAAACCTTCAAACAGTCTACTCAATGCTCAACAATGTGATAGATTCAGCAATGTGATTAAGGAACGAGTAGCCTATCAATCAACAAGACTAGACAAAATTATATGGGCAACATCCAAGGTTGGTTCATATTTAGTAAAGGAAGGGTATGGATTTTTAAGTCAAGTTAACCATAATGCACAACCCAAAAGACCATTTATGTTCTGTTGGAACAATAAATTTTTGCCCAAGGTAGAAAGCTTTGCTTGGCTTGATTTGCAAAAAAGAGTTTTGACAAGTGACAAATTAGTAAATTTGAAGATAGTCGATCCCTTTAAGTGTCTGTTATGTGACGAAGTATTGAAAACAATAGATCATTTAATTTTACAATGTAATGTTTCTCAACAATGTTGAGTTAACATCAAGAGAAAGTTAGATCTGTTCATTCCTCTTCCTAATAATATTTGGGATCTTTTTCAAAGCTAGCCTGCATTATACCAATCATCATTTTTTGCATGTATTTGGTATATTATCCTTGCGATTGTTGTTTGGAACATATGGTGGGAATGTAATTTGAGAATCTTTAGGAAGATAAAATCTTTAGTAGAAGGCACAAATTTGAAAATAGAAAAGTCAATTGCAGAAGGGGTTAGTCTATGTGTTCAAAAAAATAATGTCCAATTCATTATTCACAAACTGGGACAGTAATCTATTGAACAAGTGGAAGGGAATCAAATTTCCATTTGATGGAAGTTTTATTAAAAGCAACAATCCCAAAGTGGAAAAAAGTTCAGTCAAATGGAATCCTCCTCAAGCTGAGTTTGTAAAACTAAATTTTGACGATGCATCCAAGGGAAATCTAGGAAATTTCTGGTAGCATCTTCAATTCATCTACAACACAACACAAATAATCTTGCAGAAGCTCAAGCTTTGTTTTTGGGATTAGAATTGGCATTGAAAATGGGGTTTTCAAATTTACACATAGAAGGTGATTCGTTGATAATTATAAATGCATGTAGAGAAAAAAATATTCTTAATTGGAATTTAAGTTACATTTTTTGAAAAGTATGGTCACTACTAGATAGATTCCACGCTTCCATAATAACTCACATGTATAGGGAAGGCAATAGGTTTGTGGATTATCTAGCTGGTTTGGGAAGTGATGCTCAGGAATTTAGTGTTATTAATGATGCAAACCAGATCAATTCATTTCCACAACTAGTGGAATAAATAAATCAAGATGTTGAGGAAGTCTAGAAATATTTAAAAGGTGTAAATCAGATGATCTATATACTTCTTAAAAGACACATGATCACAAATGTCCATCTGATCATAGACATTGTGGATGTCGTCAGTTTAAGTGAACTTAAGGAAATAAAATTTGTCTTATTATTTAAAATCAGCCAAAGAAATTGAATAGGCATGAGGTCATTCAACCACAACATTCTATCACCAAAAGTATTTGGTGTGAGGTTTGGAGAAGGGTTAATCGGAGCTTACCAAACAATGATTACAATTCATCCTAAATAAAATCATTATTGGGACAACCTAGGAAGCATCATCCAGTGTATTCATTAGCATGGGAATATGAAATAGGATTACATCCTACCACCAAAATTTTCCTTTTCTAACACCCCATTTTATGTGTTTGCAGGTTGATATTACTAATCATACTTAAGGAATTGATTTGCATGTGCTTAAGTCTAGGTGGAAAAGGAAAAAGCAAGATAAATGAAGGTTAATAAATTGATAAGACATCAAAATCTGGTTTTTCTCTGCAATGTTATATTTCAAGTGTTCCACACCTCATCGCCATCATTTCTAAGAAAGGATCAGGGTTAGCAAATTGCCTTTAAATGTGTCATTCTCACCGTTAGTATGCAAAAAATCCTTCTTCTTTGTGTAGCTTGTTGTGTTCATTGTGGATATTGCTTCGTCTCTCTGGCCTGTAGATTGTGGTGTTTTTTTTCTTCTCTGGCCCATAGCTTGTGGTGTTCATTTTTCTACCTAGAGGATGGCAGCCAATGGGTGTCACTTGGTGGTTACACACAATATGGGCTCGCTAGTTTTATATTTATTTCCACCACCAAATGTGAGTGTTGTATAGTCTTCTTATGTGTTTCATAATCTTTAAATGTAGGCAAATAATTCTTCCTTGTTAGATATTTTCATAGCCAAGTGCAAACAACCACCACTGAACATGTTGGATAATGATATCCATCATCATCTTTTTTAGGTTTAATTAACTTATCTTTAGTCTCAACACATCGAGCCAACCAATATTTTGTTTCTTCTTCATTCTCCTCAAGTGTAACAACAACATACACATGTCATGAAAATAAAATTTAATTGAATAACTTGTGTGACATAATTTGACCAATCGACATGTACATGCATTCATATATATAATTAAATATATTACAAAATAGTAATGAAGAGAAATAAAATGAAATAAATTGAGTTAAATTACCTTTTTGTACAAGTTCTAAAAAAATATCAGTCATCTGATGCAAACACTTGATCATTTTCTTCAATTGTTGTTTCATATTGATCATGGGTGCTGGTAAGAAGTTGAGTCCATTTTTTGGCCATTTAGTGGAAGTGTTTTTCCTAATTTTCAGAATTCGACACATTTGACCTTAAAATTTGAAGAACTTAGAGATGGAATCTTGAAAAAAGTCACTAGTCATAAAATGTAGTACTCAGAGTCTAGTTTCCAAATATGTAATTTATTTCAATACCCAGATGATACAAATTTATTTTCAATAGGTGTTTCTAAAAACCACTGTTTAAAAGTCATTTTTTTCCCATACCACGCACATGTACGTCATCCATATTTTGACCTAAATAATCGTATTTTTTTTAATCCTTTTGGGAAAATATTTGTAACTCACTGAAGCACGCTTTCCATATTTTTTTGTAATTTTTTATTGAATTTTTTTTTTTAAAATTTTTTGTCGGCCATATTTGGTGTTTTAAAAAACCGTCATGTATGTCATGCATAAGATGACATAAAATTATGATTTTTTGTTTTTAAATTGAAAATAATTGTCTGAAGTACGCTGTCGTGCTATTTGTTCGTAAAAATGTTATGTTGATAAAAAGTTAATAAAATACTAAAAAACCTTGATAATTCAAGTTTATGGACCTCTTTAATTAGAAATTAAATGAAAAATAAAAAAATTAATCCAATTGTAAAAACAAATACATATTTGGAATCTACATTGGCTAATCTATAATGGGTTTTAATTTTGTCAAAAAAATGTGCAAAAAAATCCTTCAAACGTATGCCCAAAGTCATTATTTTTTGTGACATTGCTAGGACCTTCAACTTGCAGTCAAACCAAGTCCAGGGCTTAGGTTCGGATCCCCAAACCATTTCACGAACCTCTCAACAAAGCAAAAACCCAGCCTACATTTGAAATTTTAAAAAATGGGATCCCATTTAGTAAAAGGGGCCCGTTTATAATTCACCCATTGGAAATTTAATAGCGAACCCATTGGAAAATGAAACGGGATCCTGTTTAATAATCGGGATCCTAATTTATTTAACTCGGGATCTCGTTTATTAAATGGGATCTTGATTTTTATAAATCGGGATTTTGTTTATTAAACGGGATCCCGAGTTATTTTTTACCATTATTTTTTATTTTATTGTCAAGAAGGGGCATATCGGGTCTAAGAATCATTTTGTACGGCTGACTGCAACATATTCCCTATTTTCTATCACCTTTTGTCTTGTTGAAGCTCTTCAAGTTGGGATTTTTTTTTTTTTGAAAGGTTGCATCATTGGGATGCTGTGAGAAAAGAATTTTGTTGAATTGCTACTTGTTTGAAGGAGGAAGGAGGAAGATTTTTTTTGTTGAATTGCTATTTGTTTTCAAAGGAGGAAGATGAATTTTAGTTCTTTGCTATCTGTTTGAAGGAGGAAGAGAATTTTTTTTGAATTCCTATTTGCTTTCAAAGAAGGATGAATTTTTTTATTTAATTGAGCTACTTGTTTGAAGGAGGAAGAGAAATTTTGTGCATTTTCTATTTGTTTTCAAAGGAGGAATATAGGAATTTTATTTATTTGCTATTTGTTTGAAGGAGGAAGAGAAATTTTATTGAATTCCTATAAATGTTTTCAAAAGAGGATGATAAATTTTGTTTGATTGAGCTACTTGTTTGGAGGAGGAAGAGAAATTTTGTGCAATTGCTACTTGTTTGAAGGAGGAAGAGGATTTTTTTTTAATTGATACTTCTTTGAAGGAGGAAGAGGATTCTTGTTCAATTGCTACTTGTTTCAAAGAGGAAGAGGAAATTTGTTCAATTGCTACTTATCTGAAGGAGGAAGAGGAATTTTGTGAACAATTGATACTTGTTTGAAGGAGGAACAAACAAGGAAGAATCTCAAGTTTTTGACATCCATTTGTGTATACTTCAAAAAAATTCAATCATGGGATCACAATGTCAAAATAAGAGAAAAGATAGGAAGGTATTGACCCCTGAAGAAATTCAAGCAAAGAGAGAGAAGTAGAAACAAAGACAAAGAGAAAGAAGAATGAGAATTCAATCAATGAATGATGGTGAAGCATCCAATTCCACAACTATTGAAGATAAAAACATCGAGGAGACCATGGATGTAGATGATGCAAACTTGCAAGAGGTGAATGTGGAAACTAATACAAATATACAAAATACTCATGATATGTCTTCAAATATCCCTTTCAATGTTGTGGAGAATGTTTTGATAGGCACAAGTCTAGGTATGTCTTCAAATCCACCTTTGAGCCTCATGTAAATGGAGTTTATTATATATTCACAAGAGGTTGGATACTACAATGTTGACATTGATAATATTTGTAGAGTTAAAGATTTGAGTCAAATTGTTGTTCAAAATGAAAATGAAAATACTTTTATTGAGAATGAAAATGAAAATCGTTTTGTTGTGGAAAATGAGAATTAAAATCCTCTTAATGAAAATGAAAATGAAAATTGTTTTGTTGTTGAAAATGAAAATGAAAATCCTCTTAATGAAAATGAAAATGAAAATGAAAATGAAAATGAAAATGGAAATGAAGATGAACATTGCAATGATGTATGGCTTTGATTTTGTGAGAATTTTTGCATCAACGTTTCAGATCACACTCTGTGATCCATCATCAGGATGAGAGTAGAGCTAAATGAAGATGAACATTGCAATGATCCCTTAGCTCTGCTCTCATCTTGATGATGGATCACGGAGTGTGATCCGAAATGTTGATGCAAAAATTTTCACACAATCAAAGCCAGAAATCATTGCAATGAACATTATGGATTGTGGAAACTTGATATCTTTAATGAAGATGAAGATGAAAATGAAAATGAAAATGAAGATGAGAATGAGAATGAAAATGAAAATAAAAATGAAAATAGTTTTGAATATGTTTTTAAAAAAATTGAAAGTGATGTTTTGGATAATCTTCCTGGTGATATTTTGTGGAGACAAATAAGAACACATGCTAATAGATTATACAATCAATTATTTTATCATAAAAAACTTTCAATTCAATGTCAACTAATGATGCAATTAATGAGAATGCGAAAAATGAGAAAAATAATGAAAAAAGTTAGGCATTTTTGTTAAACAAAGAAGAAAAGATCAATCAGTAAAACATGCTATGTCTATTATTGTTAGTGTCATTCAGTCTATTGGAAAAAATATTAGGTCTAAAGATAAGAATGCAACAAGAAGAGCTATAACAAGTGCTATAGTTAATAAATCAACTTTGAATAAAAGAAAGGTAAGCAATATTAGTGAAGTTTTAAAAATACATCTTAAAACATTGCTAAGAGTGGAAAAAATAAGAGAAAGTATAGAAAATGATCATATCTACCAATGTTGGAGTTTCAGTGGTCGACTCCTGAGGTCCGATATGAAATTGAATGTTGAAATTAAATCTTTGATTAAAAAATATTGGCATGATAATACTAGGGTATCATCTAATGCTAGAGATGTCTTAAAATTAAGGGTGGGGTCCAAAGTTCATGATCCTCATCCACAAAATCTATTAGATACAACACAAACTGAATTTTATATAAAAAAATTGGTGATTTAGTGCTACCTGGTAATATTAAAATAAGTCAAAGGTCTTTTGAAAAATGTAAACCATGGTATGTAAAAATTAATAAAGAGCGAATATCTTGTTTTGATTAGAGGTAAAAAATGGATTTTGAGGGGCCTAGAACCCTTTACAAAAAAGAGCAACTGAGAATAAAATAAAACAACATTACACAACAATCAGCCCAATGACAACAAACCATTAGCCAAAAAATAGTCAAAAAGAAGGAAGCCAGCCAACAACACTACATATTCTTCAGAATCTCTACAACTTCCATATCAATAGCAACCATCTTCTGCGCATTGTCCATAGTATCAGAAACCTCTATACCAGAGGCCCCAACCTGAGATTTCATTCTATTTCTAGTTCTGACCCCCGACCCACTAGTTTTTACCTCATCATTCAAAACACTACCTTTAACAACATCCTTCTCTCCAGCACAACCCACATCTAGCAACTTACCCCCAACAACAATATCATCAGCAAACACAGTCTCTTTTCTCTTCTTCACAATAATCACAGGGGATACCACCTGGGCAGAATCCAAAATTCCCAAAACCTTAGAAGCATCTCCACTCTTCATCACAACTTTCCACATTTTATCAAATTTATCCTCAATGGATAAGATTCTACCTTCCAAATTTTGTTTCAAATTAATGGTTTCATCTACCATGGTATTAGCCACAATATTAAGAGACTCCATCAAATTATCAATTTGGCTTTGGATAGAAGGGTCCTCAGACTTACTAGCAACACCTCTAATTCTAACATTAATCCCATTAATCTCATGAAATAACAATTTAAAAAAATTTAACTGCACATTAGCATTCTCACGGGCCGAGCCCAAAACATCAGACAATTCCTCCCTATCAAAGTTCTCAACCTGATTCCCCATGGAAGCACCCTCATCAGAAGAAATAACCTAAGCCTTATCAGTAGAAATATCCTTACCTTTTCCAGCAGAGACATGAGACTTCATCTTTCGAATGGAGCAAGCGATTTCCTCTGCAAGAGTCTTCCTTTTCAACAACCTATGCCCATCTTCTTTTCTAGTTTCCACAACCCTTTCCTTCCCCTGCTTCATCCCAATGTAAACACTCGGAGAGGCCTCACCATAGATACCATCAGCCAGGGAAAGAGGGAAACCCTTCTCCAAGATTTGGCTAGCAATTCTCATCTCCCTTCTCTTTTGACTCCCCTCCTCAGTCTCCTGCACATGTCTAGTCATTGGGGGAGGAGAGGAAGCTTCCCCATTAAATTTCATTTTTTTCCTTCACCCCCTTAGGATGAGCCTTCGCAACCACATCATCACTGCAAGTAGTATAAACCTCTTTAACAACCAAATTTATATTCCCAGTTTTACCCAAAACAGGGGAAGAGGGTCCCTCCTCAAAAGAGGCATAGGAGTCTGGGACATAGTCAGCATCATTATCCCTATCTGACTCAGAATCTTTACTCAAAGAAAGCCTCCTCTTTTTAGCTTTTTTACTAACCATTTCCTCACCTGAATCTATCCCATAACCCTCTAGGGGTTTAACAACATTTTCCTTCGGAGACACAAGAGATTTGTGCAACTCATGCACTTTGACATGTTCATAGATCAAGAGAACTAACCCCACATGCAAGACAGGGTTCTTGGGGTTTTTCATATGTTCCTTAATCCCTGTATCAAATGACATCAACAAATAGTAAGGAAAGGAAACCCATTTCTTATGACAGAAATGGTTTAGCAAAATAAAATGGTAATTGTTAATCATTGTATACCTTCCTTCCAAGGTGACATACCTCATAATATCTTCTTCCACATCACACCAAAGTGCTTTCAAAGAGATCCTATCATAACACCACTCTTTTCCTTTCTCAAATCAGCAGCCGCATTCCCTTTGAAGAAAATAGACATCACATCCTACGAGTCTTTCTTGTCTCTAAACACCTTCATACCTTGCATAGCCAAACTAGTAATTTGGGCTATGAATTCTTCGTCCACCACAACTTCCCTACCTCCCAAATTTAGGGTTCTCTCATTCCACCCTTGAGCAACCATATCGGTGACCTGAGAATTGTAGCCATACAATTTCTCCATATACACAGTTAAGCCACCCTTCTCTAATATCTTGTTGTTGTAAAACACATGTTCAATTTCATTATTTTTATGATGTTTTTTTATATATACATTGTACTTTGCATACTAACATGATTATGCAGGAATGTGGTATCAATATGCCACCTGAAACAATAAGGGAGTTTATATCAAGTTTATTTTGTGAAAGATCTAATGAAAAATTATTTTATTCAAGTTCTTGTATTTATGGACAATGCACTAGTTGTGGAAATCTTTCATTATTCATAGTTTGCATGCATGAAAGTGTTGACAATGATTTTCGAAACCAATTAGTTGATGTTAAAATATTTAAGAATGTTAACTATTCTCTAAAAGATGGAAAATTTTGAAAGCGTTGTGATTTAGTTACAAAAAAAGTTAGTGTACATGCATTCATATTAGAATTTAAGAAAAGATTGTACCAAAATATGTCATGCATTCACAACATGCTTGTTGGCTTGATGGCCAATTTCACGCATGTAGAAACACATTTCCAATTGGTACTATACTTTAAGTGGTTGATTTTGCGAAAAATTATACTCTAGCTCCACAAGAGGAAATTCAATCATAGTATTATAATTCAGTGCAAGTAACTATGTTTGTCCATATTGTTTATAGGCATGCAGATGATAGCATAAAGGATGATAGAAATTTTTTGAGGGAGTATCATTTTTATTTGAGTGACAACCGATTACACTCGTCAGAGTTTGTTCAATACTATTTCAATATATTTTATAGAAATTTAAGTGAAAGAGGAATCTAGATGACAGAACACCTCATATGGTCAAATAATTGTGTGGGGCAGTTCAAGAATGCTCAAATGTTCTATTGGTTAAGTAGGGTTCACAAGGAACTTAATGTCCAACATATATGGAGTTTTTTTGAAGTTCGACATGGTAGAGGAGAACATGATGGAGTTGGTACATGTGTCAAAAGAATTCTTGCTAGAGAAAAATTAAAATTTGATGATGCAATCAAATTTAAAGATGCACGTGAGATTGTGGATTGGTGTAATACAAGATTATCTGCACCTAGTTTTAGTGAGTACTCTACAGTTCGTCGATTCTTTTGGTTGGTTGAAGAAGAGAACATTTTACCTAGAGTTGACTATGAGACAATTAGTGGATCTACTAAATGGCATTCATTTAGGAGTTCAAAAACAAGAACATGGACTATTTGGACAAGGGAGCTTGCATGTTTTTGTCAGTTTTGTATCTCAGGAGATTGGGAAGCATGTGAAATTATAGAATGGGTTGAAGAGTGGGAGCAAAGATCATTGACACCTACATAAGAACACGATCAATATGAAAGAACTATTGAAGAAAATGATCAAGTGTTTGCATCTGAAGACTATGATTGTGTTCCAAACCTTGTACAAGAAGGCAATTTAATTCATTTTATTTCACTTTATTAAGTTATTTTGTAATACTAAATTATTTATATGGATATGCGCAAGTTATTAAATCAAATTTTGTTTGTAGGACATGTGTATGTTGTTGTTGCACCTGAGGGGAATGAAGAGGAAACAAAATATTGGTTGACTCGTTGTGTGGAGACTAAACATAAGTTAATAGCACCTCGAGAAGATGATGATGGCTATCATTATCCAATAGGAATGGTGATCCCCTTAAGACATCCCCTTAACCAAATTTTGATAACAATTCTTTGATCCCTTAAGCAAATTTTTAGAACAAGTCTTTGATCCCCTTAAGAAAATTTTGAGAACTTATTTGATGATGGTGTTCATGTTTTCCAATATGATTGGTGGTGGTTGTTGGCACTTGGCTACAAAAATACCGGATAAGGAAGAATGGTCTACCCGCATTCGAAGATTATGAAATGCATAAAAAGATTATACACTATTCACATTTGGTGGTGGAAAAAAATATAAAACTAGATCGGTATCATGGAAGACCTACAAATAAAGTGCTATGGACAATTTCTATGGAAGAGCATGAGACAATCATAGATGCATTGCAAAAAAGAGAGGATGCAGATGGTACAATGGAATAACTAAATATAGGTAAATATATTTTTAGTTTTATATTGTCCTTTTAAATATATTAAATATATGTTTTGATATTGGTTAAGTGTGTTATTAGTTGAAATTGATTTAAATTTTCCTTTTATAGATCCTTAAGCCATAATCACAAAAAGGAGATTCCATGCAGATTCAACCTACACAACATGGAATACTTGGGAAAAATAGGTAATTATTAGTTAAATTATATTTAAATGCATGTTTTGATTAAATATATTGATATTGCTTGTACATTAATAGTTAAAATTTATTTATTATCCTTTTTTGTATCCTTAAGCCATCATCGCATTGATCTCATACTTTGAAACAAAAAGGATAGGATGCCTAGATTCAACCTACACACATGTGTGGAATACTTTTAAATACGGGTACTTGATTTGTGTACATATAGATAGTTTTATATAAATTAAAATATGTATGTTTTGATGATTCCATTGGTATTTCTTGTACCTTTTTGATATTAGGTGGCATGAAGACGTACTACATTTCGGGCATGAGTTTGGGATGTTCTTGAGATGGCATAGCCAAATTTTATAAACTTTTTTTTTAGATGACATGTATGTACATACATACTTACACAATTAAACATTTTGTACAAATTAAAAATACATGTACATACACAATTATGTACTCTATGTACTTTTATGTATCAAAATCAATATTCTATATTTTTTTTTTTGTTAAATGTGCATGTTTTCCTACTTTGAAACTTTGTATTTGATTGTATAATCACTAAATATCATGTATAAATTATTGTTAAATTAATTATATACTCTTCTTTCATCCCCTTGAGACGTCGTATTAGGACCCCTTAAGACATCCCCTTAAGACATGTTGTATTAGCACATATCCTAAACATTATACTTAATTATATCATTTGTTATGATGACTCACCCTAAAGTATAATACTTGTTTATATCACTTATTTTTTATACTTAATTATACTCTCCTTTGATCCCCTTAAGACTTCGTATTAGGATCCCTTAAGACATCCCCTTAAGACATGTTGTATTAGCACATATCCTAAATTTTATACTTAACTATATCATTTGTTATGATGACTCACCCTAAAGGATAATACTTGTTTATATCACTTAATATTTATACTTAATTAGACTCTCCTTTGATCCCCTTAAGATGTCGTATTAGGACCCCTTAAGACAACCTATAAATTAGTCTTGGATGTTATTATTTGTTTTGGCAACTTATAAATTAGTGCCTTTTGTGGAACACGAGGTCAAGAGGACTTTTATGTTCTTAAGTTTTCTCTAGAACTTTGCATGATTTGTAAATATGGGACTACATGATTTAATTTCAAAAATTTATCCTATTTTTGGATAATTAAGTTCTTTAATTTAATGTTGTAAAAGAACTAGGAAATATGGTTTACACTTATAGAACAACTTTTTTGGAAAAACTCATTGCATTTTGATTGGTATTTATGTTTATTTTATAGAAACCATAAACCATAGGATCTAAAGCCTAGGAGATGAGCCCTAAACCATTAATCCATATAGATTTGTTATTCTAAGCATCTCATGAACCCTAGAAACCATAAACCATAAACCATAGGACCTAAAGCCTAGGAGATGAACCCTAAACCATTAACCCATATAGATTTTTTATTATAAGCATCTCATGAACCCTAGAAACCATAAACCATAGGACCTAAAGCCTACGAGATGAGCCCTAAACCATTAAACCATATAGATTTGTTATTCTAAGAATCCCATGAACCCTAGAAACCATAAACCATAAACCATAGGACCTAAAGCCTAGGAGATGAACTCTAAACCATTAACCCATATAGATTTGTTATTCTAAGCATCTCATGAACCCTAAAAACCCTAATGTCAATACCACTGCATGTTGATGCATAGGTGTGGGAATAGCAGGACTAAGAGGAGCAACAAGGGGTTGCACATGCATGGGGCATTGGGGATCAACCCTTTCCCCTAACCTCTATTGTGGCATGTCATCACCAACACCCTGAAATGATTTAAAATCAAAATAATGTGGCTTTTTCCCCATAACAAACTCTACATATGGTTTCCTCAAAAAATACAATGGGACCTCCAAATTAGCTTGTGGTGGACTATCAAATACCATATACCTTCAATCCAAAAAATGTGCACTCATCTATGGATTTATACACCACCTCATGGATATTCTAGATTTATTGGGAGGAATGGGCTACCAAGTAACAGGGTCGATAAAGTAAGAGGCTAGATGGGATTTTGTTATTTTAAGGTCTAAAATTGTTTTATAGCCTGAGAGACTGTCTACGTAAAATTGTCTCATCTTCTCTCTTTCTCGTCGATGCATATCTAGATCAGAATCAATAGTCTTAATGGCATCCATGAAATTTTGCATCGCAAATGCAAAACATCTCACATATGGTGGAATCAATGCTTGATTTTTCATAGCATTGATTTCATTTTGAATGGATGCAACTTGATCATTTATACATGCTCACAAGCATTCCTTATCAGATCCAATAGGTGGTGGATGTGGGATATTAAGTGGAGGGGGTGGAGGGGGAGGTGGAGCTTGGGGTGGAGGTGGGATATTAAGTTGAGTGGGTGGAGGGGGAGGGTGAGCTTGAGGTGGAGGTGGAGGTGGCTGAGGTGTTGGATT
Organism: Sequoiadendron giganteum; assembly: GCA_007115665.2. Taxonomy (NCBI): domain Eukaryota; kingdom Viridiplantae; phylum Streptophyta; class Pinopsida; order Cupressales; family Cupressaceae; genus Sequoiadendron; species Sequoiadendron giganteum. The sequence continues at coordinate 290,884,405 of CM021100.1, forward strand.
GATGATATCATCAATGTTAAATTGATCCATGATATCAAATATAAGTGCACCTGCATTAAATTATACAAAATTAACATACAAACTTCCAAAATTACAAGAAATAGTTTAATTTGAAATATACATGCAATTTTTTTTAAATAGGTTGTGCATACATATACATACACATACATACATTGATTGAACTTGAGCATGTGCATACCAATTTCAAAATTTCATATGTACATACATTTAAAATGAAAAATACGATGTATAATTTGCATGCATACATCATTCAACTAAACTATGTACATACATACAAATTTTAAAATTTAAGATCTAGAACTATGCAATTTTAATACATGTACATACTAAAAAATAAACTTGAAACATTCACAAAAAGCTCATTTCATGTCTAATGCATATATATATTACATTTTTCCAATAGGATAAATCATGATCTAGTAGATAGTCATAAAATGTCTATTATTATAAATTCATCATTATAAGTTCATAAATTCTACCAAATTCATAAACTCATTTCACTAAAAATATACATCCAACCAAAATCATAAATTCACATCACTAAAATATCCATCCAACCAAATTCATAAATTCATCACACAAAATATCCATCCAGCCAAATTCATAAATTCATAACTAAAAGATCATTGTCTTAATTTATAAATTGTTGTGGCTCTCTACTGCATCTCTTCATTTCTTTGTGTTTTCTTTACAAAATCAGAAGTTCTCTTCTCCTCTAGCCATTTTCGATGCTCATCTAAGATCCCATCCATAGCCCTAACAGCATCAACAACATTTTGCATCCTAGATGCAAACATCCTCAAAGGTGGTGCGATACATTCTTCATTTTCAATAATGTTGATTTGATCTTGGATGGTTCTAACATTGGCATTGATTCTTTCTTGCAAGTGAGCACCATCGATTTCGGGTGGTGGAGGTGGGGGGTTATGAGGTGGAGTGGGTGGAGGTGGAGGTGAATGTGGTGGAGATGGATGGTGTGGAGGTGGATTATGAATATTATTGAATTGATCCATGTGATATCTAAGATATAAGTGAACCTGCATTAGATTTGTAATTTCAAAATGTAAGATACATGTTTAGGAAATACCCTTAAACCATTCAATATAAATTTCCTAATGGAATACAAATGATAAAATGTGTAAGCCTCATTAATGTCTAAGACATGTTACTTGAATGAAAAAACAATTAACTATTAATATACAACAATTTATGAGTTCTTTAGGGTTTACGATTTAGAGTTTAGGATTTAGGTTTTAGGTTAATAGGATGGCTTAAGGAGATCTATGTAGTAAGTTCCTAATACAAAATGACATGGATTAAGAGAATAAAATTTTGTGAAGATGCCCAAGGTAACCAAATTTCATTAAGGTCTGAGGCAACTTCACCAGATTTTATTCACTTGATCCATGTCATTTTGTCCTAGGACCTTACTAGACATAGATCCCCTTAAGTCATCCTATCACCCTAAACTGTAAATCGATCAACCTAGATCATGAAATATCATTCATATTATAATATTGCATGATCTTATTATTGTTAAATTTGGTTGCCTTGGGCAACTTCAAAAAAATTTGAGAACTTATTTGATCCCCTTGAGAAATGTCATATTAGGACCCCTTAAGACATCCTAAATTATTTCTTAAGGGAATCTTTGTAGTAAGTTCCTAGTACAAAATGACATGGCTTAAGTGAATAAAATTTGGTGAAGATGACTAAGGCAACCAAATTTCATTAAGGTCCTAGGCAACTTCACCAAATTGTATTCACTTCAGCCATGTCATTTCTTCCTAGGACCTTACTAGACATAGATCCCCTTAAGCCATCCTATCACCCTAAATCGTAAATCGATCAACCTAGATCATGATTTATCTCATTCATATTATAATCTTACACGATCTTATTATTGTTAAATTTGGTTGCCTTGGGCAACTTCACCAAATTTTGAGAACTTATTTGATCCCCTTAAGAAATGTCATATTAGGACCCCTTAAGACATCAATTTGCGGTTTAGGGTGATAGGATGACTTAAGGGGATCTATGTCTAGTGAGGTCCTAGGAAAAAATGACATGGCTCAAGTGAATAAAATTTGGTGAAGTTTTCCAAGGAAACCAAATTTCATTAAGCGCCTAGGAAAAAATGATGGCTTTAGGGTTTAAGGTTTAGGGTTTAGAGTTTAGAGTTTAGAGTTTAGGGTAATAGTATGGCTTAAGGGGATCTATGTAGTAAGGTCCTAGGACAAAATGACATGGCTTAAGGGAATAAAATTTGGTGGAGTTGCCTAAGGCAACAAAATTTCATTTTAAGGTCCTAGGAAAAAAGGAATTCTTTAGTGTTTAGGGTTTAGATTTTAGAGTTCATTGTCACCTTATCAAGTTTGAGTCTTGAGCTTGTGTCCTTGTCTTGACTCTTCTTTGTAAAATTTATCCTCTTATGGTCAATAAAATTTGTAATTTGTTGCCTTGGGTTCACATTAGCTTGATTTCCATCCTTTGTTTAAAATTTTAGGATCCCTTTGCATTGCCTTCCTCTCATTTAGACTCATATTTCTTAGATTTCACTTTGCATCCTTATACTCCAAAAATACAAAAAATATTGTATCTTCATCTTGACCTTAGTTGCATTATTTTGATCTTCAATTAGCATCATCTAGTCATCTTTTCATTCATATTGATCATTAATCAATCTTGAGCATCTTTTAGAATTTATTATCCCCATTCTTTGGTCATTATCATCCTTGCATTAGCATCCTTGCATTTTCATATCCTAAAATCTAAGAAAATCCAAAAAAACATAGTTTAGCTCATCACTATCTTGCATTACCCTTCAACTTGCAAAAGTCTCACTAGTTGAAACAAGTTCAAAAGCTAAAAGAAAGTACATGGATTTATTAAATGACCCATTTCATGACACTACCCTTGGAATGGATTCAAATAATTTTACACCTCAAAGGGACCCACCTCAAAGAAAACAAATTGACCCTTGGGAAGACCTAAACTTAGAAGAATTCAACAAGCAATTGACCCCTCAAGAAATTGAAAAGGCTTATCAAGACCCAAGATTTTTAAGCATAGTTGATCAACTTGTTAGTGCCAACCCAAACAAATTTTTCTACGCACTAGATAAAAAGGGTGCCAAGTTACCTCAAGGCTTTCATGTATCAACCATTTGGGAAGAGGAAACTAAAAATCCATTTGCACTTACCATGCCCTCATCACAACAAATGTAAAGCATACCCCTTGGGACAACTACACACATGAATATCACTACCACTACCACAGGCATCCCAAGAATCCCAACAAATGGAAACAAGACAAGTCATACCACTACAGAAGGACTAAGTTTCAAACTTGGAAGTTCCTCAAGTACCATGGGTAAAACCTTTACAAATCAAGGTTCCACATCACAAGGTCCCACACCCTTGACTCAAAATATAAACCAAGTTTCTACACCTTTGACTCAAAATGAAAACCAAGGTTCTATACCTCAAAACACAAAACAAGGACCCTTATTCCAATTCTGAAGCACACCCTCATCAAACCAAAACCAACCAAACAAATCCAGAAGGATCCACATTGTCCCACGAATAATGCCTAACCAAAACATTAATCAAGGATCTATCCCATCACTCCAAAACACTAATCAAGGGTCTCTTCCATCATTCCAAAACTCTACCCAAGGAAACATTCCTTTATCTCAAAATGTCAACCAAGGGACCATTCTTGCACATCAAAATGTCAATGAAGGACCTACACCTACATGTCAAAATACCAACCAAGGACCTACATCTTCATTTCAAAATGTCAATCAAGGAACCATTCCTTCATTTCAAAATTCCAACCAAGTGAACATTCCTTCACATCAAAACATCAATCAAGGGCCTATACCTTCATGTTAAAACATTAACCAAGGATATATACCTTCACTTGCAAATCAAGGACTAAAATTTCAAAACCAAAGCTTGAATAAAGGGTCTATACCTCAATTCCAAAACACCATACCAAATGCGAACATGACCTTTGGAACAAACCTAAATGCCAATTCCATCCCAAATCAAACCAACACATGTCCATATGGTAACCAAGGCCCTATCTCACAAAGCATCAATCCCAATTCAAATTTAACATATGACCTTAACACCAACATCATGACACCAAACCAAATAAATGCAACACCATCCCTTGCAAACTACTTGATACAACATGTGCAGTCCCTTGAACAACGAATTACAAACATGCAATTGGGAACCAACAAAAAGACCTATTCTATGGAGGAACTCTGCCCCTTTCCATTTGATCGAAATATATGCATGCCTCCCTTTCCCCCTCATTTCACAACACCACCTTTACCTAAGTATAAGGGGGCTAGGGATCCAACAGAACACATCCGTGAATTCAACACATCATGTATGGAAGTCTCATATGACCCTGCCTATTAATGAGACTATTCATGCAAAGCCTCACAGGACTAGTCTTAGACTGGTTTGCACACCTTACTCCAGGGATTAAAACATGGGGTGAACTAGCAAACAAATTCATCAATCATTTTTCCTTCAACATTAAAAATGATGTCACCCTTACAACATTGAGTACAACCAAGCAAGAGGATGGAGAATCACTCACCTTGTTTTACCAGAGATGACAAGGTTTGGTTAGTAAATTCTCTTGTAACATTCCTAAAAGACAACTTGTCACCATGTTTGTGGAAAAACTTAATGAAGAATTGATGAGTCAAATTCAAATTCAATGTTGCATGACCTTTGAGGAGATTCTTGAAAAAGGTGTCATTATTAAAAAAGGTCTCATTGCAAAGGGACTAATCAAAGTCAACAAAGAAAGTTTGAAACCTAACAATGATAAGAGAAAATACAGGTCTCCAAAACAAATATCATAAATGATGACATTTTTTATGCCAAACTAATAACCAAAGGTCCAATCATTCAATATAAAGGTCCTTCCTCATCAAATGCATCCAATGCACCAAACACACAAACTCAAGGTCAAAACCAAATACTAAATGCAATCCAAAACAATCAACAATGAAGAGGTCCTCCCCATGCCAAGATAACATAAACCCCTTTGGGTGAACCTATTGAATCAGTTCTCAAATAGATTTTGCAATCAAATTTCATCACACTACTAGACACAAAGAACTATGAACCCACATTGATCAAACCTGATTGGTGGAAAGACAACGAATACTGTGAATACCATTGTACAAAGGAACACAAAAAACCTAGATGTTGGACACTCAAGAATATCATTCAAGACCTTATTGAAGATGGAACCATTTCAGTTGATAATTCACAAGCCAAGATGAATGTTGGTCACATCATATTTAAATCTCCCTTGTAAGATCATGATAAAGGAAAAGCCTCCAGTTCAGGGAACAACAAGCATGCCAATCATGTAGCTATCAAACATGATTACATCACTATCATCCTTAATGTGAGACCCTTTGATGATCACATTTCCACTATAACTATAAACAAGCTAGAATCATATTGTGTTGTTGCTACTTGTCGCACCAAGATCACTATTCTAGGTCCTTCTGCAAATGCCCAACCAAAGGGTCAATTTAACCTCCTAGATCAGCTAGGGAAAACTCTTTCCCAAATCTCTATCTTGGAACTCCTTCGCATCTCACCACAACATAAGGCCATCTTTGATAAGGCATTACAAGAAGCATCCATACTCGAAAACCTAGATGTCAATGAATTTCAGGCCATGGTTGGGTATGTAGCTATGCCACACCATGCCACCTTCTCCGAGAAAGACTTCTCCGCACCAAAATATGATCATAATGAACCTATACGCCTTGAAGTATGTGTCAATAAACACAAGGTCAGACAAGTCCTAGTAGACGGTGGAGCATGACTAAAAATTTATTCACTAAAATTAGTGAAAGCATTGGGGTACTCTGAGAATTGTATTGACCAAACCAGGAAAATTGTGATCAAAGCTTATGATGATGTTGAACGTTCTTTCAAAGGAATAATTTCACTTCCTATGAGAGTTGGCCCCGCAATATAGGACACAGTATTTCACATCTTAGATCTATGTTTACATTATAATCTCCCTCTTGGTCATCCATGGATTCATACAATGAGGGTTGTTCCTTCCACTTACCATCAATGCCTCAAGTTTCCATACAATGGCACTAAAATCACTATTCTGGGCAACCCTGATCCTTTTCAATATTGTTCAAATCTAAAAGGAACTTTTCAATGCCAAGTTCCCATCAATAGAGAGGCTTCATTTTCCACTTCATCTACCACCCCATCTCACTACATTGATCCATCCACTCTCCTAAAATCCTCCACCTAATTTTTCACACCTTCCACAACCAAGATCCAAATTCAAGACAAAGGATGTAGGGAATATAACATGAAGAGTCTCTTTTTCATTGGAAAATTACCTAAGTCACCAAAGTCATATGGAAAAATGCATCCCGTGCAGCCTAAAGTTGTCATCCATAATCCCCCTACCACCTTCACTAGATGGAGGGAGCTTGTTAAAGAATCTCTAGATGACCACATTCTCACATGGTTTTACAAAGAAGAGGAGGAAACTAAAATTAAGAAACTACCAATTGAACAGTATTCAAATGGGTTCCAAATAATGAAATGACATGGACCTTGGCCTAAATAAACAAGGAATGTTGGAACCTTTACAACCTCCTAAGCTAATAATTTATCAAGGGTTAGGGTTTGTACCAATAAAAGTGACTATTTGGGGTATCGAGTTACCTTTGAGTGAGTCTATTGACATTTCATATGAGATCGAGACATATGAGGACCCTTATGATTATGAGACTGATTCCAATAAATATGAATGTGACTCCTTATCCTCCACTAATTTCATGGACCTTGATAAACTATTTAAGGAATTTGATCAAATGCTTACCATTGATTCCTTGCAAAACCCACCTAGTACCCATCCAAAAATTTCTTTGACAAAAGAAGAGTGGATCAAACACTATTTTTGGAAATCCATTGATCCTACCTCTTGGGAACCCGATGAATCTACTTTCGTCTTTACCCTATCTTCCTATACCATGACCTTTGAAAAACTGATGATGGCTTACCCCTTGTCTACTCTCAACTTATAGATTGGGATCAATAGGAGCCACCAAGTTTGGACACTTTCAAGAATGACGAAGCTATCATTATGTTCATGGGACTTCGTGAAGGAATACCAAGTGGGGATCATAAAGCTAGTTTTTCCATAGAAATCAATTATGCAACATACTTTGGTGAGGTCATATTGTCCTCTAGTCGCAAAAGTGAAAATGAAAAAAGTTAAAATAAAAATAATAGGTCTTCAAGTGAAAATTGAAAGGCACCTACTGACTGTGAAAAATAAAAAATAAAGGATGTATCCGAAGGTGAAAACCTCTCTAAGGAACCTGAGGATAGAGGCCTAGATCATCTCCTAATAGACCAAAATAGATCAGTGTTTCTCATAGAAGAAATAGAGGAAGTCAACATTGGAACATCAAATGACTCCAAAATGATACAATTAGCAACATGCTTGACCACTAAGAAAAAGCCTAATTTTATGACATTATTTTCATAAAGACAAGTCAATTTCACATGGTCATATGCTGATATGATTCGATTAGATCCCAAACTCATTCTGCATCACTTGCCACTGCTACCTAATGCAAAACCATACAAGCAGAAGCTAAGGAAAATGCACTCCCAGATTGCACTCCTTGTCAAGGTGGAACTGAAGAAACTACTAGATGTTGGATTCATTCGCTCCATTGATTACGTAGAATGGATATAAAATCTTGTTCTTGTCACCAAGCCAAATGGTCAAATCATAATTTGCACAGATTTTAGAGACCTCAACAAAGCTTGTCCCAAAGATGATTTTCCTTTACCAAATATTGACATCATAGTAGACCTCACAGTTGGATATGAGATGTTATCATTGATGGACGGATTCTCAGGTTACAATCAGATAAGAATTGCTACTGAAGATCAACCAAAGACAACTTTCATGTGCGCTTGGGGAACCTTTTGTTGGAACACTATGCCATTTGGATTGAAAAATGTTGGAGCTACCTATCAAAGAGCCATGACTACAATTTTTCATGATTATATGCACGTCCTTATGGAAGACTATGTCGATGACCTTCTCTCTAAATATTTAAAAATAAAGGGACACTTAGCAGTATTGGACAAGATTTTTACATGATTAAAAAAGTATCAACTCAGGCTAAATCCAAAGAAATGTGTCTTTGGGGTTCAATCAAGAAAGTTTCCTGGATATATTATCTCACATAGAGGAATAGAAGTTGATCCCAACAAAGTTAAATCCATCTTGGAAATTCCACCGCCAACCAATATTAGTTAGTTAAGAACATTACAAGGATGACTACAATCCATCTGTAGGTTCATTTCTCAATTAGTAGACAAGATCCACCCATTCCAATATCTGTTAAGAAATGACATTTCCTTCAACTAGATAGACAAGTTTCACGAGGCATTTGATCAGATCAAGAATTATCTATTGACTCCACCAATTCTTATGCCTTCAATTGATGGAAGACATTTGATACTATATGTGACAACTACTACGTCGGCATTGGGGGCACTCTTAGCACAAAATGACAACGATGGCAAGGAAAGAGAAATATATTATATCATTCACACTTTGGTCAAATATGAGCTAAACTGTAGCCCTATTGAGCGATCATGTCTAGCAGTGATCTTTGCAGCACAAAAAATGAGACACTACAAGTTGAATCACAAGACAAAAATGATTTCCAAAATTGATCCTTTGAAATATCTTCTCATTAAAGCAACACTGACAGGAAGACTAGCTAAGTTGGTTATGATTATGAGTGAATATGAAATTGAGTACGTTAACCAAAAAAAAATAAAGGGAGAAGTGATAGATGACCAACTCACAGATGTACCACTCAAAGAAGACCATCCTTTGATATTTGATTTCCTAGATGAATCAATCTTTTTCGTAGACACACTGACAACATGAAATTCATACTTTGATGGATCTTACACAAGTCATGGTTCAAGAGTAGGTATTTTTTTCATCACACCTCAAGGAGATGGCATTCCTAAGTCATTATGAATAGCATTCTCGTGCATAAACAACATGGTTGAGTATGAAGCGTTATTGATACGACTCTGAATGGCAATAAAATGAAAAATCAAGGATCTCCAAGTCTGGCGATTCCCAATTAGTGATTAAATAAGTTAATGACAACTATGACACCAAGCATGATAAATTGATGCCTTACAAGCATATGGTGGATAGCTTCAGACTATACTTTGATAATATCTCCTTTGAGAAGATACCAAGAATCTAGAACAAAGCAGCTAATGCAATGGCTACAATTGGATTTCACTTGGATATTCCTAATAATGCCTCGCAATATGAATTCTTGGTGGAACAACTATTGATCCCTGTGTTCGATGTTCCTAAAATTGAACTTGAGTGTGAACTTGTTAATCTCCATCTACCTTGTTACAAAGACATCTACACCTATTTGCATGACCAACTTATCCCTCCTGACTTTTCCCCTAACCAATATAAAAAATTTATCTGAATAGCATCTAAATATGCCATCATCGGAGATACCCTTTAACGTCGCATTTTATATAGTACCCTCCTTCGATGTATTGACTCAAATGAATCACAAAAAACCTTAAAAGAGGTACATAACGATATGTGTGGAGCTCACTTTGCTGGTCCAACCTTAGCTAAAAATCTCATGAGAACGAGTTATTATTGGCCTATAATGAAACGTGATGCTTATCAATTTGTGAAGAAATTTAACCAATGTCAGATTCATGGAGATCTTACACATGCACCAACTCATAAACTTTAGCCACTCACTTCGCCTTCGCCATTTTCTCAATGGAGATCAACCTCGTAGGAAAGATCCATCCCACCTCTGCTAATGGACATAAGTTTATCCTTGTCTCTACTGAGTACTTTAAAAAATAAATTGAAGCCATCCCACTAACCTACATTACTAGAAAGTAGATAGCCAAGTTCATCCTAGATTGGGTAATCCCACAATAGCGATTTACACTTTTTGGTAGATCTTGATTTTTGCTGAAATCACATATTTTTAGAAAATATAATGATTTAAGCCTTGAAAAGTTTAATTTAAAGGATTCCAATTAAAGAGGGTTTGATCAAACCACCTTATATCAAACCCCCTTGGATATAACCCCGCTAGTTTTAAATGATACCTATAATAGAGTCTCCTTTACACCTATCAAAATGTTGATAGAAAACCACTTTTGATTTACCTTTTCGGGGATCAACTGAATTCATTTAAAATTTATTTTTTGTAACTATGTAGTCCTTATTATAAGCTTCCCAAAAACTATAATTTTAAATATATTTAATTTTATTATTATATATTTTTTTATTTCTTGTGAATGTAGGTTTTTCACCAAAAATCAAGCTCTTTGTTCTACACGTGGAAAAATAGTATATTACCAAAATAAAATTCTGAAAAATGTGTCTATGCTAGGTATTGATGTTTTTGATTCAGCAAAAAATATAATTGAATTTCGATACATACAAAAAAGTTATGTTGTCTACGGTCTCCCTATGTATAAATTGTAATTGGTTTGACTTCAAAAATTAATTAAGAAAAAATAAATCCAATTAAACATTATGAAACCAAATGAAAGTGTTAGATATCATAGTTAAAAATCTAAATTCGAAAAAAATAGAATTTTATCCTTCATATAAACAACATTATGTTGTATACGGTCAACACCACTCTTAAACAATGGTGTTTACTATTAAAAAATAGTTTTCAAAGGAGATGGAAAAATAAATGCAATATAATTCCAAAATAATTTTTAAAAATATATTTAGAATCTACAGATAAAATTTCACAAATCACTAGTTTGTATCATCTTCAAATTCCTCATGGTTTAGTAGCTATAGGTGCCAGAAAGTGAATATTTTTTTTAAAAAATTCAGTTCAATGTCGAGTTTGGCAAAAAATTATATTCCAATATTGTGGGATCACCCAATTACATCATTTTCTGCTTTGGGATCCCACAATCCATTGTCATCGATAATGGTCGTCCTTTCAAAAACTAGGATGTCCACGAGCTTTGTGAAAAATTCCATATTCAACATCATTCCACTACTCTGTATTACCCCCAAGGTGATGGCCAAGCTGAGGCATCTAATAAGACTATCCTGAAAAATATTTAAGAAGACTGCCAATGACATTAGTCGTGACTAGATGCTACAACTCAATCCTACTTTATGGGCTTACCGTACCAATGTCCGCACCCCTATAGGAGCCACCCAATACTCCCTTGTCTTTTTTTTTGAAGCAACACTTCCTATAGACGTCGAGTTACCCTGTCAACGAGTCTCTATGCAAGGCTTGATCAATTAGGAAGAATATAGAGTATCCCATCTACATGAGCTAGAATTATTGGATTAAAAGAGATAAATTGCTTTGACACATTTGCAAGCATATCAAAATCACCTTCAACACAACTACAATAAGAAAGTATGACCTAGAAGCTCTGACATTGGTGACTTAAAGCTAAAAGAAAATCCGAAGAATTAGGCAGAATGAGAGAAGCCCAGAAATTTTGAACCAAACTGGTTGGGCCCTTATATTGTCACATCATATGGATCAAGTTCTTATCATCTTTCTACTCTTGAAGGAGAACCATTGCCTTAACCTATCAACAACATGCACCTTCACAAGTATTACACTTGATTCTCAAAGTATCCCCATAAAAAGTTAAAAATACAAAAAAAATCATAAAAATAAAAAAATAATCACCCTGATGAAAAATTGGCAAACAAGCATCTTGGTGACAAAAAAAAAAAAAATAGTAAACAGAAATAATTCGTCCAAAAGTGAAAACCACTTTGGTGGCACTTTGGATAAGTACCATGGTGAAAACCTGGAAAACAGGCACCATGTCTAGTCAGTCTATGCTCCTTCATCTACTGTCACTCTATCTGGTCCTTCGTCCTTTCCACTCATCCATTCACACATGTTAAGAATAAAGCTCTGTCACCCTTTCCATGGCCTGAGAACCACCAACATTTAGTATCCTGATCATCCTTCACATTCGTCTGCTACTTCCCCTCGTGCATAATAAATTGGTCATGTACCTAACTGGGGGAAATTCCTTGACTCACATCTTCATGGGAAATTACACATGGTATCAGCCATTTTAAAAACATTAAAAATCCAAAAAAATCATAAAACCTTCAAAATCCAAAAATATCATAAAAGCACCAAAATTCTAAAAAATCATAAAATCCCCCAAAACCCAAAAAAATCAGAAAACGTCAAAACTTCCAAAAGCAAAGTTAGAGTCCAAGTCCAAGTCTGAGTCAGTCTGTATTAGAGTGGTTCAACTACATTGTCTTTGCGCATTTTCTATGTAGGCAAGGCTCATCTTAAATGGGCCCCCGAGACATTAAGTCGGTCCTTTTAGGTTGTCCAAATAAAATCATGTATGTCTTTTGTCGAATAAGGCAAAGCGGAGTTGTGTCGAACCACAAGGTATCTGTATGTATAATGTAGGAAAGGCCATCTATTGATAAGCCCCCGAGGCCACCTAGGTCAATCCTTTAGGGTTTTTTGAGTCTAGTCTTATCCTCAGTCCGCAAGCAATCATCATTCAAACCCAATCACAAATCAAACAAACAAACATAACCAAAAACCTCCTTCATCTTCAATCAATCAATCATCTTATCGTCAAACAATCAATCAGGTCATCAATTTTAGCAAAATGGGGCATTATGTCATTTGTCTCATTCGATCTTATATTTTGTCTTTTATTAGGATGTAACCTTCCTGAGACTAGACTTTGTCAATTTGATCATTAACCTTAAGCATGATGTGTCTTTCTTGCAGTTAGGTGTCTTGTCAACACTTGGTCAACATTATCAGATGTGTTCCTTGCCTTACAAAAAGATATGTCTTTCTTGAAATTAGGTATTGCCACATCCCTTGTCCATCTTATCGATCGATCAATCTTTGTCAAATAATTAATGAATCTTGTCAACATTGTCAATCAATCTAGCCTTAATCAGGCATAATCAACTACCCTTATCAACCTCATCAATCAATCAATCAATTTTTCATCTTGGTCAATCAATCTTTCCTTCATCGAGATGTGTCCTTCCTGAAACTAGGCATAGTCAATCAAAACAATTTATCAATCTTTGTCAATCTATCAAACTTGTCAATCAATCCTTGTCACCTTATCAAACAAATTTGGTCATCTTGGTCAGCCTAATCAATGATGTCAAACAACCTTATCTATGTCATTGGAAAACACAGTCTCTTTGGAAAACACTATGGTGGTCTAGATTTGTCTTATCTTTTGATTGATTTAGGGTCATATTACTAGTTACCTCGAGGATGTCCTACAATAATGGATTTAGAGGGACAATGATGGATCATGACCTCTTTTCTTTGTTTGTTTCTTGTGATTTGTCTTGGAAAAAAGATTGGGATAATTGGGTCCTTAGTATGAGTCAAGGCATTCTGTATCTTTTGATTGCTTGTCTCTCACAAATGGTCACCTTGCACACCTTGGTCTATGTCATACCATGATGTTCCATTTGCGACATTTTTTATGCCTTGTGATGATAAGTATAAAAATGTAAGTATGAAATTTGGTTTCCTTATCATTTTTCTGTATAACTTTCCTCTCCATCTTCCTTTCCTTTTTCATGATAACATCCATCTCTTCCATCTCTTCCACACTAACATTTCTTTTGTCTACATCTTGGCAGAGTTCTGTGACACAAAAAAACAACTTGCATGCATAATCATGTTAGATAGCATCATAGAAAGCATCATCATCATCAACATCATTATCATATTAAATCACATATACTTGCATAAGAAAATATAGAAAACACAAAGTGCATCCATATAGAATTTGTATCTTATCATCATTATCAATGCCTTAGTATTGCATTGCATTATACATTTCATCATAGCATTATATCCCATATCAAATAGTGTTATATCATGATCCATCATTATCCATTTGCATTACATTTCATATAACATTACATTTCCCATCATGTTGCATCCCATACATAAAATATCACATCAATGGAAATATGGCATATCATATCAAATATCACATCTTACATTCACATTAGACATTATCCATCATAACATTTAGCATTATCACACAAGCATTTTCTCACATAACATTACATTGCATTTTACACATATTACATCACATTAATAATATTAGGCCACATCACATTTGCATCCAATCATTGCATTTCTGCATAAACATTACATTACATCAATACATTTCCATATCACATCGCATTAGGTTATTTCCATTACAACCATCATACATACATAGCATAATAAAAACATCTATAAACCATCAATGCATTACATCATCCACATTTAGTAAAAATTAGGTCATCCATATTGCATATCATAAAAGCATAAACATTCATAACATAATCATCACATCATCAAATAAAATACATCAACAAACACCATAATCATAGCATGAGTATGCATTATCACATTACATGTCATCATAAATGCATAAACACATCACAATGCATATCATCAACTGCCACCAAAATCATATCATATATATCACTCAAAATAATGTGTCACGGGTATAATGTCAAGATGTGTCCAATATAAGTGGAGGTGACAGGCTCAACAATAAACATATCAATGTCCATATAACAACACAAATAATAAGAGGACCTAGCCCAAACTACCCTATCCTCCCTCTGTGGTGCATCCATGGTAGAAGGGGGTCTGTCGTATACAATGGCCCGCCTGGCATCTAACATCTCACCCTAGGACCTACTATGTGTCTGCTGGCTATGAGTCCTGTTGTGTGCTCTACCTCATGAGCCACTATCTATCTTAGAAAATGTGAGCTCTCTCCTCTCCAGAGGTACCACTCTCTCATATAAATCCATGTAGTATTGGTTGGACTTGCTCACCCTGGCATACTCTCGTGCATCCTTGACCGTGTTGACCCACTACATGTCATAAAATCAATCATTCATTGGTTGGTCTACTAGTGACTAATGACTGCTAGATCCCTCTCCACCTAAAAGGCATCCCTCTCAGCCTTAAGGTTGTCTCTCAATAGTGAGTGTCCTCAACTTTTCCTCTAGTGCCTATACATGCACCTGTAGCACGACTATCCTCTGCTCAGGAATCCCATCTTCTTCTCGGCCCTCCTCCCCCACCTCCTCATCCCCCATGATCATCCTCTCACAGAGGACCCACTCTGCCTCATCCATCTTAGCCTCCTCCTCTCCTCTCACTTGCTCTCCCTATCCCCCATTACCACCTGCCTCGACCTCCATGGCCTCTGGTTGTGCTACCTCTACTGCGGGCACCTCCACGTGCTACTCTACTACCTGAGCTACCACCTTTGCTACTGCCTTTGTTAGAAACCAAGATCAGACATGCAAACCTGAAAAGCCTTCCAAAGAAGAGAAAAATAGAAAAAAGAAAAAGCTTTGCATGAAGATGTGCAAATTGATATTATTTAGAATTAAGAAATTACAATGAGATGAATTGATTTATAAAAGCAATGTATGCATAACCCTAATGTTGACCTAAAAACAACTCAACTAAATAAAGATTACTTATTAATTAAGTAAACTAATTATTACCTAAGTAAAACCTAAGTAAACTTAATAAAGCGTAATTAAATAATTAATTACACCAACACCCTCCCTTAAATGCAACTTAGGGAGACTAAAAAAGCATGCACCTAAAACTAAGATGAATGCAAGAAAGCATGAATGGGTCCCAACAATAAGGCCTGATCAGGTACCCATGTACAAATGCAATGAAAGAGAAAGAGGAAAAAACCCAGTGGGGAAAACCCCCCCTTAATGAGATGACTTGCTGCAAAGAAGCACTGGAAGAACACTGTGGAGTAACACTGGAACCTGAATCTGAAAAGAAAGGAAAGATACTTATGTTTTCAAGAAACCATATGAGAATCACTAAAAGACTCAGGAGGAATCATGATAATGCAACAACAAACCCGATGCCACGAAACACTGGAAAACTCACAAATGGGAACATCCCTGAAATCTGTGAAGCAACAATAGATAAAATGATGCCCCCCATAAGAGGAAATGATATGATGAAAGAATCTGGAAGTCGTTTATCTCAATGTTGATACCAAACTGTGACTAAAATTGATCCATAAGAGCAAGTACCATGAAGATTCTGGAACATTAACCACAAATTTAGTGGCCCTCAAACTGAGATGTGACCCAATGCAGATCAATAACCATAGGCTCTCAATCTAAAGTGTGAACCGATGTGAATCTGATATGTGTCGAGCAATAGCAAGATGTGGCCTAAAGAAACTGAGAAACCAGATAAAACCCATGTGAGTTGTCATCAAAAATCAAGATGAGATCAAACTACAACTACACTCTAATCAGATTATTATGCAAGAAACCCCCCTGATGGAACCTTTATATCACTTCATTTATTACCATACCTAATGATTGTAAAAGGAGAGAATGCTAAACATGCATAAACGAGAGAGAAAAAGTAAATCTAGTGCAAGAAAACAAGAATGAGTGCATGCACAAACCAAGTTCACAACTACCTTCCTGATAAAAATTAGCCTCATATCTGTGTAGAGGACTGAACCAGCTTTCCAATACCGTAAGAATGGTGAAAAAAGGATCAACGAGTCAAAAGATATGCCCTCCGGAGTGAAAACAACATCTATGTTCAAGGACCTACAAAATAAAATTAAAGAAAAAATTAGGAAACCCACCTTCACCACTGGATCGGCATCAGAATCCGCTTTCCAATCATATCTTGTTTGCAAAAAACCAATATCGTACACAACATTTATGCCCGATTTAGTGAAAGTTGCTCCAGGAAGGCCAATAAGGCCTATAGGCGCCCAGGGGGCTAAAAAAAGAGGGCCCCTGGTCCTGTGCGCAACTGGGGGTTGGGGCAGATCCCCTGGTCACCCATGTGACCAGTGCTAGGAGTTGAGGTCGATGCCAAGGGGCTAGGGCATAGCCCCCGATCCTCAATAGGACCGCACACAGAAGCGGAGAAACCCACGGGGGCTGCAGGTGGCAGGTGGCGATGTGAAGGGGCAGCGTTGCCTGCCACCTACAGCCCCCGCGGGCTTCTCCGCTTCTGCGTGCAGTCCTATTGAGGACTAGGGGCTATGCCCCAACCCCTTGGTGCCGACCTCAACTCCTAGCATCGGTCACATGGGTGACCAAGGGCTCTGGCCCAACCCCCAGCCCGCCAGCCCCTGGTCGTGCATAGGACTAGGGGCCCTTTTTTTTTTAGCCCCCTCGATGCCTGCAGGCCTTATTGGTCTTCCTGGAGCAACTTTCACTAAATCGGGCGTAACTTTTGAGTACTATATTGTTTTATGGCAAACAAGATACTGTTGGAAATTGGATTCTGATGCCAATCAAGTGGTGGAGGTGGTTTTCCCAGATTTTGCTCCAATTTTATTTTTTAGGTCCTTGAACTCAGATGTTGTTGTTTTGACTTCGGAGGATATATCTTTTGACTCGTTGATCCTTTTTTCACCATTCTTGTGGAATTAGAAAGTTGGTTCAGTACTCCACATATCTGAGGTTAATTTTTATCAGGGAGGCAGTTGTGAACCTTGGTTTGTGCATGCACTCATTCTTTTTTGTTGCACTGGGTTTACTTTTTCTCGCTCGTTTATGTATGTTTAGCATTCTCTCATTTTAAAATCATTGGGTATTGTAATAAATGAACTAATATAAAGTTCCATCAGGGGGGTTTCTTGCATAATAATTTGATTAGAGTGTAGTTGCACTTTGATCTCATCTTGATTTTTGATGACAACTCACATGGGTTGTATTTGATTTCTTAGTTTCTTTTGGCCACATCTTGCTCTTGCTTGATAGATATCAGATTCACATCGGTTCACACTTCAGATTGAGAGCCTATGGTTAGTGATCCTCATATGTTTCAAGCAAGAGCAAGATGTGGTCAAAAAAAATTAAGAAACCAGATACAACCCATGCGAGTTGTCATCAAAAATCAAGATGAGATCAAAGTGAAACTACACTCTAATCAAATTATTATGCAAGAAACCCCCCTGATGGAACTTTATATCAGTTCATTTATTACAATACCCAATGATTGTAAAAGGAGAGAATGTTAAACATGCATAAACGAGAGAGAGAAAGTAAACCTAGTGCAATAAAACAAGAATGAGTGCATGCACAAACCAAAGTTCACAATTGCCTCCCTGATAAAAATGAACCTCTGATCTATGTAGAGGACTGAACCAAATTTCCCATGCCATGAGAATGGTGAAAAAAGCAAGAGCTTTGCATGAAGATGTGCAAATTGATATTATTCAAAATTAAGAAATTACAATGAGATGAATTGCTTTATAAAAGCAATGTATGCATAACCCTAATTTTGACCTAAGAACAACTCAACTAAATAAAGCTTAATTATTAATTAAGTAAACTAATTATTACCTAAGTAAAACATAAGTAAACTTAATAAAGTGTAATTAAATTACACCAGCAGCCCTAACCTCTAGCTGATCCTCCTCCATCTCTACCTCCTCTCGGATGGGTGGTAGATGCCTACCCTCTCGTCATCCTCTATCCCTCCTCACTTGTCTATGTCCTCCTCCTCATCCTCCTCGTCCATCACCCCCCATCATCCCCCCATCCTCCTCCATCCTCCTCCATCCCCTCATCCTCTGTCTCCTCCACCCCTCTGACCTTTGCCTCCTTGTCGGCCTCTCAATCCCCTGACTCTACACTCTACTGGCACTAGATGTTGTGGATATGTGAGCAGAATAGGTATGTGTGCTAACCACCAGGAATCATACTCTGGTGTAGTCCCTACATCGGCATCCCCACCTCGCCACTCCCAATCTAATTCTTGCATGGCATTTATCTCCTACTCTACAATGGTAACCACAATCTATGTTCCCCATGGATGCACCTCTTGTGATGATCGACCATACTCTATTGTACCCACTGGCACCCCTTGTCGCTCACCAAACTGTCGCCTGACCCTCTCTGGTAAATATTGTAGACACATGAATTTGACCACTCCTATATGGTCAAATTCATCCTTGCATTCATCTACCCCACATCCCTTAGCCATATTAATTAAATAATTTATTATTTTATTAATATTTCTCCTTGTCCTAATGTCCCCTAAGATATTTAATTAATTAATCAAACACCTTACCTTGTTCATCTCTAAATTAAATAAATAGACCAATTTATTTAATTTAGTCATTAGCCCAAATGAATTTAATTCATTTTCTTCTCTCTCCTCATGTCACATCCTCCATAATCCTCTTTAATCCATATTAATCTAATTAATCTATGATTAGGATGTGCACACCCCTAATCATCATTAGGGTCACATCCTCCATAACCTCCCACTTGCCTCTAGTTCTTCATTAACCTTCCTAATCTCACATTTGCACAACCCTAATTACCTAATTAAGCTAACCTAATCGCCATGCCATTTATGGCATGTGTCCTTAGTCAACCTACATTAAATGTTTTCTCCTTTTGGAGAAGGCATCCCCTTCCCTATGTGAATTTTTAATTCACATTTATTAATCCAATGCATTTTAAGGAATTTTAAATTCCTTCTCCCATCCCCATGAGGATTTGTGAGGAACTTTTAATTCCTCACATGTCCTCTCAAAGCAAATGTGGACAAAGACCTCCTTTATGAGGATATCATGTCCCTTTCCAAAGTACATCCTAGTACCTCCACCTCACCCCTTCCTTTCCACATCATTCACAATTAGTGAGGACTTGTGAGTTCTCAACTCACCCTAGCCCTTGATCTCCTCCATCATGGATCAATCCTAGCCCTCCATTCGTTTAGAGGAACTTCTCCTAAAAGTGGTGGAAATGTCTCCATTTTGGGCCAACTCACTCAATCAATCAAGCAAGCACACACTTAGCCATCAAGAATCCACCATTGTTACAACCACTTTAAAGCCTCAATCTTGCATCCATTTACATACCCACATCCTCCATTTCATTCCTCATCACCTCACCATCATTTAGAGCTAGGATTTTAGTTATTTTGCCAACAAAGGAGCACACAATTGAGCATCCAAAGGGCCAACCAAACCATCAATTTGAACAAGGTAAAAATTTCCATTTTCTTGTGCTTTGTTTGAATTCAACTAGGCCTAATCTTGAGTGTTTGTTTTGTGTTTTTCCTTGTTGCATTCCATTTATTTTTGTATTCTAGGATAGGAAAAATCACTTGCACACAAGTAAATCTCAATGATGTGTTGTGACCACACTATCTTCCCTATTAGATACCTGGGTTGTCGACACCAAGGCAAGTGGTCATCCTAATCTATCCACAACTGACAGGTCTTGTAGGGTCTCCAAATGAAGCTCACCAATGTGTTTAGACCATGCCTCCAATAACCCACATCTCCAACATGTGTTTGGGTCAACGCTCCCTAATACAAATAAGCATATGGTGTGTTGCCCACCACTTACCAAACCACCACAGGTCAAAACACTGCTATGTGTTCCCATGCCCAAACCGGCAGCAAGGTCACCCCACAGGTGAAACTCTGTCCTCTCCTATAGACAATATCGTGCAGCTGTAAGTACAACATGGCCCCCAGGCATATACTATCCCAGACCAAATCATTCATCCGAGCATCTCCCCCTAGCCCACTAGAAAAACATGACCCCTAGGGTCCGAGATCATCACTCTGACTATCAGTGCACAAAGAAAGCAATCATATCTATCATAGGTCTCGGCCAAGGTCTCCCATCGGATCTCATAACACTGGATATCGAGCTATGCATCATCATAAGTCTCATAGTACTCATGTAACACCTATAGCCCTTGAGTGAGGTCATATTGTACCTGCTCGCCACAAATAGGTAAGCTCAATATCATGTATACATCTATTAGGGTGACTATCGCCTCCCCTGTTGGAAAATGGAAGTTGCTTGTCTCTGAGTGCCACCGCTCTGCTAGTGTTGTTAGCATCCCCCTATTTTCCCTAGTCATGGGCATATATGTCACATAGAATAAGCCTAAGTCCAAAAGTGTCTATTGCTCCTCCTCGCCGAACTGGTCTCGCAATCAGAACACATTTGGTCTTGAATCTCGAGTATAAATCAAAGGTAGACTCTTCTAAAATCACCATGCAACCAATAATGTCAATCCTAGACCTTCAGTTGACCAACGAAACCTAATATGACCAAGTCAAAATTTCCTAATCTGGGGCAAGTTTTTAACCAAGAAATTATGTCGTAATCTTAACATATGTGTCATACATATTTATAACTAGCTCACAGATGCAATTGTGTCACTCGCCTAACACATGTGTCACACTCAATCATTTGCATCCTTCTCGGTTGCATATGTGGCTCAAAAAGTTAATTGTGTCACACAATTTAATGCATCGCACCGCAAATTCTTATGCCCTAACCCTAATACAATTGCATCATGCCGACATGATTGCATCAAACCTCTTATCGAATGCATCAATCCTGAATTCAATTGCATCGCAAAATTTTGTAATGCAATTGCCTGTTAAATTATTTTCTAGGCTAAATGCAAGTAAACCGAAAAAATTAAAATTTGGGCTAGTAGTACATACCGGGGTGGATGCTCCCTCAGGTTGATGGTAGTTGTAGATCCGATACGTGCGGTGGGTGGCCTCTGGAACAGGTGACAATCACATTGACTAATCACTCTAAGCTCTCAAAATTTTTAAATTTGGAATGTGAAAATGACCATTTTTCAAACTCAAATTGCCATTTATAGGTTCAAAATTAGGGTTTTTGACTTGCCTTGCCTACTAGTTGCACCTCTTGAAGCCCTTAACTTCGAATTTGACCCCTTTATCGATCTTGAAATTCATTTATGTCTTCACCATCAAATTTTTTGCCATCAATTTGTCTTATCGAAACAATTTTCCATATTTTTTTATTTTTTTAAAATTTGTCAAATTTTCTCGAGGGGGCATGCCTGTACCTTGACTTCACTAGGGAATCCTAGGGCACCTTTTGACTGAATTTCTTTGACACAACGCGATGGACTGCATTATGTCAAAGAGGGGAAAAATGTAGACACTGAAAAATATCATGTCTACGAGCATCATTTTTCTTGGTCGTCATCCTCCGATAATTGAATAATTTTAATTATTAAATTATGCTTGATCGTATTCTTCTATTAAAATTTTTAATTATTTAATTCATTCACTTTCCAATCTTTATTGTATCTTTGATCAATTAAATAAATTAATTGCATCACTAATTCCCCTTCTTCAATAATTAAATAAATTATCTCTTCATCACCTTTTCGTCTATGCCTAAATAATTGTCATTACTTATTTATCTATTCATGGTTATTTTTCCTTTTTTCCATTTCTCTCGTTTAATTAAAATGGTTAAATAATCATTTTAATTAAATGCTCCTTTTTCAATTTTCCTCAAAAAAATAATTTGAATGAATTATTTATTTTCCACTTAGCCATTTCCTCCATTTTTGAATAAATATATTAAAATAAACCATTTATGCCTCTTTGGTCAAAGATTCCTATCATTCATTTTTGTCATGGCCTTCATTTTTGTCATAGTCGTCAGGCGTCATAGCTCTTCCATGAATGGAATATTCTAGTTGCATCAATTATCATATGTTGATCTTGGCATCTTTCTAGAATTTCGATCTTGATCGTCTATTTCGTAACCTCCCTCTCATCAATCCTCATCCGTCAATCTTGGAATCTTTCTAGAAGATCGATCTCCACCATTTGTTCGAATGGTTGTCTATAAAAACAGTCTTTCTCTCCCATTTTTACCTTAACAACCTTTCATCTCCAGCTTTCTACTTACTATTTGCAGGTATTTGCACAAGTCTACTTCAAAATCCAAAGGCAAGATTGCAAAAGGAAAAATAGGAGAGACAAGAGAAGTGAAGACACTACAATGGGGAGTGTTTATTTGTGAATGCATTTCATTTTAATTCCTTATTATTTATTTCTCTTGTTTAGATGTGGTTTGGAGCTTAGAAGTGTGGTTGTCACTTGTTCTAGGCTAAGAATTCTCTAAGCCCATATTACACTATGTTTTATCCCCCCTGAATTATTGAGCCTAATTGGACCCCTAATTTCCTAGACTATGCATTCCAATGCCCATTTTTATCATTTTTTGATAAATTGCAAGCACTGAGAAAATGCATTTATTTAATGTTTTACCCCGACACCTAAAATCTTAGAAAATATGGCTCAAACTAGGATGTCCTTGGTTTTTTGAGTCCCCTTATTGGGTTGAGATCCGAATTTGAATTTGTTGGTGTCAATTTAACATTTAAAATTCAAATTGCAAATATCATCTATTGGGATTTAATTATCAAGAAATTAGCATAATTGCATATAAAATACATAGTTATTGCATCATTTCACATCTAAGAAGAGCTATCTAGGAAAAATTATGATCAAGAGCATTATCAAGCAAGCCAAGAGAAGTATTTAGAGCTTTATTGCAGAAATTCAAGGTCCTAACATCATTTCAAATCCTATGTGAGTTTATGTATGTTCATGTTATCATTGTTTGTGAAGGCTAACCCTTGTTGTAGGTCTCCAAGCAATTCAAATATACAAACAAAAAAGATCCAAGACCTTTAGGTGATGTGCATGACTTCAATCTTTCAGACAAGCCATTGAAGGGTGGTGAGTTGCAACACTTTGTTGATTCATCATTCCTTCCTATCATTTACATTGCCATTGTGGAAGTGGAAACGCTAAAATGAGGTTTAACTAAGGCAAGCCCCTAAATGATACAACATGCATTCTCTCTTTGAATGTGCATATTTCAAGTGTAAAAGGATTGAAGGAAGTTTCAAGATCATTTATCCATTATTACATTCAAAGCTCTACACCTTGTCAACTCACAAAAACTCGCCTACAAAATTATCTGGTAGTGATTCAATAAGTCTACAAGCAAAAACATGGATATCAAATATGACATCAGAGGGATGCAAAAAATATAACAGAAGAAGCCTACAAGGACCTAGACACCCTTGGATGACTTTGTCCTCCTATTTAGACCAGCACCAAACTTTTAGGATAGGTACACAACACCCTTCCCTTCCCAAATTTGCTTGCAAATCTCTGTTGTAGTTTGTCAATTGCTAGAAGCTTACATTTTTAATATTAGGGCACATAGTCTAGTTAGGTTAATCAAGGAAAATCAATTCCAATCCATTCCAAGACTCAAAAAAGTGTAGATCCAAGCCTGATTGGCTCACCGTCATGGTTGAAAGTCAATCTAAACACCTTGTTGATGTCTAATTTAATGAAACACTAGAAAAAAACCACACTGCCACACAAAATTTGAATCCTAGGTTTTAGACATATTAAACCTATGGTTCTCTTTTTCTTTGTTTCAGGGACAAGCATCCATCCAAATGGGACAAGAATCTATTTAAATAGAATAAACAAAAGAAAAAATTAACTTGGTTAAACAAAATATTTGATAATGATTTTTCAAAAGAAATAATGAGTAATAGCTTGTTCTATTAATCATTTTAAGTTGCTTATTAATATTTTATAGTCTTGACTTGAATACTTAGAAATAAATTATAGCCAATTTAGTCTATTCTTTCCAATATGGGATAAACAAATGAATAGCCAACCAAGCTCTTATATCCATTGAGCTTACTCGTTTGTATGAGATGATTGAATAACATGGTCAACAAAAGACATACCTATATCCAAATATGAGATAGAAAACTTAGTTAGCCATAAAACTTATAAGGACATGTATAATAATAATTAAATTTGAGCTAAAGACTTAGACTCATTAAGACCAACTCTAAGGTAATGAGTCACTTACAAATAAATCATAGTATATCCAAATATTGTACTAACTTTTTCTATAAGTCAATAAACATATTGTAACCTTCCTCAAGTTTCAAGCTACTATCCTGGTATAAGATAAATCTACCATTGGTGTTCTTCTAAGTATCAATGACTATCATATTTTATCTTTATTGCCAATTAAATTCAAAGTATTTAACTTAAGGAACAAGTCACAAAACCTCACAATGTTCTCCCTATTTGATTACTCAAAATATTTTTCATTTCCTAAAATATTTATATGCCATGTATCTATGGGATCAAGATACAAGGGAACCATATGTGAGAAATATGTAGTTCTATTTGGAACTATGTCTATACAACTATATGAATGGGTACACAATCATTTCTAGGGTTCAATTTACTTGGACAATTATTTGTTGATTATCATCCACTCAAGTGAAATAAAAGAACTTATAAAGCATCTAAATGCAAAAACCTAAAGGGGGTATTTGACGTGAAATTTGTGTTTGAATGATGTTTTAAATTATTACCTAAAATGCAAGTCTTGTCCATGAAGGATTAAAAAAATTGAAGAATAGAACAATCACTATTGTTTGATCACTAAGATCATTAATAGGTGAGGTCAGAGCATAGAATAAGTAATTGCTTAATTAATATATGATGAATTTTTTTACAAGTACATCATATAAATCAAAGTGTAATCGGATATAGCAATTCACATTCTATATTTTTCACAAAAATATTTTTGATAAAATTGAACTTAAACCAAGATACTAGTCGTTGTTTTCTAATAACCAAGATCCCTATTGGGTAAAGTGAGATTAAACAAAAATTACATTACATTATTAATAATTTGGAAATTAAATTGAAAAGCTCATCATGCTAATTACCTAATCAATATTTATCTTCCAAAGTCTTAAGAAAAATTAATAGAAAGCTTTACTCTTTCTTAATATTACTAAATCTCATATTTTCAATCATCATTTTACAACATCTATGAATACCATGGGAATTAGTCATATTTTTTCAATATTAATGACAAAGAATTACAATGATGTCTAATGGCACTTAACAAAGAAAATCAATTGATACATCTTTTACTAAGCTATCTAATCATTAACTTATCACTACAATAATTAGTAAATTTTAAACTAATGATTTTTAACTCTTATAACTATTCAATACAATTTTAGTATAATTAATTATAGAAATATTTTCATGCAATGCCAATGAACATAAAATTGTCATCTAAATAATAATAATGAATATCACTCAACAAGTATTCAATATTAACTAACTATCAAACTAATAATTATGAAAAATTATTGAATTACAAGTCAACAACCTTACAATAAAAATAATAACTTGATAGTTAATCAAAACATTAATCAATATTATAAAACAACAACTAGATAATTATAAAAATGAATATCTTTATTTTAAAATCTAGAATGATAACTAAGACGATGATGAATTGAAATTATTAAAATGATGTCATCTAATTGATAATATCTTAATCAAGAATTATGACAAATAATATAATGAATTGAAATAAAAACTATATTATCAAATTGATAATAACCAGCAATAATAATACATAAATTGATGAAAACGTGTGGATTTGTACACCAAGCTTAAATCATTGGGTAAAATGACTTGATTGGCATACATACAAAACCCATACAAATGTTCAAATAAATATGATTTCATTTTATCCAAAATGTAGAAGAATTAATAATACATGGAAAAGAAAATATTAACTGCACAGGTAAGGCACAAGAATAACAAAATTCCTAATTGTGCTGTCATCTCATGGAGGTGAAATAACTAGCATAACAAACATTGAATAGATTTAAATGTTTTAAAACTAACAAGCATAAGCTACTTGTAGTATTAAACATGATTTGAGAGCCTTTTTAACTAATCACCCTACAAGCAAATGATCTTTAGACACTAGTATGGATTTCACAAAAAATTAAGCTATCAATATGTTTATAAGATTTGGGCTAGCCTAGTAGATATGCATGCATAATAAAGAAAGAAATATAGACAAGACATGATCAATTTGACAATTCAACTCAAAGGAAATGACTTCTCATTGAGGGCGTGTGCCCATAATTGTTCCACTCTCCATCATATATTGGAGGGTATGTTACAAATTAATTTAAATTTGAGCAATGAAAGTTGATAATGCTCTAAATAACGACTACAATGTTGTAGAGTGCACATTTAATAAGCCTCTTATATTTAGGTGTGGAACTATCATCTTTATTTTTTATTTTTGGAAGTTCTAGTCATTTTTAGATTGTGCAAATTTTCTTGATTAGAGTTCTAAATAGTTGCCCATTTACTTAATATTTAAATTCTTATAATGTTTTTGATCAAGGTAAAAACAGGTTTTGAGGGGACCCGAAACCCCTTATAGCAGGTTTTTAAGGGACTTGTAACCTTGTACACAAGAGGAAAGATGCCAAAAGATGAAACTTAGACTAACAACAACCCATTACCAACAGAGATTAAGGAGGCCAAAGCCAACTCACAACTCACCAAACTGACGCAAGTGGGAACCACTAGGATCCACACCCCAAAGACAACTCGCTGCTCAAAGATTTAACATGAAAAGAAACAACCAAACAAGGGCAAACAAGGCACCTTTAACCTGAAACATGGGTTTTATCATGGCTCCCATAACCAAAAGACCCAGTGAAATAGAAACATAGTAGTGAACCATCTAGGAAAATGAGTTTTGAAAAGGCTCCCATAACCTACTCCAAGGGTTTTTATGGCTCCCATAACAAGAAAATTGGGTTTTAGCATGGCTCCCAAAACCTTTAGAATGGGCTTTACCAAGGCTCCCAAAAATAGTGGGCTGAGACCAATAGAGAATCACCCAGCAATGAAGCAGCTCCCCTCCCACAAGACTCCTCTCCACCTCAATAGAAAAGGATCCCACCTCCATAGGAGCAGAAGAGAAACGAACCAACAGCTGGCAAATCCAAACCTACATCAACCCCACATCCAAGTAGCCAAAAGAAAAAGTGGGCAACATCAAGCTACAAACTACCTTTCCCACCAGGAAAAACACAACACCCATAGGTGTTACCGCCACCTCAATAGGAACAGTGAAAGAAGAAGAAAGGAGCAAAATGGGGCCAACCCTTACCATGGCCACAAGAGAAAACCCCACCTCAATAGGGGGAGGCACCACCTCCATAAGAGCCTCGTAGGGAAGCACAAGCTTGCAAGAAACAACCACGACCTCACACAAACCAGAGTCGTCATCATCTGAACCCCACAAGCCACAACAAATGCCCAAACTTCCAGCGCAAAATAAAGCCAGAAACACCTCCCCATCATGGGAGCAGGCTGGAAGAACAGGCCCAATAAACACAAATGGTAATAGATATGCACGCCAGAACCAGGCACCATCCATAACAACAACAACAAAATCTTCCTCATAGAGGATAGATCCCCCACCAAGGCCATTCCTACCACAGAATGGGGATGGTAACAGAACAGGGCCATTCATCAACCAGAACATCGTCCACACCACAACCCACATCTTCTGCAAAAAACAAACTACAAACACTAGCATAAACCCCACCCTTCACAACTCTCAAGCGCTCTAATCAGGGAGGAAACACATAAGAACAGGGATGAGGAAATGCAAAAGAAAAAAATAGCAGCACCAAAGCCAAAGACTGACGAACAACCACCATATTTGCATCGTCAGCAAAGGGTCGCTCAAAACCCAACCAACCGCCATTTGGGTCCCCCTCATCGTCGTTGCCTGCATCTGCATCATCTTCATATTTGAAACCTCCATCTCCCACCTACGTCACCACTACCATCGTTGCTTTTCACTCTGTCTAGATTTTATTGTTGCACTCTCTATGTTTTTTGTTTTTTGTCCGACTAAATTCTTATAATGTTATTTTCTAGTTTGTATATGTTTTAATGTAATCTTATGATTTTTTTCCATGAATAAGAAAGGTAAACGATAAAATCTTGCGCTTATCATTTTTTTTTAAGAATATAAATTTTAATTCTAAAATAAAGAGAAAATATTAATACAATTACTTCTTAATATTATTATTTAAATCATAATTTATATGAGTCAAATTATACATATAATATTTACAATGTTAATTTTATTCGATGATTTATTTCTAAAAATACATGATAAAATTAAAAAAATTGATCCACCAATCTTGAAAAAAAACAGAACTTACATATCTCTATTGATTTAATATTTACAAAGACATTTAAAGTCACTAAATTAATTACTCTATAAAATAATCTTAAACAACAAAAACTAATTAACACATGCAATCATATAATAAACTTACTTCTAAACATCGTATAGTGATTAATTATATTAACAAAGACTAGTACATAGGTAGCAATTCTTTTATATCTAGTGGAACTAGTGGAGCTACCAGAACATCAGACTTCAAAACTAAACAGATGATTATACAGGCGCCAGATAGTACCTAAAACAAAATTTCAAAAAGCAGAGAAAGCAGAGAAAGCAGGGGATGCCTCTTACATCAATGCTGCAACTTGGGGTTTGAGACTTTCGGCCAGATTCTCAAAGCTGCGAGCCAACTGAATCTCATCTAATGTCTGCTCAAAGGTTCCGCCTCCTTTCTTTGCCATTTCAATCAGGATGTTCATTGTCGGATCTGTTCCAAACATGATTGTATGAAGAATCAATCTCGGCTCGGCTCTTCTCATTCTGTCCACATAATAGAGGGGATCCCCTCCACCATTGTTTCCACCATCGCTCAGGAAGATGACTACTGGTTTTTTCACGTTCACAGAGTGGTGTCGAGCTCCTTTCATTAATATTTTCTCTGCAGAATCTAACCCTGATGAGTGGGTAGTTCCTCCACGAACGTAATACTGAAGAAGGCGATCGACAACAGCTTCTCCCATGTCCTCCATGTCTACAGCTACATCGGCGGTATCATCAAACAGTACCACAGATACAGAATCATCAGAAATTGTTCTGAGGCGGGCTTGTATAAATCTCAGAATAGCCTCATATACGCATCCAAGCCTACAATTATGGTTATTGAAGGTTGCCAGAGTGGGACTAATGTCTGGGGAACCCATCGAACCTGATCTGTCAATAGTAAATATGACATGGTGAGGGACATTTGTTGAATGATCACAGCCAAAATGATGGCCATCATCAGTTATGTATCCTCCAGAGCTCACATTCTGTCCAGTGCTCTTGATAGGTGGATGCCAGAGTTTCTCAGTGCAATATGATTTATCAGAAGTACCTGACTCTGTTTCATGCTCCTCAGATTTACAATAGTGGTTACAACGGTCAAACTCTTCCCTCTCTTCTTCTGTGCAAGGATCGACAAATCTAACATATTGCCAGAAAGTCTCATGAGTCATCTCATCTTTGGGAACATCCACATCAGGTCCATATTTCACAGTTTCGTGCCTCGAACCATCATAGAGGTTGCCGGTGCATTTGCTGGAGCCCGGACAAAGAACCAAATGGATATGCCCTCGACCCTGTTTCTTGCAATACATGTTACACATTTCTGCTTCCCCTAACTCTCCCCATTTATACTTCCGGTCCTGAATATCAATATCTTCCCCCTCTGAAATGAATCTTACATTTCTCATATTGCCATGCACTGTATCGTGTAAGCCTGAGTGATCTATTGGGAGCTGGCAGAAATAATCACAAGATTGGCATCTGACGTCGCAATAGTGCACAGAATCTTCTTTTTTTGTGTGAACATGCAGACCTTGATGATTTCTTTCGTAGGGAGAAATGGGAATGCAACAGCCTTTGCGCAGGCCATTTTGCTCTGACACAAGTTCATACTCAAAAGATCCCCTTTGGCCCTGAAAAACCCGGGTTTGTTTGACAAGCTCAGTAAAGATTTCACATATTCCCGGCATCTCACATTCATGGCTGCAGGCATGCTCATTTCCACACAAATGCTCTGCATTTTGATCCAAATCATGGAAATGATCTTTAACTCCACATGTCCTGCTGCACCCATCTATCGTGCATTTGCTCTGACAATATCTCTCATGGCACTGATGCATTTCATGGTTGGATTCAATCGCTACAGCACAGGGATTATTGCAGCTTGGAAGAGAGCATTTTGTGCTGCACATGTGTTGAGGAGAATTGCACTTGTGCTGGCCAAGGTGCCCTGGCCCCAGAGAACATCGCTCATTGCAATTTGAAGACATCCCATATAAATAACAGTTCTCGCCACATGTATGATTTTGCTTTTTGCAATTGTGATTTCCTTCATGCCCTGCTAAATCCCCGCACAAGCTTAAGCTGTCTCCTTCTCGGGCACAATAACTGCAATTTTCTGTACATGAATGACTCCCCATGCAAGAATGGTGATCATTATGGCCTTTCTCCATTACACATCTCCAGAAGCAAACAGAACATTTGCATCCACAAACTGATAGGCCTTGCTTTACTTTGCCAAGAGCCACATCAGCCTCTAGCTGCAACCTTTGCACCTCATCATTATCACAGAAATCTGTGGTGTTTGAACTTATCCAGCGTTGAACTCTGGTATGCCTTCTGTCTGCCAGCGCCTCCAGGAAGCTCTCGAATAAAGAATGCCACTCCTCGCCGTTGCTACCATTCCTGAGTAAAACCATCTCCAGTTCTGACCTGATTTGAGAAAAAACGTCTCTTATAGTAACAGGAGTTTCTGACTCTGTACACGGTGAGAGATACAATCCTGAATCTCTTATATTCCATGAAGAATCCCCGACAATAACAGGATATTCAGGAATTTCTTCCTGTGTGTCGAAATTATCCAAAACCCTTAATTCTTCATTTGTATTTGTCACAGAAAGGCATCCCATGTGGACCGCGGACGTAAGATTTCTCCTCAGAATATCAACTGACACAGCAACTCGCTTGCTGTCAATAGAAGTCCAGTCTTTGGCTGCAATTTGAGCTATAATAAGCTTCAAATCCCTCAAGAAGGTGAATCCACTGTCATAGCAAGAATCGATTCTTTCTGCCACCGTTTCTGCTAGCTCACTCAAGCTCTCTCTATAGTATTCAGATCTATTATAAGGAGCCATAGCAGCAATCTCCACCTTTCCGTCGTACATTTTTAAAATGAAATTCTCTTGCGATTTGCTGCATATTTGGGAAATCTTCTGATGAAATTCTTGCATAAGATCTTCTACATCGGATGTGTCCACATCCTTGATGGCAATGTAAAATAGACCTTTAAATAACTTTTTGTCCTGCTTCAGTAGATTGATCCCACTCTGAAACCGGCTGAAAGCGGATTCTGTGTTCTTATCTAAGTGAAAATCCTGTAATACCAAACAATTGTTGACAGTGGGAAAAAATATTTATTCATGCTATATATTGCATATAAACTTGAGTTCCCCTTTCCCTTCGACTTATTGCACTATATCTAGGCGACAAGGATTTTTAGAAAAAAAAAAACCACACAGTAGATAAAGTGGTAGCTGGAGAGAAGTGACACACCTTTTTGTTGAATATTGTGATGTTGCTGACAGCAGCATTTAGAACAGATAGAAGCATGTCCTCTTGTTCACTTCTCTCAAAACTGCCGAGCCCCTCGAAGTCTAAGAGCACATACAAGCAACTGCTTCCCCCGCTCCCGTCTCCTTCTTAGCCCGTTGCAATGGTCATCCACACACCATCTGTGCACCTGCCACCTGCAACATCAAGAAGAGAACCTGATAGATGATTCAATAAATATGACTTTCCGCTACTTTGCTTTCCCATGGAAGATATGACCTTAATCTTGCCTTTCCAACTGCTAAAAACCGCATCATAGAACCCAAAGCGTATAGAGTTAGCAAGTGACACACTGTCCACGTAACTAACATCAGGGGGTATTTGAAGTCCATCCTTAAGAGCTACCATTGCATTGTTTTCTGCACGAGCTATTTGGATGGGAACAAGGGAAACAAGCTTCCGAACCCACATTCCCATTTTCATCCGGGCCTGCTGCTCTGCTGCAGCTGAAATTGTGCAATTCTCTACATTATTCACCTTAAATTGAATCTCCCTACTTGAAAAATCTGTCTTTTCCAGCCTTAAGTTTTCTAATAAGTGCATCTAAATATGTGAGACACGCCTCACCATTGCAGGGATCTGATCTGCTCCTTTCCATTACCACTTTGAATGTAATGCACTTCTTAGCATCTGGAAACAACTTAGGTGTTATTGCAAACTTGTCAAAAATGTGATAGATGTAACCCAAATACGGGCACGACGCAGCAATTTCTGTTTCATCTTCAGTAGTTTTAATCTGATCTAATTACTGCAACTGCACAACTTCTCTAGCTAAAGCAGTTTTCAGGACATATGAAAGGATAGAACCTGGAGCATCTACAGGGCTATATAGCAAAAACTGACTTTGTGATCCAAATACCGTAATTTTCACCCCAAGTTGTTCCAAATCAGATATACTGCATTCTCTTGCACTCAAAGGGATTGTCTTCAAGTAGCTCATGATATCACCCAAAACATAAATATCAAGCATGTTTTCAGGACCTGCATGCCTGGTACCCGTAACATCAATATCTTCACCTTGATGTTGCAACTGCCTGAAGACGAGGAAGAAATAGCCGTCAACAGAAACGCATGCTCTCAAAGAGTGCTGCTGCGAAGGAAGAGAAATATGCTTTGCCTTCATCATAGGCTTCTCGTGGATTTCATCCACCCTTGCTCTGTTGGTGTCATCAGCCAAGAGCAGCTCCATTTTCCCCGGAATTAAATGCATCCATTTAATGATCTTGCTGCCCTTATATGATTCCAGATAAACCTCAACTCCAGTCCAATAGACCTTTCGAAATGACTCATCAAACTTATATATTACAATTTTTGACCTCTCTTTTTCATACAGAGCCATAGATCTGGTAGCTTCATCTACAGCCAACAAATCGAATCCCCTCCTGAATGTAGAAATAGGACGACCCATGTTATTCATGTTGAAACCAATCTTGGGACAACGGTACAGATGCAAGGAGGAATCTGTAACATTGTGAATAAAAACCATCAGCTCTCCCGACTTGAGGATGACAACTTTAAATAATTTTTCATGCTGAGGATTAATGGTTGCTAACTCTACTGATTCTCCACATGTTGGAACAATTCGACGCCCGCAATTGCTATTGAACTCAGACATGTCTTTTCTCATTGGAGTCAGCTCACATACTTTATAAACAATGTTGAAGGGATGCTTCTCCACAATTAACACCTTCACCTTCAGCTCAACTTGATCGGGATGATACTTGTTCCATCCCCACGAATATGAACGCCACGAGCGTTTAGTAGTAACTTCTTCAATATACCTTGTCACTGAAGTGTCATTCTTTACCGTGGACATCTTCTTCAATTCCTGTACAAACTCATCCTCGGCTTCTCTGAATCGCTTCTGCTCCACCTTGCCCAAATTGACCTTCTTCTTCTTAAACACAATAGCCGACAACTCCTTTATGTTTTCCATGAACTTCTTTTCCTGATCCTTATAGACTTGACAACACACGGTTTTCAGAGTGTCGTGAGATAAGAGGGCCTCTAGATCAACTGTGGGCCGAGGAGGCTGGGCCTTCGAGAACTTTTCAAATTCAGATTGGATATTGGGTGGCAGACTGCGCGTGTTTTGGGTTGTCAAATGTTCTTCCATAAATGTTAGAGCAAGAGGTTGGTGAGAGCCCAACAAGAAGCTAGTGAAAACTATATTTCTTTCGAGGCTTCTTAATTCAATAGGAATCATGTTTTCTACCCAGCTACGAATTGCAGAGAGAGAGGCAGTCATATTAACAAGATTAACAATTCCTTCTACTTCCTTCTTGTCATTATTACCCGATTTGGCAGGAGTAAACAGAACAAATTTAACTATATCACCTGAGAATGGGAAGTCTTTAAACTCGTTCATAGGCTACAGGAACTTCGCCTTTCCATTGATCTTTCTGGAGCAGGAGCACTGAGGAGAGCACTTTGCATCAACTTCTTGTCCATACCATATAAAAGGCGTTGTCTGCTTTCCTTGACCCGGGCCTTCAACTGTAATCATATGCTCCCCCTCGCTACATATGAGTTTGATGTCTGATCCGAGCAACAACACCCTTTGATCTCCATTGCAAACACTATTCTCCCCTGCTAAAATCATTGAAAGTTCTCGATACAGTTCCTCAAATCTGTTGCTGTCGACATCCATGTCAGAGCATGAATTCGACTCTTTTGCTTTCTCTTTATCTTTTGTTGTGCTGGTTTGGCCACCCACGAAAAGGAGAACGTGATTGCAGAATTCCGGAAAAACTTGGAGAAAACATCTTTCAAACTCCTCTACTTGTGCAGAGCTCCTGGCTGACTCTCTCATCTTCAAAGATTCCTTCAACTTTGAGTGCTTTTCAAACTCTTGCGGTTGACAGCATTCAAGGAGATTTATGAATTGCTCATTACTCAGTCTAGAGTAATCAACATTAGAGGCTGACGACCATATTTTGAGCATATTGCCAAACTCACAAGCTTTCATAGACAAGTCTTCTGTTTTTCTAGAAGTCCGTGGACTTCTTCTTTCTGTTGTCAGGAAACAGCAGTGTTGATACCCTTCACAGAACACCACTGTTCCATTTGCAACTGCAAAATTTGCACTGGCTCCTAGCGAAGATTTCTTACTATTCGCTCCTCCGTCAATTTTTAGATTATAGCCAGGCAAGAGCTCCACATCATTCTCTTGAGTTCTTCACACTGGAGACTTGAATCCTTCTGGTGCGCTTAGCTTTTGAGCTAGCGCTTGTTGCAGAGGCAGCCAGAGCTTCAAAAGGATAGCCCCCCTCCACACAAACATATACGCTTTCACAAAGTTCAACTAGGTACCTGATGAAATTATAAGACACATCTTTTCTAGAGGCCTGCTTAAAATGCTCACCTTCATGCCAGTAGAAAACTACCACGCTACATCGTTCTTCAGGAAGACTGACATATAATCCAGGTTCCAACAGTCTTCCTTCCATCTCTGCAAGAACGCAGTCATCTACCAGACTTTCCTTGCGGAAAATGCTTATGATCATTGTCTTGTCTCCATAGAACCCGACCGCCGGCAAGCATAGTTGATTTAGGTAATTGAAATTTATACGAACCCGCGGAGGCTCACCTAGGTAGGCAGAGGCAGAAGAGGGCACAAGCTTATTACAGAGGCTCAGAACTTCATCTTGTGGAAGCTGAACCTTTTCAACAAAGCTGTAATCTTGCTTGTCAGGGACAATACGCATCACCCTAAACAGATTAGGAGAAAGCGGCTGCACAACTGCGCTTGCATTCACACCTTCACCTTCACCTTCACCTTCACTTTGAACATGCAGGGAAAGAAGGTCGGCAGACGCCGACTTCTCTCCCTCCTCCCTATACATCGGTAGAGGTGACTTCTCTTTCATGTCATGGACAATGGCAATTTCTGCCATTCCATTCGTAGGGAATGAAGCGGGATTTGACATTAGGAGAGGTAGACTAAAAAGGAGATTACTCACACCAATACAGCGCAGAGCAATCAGTAGAAGAAAATGCCTATATGCAGAGAGAACAGGGTAATTTTCAAACTTGGGCTAGCAAAGTTATTTATAAACCGGTGGGGAATACTGGGGATAAAACACTGACATAAAAGAGAATTTTCGCCCAAGTTCGGCAAAAAAATTTGTTGGATATGTGAAGTACAACGGACAGCCTGTTGGACTTCTTTTATTTATAGGTGAAGTTTAAGGGAAAGTCTCTTCGACTTCTTTTATTTTTCTTTGTAAGTGTACATCTCTTTGAATTCCTTGGAAATGAATATATTTGTAGATAATGTAATTTAATTGTATTGAATAGCTAAAAAGTTTGTTATGTATGTATAAAACGAACAATGATATTAATATAAAGATTTTCCTTGTTCTTGTGGATGTAGTTAAATTGGTGAACCATTTATATTCGGTGTATTGTGTTCTCATTTGATTTTGGTATTGCATCTTTATTTATGTTCTGCAATTTGTTTATCTACATTTTGTTATTCAACAATTGGTATCAAAGCTCGGTGAAGAACTTGATCGAGAATTTTCAAAATTTATTTCGGAAAGACGGAAGAAGCAGATAAATGAAGAATTGAAAATTTTTCAAGGAAAAATTTTGGATTATGGAAGACGCAGATGAAATCATTGTTGATTAAAGGAGACCTCTCACTCACGCTGGAAGAAAAAGCCAAGAAGCCAAGCATGGTGACTGATGAGGAGTGGCGAAAATTGGATAACAAGGCAAGAGGAACCATTATCCTCTCTTTATCCAACAATTTTTTATTTAATGTTACAGCAAAAAAGAAATTGAAAGGATTGTGGGACAAATTGTGTGACATGTATGAGAGGGTTTCCACTTCTAACAAAATTTTCTTCATGAAGAAATTATATAATTTGAAGATGAAGGAAGAAGGCAACGTGTCCTATCATCTCAATGGATTCAATACACTAATCAACCAATTGATTTTCATGAACATAAATTTGGATGACGAAAACAAAGCCATCTTGTTGTTGTGCTCTCTAACAGATAAATGGGAAGGTGTGGTGATGACAATCAACAATTTGGTGTCCAAAAAAATACACTCAAATGTGATGATGTTGTTGGTACTCTCCTTAGTAAAGACATGAGGAGAAATCAAGAAACCTCATCGGGTGATGCCTTATTTTTGGCAATAGAGGGAGACATCAAGAAAGAGGCATAAATAGTAATCGAAGGATATCAAAATTTGCAAGAAGATCTAAGTCTTGGGGAAGAAATGGAGGTTGCTAGTTTTATGGTAAAGGTCACAGCAAGAGGAATTGTTGGTCATCAAAAGGTGCAAAATCAGTCAAAGGACAATGAAGTTAACACCACATATTAACAAGATGAATGTTATTTGGTCTTGTCAACAAGTGAAACTATACCTGGTTCATGAGTGTTTGACTGTAGTGCCTCTTTTCATGCAACTCCATGTCGAGAAGCTTTCAATAGCTATCAAGAAGGAAAACTTGGTAAGATTTTATCTTGGCAACAATGAACCATGTGATATTGTTGGTAAAGGTGACATGATGTTGCAATTAAAGAATCGAAATAAATGGCTATTGTGGGATGTGAGATATGTTCCCAAGATTTAAGAGAAATTTGATTTTCGTGGTGTAGAGGAGGGGGACCGGCTACTCCGAGACCCCAGGTCATGGGAGGGTCCAAAGCAACAAGTTGCACTGATCTACCTCAAGCTTTGTTAAATGATCATAAAAGTTAAAAGGTTAATGTTGAAAAGGAAGAGCAATCTGGTTTCTATTTTCCTTCAGCTAGCCCGAATGTTTCAGGAAGTCAAGTGAGTCGATTTCCAAGGTTCAATCTATAACTCAGACAACTCATTGTTTGAGGATGGGAGCACAAGACACAAACTCCAGCATGGCATGCTAGCATCTCAGTGGGGCGTTGTCATCTGTATGAACAAAGAGTATTAGGAGCATACAAAAACACTAAGGAATAAGCTAATAGATTGACCAAGAGGTTTTATGTTGTGACAAAATGTAAAAGAAATACAAGAATGAAGTACAATAAGAAGAATACTTTTGCAACACTAAACTAGAATTGAAAAAAAGAAGGATGATAAAGGAAAACCTTTGAACCTACGAGTTGAGATCTTCACTAGCTTCACTTGACAAATAACTTGCATGCACAAGAATAAGAAAATGTCAGGGTTGTGTATAGAGGATTGCCTCAGTTAGTTCCCCACTTTGTTGCTTTCACCTCCACGAACAGCTAGATGGCAACAATGCTGAAAATTGAGGAGTTTTCTTAGCTTAATACTTTGTAAAACTTTAATATTGTTGATCTAAATATGCTTGTCCTTTGTTACAGATTCTTTGTGGGTGATCATCTGATTAATCCATTTTACTATTTGTAGAATGTAGACAGAAGTTGATAGAAGAAGTAGACAGGATATTAGAAAGATTACACAAGCATATACCGTGGAGAAACCCTTTCGGGAAAAAACTCCACCAAGAATTAATCTATTATTCAATCTTTGAAGTAGATTACAATAGCTCCAATTCTTGCTTGAGAATGCCTCTTTTGCCTTCACCAAAACTTCTTCACAACCTGCAATAAAACGATAATAAATCTCTTCAACTTGCCTGAGA
The DNA here is from genome assembly GCA_007115665.2 of Sequoiadendron giganteum. Classification (NCBI taxonomy): domain Eukaryota; kingdom Viridiplantae; phylum Streptophyta; class Pinopsida; order Cupressales; family Cupressaceae; genus Sequoiadendron; species Sequoiadendron giganteum. The sequence continues at coordinate 290,923,491 of CM021100.1, forward strand.
TAAATAGGCTTTGATCAACTTTGTAAACTCCAATTGAGTTACAATTACAATGCTCAAGCCCTATCCCTAAAATTTATGCATGTCTCTTGCAAGTAAATTTATGTCGTGAAGAACAATGTAAAATCCTCATCTTCATGCATTTGGGCATCCCAAACTGAAGTGCCAACTCAACCTTTATTCTGTAAATATCTTCAAGGCTTCATCCTCAAAGTAGGTGCCCAAAAGAGGGCCCACTTAGCTCATCCTTTTGAAATATCTCAACATGAAAAGGATTTAATTCCAAGAAGCCAACTTGGGTGCCCAAGTTGGGTCCAAGTCATTTCTTGTTAACTGAAACATTTCTCAACACCATTCATGCAAGAATTGTCATCCCCTGTTAACTGAATGTAGTCCCTAATATCTATCATGCAACTCAATTCATTAGCCATGCATTCCAAGTTAACTGAAGTCAACTAGCATTCAAATAAAACTAACTGAAGATAACTGAACCATAACTGAACTAAACTAAATTAAACTGATTTTGAACTAAACTTAACTAAATTGAACTGATATGAACTAACTGAACTGAACTTCATCTAGGGTAAGTGCACCAAGATGGTTCCCAAAAAGGGGACTTAAGTGGAAATATTTTTTCTAAAATCAGGAATACTGACCTTGGACATGAAATTGAGGATACTTACATTCAAAATTTTGAGATGGAACAAAAAGAAGGATTCAAGTGCTCTGAGTCTCTTCTCTAAACTACTAATTTATTTTGAAAATGGTTGAGATTAAGGGGTTCAAATGAGGGATGTACACAAATTGGTGTTGTTTTTGTCAGAAAAACATAGCATAGCAACTCTTGTACGACCCTCGTATGGTGAACTTTTTTTTAGTATTTTTAAAATCACAACAGTCAGAAGTTAGCTAACAGTATGTAGTTGATGCACAATTTTTTTGATAATTTTTTAATGAATATTTGATTTTTTATTAATTTTCGAAGTGGACATTTCCTGAAAAATAGAATTTTGGTCGTGCTACCCCTACAAATTTTGGAAACTAATTGAATTTTTTTTTAATTTTTTTTTAAAATTTGTAGAATGGAGTCTAGTCTCTAAAAATGTAATTTATTTGAAAAATCAATTAACGATTAATTTATAACGAAAAAAATACCAAACACTGCTTTTTGGAAAAAAAAAGACATACAAATAAAATAAATTATGGATGAAAGGCTTAATATTTTCAGAAAGTGAAAAAAATTACATTGTTGGATAGCTAAGAGAGAACCCAACATTACCCATGTGTTCAATTTTTTCGATATTGAACCATGGGCAATCATGACGATGAGCACGAACTCGATTATGTGAAATATGGTAGATATTTTAAAAACACGCCTTTGGTCATTGGAAATTCCCTCTAGGCCTTTGGGTTGGTATTCCAAGGCAAATACCAAGCCTAAGGCTCATAAATTCCCAAAGCAAGATATAACGCGAGCGCGTTGTAACGTGAGCGCAATATAACACGCGCATTATATCTTAGTTTTGACATGTTTTGTGAATGCATTTTTTGTGTTTTGTGAATGCATTGACAAAACGCGAGCGCGTTATAACGCACTAGCGTTTTGGTCTACATTGAATTTTTTTCTTCTCTTTTTCTTATCTATTTCCTCTTGTTATCTTTCAGGGAAACTATATACATGAAATAAGCATTTAAGTATAAGTTGACATTTACATATGAAAATTTATTTTCTTATACTTTAAATTATATTTCATGTATATAGGCAGGATGTTTGAGAGTGGTTTCAGATCTCTAGGATTTATAATGCAAATTCTAGTTTCTAGAAGATCTTAAAAATTTCAGACTTAGTCAAATTTCAGTAATCAGCATGTCAAATTTCAGTAATCAGGAGGTCAAATTTTAGTAGTCAACAAGTTCTATCATCTTTCTCTCCCACTCTCTCCTCTCTCCTCTCTATCTCTCCACTCCCTCTCTCTCTCTCCCTTCCTCCCTCTCTCCCCTCTCTCTCTTCTATTTTTTGGAAGATCTCACAAATTTCAAACTTAATCAAATTTCAATAATCAAGAGGTCAAAGTAATCAAAAAATTGTATTATTTATCTCTCTATCTCACTCATTTTTATCCCTTACACTCTAGACCTCTCTCTCACTCTATCTCTATCCCTTTTTCTTACTCTCCCTCCCTTGATCTCAAGAAATCTCCCTCTCTCTCTCTCTCTCTCTCCTTTGCTCTCTAATTCTCTCTACCTCACTTCTCTCTCCTCTCTC
>CM021100.1:290925853-291037787 GCA_007115665.2 Sequoiadendron giganteum
ATGGAGATGGGGTGGGAGGGAGAGAGAGGGAGAGGGACAAATAGGGAGTGGGAGACAAATAGAGAGAGATATAGAGAGAGATAGAGATGGAGAGAGATAGAGATGCAGAGAGATTGAGAGGGTGTGAGGGAGAAACCAAAGAGAGAGAGAGAGAGAGTGTGTGTGTGTGTTTGTTCTCTAGTTAGCATGGGGAGACAGACTTGAGAGAGGGGGAGGGGGTGGGAGGGAGAGACTTGAGAGAGAGGTGGGGTAAGAGGGAGAGACTTTAGAGAAGGGGAGGGGTTGGGAGGGATATAATTGAGAGAGAGGGAGGGGGTGTGAGGGATAGACCTGAGAGAGAGGGAGAGAGGGAGAGAGAGGGAGAGGCAGAGATGCAGATATGAGGGAGAGACTTAAGAAATGGAGAGGGAGAGACCTAAGAGAGAGAGAGTTCTCTAGTTAGGGTGGGAGGGAGAGAATTGAGAGAGGGAGAGGGGCTAGGAGAGGGAGAGGGGGTGGCAAAGATATACCTAAGATATAGGGGCTAAGAGGAAGAGAGAGATATTCTCTAGTTAGGGTGGGAGGGAGAGACTTGAGAGAGGGAGAGGGGGTGAGAGGGAGAGAACTGGGAGAGAGGAAGTGGGAGAGGGAGTGGGAGAGGGGGAGAGAGAGAGAAAGGGGGGGTGAGGGAGAGACCTTAGAGAGAGACAAAAAGAGTGTGTGTGTTCTCTATTTAGGGTGGAAGGGAGAGACCTGAGTCTGTGTGTGTGTGTTCTCTTGTTAGGGTGGGAGGGAGAGACTTGAGAGAGGGAGAGGGGACCTAGGAGGGAGAGACCTAAGAGAGAGAGAGAGAGAGAGAGGGAGTGAGAGATATACCTAAGCAAGAGAGAGGGGTGGGAGGGATAGAAGGAGGGATATACCTAAGAGAGAGTGGGAGAGAGAGGGGTTTGGACCTAAATCCTAAACTATAAACCATAAAGCCTAAAGCCTAAACCATAACCCATAAACCATAAAGCCTAAACCAAAGAGAGAGATGGGGGAGGGAGAGAGTGTGTGAGAGAGAGAAAGAAAAAGGTAAGGAGGAAGGTTGGGAGATTAAGAGAGAGGAGAGAGGGAGAGGGAGAGGGAGAGGGAGAGTGAGAGGGAATGAGGGAGAGAGAGGTAGAGATAAGTATATAGGGAAGGAGAGATAGAGAGGGGGGAGGAGGGAGGGAGAGAGATATAAGTAGAGAGAGGAGGAGCGAGGGGAAGAGGGAGAGACGTTTGATAAAGAAAATGAGAGAGATAGGAGGGAAGGAGGAAGGTAGAGACATTGAGAGAGAGAGGAGGGAGGGTGAGAGATAGGCAGAGAGGGATAGGTTCGATAGAGATAAGTAAAGAGGGAAGGTGGTTGGGATGAAGGAAGAGAGAGAGGAGTGAGGGAGAGAGAGGTAGAGAGAGATAGGTTAGATATATTCAAGTAGAGAGGGAAGGTGGGTGGGAGGAAGGAAGAGAGAGAGGGGGAGATAGAGAAAATTAGAAGGAAAAAGGGAAGGAGGAAAGGAGGAAAGGAGGGAGGGATGGAGGGGGAGAGAGAGGCTAGATAGATAGAAGTATAGAGGGAAGGGGAGAGTGTGTGAGAGAGGTATAGAGCATAAGGGATAAAAAATGTGTGAGACAAAGAGAGAAAGATGATACAACTTGCTGATTATTGAAATTTGACATGTTGATTACTGAAATTTGACTAAGTCTGAAATTTTTGAGATCTTCCAAAAACTAGAATTTGCATTGTAACTCCTAGAGATCTGAAACCACTATCAAACATCCTGCCTATATTCATGAAATATAACTTTAAGTATAAGAAATTAAACGTCCATATGTGAATGTCAACTTATACTTAAATGTTTATTTCATGTATATAGTTTCCCTAAACGATAACAAGAAGAAAGAGACAAGAAAAAGAGAAAAAAATATTTTCAATGTAGACCAAAACGTGAGTGCATTATAATGCGCTCGCGTTTTGGAAACGTTTTTTTAATTTCAAAAATGCACAGTTTTTGAACTCAAAATGCACACATTTTTTGAAATTTAAACCATAACACAAGCGTGTTATAACGCGCTCATGTTTTAGCACACCCACGTTAGGCTCAGTCATTACCAAGCCATAATGCGAGTGCGTTTTACTATAACACGTTTGCGTTTTCGCTATTTCGGGATGAAAAAGTAAGTTGTTCACTAAATTGCTACCCATTTCCATGCACCTACCCTCCATGCGAACATCAAACCCTAACTTCTAGGATCTGTACATGCATTCATAAGTGTTATCTCTTACTCTGAATAGTTAATTGAACTTAAGGTGAGTGCCACCTACCATGTGGGTGCCCCATGTGCCCCTATTATTTAGGAACTCAAAATGGACGCCCTCACATTCTCCTAACATTTAGAATTAATAACAAATGTCAATTAACATTATTATTTCATCAAATATTATTCTCTTCCTAATCCTAGTGTTGTTGAACACATTCCAAGGACTTAGGAGATACATGAAATAAATAATGTTTAGGATTTCAATTAAATGGCATCCTATTTCTAACATTGTACCACTTGACATTATACATTGCAATTATTATAAATAAGGAACAATAATTTTAAATCAAGTACAGGACTGAAGGCCAATGGCCTTCCTGCACCACGAGAACTTATTTGTAGGAACTGGCTTCATAAGAGAATCTGCAACATTAATCAAAGTGTCAACTTTTTCAATTAATACTTTTCCACTTTCAACCATTTCTCACACAAAGTGATACTGAACATCTACATTTTTAGTACGAGCATGATACATAGGATTTTTGGCTAAACAAATAGCACTCTGACTATCACATTCAAGCCTAACTTGCTTGCAATTAAAACCAATACCTTTCCCATGTCTCTGTAACCAAATTGCCCTTTTAGAGGCATGTGTGGCAGCCATGTACTTGGCTTCTGTGGTGGAAAAAGCAACTGTGGGCTGCCTCTTACTCATCCAACTAACCGCAGCTCCAAACAAAGTGTACACATAACCACTTGTCGACCTCTGACTGTCCAGATCTCCTGCCCAATCTAAATCAACAAAACCTTGTATGTCCAATGATCTATGCATAATATCAATGTCATTAAAACCATGATAAACTAAACATTAATTAGAAGTCCCTCATAAATATCTAAACACCCTCTTAACATAAGTCCAATGATCTTTACCAGGGTTAGAAATAAACCTACTAAAAAATCCCACTGCTTGGGCTATATCTGGTCATGTACATACCATTGCATACATTAAACTACCAATTGCACTAGCATACATAATTTTAGACATTTCCTCATAATCAAAATCAGATTTAGGACTCATGTCTAAACTTAACTTTGTGCCAACTAGTAAAGGAATATTAATTGGTTTATTGCCATGCATGTTAAACCATTTCAAAATAGTATCAACATAATTTCTTTGACTTAAGCAAATCTTTTTGTTACCTCTATCTCTTCTAATCTCCATACCAAGGATATATTTTGCATCCCCTAGATCTTTCATCTCAAATGTGCTCGAGAGTTGTGCTTTCAATTCTTTGTTCATTACCTTGATGTTACCAATAAACATCATGTCATCAACGTACAAGATAATAATTAAAATCTGATCATCAATTACTTTTATGTAAACACAATGATCTTCCTCACTCCTAACATAACCAATTTTCAATGGGAAAACATCAAACTTCTGGTACCACATTATGGGTGACTATTTCAATCCATACAAAGATCTCTTTAACTTGCAAACCAATTCTTCTTTTCCTTTTACAACAAAACCATCAAGTTGCTTCATATAAATCTCCCCATCAAGATTCCCATGCAAAAATATAGTTTTCACATCCATTTGCTCAATTTCAAAATCATAAGCAACAACAATTGACAAAAAAAATCTAATAGAAGTAAGTCTAGCAACGAGAGATAAGATTTCATTAAAGTTAACTCTCTCTCTCTCTGGGAGTAGCCCTTGGATACTAATCTAGTCTTGTACCTTTTGAGATTACCATCTGCTCCAAACTTCTTTTTAAAGATCCATTTACAACCAATGGCCTTTCGTCCTTTGGGAAAACTAGATCAAGACCCCATGTGTCACAAGTTTCTAAGGATTCCATTTCCTCATGCATAGCTTGTGACCAAAGCTTGTGTTTTTCTGAAGACAAAGCTTCCCTATAAGAACTAGGTTCATCATTAGTACTCATTAAAGAAAAAATACAAAATAAATTAAATGGGCTATACCTATCAACGAAATTTTGTTGTCTTGTGGATCTTCTCAAAGGGGTTTCTACTTGTTCCTCAATATGCTCATCTTGAGCATCTATTTTAGAAGAACTCTCTGAACTCTCCTCTTCCAATCCATCCAATTGTTCTTCAACATGTGCATCTTTTTGCTTCTGATTATTAATCTCAAAATGCATTGTTTGAGAAGTATCCTTTTCTTTTGGTTGTTCTTCTCCTGAATAAGCTCTAAATTCCCTGAAAATCACATCTCTAGATAAATAAACTTATCATGTTAGTGTATTCCAAAGCTTGTAACCTTTTACATTTTCACCATAACCTATGAATATGCATTTTTGTGCTTTAGGATCCAATTTAGATCATTTTTCTTGAGGCACATGAACAAACGCCTCACAACCAAAGATCCTTAAATGTGCAATACTAGGATTCTTTCCTAACCACATTTCATAAGGATTTTTATCTTCAATAGATGAACTAGGGGATATATTGATTAAATAACAAGTACATACCACCACAGCCCATAGGGATCGATCTATCTTAGCACTACTTAACATACTCCTAGCTCTTTCCATTAAGGTTCGGTTTATCCTTTCTGCTACTCCATTTTGTTGAGGTGTATATGGAGTAGTTTTATCTCACTATTCCTGCATGCTTACAATAGTCATTCGTGAGAAGGGGCTACATGTCAAGGCTCTGATACCATGTTAGAAACCCTAGATCAGACATGCAAACCTAAACACCTTCCACAAAAGAGAAAACATAAAAAAGCAGAGCTTTGCATGCGAATGTGCAAAATGATATATTCAGGAATTCAATATTACAATGAGATGATTTGCTTTATAAAAGAAAAGTATGCAACCCTAATGTTGACCTAAAAATAGCTCAACCTAAGTAAAGTTATGCAAGTGTAATTAAATATTAATTACACTAACACAATACTCACCACCTTTATCTGATCTCAACACTTTTATCTTATGATCTGATTGTTTCTCAACCAAAGCCTTAAATTCCTTAAAATTATTAAACACATCAGATTTGCTATGCATAAAATATATCAAAGTATATCTTGAGACATGATGCAGTCATGGCGTGAGGGTTCTCAAAGAAAACTATCCAACCATGCAACCAAAAAAATGCAGCAAAATAACACATAATAATGTAGAAATTGGAGGCAATCACACATGCCAAAATTCTTATTATCTCAAAATTGGATTACATACATTCTTCCACATCCGGGCATACATATTCGGTTCACAGGCCAACTTACAACGTGCTCAAAATACAATGCTCATACATGCGAGCGAAAATCTTATAGATCAATTCTTACAATATTCTTAATCTACCTCCTCATGATTCATTTCTCTTCTAAATATCTAATACAAATATATCACATCCGTGGGTCAAGAAACATCTGCATCGGCCAAAAATCATTACAATCTCCAAGGAAGGAAATGTAACATGTGCAAGAACAAGTCGGCCTCAAATCTGAAATAATTCCATGGTAGATGCATATGATGAAGTGTGGACCTATTTACAAGTTCAACGACACCCCATAGAACAAATCTAAACACACCATGAGGATCCACGAGCAACGGGCAAAATTCGTGATCAATCCAACTAGTCGTTAGGGTTTGAAATTATTTCGGGGCAAAAACCAAAAACTGTCACTTAATCTGAAAGTGATAACTTCTTGAAAAAAGATCCAAATGAGCTAAAAACTTGGAATAAGGCAACTGAGCACATCCACAATGTGATCCTAGGTACATGAGATCTGGTGAGAAAATATGAAGAAACACCGGATCTCCCAACTTGAACAGGAACAAGAACAAAATAAGAACAAAACTAAAAAGAAATATTTTTGGTTGATGCAAGATTTCCAAGAACCAAGGATGCTCCCGTGTCAGACACCCTAGGTGAGAAAATATGTTCCATGAGAGGAACTCATGAAAATATGACAAGGTTTGGGATATAGATCCCATGCTCATTTCTAATCCAAATGTCTTCTTTATCTGTACCTTTCTTCTCTCTATTCTGATTCTTCAAATTCTTCTTCCCTTCACCTTCTTCTTCTTGTTTCACATCTGCATACGGTAGTAAAGGACAATTACCACCAATCACTTTATTTTTCCTCTCTGATCTATTCCTTTTGTAAGACTCCATCTTCCCTACAGCCACAATCTTCTACTAAACAACCTTATTATTACATTCCACTGGTACCATCTTGCTTTCAGACTTAACCATGAAATCCCTTTTCAAATCGATGTCATCCTCCGACACAACATCAACAATGCATCTCTTCGTCAAACTCAAATTTATCACTTCCTCCTTATTTTTAAAATAAGCCAGGGTAAACTTATTTCCATCCTTCTCTATAATAATCAAATTCCTTTTGCAATCATACATAGCTCCCCTTTCAAACTGCCAAGGCCTACCCAACAGAACATGGCATGCACTCATAGACAAAATATCACAGAAAACTTCATCCCTAAAAGGTCCAATGTTAAAGTTCACCCAACACTGCTCTTTTACTTCCACAATATGATCATCTTGTAACCAACTTATCCTATAAGGACAAGGATGTGGAATCCTTTCCAAACCAAGTTTCTCAACCATCTTGTCAGATACCAAGTTATCAGTACTTCTAGTATCCACAATAACCTTACAACATTTACCTCCTGATTTGCACACAGTTCAGAAAAGACTCTTCCTCTGTGAAGTCCCCATCTCTTCCCTATTCTGCCTCATCAAGAATTTCCTAAGCATCAGGGATTCTCCCTGCTCAGGCTCTATCTCATCTACCTACTCTTCTTGCATCATGCAATTATTTTTACCAATCCCTTTACTTTATCCCTCAGGACACTCAAAAGATCATTGTCCAACTTCTCCACACTTAAAACATTTTCCAAGGAATTCTCTCCTACCATTTCCTTTCCTTTGCACCTTTTGATCCGATTCTCTATTACACTTAGGTCTTATTTCTTCTTCACTTATCAGCTTCTCCCTGCTGCCGCTTATATGCTTCTCTTTCCCTCTAGGGTTACTCTGTTGTCTTTTCTTCACTTTATCCTCTACCTTAAGAGCATATTGGAATGCATCCTCAACTGTGGAAATCCTCAACATACTCATCTCATCCTGAATATTAAATCTAAGGCCATTCACATACCTAGCCACCTTCTCCCTAGTCATCTCTCTGTGACCAAATATAATTGTCATCTTGTAAAATTATTCTGTGTACTCTTTCACACTCATGTCTTTCTGCTTGAGGTTCTGCAACTTCTTGAACAATTCCATCTCATAGTCTCTCGAAATGAACTTAGCCTTAAATATTGCAACCATCAACCTCCACTGAGTGATATTTGCTTCACCATTTTCTACTTCGCCTTTCTACAACTCTTTCCACCATAAGGAAGCATGCCCTTTCAACTTAGTTTGTGCCAACCTAACCCTCAAGAGGTCTCTAATATCTTCAATCTCAAAGTAGTCTTCCAACTCTCCTATCCAGTCTATCAAGTCTTCTTGATTCAATGTACTAGAGAAGTTAGAAACCTACACCCTATGACTCTTACTTGCTTGTGCTACTGCTCTCAAAAATCTCTCTTCTCCCTCATCTATCTATTCTTCAACTTCTTCCACCTCAAGCTCTTTTGTAGCCTCTTCATACTCATCTTTCGGTTCAGGGTTTCTCCTCGAACCACCCAAGAGATTCCAGATTTCATTCCTCATGTCTCATTCTTAAAGTCCTCCATCTTCTGCTCCATTCTTCTAGGGTTCATCCTTCTCGGCAACATCTCTTCCTCTACTTAGGTGCAACTGCCTCAACTCGATAATCTGACTACAAGGTTCCAATTGCCTCTCTCTTGGTGATCTATTGAACACACTTATAGCCTGCCTCATATCGATGCTCGGTTCACCCCAAGACTACCACAAGGATCTGCAACCCACTCAGGATTCACAACCAGCTTCACAACCAGATTCATAACCAACTTTGATACCAATTGATGCAGTCATGGTGGGAGGTTTCTCAAACAAAACTGTCCAACCATGCAGCCAAAAAAATGCAACGAAAATAACACATAATAATGTAGAAACTGGAGACAATCAGACATGCCAAAATTCTTATTATCTCAAAATTGGATTACATACATTCTGCCACATCCGGGCATACAGATTCGGTTCAGAGGCCCATTTACAATGTGTTGAAAATACAATGCTCATACATGTGAGCAAAAATCCTACAGATCAATTCTTACAATCTTCTTAATCTAATTCCTCATGATTCCTTGCTCTTTTAAAGATCTAATACAAGTTATATATCACATCTTTGAGTCAAGAAACATCCGCGTCGGCCAAAGATCATTACAATCTCCAAGGAAGGAAACATAATGTGTGCAAGAACAAGTTGGCCTCAAATCTGAAATACTTCCACGATAGATGCGCATGACGGTGTGTGGACCTATTTGCAAGGTTGGTGACACCCCATAGAACAAATCTAAACACACCGTGAGGATCCGCGAGCAACAGGCGAGATCCACGATCGATCCAACTAGCCGTTAGGGTTTGGAATTAGTCTAGAGCCGGAACCAAAAACTGTCACTTAATCTGAAAGCGATAACTTGTCGGAAAAAGATCCAAATGAGTTGAAAACTTGGAATAAGGCAACTAAGAACGTCCACAATGTGATCCCAGGTATGCGATATCTGGTGAGAAAATATGAAGAAACACTGGATCTCCCAACTTGAACAGGAACATGAACAAAATAAGAACAAAACTAAAATGAAATATTTTTGGTTGATGTAAGATTGCCAAGAACCAAGGATGCTCCTGCATCAAGACATCATCAATAAATGTGACATAGATTCTAGATTTTCCAATAGAGTCAATATCCACAGGGCCCATTACATCTGAGTGAATAATCTCTAATAATCTTTTAGCTTTATTTGTACCAATAGGAAATTTGGATCTAGATTGCTTTCCAAACACATAGTGCTCAAAAAAGTTATTTTTGCCAATATTATAATTAGGAATACCATCAACCAAATTTTGATTAAGAATGGTCCTAGGACCTTTTTCACCTATATGGCCCAATCTACGGTGTCATAGCATACATGTATTTTCAGCTTCAATTACATTGGATAAAATATTTACATTGGAGGTATTCAACTTAAACAAAGTCCCAATCTGAGATCCTTTAGCAACCACCATATTCCCTTTCTCCAATCTGCAACCACATTTGCCATATGTAACATGCATTCTAGAATCATTGAACTTAGAGATAGAAAGAAGATTTCTAGCAAGTCTTGGAATATGTAAAACATCATTAAGGGTCTTAACCCTACAATCACTCAAACACCATTTTCCCTTTCCTTTTCCAACAACCTTTATTGTGTTGTTGTCTCCAAAGAATACATCGCCTCCATCATATATAGTATACTTAGTGAACCACTCCTTTCTAGGAGTCATATGATAGGAGCAACCTGAATCAATAAGCCAAGAGTTATCAACAACAGTATTAGAAGAAATGATTAATGCATCATTACTGTCATCGGTGGATTTGTCTGTAGAAGCATCACAACCCTTTTTATTGCTCTTACAATCCTTTTTAATATTTCTAGGTTTTCCACAATTTCAACACTTTATGTTACTCTTACCAGGGGTTTTTGACCGTCCTTTGGACTTAACCCTTTCTTTTCTTGTCTACCTAGATTCCTTCTCTTTAGGCCTACCTCTTACAAACAAGGCATCTTGGGATCCAGTTTTAGAATTCATCCTCATCTCCTCTGATAGGAGAGTAGGAATGATATTGTCCATCTTTGGATCTGCACCATTACCATTGATTACAACAATTAGATTTTCCCAAGAATCTGGTAAAGAGAAAAGTAATAAAATACATTTATCCTCATCTTCTAGATTTACATCTACAGATGCTAACTGACTGAGAATAAAATTAAAAGCATTTAAATGTTGTGCTATAGAATCACCATCTTTCATTTTTAATGAATACAACTTCCTTTTCGGATACAACAAATGTGCAGGATCATGATGGGCCAAAAAGTGGTGATATGTAAGTGATATGATGGCCCATGTGGCTGACGACTTTTTTTTTACCCAAAATTGATGAAATGAAAAGGGTTTTTAAAGGATATTATCAGCTTTCCACCAATATAAATTATTCTTTACTTTGAATTTAATAAATTATTATTATTCATTTTCTATTTGAATTATGACTAAAGTACTGATTGATAGGTTGATTGAAAAAAATCTCTAGCTTTCAAACAATATCACATTTTTTGAATCTGAAACATGCATCACATTCTATGCTTTGCATACTATAGGATTAAAAAAAAAAATTGAATTTCATGAAGTTTTGACCAAGTTAAGGTGATTAGACATACGAGTTTTTATATTTTTTAAAATTTGTAATAAAAAAATCATAATTAATTATTTACTTGGAAAAAAAATACAAAAAAATATGCATCACATCGGGACATGAGTTCTCTACTTATATCTAAAATATTATAAAAAAATATTATCATTTTATTGTGGTAAGGGTGGTCAGACTGACACCTACTTCTTCTTTTTTCCCTGAAATTTAAGTACTACTACACTAAAATTTCAAATTTTCACCAAATAGATTTAAAAAATAAAAATAAACCTAGTAGTTTATAAACTACATTCAATTTTCTACAGATTATATTCTTACATATTTTTGAAATAATATGGATAACTTATTCAAATTTTTATGTCAAGTTGCCTAACTCAGATTTTTCTGAATTTTATCACCACTTAAGGGCCTATTTTTTCCATGATGATCCTGGACATACCCACTTATTGGTGAGACTTTTAGTTTGATAAATATCCCCTATTCTCTTCCACAATTTATATGCAGTATTTTCTTCTAAAACATTCAAGAGAACAACATCAACAAGACATACTCTAATTGTTCCTCTTGCCTTGTTATCTAACTTAGCCCAATCCTCATCTGAAATAGTTGTAGGTGTATTTGTATGATTATTAACAACTAACCACTGATCTCTTTCTTCAAGAAGATCTTCCATTTTTAATTTCCACATTTCATAGTTAGATCCATTGAACCTTTCAATATCTAAACAAGAATTCATTGAAACAAAACTTATTTCTAGAATCAGAAAATAACCAAAATAATAAAGCTCCCACTAAGCCAATAAATCCTTCAATTTTTAAGATAAAGGCATCCCAATAATCTACCCAACCTCAGCTCTGATACCAAATGTTGAAAATTGAGGAGTTTTCTTAGCTTAATACTTTGTAAAACTTTAATATTTCTGATCTAAATATGCTTTTCCTTTATTACAGATTCTTTGAGGGTGATTATCTAATTAATCCATTTTACTATTTGTAGAATGTAGACATAAGTTGATAGAAGAAGTAGACAAGATATTAGAAAGATTACACAAGCATATACCATGGAGAAACCCTTTCGGGAAAAAACTCCACCAATAATTAATCTATTATTCAATCTTTGAAGTAGATTACAATAGCTCCAATTCTTGCTTGAGAATGCCTCTTTTTCCTTCACCAAAACTTCTTCACAACTTGCAATAAAATTGTTAATAACTCTCTTCAACTTGCTTGAGATAAATAAGCTTTGATCAACTTTTTAAACTCCAATTGAGTTACAATTACAATGCTCAAGCCCTATCCCTAAAAGGTATGCCTATCTCTTGCAAGTAAAGTTATGCGGTGAAGAACAATGTAAAATCCTCATCTTCATGCAGTTGGGCATCCCAAGTTGAAGTGCCAACTCAACCTTTATTCTATAAATATCTTCAAGGCTTCATCCTCAAAGTAGGCACCCAAAAGAGGGCCCACTTAACTCAACCTTTTGAAATATCTCAACATGCAAAGGAGTTAATTCCAAGAAGCCAACTTGGGCACCCAAGTTGGGTCCAAGTCATTTCTTGTTAACTAAAACATTTCTCAACACCATTCATGTAAGAATGGTCATCCCCTATTAAATGAAGGTAGTCCCTGTTATCTGTCATGCAACTCAATTCATTAACCATGCATTCCAAGTTAACTGAAGTCAACTAGCATTCAACTAAAACTAACTGAAGATAACTGAACCATAACTGAAATGAATTGAACTGAACTGAACTGAACTAAACTAAACTGAACTAAACTGATAAGAACTGAATTGAATTGAACTTCATGCATGCAAAAATCAAACCCTTACTCCTAGGATCTTTACTTGCATTCATAAGTGTTATCTCTTACTCTAAATAGTTAACTAAAATCAAGGTGAGTGTCACCTACCATGTGGGTGCCCCATGTGCCCCTATTATTTAGGAACTGAAAATGGATGCCCTCACATGCTCCTAACATTTAAAAATAATTACAAATGTCAATTAACATGATTATTTCATCAAATATTATTCTCTTCTTAATCCTAGTGTTGTTGAACACATTCCAAGGACTTAGGAGATACATGAAATCAATAATGTTTAGGATTGTAATTAAATGGAATCCTATTTCCAACAAAAAATTGTGTAGAAAGATGATAAAGAGAGTATAGAAATTGAAATACCAAGAAATACTTAAACAACAATATGTTGCGATACAATTATGATAATGCAAAGGTGAATGAAAATGGTGAATATCACCTTCTCAACCATGCACTCTCAAGGAAAATGGAGGAAGGAGCGAGCTTGCAAGCTCTCCAAAGCCAACATTGTTAGAAAAATAGAGAGGAGGAGCCAAAAAAATAGTATCTTGAAGCTATAATGGAGGTGGTGGTGCAACTTGAAGGAGCTGGAAGTGAGTGTGTAGAGTGAATTCGATCAAGAAGTTGTCAAGAAGTGTGAATAATTTGAATGGGATGAAGAGTTAGATAATTTAAAGTAAAAAGGAGGCAAAAATATCATTTTAACTCACTAAAAAGAGTAGCAAACATTACACTTAACATCCAATAGAGGAGTGTAACGCCTCTACAGATTCCAAAGGAAGGAATCCTGTTAGGATGTCTGTGCGCCGTGCAGACGTCCGTGACATAAATTCCCCCACTGATACACAAATGAGCTTCCAAGTGAACACGAAAAGGTGGCGGGTATATGGATTGCATCATCGGATTTAATTCTCTAAGGTAGGGGTAATCTAAATGTGGAATTTTCCTAAGGGTGCAAATTCACACCATTATATTTTTCCCCCACTTTAGTGAGCATACACACTAGTGAATGTGAGGTAATGTAAAGAAAAACCTAAAAATCATATACTTGAACTGTTGAGAAGCAGACTGCAATCTGACATGCTCGGACGTGCAGGACAGATGGCTCCAAAAGTACTCAATCTTATAGAAATTTGAACAAAAGATCTACAGGTGCTCAGTCCTATAGAATTGGCTCCATGGGTGTTCGGTCCCACAGAAAGTGAACAAAGTTTCTACAGGTGTTCGGTCCTACAGAATGAAAGCGCTTTATAGGTACTTAGTCCTGCAAAGGAGGCACCATAGGTGCTCAGTCCTAAGTAGCCAAAAATGAAAGGCTCTACAGAGTCTAATTGACCCTTACAGGTGCTCGGTCCTCCAAGATTGATTGAAAACGAAGCTTCACAAGTACTCGGTCCTACAAAGCAACATGTTAATCTGCAGAAAAAACATGTTAGGCAAGAAAAATTCACACAGACAAACCGTCATATCACAGGACAAGAAATTGAAGGAGAATATTTCAAAGAGGTCCCTCGGGAACCCTTCAAGATTGTAAGGGGTCCACACAAAGGGATGCTCCATTTGAAAAGTGATGAAATTTTTAGAAAGGATCTTGTCATCAAGGAATCCTTTTGAAAGATTCTCTTTCATGAAGGAATCCCAAAAAAAAAAGGAATGACATTCTCGAAGGAAAATTCTCAATTCTTTTTCTACGAATTCGATTTTAAAAGAAAATAGTGCCAAGGGTATCCTTATTGAAGGATGTGATTTTGAAAAATGCAAAAATTTTCAGCAAGGGATTAGTTGGCCACCGAATACACCTTATTGAAAATCAGAGAGGTAGCAGCCCCCTTAGGATGGTGCGTTTGAATGAAAGGAGCACATGAAATCCAAGGGAAAGGGAGAAAAGATGCAAATATGTCATGGACCATGCTACATGATGAGATGTAGACGTGAAAATGTTGTCACACATGTGAGGGACAACACATAGGCAACATAACATCAAGAAGCAAGAAAAGAAGAGGGAAAGATAAAAAGAGAAAGATAAGAAAAGACAAAGAAAACAAGAGACAAGGGGATATGGGTATTTGGGGTCAGATCAACTCATCAAAATAGGTAACACGTGGTGTAGGAGCGAAAGATCATCAAACCTAAGAATTCTCAGATCTGAAGAAAGGAACATTAAGAGAAAATTAAAAAAAAATGGGTCAACATGGAAGGAAGGCCTAAATTCCCCCAACACTTTACATCATCCCCAAATGTTAAAAACCAAGATACAACATATAAAAGAATGATGCAACACATAGAGGAATTTGATGACACAATTTCACTACTATATCCAAGCACCTACAAGGGTGACAAGGGTCCTTCAAGAACACACAAAGACAAGCATGGGGAAAACATATCACACACACAAATCGAATCTACAAATAAAGAAGAGGTACTCCCCTAGTACTTATCAACCAGTAGGTCATCGTTCTCCCAATCTAGATCATCATAAGGGGATGACAGATGATCCTTCAAGGGTGGGATAGAAAGGGGAGCATCCTCCGACTTTCCTACGACAAGAGCTAAGGAAGAGAGCCCCTCAAGGTCTTCTTCACTCCAATCCTGTTTGGTGAAAGTCATTGATCTTGAAAAGATCACTAACAAAGGCAAGACATCATCTACCAAGTTAAACATGTACTTGATAGGAGGACTATGTCTTAATTGAGCAGGAGATGAAGGAGGTGCCCAAGATCCACCATCAATCTCATCAAAAGAGATGGTGAAAAACTTGAGGACATCGGTGCTACCTTCATCACAAGGATGAAGAAAGTCAAAGAAGAACCCTCTCTTGAAGAAGGAGATCCCTTCTTCTGACCTCCATTGGAAGCGAGGTCTTCCTCAAACTTACTCTTCATCGGAGGATGTAGAATCCCCACAGAGGAAGAAAAAGGCAGGGAGGAAGAGGACAAGGCCACATTGGACACCAACATGGTGTTCGGCATGTCCACGAGTTGAGAGAATGGATGGATGTCCAAAAAGGACATTATAAGAGGAGGCTCCACTAAGGGAGTGATGAACACCTACACCTTTTGGGGGTGAGGGTCATCCCAACATTTGCAGGAGGAGCTAGAAGTAAGATTGAGGCAATGAGAATTGAAGTAGAAGAAACATAAGAGGGAAGCACATCAGGAGATGCCAAAATAAGAGTTATTGGCTCCTCTTATGCCTTTTGTGAGGCAACTTGATTAGTATTCAGATCCTACCTCTGGAACTTACGCTCATACGCAAGCTGGTTTCTTCAGCTCCGGGAACAAGAACTCGTCGCTTGAGAAGGAACAAGAGGCTCTTGTTCCACCATAGGCATTTCCTCCACAATTGTTATTGGTGGAAGGGTAGCCTCTTGGATGGGAGCTGGAATAGGAAGCACAAGAGTGGAGACTAAAATAGGTAGAGAAGTAGACTCAGGTGCCTTGGCAATGGGTCTCTTCCCATTCACTACCAAAGGGGAAAGTGTAGTAGGAGGCTACAAAGGTTGAGATGAAGGGGCAATTCCATGAGGACCCTTCCCCTCAAAATAGACAACGAGCCTCAATGCCTTGGGTAAGATGAGAAGTTTGATACATGATGCTTGGCCTTCTACCAAGTGGGCACCATCAGACTCCCCATGCGAGGCATGGGATAAGAAGCCAAAGGTGCCACATCAAGGCGAGAGGCAGAAGCAGATGGAACAACAGAAGAAGAGGAAGGATATTGGATGTGAGAAGACTTCCCCTTCCCATTTTGAGAGGAGGAGGTAGTATGTTGTTGTGCGATCATGGAGGATTTGATGGAAATGGTGTAAGGAGAGACAAGGTAGGTAACCTTCAACGCTATGCCCCCATTCTTGTATTTAACATAAGTGCGATAGAATAGGTCCATTTTTGTAGGAAGAAAACCAACAGGGGCATGTCAGAAGTGATCTAGCAAGTAGCCCCCACTTGATACTAGAGCTTTACACAACATGCACAAAGACCTCATGAGAAAATTTCAAATACTTTTGAATTACCGAAGTGACTGCATTCATGGAAACTAGCCATGAGATGCCTAGTTTCACTCTGAATATGTCTGACTCCAAGATGATGTCAAAAGAAGAATTTACAGTCTTGGGTCCTACTAGGACTGAGAGTGATGGAACCAATTGGAGGGCTTGAGACTCCATCATGTGTACGTATTATCATTTTCAACTTTTCATATTCCTCCATATGTAGAAAATTTAATAGAAGATTCTCCTTTGTTACCACAATCACATGACTCGCAGGGTCAACTAGAACACTAGTCACAATGTTCCCAGTGATGCGAGCAGGAATGCATAGAGGAGAAGGATGCTTATTCATATTCACAAGTAAGTCCTGCTATGTGAAATTTATAATGGGTGATTTTTTTGCATGTTGTGCATGAGGAATAGGTGTAAATGAAACCATATTTACATACTTTGAGAACTCAAGGGAAGCAAAAATAGGAGGTTCAATATTTATGTTGATAGAGTGAGATGAAAAAGGATCCATGTAGGTTCAACTTGATATTAACCTTTTCCATAGACTTGTTCACATTTTTATTTTTTCCATCAAGGCGGATAGTACCGTCATCGATGTGATCTTGTATCTTATAACACAGGCACATGCATCTTTTGGTATCGTGTCCAAGAATTTGATGGTATTGGTAGAATGTGTTCTCTTCATACCAGTCGGGGTAAGGTTCAATAAGGGGTCAATGATATGGAAAGTTTATCACTTTGTATTTCAATAAATTCTTCAAAATAAAAGTGTATGATTCTGATAACTTTGTGAATTATCTATTGCATTTGAGGCCTCTGTCACTAGATGCAACAACGACATTCACAACAGACTTACCTTTACTAGAGATTGACACAATAGACCTACCCTTGGGATGGAAGCGCAAGGAAGATCCTCTAAATTGGGAAATCATCTACTGGAACTCCTGTAATGTGGCACAAAGGTATGCAAAAGAGGGGTATTTAATCAAGGAAAACCTCTCCAGCCAGGATTTCTACAAGTTACCGATGAAAACCTTCTACACATCTGAGTTGAGAAAAGGGTAAGATTTTTATTAAAATAGCGCTTGATACTAAGCAATGAAATTAGTTATCTTCTCATGCTCTCCCTATTTACATCTGACAAGGTCTGAGAAGGCCATCTTTGGCCTGATGCTTTCTTGGAATTGTTGGAGCAACTGATTCACAAGCTGATCAAACAAAAATATTGAGTTATCAAGCAAGGAACAATATCATTCAAGGGTTTTATCCTTCAGATATCTTGGAAACAATTTAGCCATTAAGGCATCATGGTGGAAGAAATCTATAAGCATGGCGTTGAATGCTGAGACATGTGTTTGCAGATCCCCCTTACCACCATACTTCTCAAACTTTAGAATATCCATGCTACGAGGGATAGGAGTGTTTAGAATTGTTATGGATAGAGGATTGTGATGAAAGAAAAGCTAGAAAATTGGCTAGGAGGTGGCCTGAGACAAGTTTTCTAGCTGATTCTGCATCTGGTCCATGTTTTGTAGCAGAGCATGTAGAACGGGGTCAGATAATGAAATAGGACCAGTAAAACCACCACCAAAACCATTGCTAGAACTATCACCAAAGTCACTGCCTTCCATTCTGCTAAGGCTTCCATTGCCAGAACCAACATGGTCCCCAAAGTTACCACTTCCAAAATTTAGAGGAATAGCATTGAAACCTAGAGGGATTCTGTTTACTTTGATGGTTAGAGGTGCCTTAGGCATGAGGGTGGTGTTGAAGGAAGGGCCTAATTTGGCCATGTATGTTTAAAGAATTAGACGACTGAGAGGGGGTGAATCAATTGTAGAAAATTAAAACATCAAATTCCTTAGGAGTAGTTTGATCCACAAACATTCATTAAACCCTTATTTTGTTAAAGTGATTAATCATGAAATGTAGATAACAAAAGCTAAAATAACAACACCATACATAAGAGAACACTAGATTTATGTGGAAAACCCAATGAGGGAAAAACCATGACAAGAACTAGCTCACAATATAAGTAATTTCAAAACCGATATAAGGGCTCACTTCTAGAATATGACACACTTTCCAAAAAGGCTCACTACCACAAAAAGAAACAAAGAGCATAGAAGAGAAATGTTACACAGATAACAACTTCTCAATGTAACAGAGAATCCATTACAATATCTCCAACACTTTCGTAGTCTTGTTTGAATGATTGCAGACACCTTTAGCTCACTATATTCAAAAGCCCAACACTTTGAAGTTCACACTACTCTACTCAAACTCGCACTCTAATCTTAAAAAATTTCCATCACTTGAATTACACACATCTATTCTTTCTATTTTGACAACCTTCAACATCTCAAATCATACTTATACCATCCTCAACCTTGAAAATTTTCTCCAAGGTTGGCAACACATCTTCACACTTTGCACTTTCAAATGAGGTCGACACTAAACATTCCCGTAGTGGATAAGAATGAAAGTGGACCAAAACAAGACTTAATTGGGACATAAAATAAATCTCACACGCCATGCTATGTCTTAATTAACACTTTAACATCTTCAAATGTAGTGTAAAGACCAGGTCAACTATTACTTGTGAAAACACATTAAACTTTGAATTACATGCTTCCTTAAATCGATCTAAAACTTCCAGACAACAAACTTCACCTGAATGTGATCCAGGAACATCTTAGAAACCAACAAAACCCTTTCCAACAAATCTCTCTAGAAGATTATGAACATACTGTTTACCTAGACAACACTGCCAGACACCACAACACTTTGTAACTTAGAGGACCTTCTAATACACCTAACCACAAATCCTCTTGAAACAAGCAAGAGAAAAACACCATCAACTCTCCTCCAGAATCACAAGACCTAAGAAACAACTACAGAGAAATGTGGAGCAAATACATTTCTCCTAGACACCACTATACACATTTACACTACAAAACCAGTTCACACACTGGTGAATGAAACTTTCTCTGACTAGTGATCCAAAAGCCAAAAGTTCAGGTATAGAAACTTTGAGCATCTCTAACCAACATATCCAAACCACTAAAGCAACTCTTCACCCTAGAATACCTCTGCAACACCTTGTTTCCTTATTTTATCAATTTTCTCAATATCCTCAACATCTGAACCATAAATAGAAACTTATCAAAGCAACAATCTCTTCTCAAGTATTGCACTACTATCATCAATTAAAACCCCAACTTGTTGAAATCAATGAAAACACTTTCATATTTGAAACAATCTCCCCCTTTGTCATTGATGACAACACAAGATGTTAAAAACCATCAAAGACACAACATACTTATTATCTTTTCTCTTTTCTCCCCCTTTCACAACTATCCCATTTTTTTTTTTTTTCATGATTTACTTTCACTTTCTCTCCCCTTGTGTAGATATACTTTTTTCACATGATTATTTCTCTCCCCTTTGAAATCAATGGCAAAGGATAAAGTTTTTTGCATTTTTCTCCCCCTTTGACACTGAACCAAGATACTTTCTCTGAATACCCCCCCTTAGGAGTATACCCAACCGAATCAACAACTCTGCATAATAACAACAAATGCACTACCTACTCCCCCTAAGAGGTAGCCACACACATTAGTCTATAAAAGAGATGAACCCATAGATCCATTGGACTGATGCATCTCCATCTGCATCTAGTTCAAATAAGGAGGGGAGCTAACCCCAAACTTCTCTTGAAGCTACTCAAAAGTATCCTTAGGAAGAGCCTTAGTAAATATGTCAGCAATCTGATCTTTTGTAGGTACATATTCAAGTTTCACCTCATTCTCCATAACCTTCTCTCTCAAAAATTTATACTTGATTGATATATGCTTTGTCCTTGAATGCATCACTGGATTCTTTGAAATATTAATTGTACTTGTATTATCATTGAAAATAGAAATAGGCTCATTATACACTACTTTGATATCCTTTAATGTTTGTATCATCCACAAAACGTATGTGTAGCAAGATGCTACTGCAATATACTCAGCCTATGCAATGGATAAGGAAACTGAATCTTGCTTCTTACTCAACCATGAAACCAATCTACATCCATGAAAGAATGCACCACTACTTGTACTTTTCCTATCATCAACACAACCAAACAAATCTGCATCTATGTAAGTAATTAATGTGAAATCAATGTCCTTAGGATACCATAAGCCATAATCTGGAGTGCCTCTTAAATATTTGAATATCCTCTTCATTGCTACAACATGTGTTTCCTTAGGATCTTCTTGAAATATAGCCACAAGAAAAATTGCATGCATGATATCTGGTCTAGTAGCAATTAGATATAACAGTCTACCAATAATAGATCTATATTTTCTCCGATCAACCTTAGGTGAATCATCATCTTTTCTCAGTTTGTAACCAATCACCATAGGAGTGCATACCAATTTGGAGTCTTCCATTCCAAACTTCTTCAAGATTTCTTTGACATACTTTGATTGTGAAATGAAAATGCCTTTATCTATTTGATTTATTTGTAATCAAATGAAGAAATTCATCTCCCCAAATATTGACATCTTAAAGTATTTTTGCATCTCTTTTGCAAATTTCTTACACATAGCTTCATTTCCTCCAAAGATATTATCATCCACATACACAACCACTATCAATATTTTTTCTTCCTCAAATTTTAAGTAAAGATTACTATATGTGATTCCTTTACTAAATCCTTACTATATCAAATATTTGTCTAATCTTGCATACCAAGCTCTAGGAGCTTGCTTCAATCCATATAACACCTTATTCAATTTATAAACCATATTCGGTTGATCTGAAAACTAAAATCCTTTCGGTTGTTCCATGTAAACCTCTTCTTCCAATTAACTAATCAGAAAAGCAAACTTCACATCCATCTAATAAAATTTAAAGTTTAAGTATGTTGCAAATGCTAAAAACATCTTGATAGATTCCATACTACCCACAAGGGAAAATATTTCCTCAAAGTCTATTCCTTCCACTTGTGAGTAACTCTTACACACAAGCCTTTCTTTATTTCTTACCACTTCTCCATTCTCATTTAGTTTGTTTCTAAATACCCTCTTAGTTCCAATTATGTTCTTGTTTTTCGGTCTAGAAACCAATTCCAAAGTCTTATTTTTTTCAATTTGCATAAGTTCTTCTTCCATTTCCTTCATCCAATGTTCATATTTACATGCTTCACTCATTGTTTTAGGTTCAAATTTAGAAATTAAACATAGATTTACCTCAACTTCGACAACTCTACTTCTTGTCAATACTCCTTTACTTTTGTCTCCAATGATCTTTTTTTTGGAATGATTCTTTTGCACATACTTAGGGTTCTTAGGGGTCTTTTCCAGAGCTTCTTACTCTTCATTATGTACTTCATTTTCTTTAGATTTTTCTTCCTTTTCTTTGCAGTCAAGTTCATCTGACACATATCCAACTACCGCAATTGCATTCTCCACACATCTTCATCAACCTTAACATTTTCACTTTCAAAAATATTTCTCATTCTTTTATTTAACATCTATAAGATTTTATTTTAGTAGAATATCCAAGGAAGATACCTTCATCGAACCTTGCATGAAACTTTCCTATGTTTTCTTCTTTTCTTTTGATGTAACATTTGCTTCCAAATACTCTAAAGTACTTCACACTAGGAACCCTTCCATACCATAACTCATAGGGAGTCTTTGTGATGTTAGCTTTGGCTTGAAATTTGTTAAGTATGAAAAAAAACTATGAATTGATTCTCTCTAGTAGAATTCTAGTAGGTTAGCTTCTTTCATCGTAGTCCTAGCAACTTTTTGAACAGTCTAGTTTTTCCTTTCAACCACTCCATTCTACTAAGGATTTTTATGGGAAACCAAGTGCCTCTTTATTCCATCAACTTCAAAAAACATGTTAAACTCATTGGAGGTGAATTATCCACCTCTGTCAGACCTCGAACATTTGATTTTCAAATCCATTTCATTCTCAACCATAGCTTGAAATATTTTAAATCTATCTAGTGCATCAAATTTCTCTCTAAGAAAAGTAACCCATGTCATTCTAAAATAATCATCAATCAAAAACATGAAATTCCTATCACCTTGACGACTTCTAACCCTTGTAGGACCCCAAGAAAATTGTTCCTTTCCTTTGAAACTACTCCTTACTTGCTTTCAAAATTGACATTTCTTGCAAGCAACATTAATAGGATTTGTAATTCTTGGTAGGTCTCTCATTGCATGAACTGAATTGATTCTAGCCAAATTATCAAAATTCATGTGACACATCGTCTAGTGCCATAACCAACTATCATTAATCTAAGACATAAAGTAATGACCATTAATACCTTTAAGCTGATATATATTTCCATCTATCCTTTTACCAACAACAATCACAGTTTTAGACCCTTTTATAATTTCAAATCTTTCATCCTTAAACACAAGATTATATCCTTTGCTACAAATTTTCCCAACACTCAAAATATTATTCTTTAGACCTATAACATAGTAAACATCTTTAGTATTATGATTTCTATCAAAACTGATTCAACCTATTCCACAAATCTTAGCTCTCGAATCATCTCCAAATTTAACTAATCCTCCATCATAATTGTCAAGTTTAACAAACTTACTTTTACCTCCAGTCATGTGATTAGAGAAGCCACTATCAACAACCTAGTAGTTCTTATCCTGTTTAACATGAAATGAAAACACCAAGGTACCTTCAACCTTATCCCTCTTCTCTGGAACACTTTCCTTCACACAAATTTTAGAGTTAGCAGACGTAGATTCATCTTTTATAGCCAAGATCAAGCATTCATCATCACATCTATAATAAAATTCATCATCAGAGATACCAACATCTTCTCTAACATAGTAACTCCTTTTAATCATCTTTCCTTTCTCCTTACTCTTATTATTCATAGCTCTATTTGGAAATCCTAAAGCATAATGAGCTATATTTCCATAGCTAAAACATTTGAAATTTAGTTTACCTTTGTACTTACTGGAGCCATTTTTCATCGTTCTTAAAAAGTTAGCTTCTATATCATCAAGATCTTCTCCATTTGAATCTTCAATCTTTTCTGATTTTCCAGCCTTGAAAGCAGTCTCCACTTTTGTTCCATTTCTCAAGCCAGGTTTTCTCATTTCAAATGAAGTTAATGTACTAATCAATTGATCTCTAGAATAAGTATTAAAATTTTCAACTTCCTCAATAGAAAATACCTTTTCACTATAAGAATCAATCAGGAAAAGATTTGGGAACTTTCTTTACCACCCTAGGTTCTTTGACTTGTGCACCAAGACATCTCATATCACTTACCAACTCATCAAATTTCTACATGAAGATTGTAATTATTTCTTCTTTAGACATTTGCATGGTCTCAAATTGTGCCTTGAAATTTTGTAACTTTACCTTGTCATCTCCTTGATAAATTCTCTCAAGATTATCCCAAAATTCTTTAGCAGTCTTAAGATTCATAACTTTTACCAATTCAAAATTTGAAAGACTATTCACAAGAATAAATCTTACCTTAGCATTTACCTCATGTGCCTTGATCTCATCACTTATGCTTGGACCATTCAGAGGTGAAATATATTGATTCTTTATAGCTTTTTCAATCTCAAATCCATGAGATGCTAGATATCCTTCCATCTTTGTCTTCCAGAATGCATAGTATATTCTATTAAATCTAGGGCAATCCAACTTGTTCTCCATCCTAGATCTACCTTAAGCGGTTAAGCTCTTCTACAAGTAACCTTTCTTTGATACCCATTGTTGAAAGAAAAAGACAATTGAGACGGGGGTGAATAAGTTGTAGCAAATTAAAACATCAAAAGACTCAACAGTAATCTGATTCACAAACATTCATTAAAACCTTATTTTGTTAAAGTGACTAGTCATGAAATGCAGATAACAAAAACTAAAATAAAAACACCATACACAAGAGAAAACCAAATTTACGTGGAAAACCCAATGAGGGAAAAACCATGGTGAGGATTAGCTCATAATATAAGTAATTAAAAAAATGGTACAAGGGCTCACTACTAGAATAGGACACACTATCTAAAAAGGCTCACAGTCAGGGCTCACTGCAACAAAAAGAAACAAAGAAGATAAAAGAGAAATTTTACATAGAGAAAAACTTCTCAATGCAAAAAATAATCCACCACAATAGATCCAACACTTTCACATTCTTGTTTGAATGATTACAGACACCTTCGGCTCACTGCATTCAAAAGCCCAACACTTTGAATTTCGTGTTGCTTTGCTCAAAATCATACTCTAATATTTGACAATTCACATCACTTGCATTACACACATCTATTATTTCTATCTTGAAAACCTTCAACATCTAGACTCATACCTATACCATCCTCAAACTTGAAAATTTTCTCCAAGGTTGACAACACATCTTCACACTTTGCAATTTCAAATCCGATCGGCACTAAACATTCTTGTAGTGGATAGGAACAAAAGTGGACCAAAACAAGACTTAACTAGGACCCAAAATAAATATCACACACCACACTAGACATCTGCATTAACACTTGAACATATTTGAATGTAGTGTAAACACCAGGTCAGTCGTTACCCATGAAAAAACATTAAACTTTTAATTACATGCTTATTTAAATCAATCTGAAACTTTTGAACAACAAACTTCACCTGAATACGGTCCAAGAATATCCTAGAAACCAAAAACAACATTCACAATAAATCTCTCCAAAAGACTATGAACATATTTTTTACCTAGACAACACTGCCAAACATTGTAATACTATGTAACTCAGAAGACCTTCTGATACACCTAACCACGAATCCTCTAGACACAAGCAAGAGAAAAACACCATAAAATCTCCTCCAGAATCACAAGACCTAAGAAAAAAATATAGAGAAATGTGGAGAAAATACATTTCTCCCAAACACCATTGTACACAATACTGCAAAACTAGTTCACACAGCTTCCTTTGACCAAAGATCCAAAAGATGAAGTTTTGGATATAGAAAATATGAACATCTCTAACCAACATATTGAAACCACTAAAGTGGATCTTCACCCTAGAAGAAATGGGAAGAAAAACTAGAATGCCTCTACAAACCAAAACACCTTTGCAACAACTTGTTTCCTTATTTGATCAATTTTCTTAGTATCCTCGACATCTGAAGCATAAATATAAACTTATCAAAGAAATAATCTCTTCTCAACTACTACACTACTATCATCAATGACAACACCAATTTGTTGAAATCAATGAAAAACACTTTCATATTTGCAACAATGTATACCGAGGTCATGGGCATCAAAACTCCTATATTCCTTTCAAAGGTTTCGGGCCTAAAACTTCAGGTAACACCTGATCCAAAATTGTATGAAGAGACATATACTTCCACTATGTCACTGATGCCCTGGAGAAGCTCCACGCCCTTTTGATCTTTGTCTATCATATATCGCATTTCATTGACAAGCCTAGGAACCCTAGTTGTGTTTTATTCTTTTCCCAAATGATTCACAAGATCCAACAACTTCCTATCTAAAGAAATGAGATGCTCTACATGAATAGTGAGAGCATCATCCTCATTTAGAGGTGGGGCTGTAGATGAAATGAGAGCAGTAGGAGCATGAGGGGCCTCCCTGATGAATCTCCCCTCCATCTCTGAAATTGTGTCATGAGAAGTGAAACCAATAGTGAGATCGGTAGTGACCTTCAAGAAACCCATCCCTAGATGTCATATGCTTCTCTTAAAAATGTACCCAAAAGTTGTAGACTGGGTCATAAAGCTCATAAAGCTTCACGATACACAAATATGCAACCTTCACGAGGTGTGAGAGGAAGAATATCGACACAAAGAAATACATGCTACAATGTTCACATCAGGTTCACCAAAATGTAGAGGGGGACTGACTGCTTTGAGACCCCAGGTCATGGGAGGGTCCAAAGCAATAGGCTTCCCTGATCTACCTCAAGCTTTTCTAAATGATATAAAAGGATCAAAGGTTAAGGTTAAAAAGGAAGAGCAATTTTTTTTCTAGTGTCCTATTAACTCGAATGTTTCATGAATTCAATTGAGCCAAATTCCAGGGTTCCACCTGTAACTTAGACAACTCACAACCTTAGAATGACAACATAGGAAACAAACTCCAATATTGTACGTTGGTATCTTAGTGGGGCTCTAGCATTCGTATAGATAAAGAGTGTTAGGAGCAGACAAAAACACCAAGGAATAAGCTAACAGGTTGACTAAGAGGTTTTTATGCTATGATGGAATGTAAAATAAATATAGGAATGCAGTACAACAAGAAGAATACTTCTACAACACTAAACTAGAATTGACAAAAGAAGGATGATAAAGGTAAACCTTTGAACCTTTGAGTTGAGATCTTCACTAGCTTCACTTGATAAATAACCTGCACATACAAGAACAAGAAAATGGTGGGGTTGTGTATAGAGGACTTCCTCAATCATTCCCCCGCTTTGGTTTTTCCACCTCCACAGATAGCTAGATAGTAACGATTGTATAGAAAGATGATAAAGAGAGTATAAAAATGGAAATACCAAGAAATAATAAAAAAAAAAAATGCTGCGATACAAATATGATAATGCAAAGGTGAATGAAAATGGTGGATATCACCTTCTCAACCACATGCTCTCAAGGAAAATGGAGAAAGAAGTGAGCTTGCAATTTCTCCAAATCCAACATTGTTGCAACAACAAAGAGGAGGAGACAGAAAAACAATGGGTTACAACTACAATGGAGGTGGTGGTGCAACTTGAAGGAGTTGAAAGTGAGTGTGTAGAGTGAATTAGATCAATAAGTTGTCAAGAAGTGAGAAGAAGATGAATGGGATGAAGAGTTAGACAATTTTAAATAGAAAGGAGGAAAAATCCACATTTGAAGTTGGTCAAAATAGCAACAAAATTTACACTTTGCGTCTAATGGAGGTGTGTAACACATTTACGAATTCCAAAGGTATGAATCCTATCAGGACGAAAGCGTGCTGCATGGATGTCTGTGTGTTGTGCTAGTGTCCCCGATAGAAACTTCCCCACCAACACACAAATTACCTACCAAGTGGATAGGAAAATTTGGTAGGTGTATGGATTGCATCATCAGATTTAATTCTCTAAGGTAGGGGGTAATGTAAATGTGGAATTTACCTAGGGGTAAAAATTCATGCCATTACACCAGGATAACTTGATGCTCAAGGATATAGAATCAAATTTTCTTCAAACACTTGGAAGGTGACCAAAGGAGCCTTAGTGGTTGTAAGAGGCCACAAATTGGGTACTTTATTTGTGTTAAAAATTCACAATGAAGTGGGAGCTATGATGACTGTTTTGGATAGCGGGATGAAACTTTGGCACAAGAGGCTCAGACATATGAGAAAGAGGGAACTTGAAATCATGCTCAAAAGGGATGAGCATCGAGGTTTAAAATCTATTAATTTGGATTTGTGTGAGCATTATATCTATGGAAAACAAATGCAAATCAAATTCTCAAAGATCAAACATGATAAGAAGTCAAAAGCTTTGGATTTCATGCACTCAGATGTGTTTGGTCCTACAAAGGTAACCTCTTTTGGAGGGGAAAATTAATTTTTTTACTTTTCTTAATGATTGCACCGAAAAAAATTGAATTTATATGCTAAATAGGAAATCAAAATTGTTAAACAAATTTAAAGCTTTCAAAGCCATTGTTGAGAATCAAATCATAAATAAATTAAATGTTTAAAAATAGATAATGGTGGAGATTTTTTCTCTTTGGATTTTGATCATTTTTGTTTAGATAATGGCATATAACATATAAATATTGTTCCATTCACTCCCTAAGAAAATGGTGTAACCGAGAGATGAATCAAACAATTTTTGAGAGAGTTCGGTGTATGATGTCTAATGCAAGTTTGGGAAAGGAATTTTAGGTAGAGGAGATTAACATAGTGGTATACTTGATTAATTGAGGCCCTTCATGTTGATTGGATTTCAAAATTTTGGAAGAGAAATGGATGGGAAAACGAATTTCCTACAATCACCTACAAGTCTTTGGCTGTGAAGCGTTTTCTCACATTCCCAATGAAAAGAGAATAAAATTGGATCCCATATAAAAAAAGTGCATCTTTGTTGGTTATGGAGAGGAGCAGTATGGTTTTCGATTGTGGGATCCCATTTCCAATAAACTAATTCGTAGTTGAGTTGTGGTCTTCAATGAGATTGTCTTTCTAGGTCTTTAAGCATAAGGGACACAAGTAAAGGATTATGTGTCATTATCAGACATTACAAATGGCAGTGATATTCACAATTTTCACATCAAAATGTGTCACCAAGTATGCTTCAACAGAAAGATGGTATTGGTCATTCATAGGCACCAAAATCTGGAGGTCCCACACCATGTTCTTCTACACCTGGCCCCCTTCATTCTACCATCCCCTATTTATTATATTCCATTGCATCCTTCTATGGGTGAGCCAAAATATCCATCACAACCTTCACTTATTCCATACGCTCTAAACACTTTTAGCAATACTAGTGAAAATCAACACTCGTGAGTGAGGTGTGAGATGGATCCCATGTGGTCCACTCACACATTAACTCTACCACTGTTGCGAAGACAATTGATGTTGCACCAAATGATCAACTTGTTAATGACCGATACGACCGCTAGAGTTAATGAATCCATAAGAGGCAGTTAAGCCATGCCACAAACCTAAGCATTTCTTGCACAAGAGACCAAGGACACACACCTTGCAACAACCACCTCCTTCAATTTTTTCTCCCAATGGACAAGGTGCGACTGGGGGCACTGAGGAAACTCCCCTGCAAATATTTGACTATGGCAACCTCCCTCAAAACTTTCATATGCAACTTAAAAACTCCACACATCCTCTTATGCATCCATTTCATGTCCATACATAGCCATCTCATGTCTATACATAGTGTAATGATAGCCTTCCACAAGCACATGTTATAGGAAATATAAATTCCACATAGTACATAGAGCACACATTTAGCTTGAAATTACCTAATAGAGGCTTGAAAAATGATAGTCATTTATAGGTAGTAAAAAGTAATACTAGTTCGTTTCCATAATCAACGAGGGCTATATAGAGGAGTGATAATATCTAGAATAACAATACTAGTGATGTTG
This sequence comes from Sequoiadendron giganteum, assembly GCA_007115665.2. Taxonomy (NCBI): domain Eukaryota; kingdom Viridiplantae; phylum Streptophyta; class Pinopsida; order Cupressales; family Cupressaceae; genus Sequoiadendron; species Sequoiadendron giganteum. The sequence continues at coordinate 290,955,439 of CM021100.1, forward strand.
TTAATATTAGAAATATCAATAATATTGGCAATCTTGGTGATGCAAATAATAATAATATAGGTAATTCATTAGGAGGGACAAATTTGCATCAAATACAAACGCTATCGAGAGAGGTTAGTAGTGAGGGGGTATGAACATCAAAATGGGATAGACTTTAATGCGCTATTTTCATTAGTTGTGAAAATGACCACTATTCAAGAAGTTTTGGGGTTGTTAGTGGCGTATGACCTCAAACTTGAGAAACTTGATGTGAAGAATGTATTCCTTCATGGCAACATAGAAGAGGAATCATATACGCACTGGAACTTGTAGGTTTTTTAGAAACAAGGGCAAGAGGATTTGTATTGGAGATTGAGGATAAGTTTTCTATATGCTCAAACAAGTCTCGTGGTAGTGGTACCTAAATTTTGATTCCTTCATGACTAAGAATCATTTCATACAATGCGAATTTGATCCATGTGTCTACTTTAAGGTGTTGGATAATGGAAAGTTTGTTTTATTGTTTCTCTATGTTGATGATATGCTAGTGAATAGCACTAGAATAAGCATTGTTTGTGATTTAAAACAACAATTATCTCACAATCTTGAAATAAAAGATTTAGGGGCAAAAAAGAGGATTCTTGGTATGACCATAATCCAAGATAGATAGAAGAGAGAAATTTGATTGTCACAAGAGAAATACATTGAAAATGTTTAAGATAGGTTAAATACGAAGAGTGTTAAGGATGTATGAACTCCACTTGTTGATCACTTTCATTTATCCTCTGCAATGTTCCTCAAGACACAAGAAGAACAAGAAGAAATGAAACGTATCATGTATTCATCATCTTTCAGGAGTCTCATGTATACCATGGTGTACACTCATCTTGGCATTTCCCATGTAGTGAGAGTAGCGAGAAAATTTATGGCTAAGTGCACAAAGTTGTGACACAAAAAGGGCTCGTAAGATGCTACTTTTTTTTGGTTGAAATCAACAAAGTATATTTTTCAACAAGGAAATAATGATAGTTACGCTCAAAATTTGAAGATGCAATAAGAACAAGAGTTGTAGTGCTCTGAATCTACTTTGTAAACTACTATTTAAAAAAAAAATAGTGAATATTAAGGGTTTTAAAAAGGGGGAGCACACAAAGTGGTCTTGTTTTTATAAAAAAAATAGCATAGTGTCTATTGTGCTCCCCCTAAAATGATTTTTTTTAGAATTTCAAAAATTGCTTCGGTGAGAAATTAGCTAACACCATATAGTTTACAACAATATTTTTGGATAGTTTTTAATGAATATATAATATTTTACTAATTTTTGAAGTGAACAAATCCTTAAAAGTAGAAATTTGAGTGTGCTCCCCCTATTTTTTTTGAAAAATAATCAAAAAATAATTTTATTTTTTCAATACATGTAGAATAGATTCTAGTTTCTAAAAAATGTAATTTGTTTCAAAATTCGATGAGTGAGTAAAAGATAATACCTAAACTAGCACATGTTGGTTTTTAACAAAAAATAGAGACAGTAACAAAATAAGTTAAAGATGAAAACTTTAACATAATCAAAATATAAAAGAAAATGGTTACATAGCTAAGAGATAGCTTAACATCATCATTATATTTTTATGTTTTCATTGAAATACGTGCAAACTTGATGGAGGGAATGGCCAAAAATGTGTGAATTTTTTTTACCCTTTCAAAAAATCACATCTTTGGCATGAAATGGTCATCCAACCTTTTGGGTTGGATGCTCAAGGGTTGGTATTTCCAATGCAATCCATTTGGCGAGTGGTAAATTTGGCACTCACCAAATGAAAGTGCATCATGGCAACTGCCAAATGTAAATGCTAAACCCAACTTCTCTTTCTGTTTATCTCTCTCTCTCTCTCACCACTTTGATAAGGCTTATAATTTAGGGTTTATGACTGATGATGGATAGTTGAGGTTTTACCTTTCACTCCCTCTCTTCCTTCTTTCCTCTTAACTAATACTTCCCCTCTACTCTCTCAACCCTCTCTAGGTCTCTCCCACATTCTCTACCCTGCCTTACCTCCTTAACTTCATATTTATCCTTGCCTCCCTATCTCTCTCATATTCTCTCTCCCTTTGTTACTATTTCTCACCCATCTCTCTCCATTTTCTCTATCACTACCTCTCCCTCCAACCCTCTCTCTCCCAATATCTAAGTCTCTCCCTCCTTCCCTCTAACCCTACCTCTCCCCATATCCAAGTCTCTCCCTCCTTCCATCTTTACCTCTCTACCTCTCCTTGTATCATTACCCACCTCTCTCCCCCTGTATATCTCTCACCTCATTCTTCTCTCTCTCCTCTTCTCCCTCCCTCCCTTCTCTATGTCACCACCTCTCTATCTCCTCCTCCCTATGCCTCTCACTCACTCCATGTGTACCTCTCCCTCTACTGATACTTCCCTTTCTCTCTCCCTCTCCCTCTCACTTCTCTCTCTCCCCTCTCTAGGTCTCTCCCACTCTCTCCCTCTCTCCCTCTCTACCTTTCCTTCCCTCCTTACCTCCATATATATTCTTTCATCCCTACCTATCTGTTCTTCTCTCTCTCTCTATTATTGTTTCTTTCTCATCTCTCTCCATTCTCTCGATCACTACCTCTCCCTCCCTCCCACCCTCTCTCTATCCCCATCTCTAGGTGTATCCCTCTTTCCCTCTTTCCCTCTCTACCTCTCCCTCCTTGTCTCATTACCCACCTCTCTCCACCCTTTTTCTCTCTCACCCATATATCTCCCTTATGTCTCTCACCCCTCTCTCCCTAGGTTTTAGGTCTTTGACATCTATATCTCTCCCCTCTCTAGTTATTTCCCTCCCTCCTTATCCCTCTTTACCTATTTGTGAACTTTAAATCTTATTTTCTTCCCTCCCCCTCACCTCTCTACCTCTCCCCTCTCTAATTATCTTAGTCACTCCTTATCTACCTCTCTATCCATCCTTAGCCATCTCTTTCTCTTCATTATTCTCCCTCTCCTCTTATGTCTCCCTCCTCTCTATTTCATCACCTCTCTATCTCCTCCTTTGCTATGTCTCTCACTCCCTCTCTTCTCTCTCCCCCTCTCTAGGTCTCTCCCACTCTCCCCCTCTCTCCCCCTCTCTACCTTGCCTTCGGGCTCCTTACCCCCATCTATATCCTGGCCTCCCTACCTCTCCTTCTCTCTCCCTCTATTATTGTTTCTTTCCCATCTCTCTTAATTCTATCGATAACTACCTCTCCCTCCCACCCTCTCTCCCCCCATCTCTAGGTCTTTCTATCCTTCCCTCTTTACCTTTCTACCTCTCCCTCCTTGTCTCATTACCCAACTCTCTCTCCCTTTATCTCTCTCACCCCTATCTCTCCCCTATGTCTCTCACCACTCTCTCTAGGTTGTAGGTCTCTCACCTCTATCTCTCTTTGGGATCTCTATTCATTTCCATCCCTCTCCACCTCCCTCCCTACCTCCCTCCCTCCCTCTTTACCTCTCTTTCCCTCTTTGTGAAATTTTGTCTCTTAGTTTATTCTCTCTCCCCCTCACCTCTCTACCTATCCCCTCTATAGGTCTCTCAATCACTCCTTACCTACCTCTACATCCATCCTTAGCCATATTTTTCTTTTTATTCTTCTCTCTCAGTCCCCTCTCTACATCATAACCTCTTTATCTCCTCCTTTATTATGTCTCTCAATCCCCTCATGTCTACCTCTCCCTCCATCCCTTGTTACTTCTCTACCAATAATTACCTTTCTCTCTCCCTCTCTTCTCTCTCTCACCTCTCTCTCCCCCTCACCTCTCTACCTCTCCCCTCTATAGGTCTCTTAGTCACTCCTTGTCTACCTCTCCATCCCTCATTAGTGATATCTTTATCTCTATTATTATATCTCTCCTCTTCTCTCTCCCTCCCCTCTCTATGTAATTGCCTCTCTATCTAATCCTTCCATACATCTCTCTCTCTCCATGTCCACCTCTCCCTCCATCGTTTGTTACACCTTTACGTGAATACTTCCCTTTCTCTCTCATTCTTTTCTCTCTCTCTCCTCTCTAGGTATCTCGCATTATCTCCCTTTCTACCTTGCCTTCCATCCTTACCCCAATCTATATCCTTTCCTCCCTACCTCTCTCTTCTTCTGTCTCCTTGTATTATTGTTTCTTTCCCATCTCTCACCATTTTTTGGATCACTACCTCTCCCTCCCATCCTCTCTCTCTACCCATATCCAAGTTTGTCCCTCCTTGAACCTCTTTACCTCTCTACCTCACCCTCCTTGTATTATTATATACCTCTCCCCCCCTTCTATCACTCTCACCCCTATCTCTCAAACCCCTCTCTCCCTAGGTTATAGGTCTCACACTTCTATATATCTCCCCTCTCCTTACCTCTTCCCCTAACTCCTTACCCCTCTTTCCCTCTTTCTAAACTTCTCTCTCTTAGTTTCTTATCTCTCCCCTCTAGATATGTGTCTTAGTCACTCATATACCTCTCCATCCCTTAGCCATCTCTTTCTCTTTGTTATTTTCTTTCTCAACTTTTCTCTCCCCTCCCCTCTCTAGGTCATCACCTCTCTATCTCCTTCCCTAGGTATCTCATGCCCTCCATACCTTGTTAATCCTCTACCAATATTTCCCTTTCTCTCTCTCTCTCTCTCTCTCTCTCTCTCACCTCTCTCACCCCTATCTAGGTCTATCCCACCCTCTCTCCCTCTCTACCCTTTTATCCGTCCTAACCCCCATATCTACCCTTTCCTCCCTACATGTCTATTCTTCTTTATCCCTCTGCTATTGTTTCTCACCCAAATCTCTACATTTTATTGATCACTACCTCTCCCTCCCACCCTCTCTCTCCCCATATCCAAGTCTCTACCCCTTCCCTCTTTATCTCTATACCTCGACCTCCTTGTCTTAATACCCACCTCTCCCCCCTCTATTTCTCTCACTCCTATATTTTCTCCTATTTCTCTCACCCCTCTCTCCCTAAGCTATAACAGTCTCACCTCTATATCTCTCCACTCTCTAGTTATTTCCCTCCCTCCTTATCCCTCTTTGTGAGATTTTCTCTTATTTTCTTCTATCTCCTCCCCACCTCTCTACCTCTCATTCAATCCTTTTTTTCCTCTCCATCCCTTCTTAGCCATCATTTTCTCTTTGTTCTTCTCTATCCTATTCTCTCTCCCTCCCCTCTCTAGATCATCGACTATCTATCTCCTCCCTCCCTATGTCTCTCACTCACTCCATGTCTACCTCTCCCTATATCCCTTGCTACTCCTTATAGTTTCATAAAATTGCAATCCATGACAATTTCACACTTGCGCATTTAGTGTGCTACATTTATGGAACCTAGCTGCATTTGTGACAAAAACCTTACGAGTCAAAATTTTATGGTTTCAAATCCATAAGGGACAATGACGAAGAATTAGTATTCTTCCACCTCATTTCTTGTAAATTTTTGAGTTGGACATATGCACAATGCTTTAGCATCCCCAAAATTTTCAATTTTAAATAAGGGAACATCGTGAACTTTACCCATGACACACATCATCGTGGAAAAATCATGGGTATAACGACTCTTTCCACCAATGAAACTTCACAAAAATCCTCTTTTCACTCTCATTCTCATTGCTTCTTACCATTTTTTCTTTCCAAATTTCTCTCTTTCTCTCTTCTCTTCTATATCTCTTCTCCATAGAAAACATTTTCTAGATGCACTTCTCGTCAATAGCTAAGGCTCTCTTACAAGCATTCAATGTCTTGTCTATCAAGAAAAGAGGGAGACATAGAATGTTGGTAATTCTATCTTATTGCTTTGTCTCATCTTGTCTATTTGTAAATATACTTGTCTTGTCTAATTATTTGTGATATGACTTCTCCTTTGCGGTGAGGTTTATCTTTATAACATGTCTCATCTATTTTATTACACGCCTTATCTATTTTATATCTATCTGGTTGTCCATGGAGGTGGAAACATGAAAATGGGGGTTTGACTAAGGAAAGCCCCAAAATAGTCCCAACACTTTTCCTCATATTTGTTGTGTGTAGGTTTCCAAATTCAAAGAGTTAGGTAATTGCTAGTTTCTGGTTTTTATCTCCTAACCTGGCAAGGATGAAAATGTGGGGCACAAACATTTGCATGACACGTTGGTGTCTGTTGGCTATGACGTTTTCCTCCTAAGAGTAGATTATGAAAGTTTTCCTCTTTTTGTTTATGTAATCTACATTATGTAATCTTTAGTCAGTTTTTATTAATTTATAGTTTTCCCTTTATAGCTTAGTATTTCATTTAATGAAATTTTTGCAATCTCTTTCATCTTATACCCCATCACTTGATATTTCATCCTTGAGGTAATAGAGGGACATCTGCTCCCTATAGACTCTTCCTTGTCCTAGAGACTTGAGAGTAGAAAATCTTCTCTGTTACATTTTGGTGAACCCGACATAAACCAAATCATGTTCGATCTTTTTCTTCAAAAATTTAATTTTTTTGATAATTTTTTCTCTAAGGAATATTTCGATATGTTGGATGATTACCAAAATTATTTCTTAGAGGCATCTTCTTCTATCTATAGATATCCTAAATAAACTTCTTCATCACAATTTTCTACTTCTTAACAAGTCGAAGAGTTCATGAATGTAGTTGTAGTCTCTGCATCTCCTCAAAGGCTTAAGAAAACCATCATTTATGTGACTCCATCTAACCCATCTCCTAAAGTAATTCATTCTATTCATGGGGTTCTAATCTCTAATGACTTGTTGAACCTTTACATGAGATTCTTGAAATCTACAACTTCCTCTTATAAGGAAGTATCTCATACATACAACACTATAAGGAATCAACAAAATATGAATCAACCTACTTATTTACAACCTTTTCAAGCAAGTCTTCCTATAACACCTAAACTTGCAACTAAAGCACCTAGTGATTATGATCTCATTGAGAAACTTCGTGTTACTCCTGTCAAGATCTCATTATGGGATTTTCTTCAATCCACATCGATTTATCAAGGTATGCTTCACGAAGCTTTACAAAATATCCTTATTTCCTTCTTCTGCTAGGCTAATAGATGTTAATGCGTTGATGGCTCATATTTTTTCTTATTTGCTAACTATTAAATTTTATCCATAGACACTTCCGTTGAACACCCAAAATATTGAGAGGGGGGTGAATCAGTGTTATACTAAACGATTTAGTTATCAACCATTCAAATATTAAATCATATCTAACTACAATTGTAAGTGAAGATATGAAAGAGATCATAACACCACAAACCCATAAACACAAGGATTTTTACATCAAAAACCTAAAATGGGAAAAACCACAGTGAGCATTAGGTCACAATATATTATAACCAATCATAAGATATTATAGGGGTACACTGCTAGGACACAATATCCTTGAAAGTATCACAACTTGAAATGATTGCAAAATGGAGTGTGGCTCACTGCCAAAGATTGAACTAATGGAATACACCTTTCATGTGCTGAATTTAGTTCCAATTAAGCTCTTAAATACAAAAATGTGCACTAGTATGCAATCCCTCAACATACACTGCAATTATGCCTTGATACAAAATTCATACATATAGATTCAAACACTATCACACATCTCTCTTTTTTTCAGTACAAAAGTGTTTCATATATATTTATATGCTATTACATCCTTATACATCAATTAGGCCGGCCTAATTGGATATACATATACTTAATTTCATTTTTGGCTCAAAACTTGAAACAAAATATTTTCACACTCAAACCAAAACATTGAAGGCATAACTTAGGTAAGATCGGACCTAATAAAGGATCTCTTTAACATATACACAAAATATTAGACTGCATACCATTTTATTCATGTTAGCCAGAAGAAGAATTGATCACAAAACTATATGTCGAACTTCTGTCATTTGTATCTTTCAGCTCATTCAATAAAAATCATTGAAAAATTGTCCATAGATGCATTCAATAGTCCTGAATAACATATTAAAGCCACACATGCTGATCTTATACTATAAGTGATTCCAGACCAAGTTACTAGATTTAAGTAACATAAAAACTATTTATAGATGGACAAAAAATGTCACCAACCAATGTTGGGACCAATGACAACACACTAGAGGATATCTTCTTCATTCTTCCAAAAATATCCCCCTTTGTCATTGATGGAAACTTGTGCCAAAAATGGATCTCCAAAAATTGTCAACACAGTTTGTACAAACTCCCCTTTTCAATTTTATGCCAAAGTTTTCAAAAACTTCAAAGCTCCTCCCCCTTGTGGTTCCAAAATTTCTCAAAATTTCTTCCATAAAAAATTCCCCCCCTTTGACATCAAGGACAAAGGGTACATCAGAGATAAATCTACAAAATAAATCGAAACAACAATTTTTTTTTTTAACCAGAACTGGGAGCACCTTCTAATTCCTTGAGAATAGATTCCCAAGAAGGTTTTCCTTCATCCTAGAGCCCTTTCTCTCTAGCAAGTGATTTGAGAAATGATTCCAATTCTACTAAGCTTTCTTCACCTTCATCCAGATTGGATGGATTAAGATTTATCTTGCCGAGTTTCTTTGCATCTGCCAAGGCACTTGAAACTAGAATATGGTTGGACTTCACTAGATCTCCAAGATGTCCAAACTGCCTTAAATTGCATCCTCTTTTTGCCTTTGTATGGTGAAAAAATTGTTCTGTAGGTCTGAAATGGAAGTCCAGAAGGCATACTATCTGTCATCTACGATTTTGTAGGCTCTAGAGGTATTTGTAAGTTGGGACTCTATTGAGTCCATTAAGTCCTTAATACCTTGAGTGGCATCTAGCCACCACATGCAATACATAAACAATATTTGAGCTTCCTCTTTACATTAATGTACATATTTTAAACATTGCATCACTATATTGTGTGTGGTTGCACACTTATCCTATAGTACTGGCAACCTCTTCTCCAACAACCTTGTCTCAATCTCTTTTTTCATTTTTCTCCTCTAGAGTAGATGTATATTCTTTGAGTAAATCAACCAATACCATTAAATTATCAATAGGTGCTAAGGAGTCATCAATTTTAGCATTGGGAGCTATATCCTACAAAGCCTTGATGGCATCATTTATTAATTATGTCGCTTTCTAATGAGTTTCAATAATTTCCTTTTTACCATAGTCATGAAAGGTACTACAAATCTTTATGCTTTCCACTAGTGAAATATTATTTAGATCCACATAGCCTGGATGCAATGGGAGCTAAATTAGTTGAGGTGGAATCACAGACCGAATCCTTGTATGTCTTGACAAAATACCCTTAAGAGTATTTCCAGATGGTTCTTTAGATAGCTTTGATGGCTTAATTGTCTTTGAAGATTCTTCTTCACTTCTTCCAACCTCTATTTCTTCCTTATTTTCTTCTTTCTTTTCCTCTTCTTCCTCTTCATAGGGATTTTTTGATGGTTTTTCTTTATCTTCTTTCTCTCTCTTGTCCTCATCATCCTTTCTATCATCACCCTTTTTATCTTTTCTTTCTTCTCCATCATTTTTATCTTCTTCACCATTATTTCTAGTATTCTCATAATGTTCTTGTGGATTGTTACTGATATCATTCTAATACCAATCTTTAGTATTTTGTTTGGTTGTATCCTTTGTATCTTGCAGAGGAGAAAATGTCTCTAGAGAAACATGTATATCATCAACCTTATCCAAATGTGATGTATTTTCAATAGAATGATCCTTTACTACTTTGAAAATAGGTAAACTGGTGGTAGGTAGAAATAAAAATTGTGTTAATTATTTTTTTGTTAACATGCTCCTATATCTAAGTTGATTGAGATGAGGAACCAAAACTCATCATAAATCTCTTTGTCAATTCACTTACTATATCAAATGTCTCTTGCCTCAGCTTTCCCGAGTTGTCCTTTTCCCTTGTCATGTGAGTAGTGTTTCTCTCTTTGACTCTAAAAATTTTGGTATATTCTTTTAGCAAGGTAGCCTGGTCATCCTCACACAAGGATGATCTAAACGTATGGTATGAGTTTTAATCTTGTCTTCAACATTCATAGCTTCATTCCTTATATGTACTAGTGCTTACCATACATTCTCAGTCACCTTCTTCCTTATATCTTCCATACTCTTATAAAAAATAACCATGTATTGAATAAAAGCATTTACAAATTTGTTTCTTTTTCTTCTTCATCAACTAAATCAAATAATTTAGCAATAGCTAGAAGATCTTCTTATTCTATCATATTATTTACTAAAGGCTCCAATCTTAAAGGAGAGTGGTTTCTTACTGGAGGAGAGTTTTTATTTTCTTCCTTAAGATTTGATGTGCCTTCTTCACCCTTCTTCTCATGGACATGAACTGTAAAAACATTCTTCTCTTCCTTTGTCTCTTCTTCATCGGATGAGACCATAACATTTTATGTTTCAGCCACTTTTGAGATATCTTCATTTTTGGTGGAGGGACTTCTTCTTCTATCCCTTTTCAACTATATTTCTTATTTCAAACCAAGGTAAATCTCATCTTCCACATCATCACCCAGGTTCCTTTTTTTCCTAGCCTTTTTTTTAATTCTTTTTTCGAGGTTAGTAGAGGGTTCAACATGAGGTATATTATTCCTCTTAAAAGCTCTAGTGTTGGGTCCAGTGGAAGAAATTACATTAAATACTATAGGAGTACCATGTTCTGCCTTCTTTCCTTTTACTATTGCAACTACACTAGGTGTTTTTGGTAATGCAGAGGTAGTAGAAGATGATCTTCTTGATTTTCTAGGTTTGGAGGGCACTTCAACTACTTTGGCCCTCTTCTCTATTACAACTTCCCTTAATCTTTCAACATCATCCTTAGAAAGTGTATGCAATTCGAAATATGCCTCAACATTCCTATTTACCCTTTTAGCTCTTTGAGGTGCCGAAGTCTCCAAATGTACTTCAACTGACTTCTCTTCATATGTACCATGTCGGGGCTGAGAGGGAGCCTTAGGGTTGTTTAGAAATATGTCAATAAGGCCCTCAAACTTCAGCTCACCAATCTCATATCCTAGAGGTTCTATCCATAGAGTCCTAGGCTATACTGCCTCTATAATGCACTCATCAGTAGATACTAGGAAGGTTATATCATTTGGATGTTTTTATACCAGATTCTTTGGAATTCTCTCTCTTTCATAAATGTCATTCTATAAAACTACAAAAAATGCAGCCAAGGCATTACCTTGTGCCTTGAAATCTCCAATGCTACTTAAATAATTATAGATTTGATGTTCTACCAGTCTTCTAGTAACCCATATTATGTTTTTCTTCCTAGGTAGATCTCTTAGAAATTAAAATAGAAAAAAAACTACTAGTGTTCCAAACTTGAATGGATATTTCTTTGTCTTGGTCTGGCTCAAATTCTTCATAAGTTATTTCCAGAGCAACTCACATAAATCATAGTATTTTCCATTCACCACCATGTCATATGCAACATAAATTACAATTGAAAACATGAAATTTCCTCTATTGGTGAAGTAAATCTTGTGACCTATCATGATTGTGGCATACTTCACAATAGGGTTGGTAATAGGTTTGATAGTTAATGCTCTTCCATAATATGTGGCACAAGTTAACTTCATAGCTATATTATTTTTTATAGAATTTAACACAAGTACGGGTTCGACATCACAAATTATAGTAACAACCTTGATCACCTCTTTGGTAATTAATTCAAGCACACTTTTTAATAAAAAAAATCGTGCACTCTACTTAGTGGAATTCTATCATACTTCACATCTATTTCACTGCAAAAGTCAGGAACCAATTCCACACATCCAACTTCTTTTGTACAAGGTTTTCATACTCAGGTTTCACTAAGAGCTTATCTCTAGTCAACTCCTTTATCCATTGATCCGTGAGTACTTGATGGTAAAATTCTTCCAATTTCCCATGAATGTAGGTTCTAGTGTCCTCAATGGGAAAAACATGACATGGAATATGTGAAAACACACCGACAGGGTCAATTTCATAAAATTTCCATGAAAACCTTTTGAATTTAAGTCTAGGTCTCTTATAAGTGTCTACCACGGTTGGTGTGGCCATTTCTCCCTTAATTATTTTATAGATGCTATTGCAAATTACTTTTAATTCAAACCCACAAAGTATAGATAGATGTAAATATCTTTTTCACGCTTCGACATAAAATAGGGTTTGATGCCAATTTGAATATCCTTTAATGCTCCTTCAAATTTCCCTTCGCTTATCCAAATGTGTAAAATTGGTTTAACTCAACTTAAAATTTTACTTTATACTCTACCAATCTGCCCTAATTTTGCATTTATTGCATTCAATTTTCAAAAAACTGATAAACACCTTATGAATACTTTTTAAACCCTAAAATGTTCTAGAAATATTTGAATCCACATGTTTTCTACTAGAGTCTTTTTCAACACCTTCAGAATTCCATTTTACATCACATATCTTCGTGTTACTTCTTGAAACCTCATACATCAGGGGTTTGTTATATTTCTCTGTGAATGGTCCCCCTAAACCCCGTATTGGATTTAGTTTTCAGAAGAATTATCTATACCAAATGTAGGTACAGATGAATTTGATTCATCCTTATTCTCAACTTCCTCCTTTCTCTTCCAGATTTTCTCCATTTCCTTTTTGACTTCAGTAGGATCAATTTTATCTACTGGTTTATTTCTCTGTTTTGGCTTAGTCTTTCTTCCATTCTTGCTTCTGCACAATCTTGAGATATGTCCTGGTTTGTTTTTGAAAAAGTAAGTAGCATTTACAGGGTGTTGTACCCTATACAAAGAGCCACCAGGGCCAAAAAGGAACAAGTCTATAAAACTAACAGTAAGTCAAAAAAAGAACAGAGACATCACATTAACAACATAGAGACCACAAATAGGTAGCAAGGACACAGAACACTGGCGTAGGCAACAACTAACTCACATTGTCCCAATTTTTGAACAGGAGGTCCACAACGTCATCTTTGACCCACTCTTGATTCTCCTAGGCATTATTTCCCTCTAGCTCCTCCTTGATAACAGTGGATAGGGTGCTAGGAACAAAATGACCCAAATTCTTTGTGAAGTGGGTCAATCCTCTAAATCTTTTATTGATCATGTCCATCTTCTTCTCCAAAGCACAGAGCTCCTCCCCATCATCCAAGGCTCTCGGGACCTCGTCAAGCTCAACAACTAGTGGGTGTGAAGAGTGAGAGGTCAAAGTCTCTTTCAATATCTTTCTGTCATCCAAAGTAAACTAGGGCCCTTCCATATTTTCATCCTCTTCTTCCTCAGTCTCCTCTTCCTTATACTCCTTGTTGTCAGTCTGCTCCTCCTCCAAGTCCTCAATAATTTATCTTTTTAAATTTTTTTTCACTAGTCTCCCAGATCTTCTTATGGTAGTCTCCCCTCCATTCATTCCCATGGTCCTCACGATAGTATCACCTTTAGAATATTTCCCTATTATATTCTTCCCTTTACCCTCCTTCACCATCAGCTTCGACGCACCTTTTTTACCATCCTTGCCTTTTTTCACAGTGTTGGCTCTGTAAGTAGACTTTGCCAAGGTGGCCTTGAGTTCATAGAGGCTAGCCATGACACTAGTATGGGCATTACCCACCCTTCCTTAAAGTTTTTTGGTAGCCTGTTTGGTTTTGGGGTTTTTAGTAGTACCCAGGTGGGTTTTTCAAGAAGGGCTTTTTAACTCAATAGGGGAGATATTCACAATAGTCAAGGGTTCATTTTCATCAATACAAACAATAGAGATGGCTCTTAGGGGACAAAGGGCCAAATGAAAATGGTAGAGTCTCAGGATAAGCCCCTGATGGAGTGGAAGAGGTGGAATGTATCTCGAGTTAAGACTGGCCATCTCCTTACATTTTTCAACCGAATTCTCCAGGTCCATGAGAAAAAAGAAAGGAAAACTAAGTAGGATTTAATGCCTTAGATGATTTAGAAGGGGAAAATGATAGAAAAAATAGGTTTTAAACCTACCTTCCACTATGATGTACTTCATCAGGGCTAAACACACCTGGTCCCAGGGCTTCGGAAGGGCTTCATGTTCAAAGCCTGACTGGTTTCGGATCGGTTCCTCGTTCCCCATGAAAAAAGATTTCAAACTGTCATTGTTCGGAGTCTGAGTGTGCTTAGGATATTCCTTCCTAGTGCACAACATTCTGGTAGCTTGCACGATAACCTCTTCACTAACTTCAAAGGAAATGCCACCCATCGTAACCCTTCGATCCTTCCAAGAATTACTGAATTGACCAGACAAGATAGGGTTATGGCCAACCAGAATCTCCATGAGAGGAGCAAGGCCACCCTCAGCACAAATATGCCATACCAAAGGGTTATTTTGAAATTCTTTGCAATTATCTGGCTTAGTCCAAATGCGGTCACCACCCCTAATGTTCACCTACATAGGAAACTAGAGAGCTTGCAGAGAATGGAATTTAGAAAAACCAATAGAACAATAGGCTTTCTTCACATTGTGTATATTAAGGAAAGGATTACAACGTTGGATAATGACGCCAGTGTGTAGATTGCAAAATGAAAAATCACCACAAGAAGACTTAACAGTTGCATTAATGTGGATCTTAAGATGATTGTGGCAAGCTAAGTGGAAATTGGTGGGCATGTAGAGTTTCTTGGCCATGGTGCAGTTGCGGAAAAATCAAGACAAGGTAGTCGCATAGCCAAATTTAGAAATGTCAATGTAAGTATAATTAGAAGCCCACACTAAGATAGTAGGATCTAAGGTGATAGAAGGTAGCATTCCTTCATTATGAAAGGTCATATCAACATTCATAATCACAATCTTATGGAGGGAATGATGGATTAAAGCAATGCCAAAGAGAAGATATCGCATGATACAGCCTCTCAAATTCATCAATCTCTCTTAATTTCGTAATCCCTTCGTAGAGCCACCTTCTTTAACCACGTGACAAGCCTTTAATTTTGAATTCCACCACCTTTCGGCCACCTTAGCATTAGATTTCATCCACCAGACCCAAAGGACAATCAAGTGGCCCCCCTAAACAACACCCATCACCTAGAGATTTGAATTCATCGTAATAAGTGGTTGTTTTGTTCTTTCAAGATGATATCTTGAATCCTTGGCGATAAATTCTCCATATTCCTCCAACATTTAGAGTAACCCCAAAAAGTACCACAATTAGCCAAAGCATCCACCACTTGGTTACCCTCCCTAAAAATATGTCACTTTTTTTTCTCTAAGCTTGGATAAAAGGAACCTAATATCCAACAAAATGTTTTTTGTACTCCAACCAATTATTCTACCCATATTCACAACATCAGTAATGGACTTAGAGTCCCCTTCAATGTGGAGGCTTGCAATCCCCATAGAGACAACAATTTGGAGGCCCATGAGCAGTGCACAAGCTTCCACCACAATAGAAGATTGGAAACCAATACCTCCTATGAATCCAACAACCAGAACCCCCCCGGGGCCTCTAATCACTCCACCAATGCTAGCCTTGCCTGGGTTGCCCTTAGCAGCCCCATCAAAATTGAGTTTGAACCAATCGTTATCCGGAGGCTCCCATTTGGTATTTTTCCTAGCCAGGGATTTAGAATTGTCAAACAAGCTAGCTTCTAACTTCTGATGCCAAGCCTTGGCCATACTTATTTCATAATCAAAAGGTCCCATCTCCGAGGGTTTCCCATTGAAGAGGGAAATGTTTTCCTCAATGAGCCGGACACCTATACCAAAAACTTCCCTAGGATTCCTCACAATATTCTTGAAGAGCCTGTTGTTCCTTTCCATCCACAGATACCAACCCATAATACGAGGGACCTGGTTCCAAATTTCAAAAGGAAAGGGGTGGAAATAGGGACCAAGCCAGCCTAGGATGAAGGATATGATATCCTTACACATGACCCAAGTAACACCCAGTTTTTCAAAAGCCAACCCCCCAGACTTCAGCAGCAAAATAATAGTGTAACAACAAATGATTGATAGTTTCCTCAGTGCATTTACATAGTAAGCATCTATTGGGGATATAAAATCCCCGTTTCCTCAAATTATCTTGAGTAAGAATCCTACTATGGTAGGAATTCCACCAGAAGAAATTTATTTTAGGGATCATATAGCGATTCCATATCTTCTTCCAAGGGTCCACTGTAGTACCTTGGTTTTTGAGCAGATTGTACGCTGACCTAACAGATAGCTCCCCCTCTTTGTCAAAATTCCAAAAAATCTCATCTTCTCTATCATAGGAGGAAGCCTGGTAAGAGAGAGTAATTCCTAGAGAGACCTAGCTAGGCAACAAAGGTCTTGAGACAGAGGAAAACAAAGGATTAGGTCCTTCCAAGCCCAAGTCCCAGTGGGTCCGAAAACACAATCACTGATATGGAGACCAAAGTACCTCTGGGCTGACCACTTGAGATTCCTAAAATTAGAAAATTCCAAAGAGATATCAATTAACCACAGGTCTTCCCAGAATTTGATCCGATTTCTATTTCCCATTTTCCATTTAATCCCATTCCTTAGCAGGCTTTGTGTGCTACAGATCCTTCTCCAGGCCAAGGAGCCCTATGGGTGAGACTCCAAAAGGTAGTTGACCAAAGGCCTGTTCGAAAGATATTTTGAATTCATTATTTTCACCAATCCTTAGTATTCCTTATCTGATCCCAACCCACCTTGGCCATCAAGGCCTTGTTAGTGTTGACTATAGTATTGATCCCAAGGTCATCACAATTTTTGGCTTGGTAGTCCTTTTCCCATTTGACTAGTGCAAGTATCTTCTTATCCTCAGTCCCATACCAAAGGAATTTCCTTTGGATTTTTTCAAATTTATCAACAATGTATTTAGGTATCTTAAAAATAGAGAGGAAATAAGTTGGAATTCCTTGAAGAGTCATAGTGAGTAGTTGGAGCTTACCAACATGGCTTAGGATGGAACCTTTCCACCCAACCAATTTCCTTTGAATTATTTCAAGCACTGAATTCCAAAAGCCAGGGGTAACCTCCTTAACCGTGAGAGGGAGCCTAATGTAAACCGAGGGGAGGGTCCCAATTAAACAACCTAGAACCATTGTCACTCTGACTTGCAAGTTAGGTGTGCTATTAAAGAAATAGATCATGCTTTTTTTGTAGTTGATGCTTTGACCAGAACATGAAGCACAATTGTTTAGGCAGGTTTTCCATTTCTTGGCTTCCATCACAAAAGCTTTCCCAAAGAGAAAGGTGTCATCCACAAATTATTGCACAACAACCAGGTCTAGGGAGGAAGCCACTCTAATGCCCTTAATAGATCCCTTTGACAACATACCATTGAAGTTCTTGCTCAATACATCAACTATCATGATGAAGAGATAGGGAGATAGGGGGTCGCCTTGCTTGATCCCTCTACCAGCAGAGAAAAACCCAAAGAGGTTCCCATTGACCAGAACATAATACTTGACAATATTAACACACTCCATTATGAGTTTGATAACCAAATTGTTGAACCCAAACTTAGCCAAAACCTTAGGGATAAAATCCCATATAACTTTATCATAAGCTTTAGAAATGTCCATTATGAGAGCCATCCCCGCATAATTACATCTGTCCATAGAATGGAGAAGCTCATGAGTGGTCAGAGTAGCATCAAGAATATGGTGCCTAGGGACAAAACCTTTTTGGGTAGGACTAATGAGTCTATCTAGAAGGGGCTTGATACAGTTCACTAGAATCTTGGATATGATTTTGTAAAAGGTGTTGCATAGGCTAATGGGCCGGAAATCAGTCATGGACTGAGGCTCACCAATCTTAGGAATTAGGGAAATAAAGGTGTGGTTCAATTGTTTAAGGATTTTACCAGTTTTGAAGAAATCACGAGCCACAAGCACAAGGTTCCCATCCACAGTATCCCAAAATATCTGAAAAAAGGTTGGGGGAAAGCCATCAGGGCCTAGGGCTTTGAAAGCCCCCATACTAAGGTAGCCAACCGAACTTCTTAAGGAGAAACAACACTGAGAATCTACATATTATCTTCATGGGAGATGATGGTAGGAAGATGGTTGAGTAGAAGATTATCCAAAGCCGGGCTGGGTGCCTCAGTTGGAGCCGAGTAAGCCTCTTGAAAGTAATTAGCAGCTAGAAGGCTAATCTGGGCAGGAGTTGTAATCACCACACAAGAAGTATCAGTCAGTTTAGAAATTTGATTTCTTTTCCTATGCTTGATGGAAAACACATGAAAGAAAGAGGTCTTCTTGTCACCTTCCTTCAACCATTGGACTCAAGATTTTTTCTTCCAAAATATTTCCTTGTTTTTGATGATATGTTCGCATTCGTTCCTGGTTTCCATTTCCTGGCTGTGAGTCTACTGACTGTCATCTCCATCCTCCATTTTCTTTTGTAGAGTTCTCAATTCCCCCTCTAACAACTTTTTTTTTTGAAACACATCACCAAACACACTCTTGTTCCATCTTTTAACCATGTTTTTAATATGTTTGAGTTGAAAAAATCTTGAACATGGGGGAGCCACGAACATGTATATTCCACCATTCAACAATTTTATTTTTGAATTTAGGGTGGAAATTCCATATTATCTAAAAAAAGAATGTGATGGGACCCACAACAGGCCAGATATTAGAGGTCAACAATAGGGGATTGTGGTTAGACACCATTCTGGGCAGGGTTTTAGATTGGAATTTAAAATATTAGTCCAATGGGGGGGAATAGAGAAAATGATCTAAATGAACCTGAATCAGATGTTCACTAGAGCATCCTCCCTTTCTGACCACCATCTATATGTTTGGGAAGAACCTCCACAATTGCTTGCTAGACTCAGGAGCCTCAGCCAACATCATGCCTCTGTCTGTATGTAAGGCGCTAGGAATAACACCAACTCCTTCCCATTGCAAGGTGATACAGCTCGATAAAATTAAAATCAACATAGTTGGGGAGATCAATAGGATCCAAATGCAACTTGCTGCTAATCCCCGAATCCAATAAACTATTGACATATAGGTAGCCGATATCCCAGATACCTATGGTATAATCCTAGGTAAGGATTTCATGAGGGCACTGAACGGGTACGCTGCCATGGATTACTCCCACATATGGCTCCCGTGGAAGGGAATGCCTAATCAAATCCGGATTGACAGGGAACCTCGAATGAAATTTATGATCACTGAGTACAACAACACTAATGAGGTGTTATATGTGGAAACAAGTCTGGGAAACTATTCCCCGGTGGCATACCTGAATGAGCAAGAAGACTGTGAGGGCAAATCTGTGAGTGAGGTTCTGCTCGTACTATGTAGCCCACTTACTAATTTGGCAAATACTCCTCCGAGCACCGAAATGCTCATTAAGTCTAATGACGAAGAGTTGGGAGATGGTAGTGGTCAAGGCCTGCTCGATGGCTTCCAAGATTTTATGGCAAGGTGCGTGCACGACCAGCTCAGCCTTGGAAATTGGATGGACCTTCAGGAGCTTTTGCTCCCTAATCAGTGCCGGGTACATAATGCCGCTCATTCAGAATTTGACTGCTGCTTGTGTCAAGCAGCAATTGAACATGCATAGAAAAGGGCCACCCCACAACCAAGCGTAAGATTCGCACCGGACGGATGGATAGGGTCTGCCCCTGTAGTTCCCAAAGCGGTCACTGAAATGCTACCTCTACCAAACATCAAAGTAGTTCTCATCAGCCCCCCATCTGAGAATTTCTCCGAGTTTTGGACACTGCACTTTGACGGTTCTAAATCCAAGCATGGAGTTGGGGCAGGTTTTGAATTGATTAGCCCGAGGGGTAAGTCATACTTTTCCACGCATAGATTGCAATTTTATTGTACTAACAACGTGGCGGAATACGAGGCTTTGGTCTTGGGCCTCTTGTTGGCATTAAGAAATAATGTAAAGATGCTCCAAGTGTATGGGGATTCTGAGCTAGTTGTGAAGCAAGTCAGGAAGCTATATTCCTATTATGATCGAAGACTCACTAATTACAGGCACCGTGTATGGGACCTGCTGGAAGGGCTGGATGCTTTCAACATTCAGTTGATCCTGCACACTTAGAACTTCACTGCCAATGCCTTGGCCCAAGCAATAGGTACACTACAGCCATTATCCCTATCCGGCCTCAAGCGATTCATGGTAGAACTCACTTCTATCCCATCGGTGCCGGACAATGTAGCCAATTTTTAGGTATTCAATGATGATGAGCATATCCTCAATTTTATCACCAGTTCAGATGTGTTCACTGCTCAAATAATCGATGAAGTCAAACCTCAAGAGGCAGAGTTAGATATAGAGGGGATTATCAACTTAAATACCAACACCATCCCAAGGGGCATGGTGGAACTGGAGCAGATCTTTGATCTAGATCAGATCAAGGAGCAGGGTCAATAGGCCAAAGAAGATACCATCAGCAGTTAGTGTGATACTTACAACCTAGGGACAATGGGAGAGACCAAGAGCATGTTCATAGGAAAAGTATGTGATCCCGAAGAAAGAAAGGGGGTCATCGAGTTATTACAAAAGTACCATGATGTCATAGCCTGGAGCTATGATGATCTCAAAACATATAACATGTCGATCATCACGCATACCATACCTCTCAGGCCAGATGTGAAACCGTTCCGCCAGCGACAACGCCCTGTCAATGCTTTATTAGAACCAATCATTTACAAAGAAGTGCAGAAGTTGCTATCAGCCAAAATCATATTCCTAGTCAGACACTCTACCTGGGTAGCAAATTTGGTCCCGGTTAGAAAGAAGAATGGAGAAATCAAGTTGTGCATGGACTTTCACAACCTTAATCGAGCATTCGAAAAGGACAACTACCCCGTACCTTCTTTGGATGAGGTGCTACAGATAGTAAATGGGTCTCAGATGATTTCTTTCCTAGACGGATATTCGGGGTACAATCAAGTCATGGCGCAGTACGAAGATTGACACAAGATGGCGTTTACCACCAAGTGGGGAACATTCGCCTATAGAAGGATGCCTTTCTGGCTAATCAATGCTAGCGCCACTTTTCAACGTGCCATGGACATTGCATTCAAGGATCTCATTGGCAAGTGCATCATCATCTACATGGATGACCTAATGGTGTTTTCAAAATAGTGGGGCAATCATGTCGCTGATTTATGCAAGGTCTTTGAGAGGTGCCACGCATTTGGGGTATCCCTTAACCTAAGGAAGTGTATCTTTGGGGTCACGGAAGGAAAACTCCTCAGGCATGTACTCTCTGATCGGGGAATTTCTATTGATCCTGAGCGTATTCAATCAATTATGAAAATCCAACTACCAGGCAGCAAGAAAGAGTTGAAGTCTTTCTTTGGAAAGATCAACTTTGTCTGCAAGTTCATCACAGGCTTTGCAGAAATAGTCAAACCACTCAACACCATGCTTAAAAAGGATGCCAAGGTCGAGTGGACCCCTGAAGCAAAGTAGGCCTTCGGGGAAATCAAGAAGGCCATTGTTGACGCCCCTGTACTGGTCAGCCCAAACTACCTGAAGCCTTTCTATATTTACTCCTTCGCTTTAGATCACTCCTCTGCCAACATCCTGACTCAAAAGGACGATGGGGGAAGTGAGCACCCCATTGCCTTCATGAGTACCCCCTTGAAGGATGCCGAACTACGCTATCATAATGTAGAAAAATAGGCTTACGCCCTTGTTAAAGGAGTCAAGAAATTCTGGCACTACATCTTGCGCAATAAAGTCTTTGCCATAGTTCCTGACCCCACTGTAAAAACACTACTTATGTAGAATGAGTTGGGGGAGCGAAGGGCAAAATTGATCGTGGTGCTACAGGAATACAACATGGAAATTCAGCCGATGAAGCTGATAAGAGGATAGGCACTCACCCGAACAATGGCTGAGGTAGTTATTGATGCTGTACCTGAGCTCACCGTGCAACAATACCAATTGGAGGACGTCTCCCTAGGAGAATGGTATGATCATGTAGTGTACTACCTGCTGAACCATAGATGTCCACCCCATTTGCAGGGAGTCCAAAGACGAGCTCTGAGGTTGAAAAGCAGCAGTTGTATGTTGCAAGGATCTATTCTATACAAAAAAAATCATGAAGGTATCTATCTGCGATGCCTAGGAAAGGAGGAAGCTGATTGCGTCCTTACAGAATTCCATGACAAATTCAGAACTGGTCATGGCTCAGGCTTATCAACTGCACATCAAGTACTAAGAGTCGGGTACTACTAGGCCACCATTTTCAAGGATGCTCATGGTCATGTCCATACCTGCCACGTGTGCCAGACTACAGCTGCTAGAGAAAGGAATGTTGCTGCCCCATTACAACCTATTCTGGAGGTAAGGCCTTTCACGCAATGGGGCCTCACTTTCATTGGTCCGGTAAGCCCTTTATCATCTGCGGGACAGGTACATTCTAACCACTTCCGATTATTGCATTAGATGGATAGAAGCAATAACGTGTAGGCAATGTACAACTGAAGTCGTAATCAATTTCTTAGAAAGTTTTATTCTAAATCATTTTGGTTGTCTGTATGCCCTAGTATGTGATAACGGCCCTGCCTTCGCCTCACTCAAATTTACAAGTTGGGCCTTCGATTATGGCATCGCCCTTAAATTCTCATCCAACTATTACCCTCAAGGCAATGGTCTTACTGAGTCCACCAATAAAAACTTGATCACGATAATTAAAAGGATGTTAGATAGGAATCCTAAGGATTGCCATAACCAACTTCATTTTGCCTTATGGCCAGATCGTACCCGCCACAAGGCCGCCCTGGGAGATTCCCCATACCATCTAGTCTACGGCTTAGAGTCTGTCTTCCCCATACATTTGAAAATCCCAACCCTCCAGTTCATCAACGACTTTTATGAGGGAGGGGACCGCAGAGAAGCTCGCCTCGTCGAGCTCCTACACCTTGAAGAAGTACGAGACCATGCGATAGAAAATTTTGCCAAATATCAGGGCGTAGTCAAAAGATGGTTCGATCGTCAAACCAAAGTTAAGGCCTTCCGCATTTCTGATCTATTCCTCTACTGGGACAAGGCCCATGAAAAGAAAGGGGGACACAATAAATTCGACAAGCTCTGGCTTGGCCCCTTTCAGATCGCTGAAATCCTTGGAGATAATGCTTTCCATCTAAAGACTCTTACTGGTGAGGATGTCCCGCTCCCCATCAATGGGCAGCACCTCAAGCACTACTTCCAAGCCTGAGCTCTTGCGAGCTGTCCGTGTGAAAAACTTGTACATAGATTAGATAGTTTCTCCGCTTTATTTTTTTTATTTTTTGGTTCTGCTTGCCTTTCTGCCATGTTGTCATGCTTTTTTGGGAGATGTCTCCCTATTCTGCTGTGGTGGCCGTGCCTGGACCAATATATGGTTTCTGCGCTGCTTGCTTTCGTGTTGTTCTCTAGATAAGCCATCATTCCCTACTACTACTTTCTGAAAGCTCCTGAGTATCGGTTTTCAACTTTCAAACTTTGTGCCTACCTAGGATGGCTATTTGTTTGAATCCCTACTCTTATCATGATGTACACAAATCGAATTTAAGGAAATATCTCTAAGGAATGATATGGTGATCACAGGGAGGAAAAGATAAGTGAAAAATCTAAAGTCTGTTCCAGTGACCACTGCGATTCTCAAACCCATGGTGAACTTCATTGTTCACACGGTTGACACAAAAGATAAGCGAAGGTGCTAAAAAAATAAATATCTGGCATGAGCAAGAAATAAGTTGCTAAAAACAACTGTATGGGTGTATGAATATCTCTATCGGGGCTATGGACGCCTGACTGGTAGTAGAGCTATGTTCGTGGGATTGTGGTGACAACTTCGTCGGGGCTATGGATGCCTGACTGGCAGCAGAGAAATGTCCAAGTTACTTTTGGGATTAGACAAATTACGTAGCTTATCTTCTCCAACTGTTGGTTATTCGTACTCTCTCCGAGGAAAGAAAATGAATTCATCATGCACACACTTCCATGATAAATCTGCAGTCTAATTCAAATCATGCCTTAGATTGTCCTCAGTTCAGCTTTGAAAATTGTATCTGGTCTGCAAAAACCAGAGATTTTGGGTTTAGAATGAATATTTATCTCTTGAACGCCGGGAGCGTTCTCCCGGCGGAGTCGCCATTTGTTGTGCCTCTTTTGCACACACGCCCCGTTCGGAATGGGGACCCTCTTTTCCATCCCCCCTTTCTATTTTGAGTACCCCTGTAGAGGGTGGCCCTTTTCCCAATGCTATATTTTAGAATCTTGGGTTGTCCAGAAACTTCACCTCAAAATCTTGACATCTTGGAATTTCTCGGGTTTCCCCTCTCAGGTTTCCTTTGCCGGATTTCCCCTCTCGGGTTTCCTTTTCCGGGTTTCCTCTACCGGATTTCCCCTTTAAGGTTTCTGTCGTCATTCTGCTGTTCTGAACAACTTCCCACGAGCATCTTCCCAGACCTCGGATTCCAGAGTCTCCCGCCTTTATTTTTTTCAGAGTTCACCAACCCACCTGTAACCGTATGGAGCATTTATTGTTGTATTAATGGCGTTTTCTGCTATAAAAACATTTTTCGGATGTCATTATCAAATCTTCGACTAGTAGAAATGGATTCAAGAGCGCTCGGCGATTTAGCTTCCCTCCTGACGATTTTCAAGGTGTTTTCCCAATGACGTCCGCGCATCCGGCAACCTGTTCTTTGGATTCTTGAGGTAGGTTTTCGCTCCCGCGCCCTAGTTTCTTTTTCACATTTTTTGGGATTTTCTTAAGGATGATTATAAAATGAAGTGTGAACTAGATAGATTTCTCCCCTGTGCGCATAACCCATATCTTAGAATTCAGAAATCCGCCATTTATCGCCCCCCAGATCGATTCGGAGCTTTCCTCCGTCGCGGTGATTCTTCGGAACGACGCTGGCACCTTTCGGGCTCGGGTCTTCCCGCGGCCGTCCTTTTTCTGGCTATTGCCAGATTTCCTCTTTCGAAATTCCCCTTTCGGACTTCTCTTCTCGGAAGTCCGTCGTCATTCCGCTATTAAAAAATGGCCCCGACCGAGCGGCCTTCCGAATACCGTTCCCCGACCTCCTTTATCAGATTTCCAGCAGTTCACCCACAAATTCGACCTTCCCTCGGAATTCCCTTCTCGAGATTCTGCTCCTGGGATTCCTTTCCCAGGATTCCATTCCCGAAAATCCCCTCTTTTTCTATCGTTCCAAACGGCCTTCGTCTCACAGCATTCCGGACTCTGTTTCCCGACGGTGAAATCTTTTGCCTCCCAATCGCGACCTTCTTTCCCTTCTCGGGATTCCATTCCCGGGATTCTACATCCGGAGTTACGTCTAGCTACCGCCATTTTTAGCGGCCTCATTCGAGCATCTTCATGGACCTCGGATCGCGGACCTTGCATTTCCGTCTGCCATAGGACCCTTTTTCTTCGAAACCTCCGTTCGGGTTCCTTATCCCGGAATTCCCTTCTCAGGATTATGTTCTCGGGAATCCGTCTGTTTCTCGCCGTTTTGAACGGCGTCCAGCTTGCGGCTTCCTAGACTCCGTTTCCCGACCATGAAATTTTCTCCCGATCTCAAGCTTTCCCTTTCTTCCAATTTTCTTCCAGATTCTGGTTGTCGGAATTCTTCTTTCGGGATTTCGTTCTTCCTACGCCATTTTGAACAGCGAATCCAAAGCATCTTCTAGGCGTCTTCCGACTGTTACCAGATTTTCTCCTCCAAAATTCCGCTTTCGGATTTCCCTTCCCAGATTTCCTCTTGCATTTTGCCATTCTACGCGGCCAACCTATGCCCGCTTCCTGACGATGGCAATCCGAGACCCGGAGTCCGTTTCCCAGAATTCCGTTTCCTCTACACCGTTTTCAGATGGCTTCCCTGTGACTGATACCCAAACCTCCAAATGGGGGGTCAAATGACCTCCAAATCCTAAACGGACTTTGACCCACTTGCTAGAATTTGGTTGTCTTCCATTTCCAACCTTCAAACTTCAAATCCAATCTCGGGAAGCGCATGTGGGAATTCCATTCTCATTTTGCCTCTCCAAATGACATTCTGCCAAAGGATTTCCGGCCTGGGAACCCCGGATTATTTGTACAACCCTCCAAAATTATAAAGTATCTGGCTTCAAGTGTTTGCTGAATATCAATTGTGATTGTTGGACTAATCTTGACATGAAGGGCTTTGTCGATAGTCCTTATGACAGGTTCTTCACTATTGACTCTCGCCCTTTGTGCAAAATTCATGGAATCCGACCCAAAGACTTCAAGTGCTGCCAAAAAGGGAAAAGGAACAGCCAAGCCACCGAGGGGAAAAGAAGATCGGGACCTAATGAAGTACAAATTCCAGGGAGTCCCCATTCAATCCCGAATCACTTCCCTTTGGAGGGATGTTTCAGATACCAACATCGGACAAGTCGATGTTGATGAGTTCACTCAGAGGGTTAGGATGAACCCAAAAACAACAAATGCTAAATCCATCAAGAGCAGTGGACTTGCCAAGGCCACAGGTTTCCCACTAGCCTTAGTGGCCCCAGAACTGGTAATGGTGTGTGTCAAGGCATATCAGTCCGACACTAGGACTATTGTGGACCACGAGGGGAATGTCCTCGCGGATATGTCTCCATTGGGTATTACCAAGACCTTCCACATTCCCACCTTCGAGAGCATGGAGGTCCCCACCAAGGAAGACTGTATCAGGGTGTGGGAACATGACCCATTGGATTGCAAGAGACTCATCAATCAGTGTTGGCTAAAGGACAAACGGGGTAGCACCGGGAAGATTCCCCAAGAGCTTTTCCGCAATGATTTTCACGAAGACTACCATGATCTGGTGACTCTACTTAGTCAAGGCATGGGCCTCCCTAGCGTAGTCTTCTTCCAAGAATGGATGTTCTACTTTATAGAGCAGATTCTCCGAGGGAAGGGCACCATCTTCTACTAGGGAGAAATAATCAGCGACTGCTTCCATGAGTAGTTCACCACAGTGAAGAAAACCAACCAGTTCTTCATGACGTCTTACTTGGTGTATTCCCTTGCTAATCAGAGGCGCTATCAGGGATTAACAATGATGCCCAGTGATCCATCAGGACCGGAGCTCAAGCCCTATGACAAATACCCCCAGTTGCAATTCAAGAACTTCAAAAGAAGCTACTGCAGGGTGAATGATGTATTCATTGCCCACATAATTAGGTTAGTAGGGGGGGATTTTCATAGGAGGATGTCCCACAGTGCCAGAGTCCTCCTCAGGCAGTATGCCTTCTGGTACATTCAGTTCCCCAGATTCACCTACATCCATGCTGAAGGCTTTTCGGATAAGCCAAATAAGCTGCCTCGATACCCAAACAACCGAATTATTCTCTTGGAGCTGACTCGACAACTGCGGCACATCCACAACCTCTTAGGCGAGAAACATCTGGCAAGCCCCGTCTATCCAATGAATCTGGGTCAGGGGATGTATAAAGTTCACACCTCCCAGTGTGCAGGATACTTCGAGAAGGAGCTGGCAGAGTATAACTTTGAGCAGTACACGGCGAGGCCACGGATGGATCCTTACTAGGGAGACATCACAAACCCCACCCTCTCCAAAATCCAAGAAAAGAAAGGATGTTGGCCAACAACTCCCCAAACCAAAGACTTATGTTCGCAAATCATCCAAGTTGGAACCTTCAAAGAAGAAAAGGAAAACAATAGGAGGCACAGAAACAGTTGTGATGCCCAAAGGTTCACCCCTCGGGATCGCCAATAAAAGATCCATCTTGTTTGGGTCTCCACCTATTGTCATCACTCCCACCACTCCACTTACCTCGATTCCAGCTCCAGCATCCTCCCCACCTGTGGTGGATATCTTTGTTCACCTTCCTCCTACTTCTCAAGGATTGTAGGTCATTCATGTGGATTCATCATCTGCCGGCACCTCACCATTGACCTCTCCTTCCATGTCTCCTTCCCTTCCTTCCATTCCCGCTGCCACAACGCCAATCCCAAGCCTTCTAGAGTCTTTGGCAAGGTACATGCAAAATGTGCCATCAGAGCTTTCAGGGATGCTCGCCAATCTGATAGTCCAGGCTGCGATAGCTCAAGCTATGGCCTCCACTCCAATGACATCACCCTCTACTGAATCACCAAGAATGAAAGCAACAATGCAGATATCAGATGAGCGGGAATGACAACAGCTAGAAGCTGAAAAGGCGCCAGAGTACGAAGAGTTTCGGGGCCTTGAGGATCCCCTATTTGAGTGTCAGAAGTTTGACAGGGTGACTTATGAGACTTCAAGCGATGATAGTGAGGGCAGTGAGGCCTGTGATGCTAAGCTGATCTGGGAATCAAATGATCCTGAGCTCAATGAAGAATGGGGGTGGCAGTTCAAGGAAATCGAGTACAAGGAAGCTGAAGATCGGCTTGCACAAGAGGAGACTATTGCTTCCAGAGATGGAAGGGGATAGGTCTCCAGCCAAGGAACATGGCCAGAATCTAGAGCATGATAAGGAAACCTTCTTCCGCGAGGACAAACAAATGGAAAGCCTAGGGAAATATCAGAATATTTCGAGTGAGGAAGAGGATGCTAAAAAGGAAGACTCTTTGAAAGGGCAGTCACACGCCGAGTCCCCCGCTAAACATGAAACATTCAAGCAAGTTCTTGATGAAGAGAAATAAGATACAGAAATGAGCAAAAGGTCTATCATCATCCGAACTGTTGGGATCGAAAAGGAGGACAGCGGAATGACAAGTGAAGGATCAGGAAAGGACTCCCAAATGCCTGATTGGCTGCAAAGGCAACTGAAGCCAAAGACTCCCACTTCAAAGGATCCCAAGGCAAGGCTAGAAGCCATCATGGCCAAGGTGCAAATCAGCACCCAAAAAGAGAAGAAGCCAAGGGTTAGGTCGAAGGTAACCATGGATGCCTTGGGATCGAGAGCGGTACAGTTAGCAACGCCAATGGTTGGAGAACAAGGCATAACCTACAACGTCTCCACCATTGATCTGGGAGTGGCCACAAAAGAGAAAAAGGTCGAACACCTCCAGGAGTCGGTCGCCACGATCGTACACCTCATCCAGCAAGACAAAAGCTCGAAAGATGAATTGAAGGAGCAGGTGGCTGATTTAACAGCTTACATCAAGTAGTGGTCATCTCCAGATGAGCAGCCTACAACCTCATCAGCCCTGCCTCAGCTGCTGTCCTAGGAACATATTAAGAAACTTGAAAAGAGATGGAACCTGGATAAAACCACAGAAAACTGGTTCCGTCAAGTTTTGGATATAGGGAATACAAGTATTAACGTAGTTGTTCGATCAGCAAATCGGTTCCTAGAGGTTCATAAAACTCTTGAGGACACGAGGAAAATCTGTGAAAAGTTCCTAGGGAAGTACGATGCAGCCTATCCGAAAATTGAGGCTATTCTCGCGTTACCAACTGATGTATGGGAGAAGGACTTGGCCCTCAAGGATGATGACCACTGGCTGGTGGATACCTGGAAGAGGGACTACAACCACAGGAAAAGGAGGCTGGAACAGGTTTTGGAGCGGATTGCTCCAGATATTGAGTGGGTGAGGGAATCCAGGGAGGAGTGTGCCCAGTACCTCAAACTGATGACGGGGTATGAGGTGCCTGCAATCGAGATCAATCTTGAGAACCTCAAGCCCCACTTCTTGAAGACCATGGAGGATGGGATGTCTGCTGAGGTCACCATTGAATTCATGTGTTTTGCAGCTCGAGCCTTCATGCAATCAGAGGCCTACAAGGAAAATAGCACCAAATATGAAGCGAAATGGGAGAAGCTCAACAACAACTCTCAAGAATGGAGTTATCAGATCCTAAAATCTGATATCATGGAGGTAGAAAAGCTCCAATCCCTGATCCTGAGCTTCATGGAATATGCAGCAGTAAAGAAGCAAGAAGGCAACCTAGTCATCAATGAACAATACCTTGAAGAATAGCTACAACAAAGGGTAAATAGCTAAAAGATAAATTTTCTACAGTGCTGTCACTAGATGACGAGATTGGGAAGAGACAAGATGTACTCTTAATTGTAATATATTTGGGGGTAGGTGAAACCCTAATGTAAAATGAATCTTGGCCACATAATAGAATCGAATCTTGGCCATTCATTTTGTTTTTGAAAACTATAAATGGGGCTCTCCTCCTCTCATTTTAGAGAGTTGAGTTGTAAAAAACTTGGTGCAGAGATTATCAATAGCAAATACAGTCATTTTTGGTGTATTTTATGAGTTTCTCAACAAGTTTCATGATTCTTCTCCCTTTTAGTTGTAGTTTGTTTTAAGTTACTCTGCTGTTCTAACATCTTTGGTTTAAGTTAAGTAGATTTAGTATGATATTTCTGATGTGGGAAATAATTCCTGTGTGTATGCTTTCCTTGTCCATACTTTTGGTCATTTACTGAGGGTAGATGACTGTGTAAAGTTAGTCTGGACTTTGATTCCATTGCTGCACATTGAAATTTATCTTCATTCATGCTTCCATAATGAGTGAATGATGAATATCTGCAGTCCCTAGAAGATAGCATAGATTTCATGATATTGTGAGAATTCTGGTTAAGTGAAATCCCGTTTAAGGAAACTGTCCACAACAAGAATCTCCATGATCACTGTTCATCGGTAGTTGCAGGTTTAGGAAACATCTTTCCTCTTCGCCCTTTCCCCTTTTTTCTTTTTTTAGAAATAGCTCATGTCAAGGTTCGTTGCACATTGTAAAGCCAAACTAAATGAAATACTAGAGTCCAAGACTACTGCTTGAACTTGTAGCAAAGCGTATAAATTCCAGATCTATAGGACTCTATTGGTTGACTCAATTTCCCTACAGCTTTAATTATGTAAGGCCACCTTGTGATTCCAACAAATCACATAAACAACTGAAATATTCCAAGCATCGTCATGACCTGACATCCGAGAGACCTTGGGATAGTGTTCTGCAATTTGATTGTGGAAGATTGTCTTTCAAGAGAGGTAATGCACCTACGCATTACCTATGTTGTGAAGTGTATAAAAACACCATCAATAGGTAGTTTATGGAAATTCACCCCTTTGGATTCTCTTGAGAATAAAGAGACTCATGAGTAGCGAATCCCCCTTCTCCATAGTTGTAAACACCCAAGGTTGGTAAAACCTATGTAAACACCATTGAGAATTTAAGTACACACTTCCTTTTATCCAAAGATGACTTGCAAACCACACACAACACTCAAACATAATCTGGAATATTCCATCAACACCATGAAATCCAAAAAAATCCTTCACAACAAATTTCACCTTGAAAAGGTGAAAATATGGTGTTTGTTTTCTTTCACTTCTAGGGTTTTGGACCTAAGACGGAAGAGACCAATTTTCTTGTCCTTTTCACTCAAGAACAAGCCCTTGAGATTTCAATAAAAAGGATATTAAATCTAACAAAGGGAATGTTCTAGGGGATTGAATGATGTCAAACGAGGGGTTCACGACCAAGTGTAAACTGAGAAAACAAGATGTAGGAAAACACAATGTGATATGCAAAGTGACCTAGAAAGATTAAAAAAATGCAATAAAAAGCTATGAGACTGAAAGTGTGCACCTGGAAGACTAAAGAAGATAGAATGGGGATCTGTATCACTAAAAAAAATGTTGTTTATGTTGACTAGGACTCATTCACCAAGCTGGGAAAATTAGTCCAATTTCTAAAAAAATGTGCAGAAATAGGTTGTAGCCAAAAGGGTACCCAAATCTACAAAAACCTTTGTCAGGCCTGTACAGTGGGACTCATTCTCCAATAGTGGTGAATCAATCTACTTCTACTTTTATAGAAGTTCTTAACTAGATTCTATGTCTCTCGGTCTGCTCTGCTCTTTTTGAATGGTTTCCAAATCCGAATCTACAAAACACTAGTTGGAGGTCTTCTCTTAGCTTCTCCAAGGTTGAATGGAAACTTTGAAAACTTTAGAGACTTGACAACTTTTCTCCATCTTTGCTCCTTGACAAATCTGCAACCTAGACCAACATATCACATACAAGAAGAGGGAAAAATGTTGTTGGGGTTAGAGAATAGGGGTTTGCCTTGGTCAAAACCCTTGTTGGTAATTAAATCTTGAAATGAAAGAAAATGTAAAGGGAGAATGATGAATGAACAAAAGATAATGTTGCAACTCACCAAATCCTAGCAATAAGGTGCTACAAATATGTAAATAATGGATCCAATGGATGAAGACTTGGAATCTTGCTTGATGTTGATAGATATTTGAATGAAGCACTTGCTTGAATGACAAAACCTATACCACAATTGTTATCTCTAAAACAACATGATGCAAGCCATCTTTGAAATGATGATTAATGCTTGAAGAATTCTTTTGAATGCTTGATAATTTTCCCGTGAATGCATTGAATGCTCTTGTGAACTCAATTTTCTATAAGGATGCATACTTGAATGCTTGGGGGGTAAAATGAGAGAAAGAACCTTGTATTTACATTGAATTATGCAAGAATTCCTAAAATTACAACACTACAAGATGACATCAGATCTAGGAGAATAAAATCCCACCAAAAATTTGATTTAAATTTGAATTTTAGTCACACGGGACTTATTCACCCAAGGTGGTGAATGAGTCCCATCACACATAATGTATGGGACCAAAAATCAAAAGTGTCTAGAAATATGTGAAACCTGCAACAGGGCCAAAAAAGACCTAGGTGAGACTCATTCACCCAAGGTGGCGAATCAACCAGACACTAAATTTGGGCCACACAAGCCAAGGACACCTAAATTATGATTGGTTACTGATTGGTGTCGAGATTATCCTCGAAAAGATATAATAAATGAGGCTTGTGGAATAAAAATAGCAAAAATTAAAGCATAAGAAAGCCCAATTATTAATGACAAGCCTAGAGGAATTTGAAAGTGTGTTACAAAACTTTACAACACTCCAAATAAGGCAAAATTAATGTTAATTAAATGATTGAAATTATGTTTATTATGCTTTGTTAATTGATAAAACCCTAGAAAAGTGTGAAAGTGTGTTACAACACTTTACAACACCTTTGCAAGGTACCATTAAAATACATTATTTCACAAGGGACCAACACCTAATGTGAATGTGTTATCCACATTACAACACTAAATCAAGACCAAATTAAGCCAAAATCCACAAGGAGGACCCAAACGAGTGCGATTAATGTCAAAGGACCCTTTTTTTGACACTAAATTTAGCCCCCACTTTAGTGAGAGGATGAACCTGCTTCAAACTCACACTAAAGTAGGAAAACATGCATCAAAGGGATTTCTAATGTACCAATGTTAGCAAGATGAGATGAAAATGATCAAGAGGGATGATCAAGCCCCCCAAGATCAAGATCCCATTGGAAACCAACATAAGCACAAAGGAACACACATGAAAATGATATAAAGAATAATGACAAGGCCAATCATACACTACCAAAGATGAAAAAGGAGAAAATAAATAAAATATAGATTCAGATCAAGCTTCGACCATTTAACCATCCCGATGTGGATCAGATCTAGACTATTTTTCCAAAAAAATGCATACTCACTCTGAGGTGACAAAACTCTTGGCTGTCCACCGGGTGAGAAGTCCTAAAAGGTGAGAAACATACACTCATGGTTGGTATGTACTCACACGCACATGAAAGTGGCTATGAGGAAAGTCATGGCTTAGATTAGGCTTCTCGCGTAACCATACAACCATTATACCTCCTGATTAATTTAATAAGGCACCACACAAAATGATTTTCGAGCTTCATGAGACAACAAAAACTTGGTATGCTTGGAGCTCATGAATAAACAAGATGGTTGTACATGCACACAAGCTATGTTATGCAAGGTGGCCATATAATTACAAATGAAAATGTAAAAATAGGAAATGTTCAAAGGATTCTTGCTTAGTTCATGCGAGGTATTAACTTAGGGAACACTATGCCTAATGTCTCCAAGAGAAGACCAATCAAAGAATAAAAGATTCACAACTTAGGGAATGTAGTCTGTCACACCAAGCCACCAAGAGGAATATAATATGATAAGAGAGATCATTCTCATGAAGGAAATTACACTGAATGTCATGCACAAAGCAAGAAAAGCATCATATGGAGCAAGAAGGCTTCACTAAGAACCATGAAAAGGGAAAATGAAAAAGAATAATGCCAATGTATTTCCCCACTTTAAAGAAATTGCTAAACACTATACTGTGAGAAATTACTTTAAATTAGCAAAAGATAAATACAAACAAGAAGAAATACATGAGAGCCAACATGGAAAGCTCTATGCCAAGTCATATGTTTCCAAGTAAAGCTACGTGATGCGAGAGAAAAAGAAAAGAGAGGGGTTACCCCCAAAATGAAAACACCAAACACATAAGGGATCTATGGATTTGGGGTAAGTATGTTCTTTGCTACAATGTTTTTAGAGAGCTTGGAAATTTCATCATCCCCCAAATACACATAGAACTAGAAGAATGGCACAAAGAGAGTGAAAAAAAAACCTTGTGGGTCAACATGGAAGATACATAGGGTTTATCGATGCCTTGCATCATCCTCAAAAGGAAAACAAAAGAAAAAGAATAAAGGTGAAAATGAAAAGGAAAAATAAATCCATTTGGGTCAACATGAAGGTGACATGAATGTATCGATGCCTTGCGTCATCCCCAAAAGGAAAACATGAGAGAAAGATAAAGATGAAAAGCGAAAGAGATGCACAATATAGAGAAGAATGAAGGTGCAAATAGAGGAACACCACAAAGAGAGAGAAAACATAACATCACGGGGGATCACATCATGCACATGCAATCACACAAAAGAAAATGAAAAAAGAAATAATGCAAAGAAATATAAAGGAATATAAAGGAAAATGCAAGTCAACCTATGAGCAAGTCATCCACCTCCCAATCACGTTTTGTGTACACCAAAGGTGGGAAAGTAGCCAGAGGGACAAGAGCAAGTGCCGAACTAGGAGAAGCACCAAGTTGAATAATCTTTATAGATGATTTGTCATTTCAGTTCATGGAAGAGGAAAACAATGTATTCATTTCATCATGTACCTCTTTGTCGATTTTGGAAACCTTGTCATCATCATCTAAGTTGATCACAATAGGAGATCAAAGGATAATGTCCATAGAAGAGTTCAAATATTTTTGTGGAAGATTCATTGAATTTTCTTGCTTTGGTTAGGGAGGAGGGTCATCATGCATTGCTTCAATCAAGTTTGGATCTTGATTTTATTTGTTTAACTCATCATGTAACTTGTGAGCAAGGGCAAAAAGTCTATGTATATGATCCCTAGCACCTCTATTTATTTTAGTTTTATTTTCAAGTTGCATAGGAGAGGGTTGATCAACCATAGGTTTCTTTTCTTCCCTAAGGGGAGGAATGAAAGGAATCACATGGGGTTTTTCAAGAGCTTTCTATTTGACTTTGTAAACTTGCTTTATTCTGGGAGGTTGGTGGGGTTGGTTTCATTGTTTCTTGGTTGCTTGTAAGAGGTAGGTGAGGTTTCTATTTTAGGTTGGTCTTGATTTTTTTGGTCTTGTTTAGGTTCAAGCATGGTTTTTTCAAGGATGGTAGTCATGGAGGTGGAGGGGGACATGTTGCAGAGAGATAGTTCTACTATCTTCTTTGCCTAAAACTTTTGATAGGACAAGAAAAATAAGTCTTCTCGTGGCTTTATAGGTTCCACGGGTTCAAGACAAAAGGAATCTAGGGAAAAGTTTCCTTTAGATGACAAGGGGTTAAAGCCACTATGGTGAACATTGAATATCTCATTGTCAATGAAAAAAATTTAAGCATTTATGCACAACCGAAGGGATAACTTTCATGGAGCGAAGCCATGGGTGGCGTAGCTTCACACAAAATTGGTCTGACAACAGGATGATGGAGAATGTAACATCTAATGTTTTTGTTACTATTTGCAATGGTAAGGTGATCGATCCAATTGTAGGGCACACAAAACCATTGCGTGCCTTGATCTATGCTTTGAATTTATCATATTCGACTTGATAGAGCTCATGCAAAAGTATAAATTCCTTGGTGATCAATCACATTCTCTCCATAGGAAGGATCTATTAGTATCCCATTAGTGGGCTTGTCACAGATACGACCGACTATGTAAAGAGGACAATCGAGCGAGTGTTTAAGTATATCCTTAGAGGAGAAAGCAATATCAAGAGGACTCTTAGTTTGGCCCTTACGAGGGATGATGTTTATCACCCCTATCATTTCATCTATAGGATTGAAATTTATAGTATTAGTTAGAACAAAATCATTATTTTCATCATCTGTATCAACATTCATTACATAAGTCTTTGGAGTTTCACTAGCTTTGACAAATGAAATATTATGTTTTAGCATGGGATTGGTGAAAATTTGCAAGATTTGGTTTGGAGGATCAATGAACTTATTGCCTTGATCACCGGTACCCACAACAAATAGACAACCGAAATCAATGAGGTCTTGCAAAAGATGTTTAAGACGCTTGCAATGTTTTGTGTCATGTCAAGTATGTTGATGATAGTGACAATAAGTATTTGATTTAAAGCTTAGAGATAAAGACTTATTAGGGTCAAGTGTTTTGATACGAGATAAGGTAATCATTTTTTGGTTTAGAAGTTGGGACATGGTATTATGAAGGGTATTGAGTAAGGGAGTGAATTGTATTTTTGGATCTCCATAGCTAAAGGGTATCGAGGCTTTGACACCAACTATTGGTTATTGACATTTTGAATTGGTTGTTGAGGGGGGTTGAATTGAAGGAACCCTTTATTTGGATTTATAAAAGGTTGGGAATTTTTTTGGTGCACATGCTCAAATCTCTCATTTTGACTAGGAGTGGAATTTGTATCTCGAATACAAACAAAAGTTTGGGAGGGAAGTACACAATTGCATGAAGGATGAGAATTTCATCATGGTAAGTTTTTCTTGGATCTTAGTTTGCAAATTTTCTATAAACATCTTTTGAAGGTGTGGGTCAAGGATCTCAATATCGAATTGGGAATAAAGCGATCGATATCGTGAGATAAAGTCAGTTATCTTTTCATCCTACTTTTGATTACATCTCATCAAGTCAGCCAAGGTCATCTTGGGAGTCATATGCACTTGGAAATGGTTTATAATTTCTTCAACAAGTTCATCGAATGAATGAATCGAGTTATTTGGTAAAGAACAGAACCACTCCAAGGCGGTATCTTTTAAGGTCCTAGGAAAGAGCTTTGCCAATAGTCTATCATCAAGGACAAAGTCACTACATAAGGCAATGCAGGCATTAACATGGTTATAAGGATCTCTCTTCCCTCCATATTTCTCAAATCTAGGCACCTCTACACTTTGTGGCATCGGTGTTTGTAATATGTCCAAGGATAATGGACTAATTTTGACATAATATGTGGGTGTGCCATTTTGATTTTGGTTGATGGTAGAAACTTGCTTTTGAAGGGATGACACGGTTTGGAAAGTTGATTTATGAGGGGGTCATTTCTTGTGTTATGAGATGGAAGTGAAAGTGGTGATGGAGTGTATGTGTTTGTGGGAAAAGTGAATGAAATGATTCTAGGTGGTAAGGTAGGAGATATGACTTGTGATGCCACATAGGAATTGGGGATGCTAGCTGGAATACCCAGGAAAGGTATCATGTTACTAACTTGTTGCATTGTTGTTGTGACTTGAGGAGGGGTGTAGGTAGGGATTGAGGCTATTGTTGTGGGAGGAGGAATTTGAGTTCATCCTTGGCTTGGAAAATCATCTGTGGGTAAAGGACAACTAGTGGTTGAGGGAAGATGCTTGCCAAATATGTGCACTATTTTCTTCACAAGGTCAAGGCCATCTTCACTTTCAAGCATACAATGAATGTTTTCTATTGTAGGAATTGTAGTAGTTGAAATGTTTTCAAGGATTATTTGATGCTGTAATTTTACTAGGTCCTCATGAATCAGGATTATGTTTTCTTGTGGGATTATATTATTCTTTGGTTAAACTAGCATGCTACTTGAAGGGAAAGAGTTACTAAAGGTGTTATCCATTCGTAGTGTACTAGTGTAAATACTAGGAGTGGAAGCTATAGATAACCCAAGATCCACAAAGATTGTGCTATTGCGGGATGACATGAGTTTAAAACTTCTTTGCACTATGGTATTAGCAAAAGGACACCAAACACTCATGCAAAGGCTACTAAATGCGAGGTGAGTGAAAATTCAATGTAAACTAATGAGAATTAAATGCTTATATTTGAAATTTTGGAAAGTAAAACTGAAATGCAGAAGCAACAAATATAAACCCAGAAAATGAACTCTGAATGCCAAAAATTACAGTGAAAAATATGTAATGGGAATGATTCACCCAAGGTGGCGAATGAGTCTAGGTACTACTACTTTTGAAAATTCTCAAAAAAATTATGTTGGATTTTATGATTTTTATGTTTTCTGATGTAGATTTGAGATGCAAATGCAGAATTTGATTGATTTTTAATGAAATTGAGTGCAATAATGCAAGCTAAATGAGCTTTTCACTAATGCAAAAATTGAAACCCTAGAATGCAAATTAACTTTAATGCAAAATCTAATGCAATGTTAATGCAAGCTAAATATAGGATGTAAATGCACTCCAAATAATAATTATAATGTTGTAAATGCAGGTTCACCAAAATTAAAAAGTGAATATGGTGGTTGTTTTCTTTCACTTCTAGGGGTTTGGACCTAAGAGGAAAGAGATGAATTTTCTTATCCTTTTCACTCAAGAACGAGCCCTTGAGATTTCAATGCAAAGGAGAGTGAAATATAACAAAGGCAATGTTCAAGGGGATTGAATGATGTCAAACGAGGGGTTCACCACCAAGTGTAAACTTGGAAAAAATATGTAGGAAAACATAGTGTGATATGCAAAATGAAATAGAAAGATGAGCAAAATGTAATAAAAATCTATGAGATTGAAAGTGTGCACCTGGAAGACTGAAGAAGGAAAAATGGGGATTTGGATCACTAAAAAATATGCTATTTATATTGACTGGGACTCATTCGCCAAGTTGGGTGAATCAGTCCAGTTTCTAGCAAAATGTGTGAAAACATGTTTCAGCCAAAAGGGTATCCAAATCTACAAAAACCTCTACTAGGCCTATATAGTGAGAATCATTCACCAATAGTGGTGAATAAGTCCACTTATGCTTTACTAAAAGTTTTGAATTGGATTCTATGTCTCTCGGTCTACTCTACTCTTTTTGAATGGTTTCCAGATCTGAATCTACAAAAAACCACTTGTAGGTCTTCTCCAAGCTTCTCCAAGGTTGAACGACAACTTTCACAACTTTATAGACTTGACAAATTTTCTCCAACTTTGCTCCTTGAAAAATCTACAACCTAGAACTATAAATCACATACAAGAAGAGGGGAAAATATTGTGGGGGTTAGAGAATATGGGTTTTCCTTGGTCAAACCCCTTGTTGGTAATTAAACCTTGAAATGAAAGAAAATGTAAAGTGAGCATGATGAATGATCAAAAGATAAATTTTCAACTCACCAAATCCTAGTAATAATGTGTTTCAAACATGTAAATAATGACTCCAATGGAGGTAGACTTGGAATCTTGCTTGATGTTGATAGATCTTTAAATGAAGCACTTGCTTAAATCAAAAACCCTACACCACAATTGTTAGCTCTAAAACATGATGCAAGCCATCTTTGACATGATGATTGATGCTTGAAGAATGCTCTTGAATACTTGATAATTGTGAGCATGTTAAATCCTCAAATTAGCTATAAACTCCAACACTCATTAGCATAGTGAGTTCAAGACTAAGAAAACAAACCAATGCTCCTATGAAATAATGCATTACACCTCATAAACAAAATAAAAAAATAAACTAATTGAAAGCATAAAAGAAGCACAATGCATACCTATTCCATATTCGATTGGTGCTATTCTTTGTGTGGAAAGCAGACCTTTCTCAACCCTTGATAAGCTAAATGATGTTAAAAAAGAGATAATATTAACTCAAGTTGCCTATAGTAAGATTGCTCCAATGTTCGATGTAAATGATGAAGGAAAGCCTTGGATTTATAGGTGAGATTGAGG
This sequence comes from Sequoiadendron giganteum, assembly GCA_007115665.2. Lineage (NCBI taxonomy): Eukaryota > Viridiplantae > Streptophyta > Pinopsida > Cupressales > Cupressaceae > Sequoiadendron > Sequoiadendron giganteum. The sequence continues at coordinate 290,995,348 of CM021100.1, forward strand.
AGAGAAGAGGCAAAGTGATAGGGAGGTGTTGGAGGAATCAATTAACTATGATTCCTGCTCTAGGTCTTGTTTGCAAGACCTTCTTGGTGTCTTACTTCTCCACCTTAACCTATAGGAAATTCTTGTTGTCTAAGTTCCCCTGGTTCTCCTTGCCAACCCCACTACCATTTCAATTAATCTAACCAAGACAATCTTGGTGCCTTCTTTGTAACTCTTCCCTTAGACCTCAATCCAACCTAAAGGCCAACCTACTCCCAATACTAGATTTCATCCTTGTAGGGGTGAGGAGAGGTTTTGACAAGTTCGCAACATCCCTTGATGGTTCTTGAGGGTCCTCCTACCTTCATTTTCCCATCGCTTCCACCAAACCCTCATTTAGGGTTAAAAAGGCTACTAGCCCTAGTAGCCCCAATTAGGCCTCCATCTCCGAGAAGTTAGGCCCGTTCTCTAAAATTGTTCAAAGAACCTAGAATCTTCCCTTGGGATTCCTGGTCCTTATGCCCATCCCTCAAAGATTCTAGAGGTCTTAACCCTCAGTTGTCCGAACGTAGGCCTAAACCATAATTTGGAAAAATTAGGTCTTTGTTAAGCCATTTTCCTGTCCTTCTTGCAATTTTTAGAGACTTCTATCATCAGACGGATAGAGGGAGTTTCCTCCTGCATCCCATTCCTTGGCAAGACACTTACCTACCTTCTCCACACTATGGTTTTCTAGGAGATGAATACCCTTGCAATACAAGTGCTCTGCACTTCCTGTCTTCTCTAGCTTGACATTGTCTAGCTCGCCTAGAAGAAGACTTTAACAGTGTCTCCTATACTACCTAAGACTCCTAACCCTATTGTACATACAACCATGGAGCCTAGTCCCAATTCCCAAAGGTCTGCACACTGGGTACAGAGGTAAGGTGAACTAGATCTCCACTCTTCTATAAGTTACTTGTCAGAATAGAAAATGCAAAACAACAAAACCTAACACTAAACAATATTGAAAACAAATAACCTATCTACTTCTTGTCACTCAAACTTCAACGAACAACTACTCTACCTCTTGCAAACACTAAGATGTCACCATTAATCCATAGAAACACTAATGCAACTCCAAAAACCAGAAATCCACACACTAATCACTGTTTTTCATAATTTAGAAATGTTAAACAATAACAAAATCCTTTCCAACCTCAATTCCATCTCGAGGTTCTCCTTAAATATGGCCTCCAAATCAATTAAGCTCGGCCTTAACCACTCCTTGGCCGCTTTTGTTATAACCTTATTGTTGGCAAAGTTGCAAAATGGGACATTTTGCAACTTCTTGCCAATTATCCTAGAAACTTAGCAAATGGATTCCAAATCTCTTGAAACCTTCCTCACATCAATCTAATGATCAAATTTAGTCATATGCTATCACATCTACTCATTGAACTTCTTTGAAGCATATCAAAACAAACAACCCTAGACTAGTTTCTCTAGTGTTTCCTAGTGTTTCCTAGGTGCTCCTGCACCATTCTCCCCCTCTGCACAAACTCTAAGGCATGTGAGGAGAGATCAGTGATTCATCAATGCCCTACTTCTTGAACTAAGCTTCATCCACCCATGTAGCTTTAGACTCTGATTTGTCGTTCCACTTGATGAGATGCTCCTTGAACACCTTATGCCTAGTAGACTTTTGCACTCTTGATTCCACAATCTTCTCTGCTTGTAGCTTGGCTTGAGGAGGTAAGACTTTGTTACTCACATCCTTCAAGACATCCATATTAGTCTGATCCATGTTAGTGACTATCCCCTTATATCTGATCAGATCAGCCACATTGAACACTGGAGAGATGCCTAAATTTGTAGGTAACTCCACCTTGTAGGAATTCTTCCCATATTTGGATAACACCTTGCATGGTCCCACTCTTTTCATTTGCAATTTGGTTGATGTTCCCTTCTACAATCTAGATTTGTTGAGGTGAACCATAACATAGTATCCTACTACAAATTGGAGATCCTTCCTACACAGATCCACCTTAGCTTCCAGCTTGTGTGTTGCCTTTGTAATTGTCTTTTTCACTTGCTCCTATATCTCCTTCATGGTTTGAGAGAAATAATATGCATGTCCACTCCTATGCTCCATAGTTCCTAGATCCCTAAGCTCACACACACCTCTTGGGTGCATTCCATACACAATTTCAAAAGGACTCTTCCCTATGGTTCGGTTCACACTGTCACTGTAGGAATATTCAGCCTGAGATATAAACAAGTCCTGTGTCTGTCCATACTCCTTGGTGAGGCATCTTAGCAGGTTACCTAACAACCTATTAACCACCTCTATTTGACCATTGGTTTGAGGATGGTAAGCTGATCCAAAAGACAGGTTGGTTCTTAATCTGCTCCATAGAGTCTTCCAAAAATGACTCATGAACTTCACATCCCTGTCTAATACAATACTCAATGGTAAGCCATGGATCCTTACAATTTCTTTGAAGAAAAGGTGAGCAATATAGCTAGCATCATGGGTGGTCTTGCAAGGAATAAAGTGGCTCATCTTACTGAACCTATCTACCACCACATAGACACTATCAAACCTTGTCTTAGTCTTAGGGAGTCCTACAACAAAATCCATGCTAACACACTCCCATGGTCTGTTGGGAATGGGTAGAGGTTGATACAAACTTGCATTACTAGCTCCCCCTTTTGCTTTCATACACACTACACACTGCTCTACATACCTCCTAACATCCCTTGGCAACTTAGGCCAATAGTAGAACCTCTGCACTAGTTCCATTGACTTATTGATGCCAAAATGTCCACTAAGACTTCCATTATGCTTCTCTTGGATAAGATTCTCTCCCATTGATCCTCTTGGAACACATAACTGGTTCCCCTTGAATAACAATCCACTTTGCAATGTATACTCTAAATATTGATTATGAAAGTGATTCTCAAAGTCAAAACATACCTTGTATGCCTCTGAGAAATCTTCATCTTCTCCATAGAGATCCTTGAAACTCTCTATTCCAATGCTCTTTATCTGTATCTCTTGCACTGTCAACAATCTCCTGCTTAGTGCATCTACTATCTTGTTCAACTGTCCCTTCTTGTCCTTGATGGTGAAAGTAAAAGCTTGGATGTATTCCATCCACTTCAAATGTCTATTACTCAACTTCTCTTGAGTGTTGATATAGCTCAGTGCCTGATTGTCAGTAAAGATGACAAACTCTTTGGGTAGAAGATAATGCCTCCACTTCCTAAGTGACTGTACTAAAGCATAAATTTCTAGGTCATAAGTAGAATACTTCTTCTTAGCTTCATTGAGATTTTCACTAAAGAAAGCTATAGGCCTGCCTTCTTGACTTAGCACTCCTCCTACTGCAGTTCCACTAGCATCACATTCCACAGTAAACAACTTATCAAAAGTAGGCAACAATAAGATAGGTTGGGTTGCCACTTCTTGTTTCAGTTTCTCAAAACCTTTCTCAACTTCTTGAGTCCACTTAAACTTAGTCTTTAAGCCACCTTTTATTGTATCTAGGACCGGTGCACATATGCCACTAAAGTTCCTGATGAATTTCCTATAAAATTGAGCCAATCCATGAAAACATCTTACCTCTGTCCCTGTGCTTGGTGTAGGCCAGTTTAGGATAGCTTCTACCTTTCTTGGGTCCATCTGCAATGAACCTTGTGAAACTACAAACCCCAAATACACAAGCTCATGTTTAAAGAACTCACACTTCTCTAGGTTCATGGCCAACTTCTCCTCTTGCAACCTTCTAAGAACCATCTCCACATGTTTTAGATGTTCTTCTACTATCTTGCTAAAAATGAGTATATCATCAAGATATACCACTACAAATACCCCTGTAAAGTCCTTGAGCACTTCATTCATGAGCCTCATGAATGTGCTAGGGGAATTAGAGAGGACAAATGGCATAACTCTCCATTCATACAACTCATCAGTTGTCTTAAATGTTGTCTTCCACTCATCTCCATCCTTAATTCTTATCTGATGGTATCCACTTTTGAGGTCCAACTTGGTGTAGTACTGAGCTCCTCCAAGACAATCCATCAAGTCCTCAATCCTAGGAATAGGGAACCTATACCTAATTTTGATTCTATTTATAGCTCTAGAATCAGTGCATAATCTCCACTTACCACCTTTCTTGGTTGTTAAGACCACTGGTACTGCACATGGACTGATACCCTTCCTAATGAGTTCTTGGTCTAACAACTCCTACACTTGCCTAGCTACCTCTAAATTCTGATCTGGTGTAAGCTTGTAAGATGCTTTGTTTGGTAATGAAGCTCCTGGTATGAAGCCAATCTGATGACTAATGGCTCTCCTTGGAGGTAAGGTTGCTGGTGCATCATCACTCACTATATCCTTATACTTCTCAAGCAACTTCTGGACTGCTTCTGGTATGACTGTCTTTTTAGCCTTGTCTTCTTCCTTGGGTTGCACCATAACCACATATCCTTCACCTCCTTGATGTAGAGTGTTAAGAAACTCCTTGACACTACTCAATAAGACACTTGGGGTCTTTGACTGTCCTTCTTCCTCACCTGACAATGACTGCAACTTGAATGCTTTTCCATCCTTCATGAATGAGATTGTATTTGCCTTTCCATCATAGATGGCACTTCTATCATACTGCCATGGCCTGCCCAATAGAAGATGGCATGCATCCATGGGTAACACATCACAAATCAACTAATCCTTGTATCCTCCAATGGAAAACTCCACCATTGTCTGTTCATTGACAAGAACACTTCGCCCTTTGTTCAACCATGTCACCTTGTAAGGGTTAGTGTGGGGTACCTTTTCCAACTTCAATTTCATCATTGCCTCCTCTGAGATTATCTTCTTTTCTTTAGCTCTTCCTTGACCGGTTGTCTGATCAAAACTCTTCTAAACATCAGGTTCTCCCTCATTTCTGATTCAATGTGACTAACCTTTGGTGATTTGGTGCTCATGGTGTCCTCTTGTGCATATGTCACTCTCTTCTCAGTATTTGATGAAGATGTCTTCTCTAGGCACCTATAAGCTAGATGACCTACCTGACCACAGTTGTAGCACTTCATACTACCAAAGTATGAATTACTTCTTCCTGCTCCTCTTCCTTTATTTGGACCTCCTTGAGATCCTCTAGAAGGTGTCTCACTTCCATGCTTTGTGAGTTTAGACTCTCCTTGGTTCCTTTGTTCAGCCCCTCTACCTTGGTAGCCACCTCTATGTCCTCTTTGATCTTTACCTTTACCTCTTCTCTTTGAGGCCTGGTCTTGCTTCCTCTTACTTATTTCCTCAATCTTAATAGCCAATTGATAACACTGGTGTACTATCTTGGGACTTAGAAGATTCATCTCCTCTTGAATATTCCACTTCAAACCATTAAGCTACCTAGCCACCTTAAGGTTTTCATCTTCAGTCACATTAGACCTCATGCAAAGTTTTTGAAACTCCTCAGTGTATGAACTCACATCTTGGTCTCTTTGTCTTAAGGTCTATCTCTTCTTATGCAATTGGATTTCATAATCATCTGGCATATATGCTTCTCTTACTTTGGCAATCATTCCATTCCAAGTAGAGATAGGCTTCTTGCCTTCCTTTTCCCTCTCTGTCTGAATGAATTTCCACCATGTCAATGTTGATCCTCTTAATCTTGACTTAGCCACCTTTACCTTTTGTGCTTCACTAATTCCATCACACTCAAAGTGGTTCTCCATACCTTCAATCCATTCCATAACTAGTTATGCATCCATTCTTCCTGTGAAGATGGGAATACTTTCTAATGCTTTGCCACTTAGTGCCTTCAATGCCTTGAGAAAGGGTTCCTCTTTCAGTGAGGGGTTAGGGTCTGGTTCTAATTCTTCTTCAACCTGATCCTTACCCTTGTCTCTAACCATAGATAACTGAACTCTCATCTTGCTTGCAGCTTCTACTACCTCTTCTAGCTTTTGCTTCATCTTTTCCACAACTTCTTCAAGTTGTCTATTCTTTTCTTGTTGTTCTATCAAATCTCTTTCCAATTCTACATTGGTCACCATGGTGCTTTCCCCTATGGATTCACCACTCTCTGACATTCACTCCACAATTCCCAAATCTTTTAATGGCTCTGATACCAATATGATAGGGAGGTGTTGGAGGAATCAATTAACTATGATTCATGCTCTAGGTCTTGTTTGCAAAACCTTCTTGGTGTCTTACTTCTCCACCTTAACCTATAGGAAATTCTTGTTGTCTAAGGTCCCCTGGTTCTCCTTGCCATCCCCACTACCATTTCAATTCATCTAACCAAGATTATCTTGGTGCCTTCTTTGTAACTCTTCCCTTAGCCCTTAATCCAACCTAAAGGGCAACCTACTCCCAATGCTAGATTTCATCCTTGTAGGGGTGAGGAGAGGTTTTGACAGGTTCACAACATCCCTTGATGGTTCTTGAGGGTCCTCCTACCTTCATTTTCCCATCGCTTCCACCAAACCCTCATTTAGGGTTAAAAAGGCTACTAGCCCTAGGAGCCCCAATTAGGCCTCCATCTCCGAGAAGTCAGGCCTGTTCTCTAAAATTGTTCGAAGGACCTAGAATCTTTCCTTGGGATTCTTGGTCCTTATGCCCATCCCTCAAAGATTCTAGAGGTCTTAACCCTCAGTTGTCCATACGTAGGCCTAAACCATAATTTGGCAAAATTAGGTCTTTGTTAAGCCATTTTCCTGTCCTTCTTGCAATTGTTAGAGATTTCTATCATCAGATGGATAGAGGGATTTTCCTCCTACATACCATGCCTTGGCAAGACACTTACCTGTCCTCTCCACACCGTGGTTTTCTAGGAGATGAATACCCCTACAACACAAGTGCTCTACACTTCTTGTCTTCTCTAGCCGAACATTGTCTAGCTCGTCTAGAGAAAGACTTTAACAGTGTTTCCTATACTACCTAAGACTCCTAACCCTACTATACATACAACCATGGAGCCTAGTCCCAATTCCCAAAGGTCTGCACACTGGGTATAGAGGGAAGGTGAACTAGATCTCCATTCTTCTATAAGTTACTTGTCAGAACAGAAAATGCAAAACAACAAAACTTAACACTAAACAATATTGAAAACGAATAACCTATCTACTTCTTATCACTCAAACTTCAAGGAAAAACTTCTCTACCTCCTGTAAACACTAAGATGTCACCATTAATCCATAGAAACACTAATGCAACTCCAAAAACCAGAAATCCACACACTAATCACTGTTTTTCATAATTTAGAAATGTTAAACAATAACAAAATCCTTTCCAACCTCAATTCCATCTCAAGGTTCTCCTTAAATATGGCCTCCAAATCAGTTAAGCTCGGCCTTAACAACTCCTTGGCCGCTTGTGTTATAACCTTATTGTTGGCAAAGTTGCAAAATGGGACATTTTGCAACTTCTTGCCAATTATCCTAGAAACTTAGCAAATGGATTCCAAATCTCTTGAAACCTTCCTAACATCAATCTAATGATCAAATTTAGTCCAAAGCTATCACATCTACTCATTGGTCAACATGACCTTCTTTGAAGCATATCAAAACAAACAACCCTAGACTAGTTTCTCTAGTGTTTCCTAGTGTTTCCTAGGTGCTCCAGCACCACAAAGTTGAGGAATGTGGGACTAATCCTCAACCAATAGGAAGGAGCCACTTGTCACCATGTGAATGGGCCAAGGTTGTGAAAGTTTTGGTCAATTTGCCAATAAATGACATTAGGTGGCCTTTTCAAATTTGAAATTTGACTTGTTGGAGGGAGAAGAAGGGGTCTTAATTTAAAAGTGGGGGACATGTAAGAGTGGAATTAATGCTATGTTGGAAGGGGCAAGTCATTTGAGAGGGAAATTCAAATTGGAGAAATATTCCCTAGAGATGCCATGTGAGGGAAATTAGAAGATTTAATAAATCAATTAAATGATTTATTTGTGCAAGTGGGAAAAGATAGAGGATGTGACTTGCATCAAGATTAACATTAATCATGATTTAGTTAACTTAAGAGGGGATTAGGTGATTGTGACATTTTGAATTAGAATTTTGGATTAAAATAAATCAAAATGAGAGGAAATAATGGATATTGGCCATTTAATTAAATACATTTTATTTAATTAAATGAAGAAACTTTAGGAGATAATCAAATAAAAATGATTTATTTAATTAAGGATAATATGATTAAATATGATGTTAATTTTGCATGTCTACATTTTTCCCCTCTTTAAAGCAATGTACCTGTTGCATTGGTTCAAAGAATGATTCCACCAACATCGAAATTAATTTTTTATCTAATTTTTTCAAATGCCCCAACAAAAATAAGTATGTTAGGACATTGCCCCCTCGAGAGATTGAGCGAAAAGATTCGATTTGAGGTTGATCTCATGACAAAGAGGTTCAAAATGTATGTATGGATGGTTATGACTAACTGATCTATATGATAATGATGATGTAAATGAGATGTTTTTAAGATGCTTATAATAACAAATCTATATTATCCTAAACAACTTAGATGATGATGCAAATGAGATGGATGAGATGGATGATGTTTTCCTATGATGATATGATGTGATTATGCAGAATGAGAGTGTAGATGCATTATGGATGCATTATGTTAGGGTGAAATATGATAGAAGAATGAGAGGGATCAACCCTTGAATCCAAGAAGATGCAAAAGTCCAACAAGTCCACTTTTAAGAGACGATGTATTGCTTATCTAGGGATGGGAGAGATAAAGAGCATAAATTTCCTTATGTTTGATAACACACATAGGTATGATGCATCAAGATATAAAGAATCAGGATGGCATTGCACCTAGTGTGATGGAATTTGACTCGTCAAATAGATAGGATTACTCTTGTTCACACTTGACAAACAAAACCTTATTCAGAGTGTAGTTCAGATATTCTAGATATTTCAGACCAAAACATAAAAAGGAAAGCCTTCTTATGTGGTCAACAAGACACCTAAAACATCTTCCCTACAAAAAAAACAAAGCACACATGACGAAGTTATTTTACAAGAACATCCAACAAGCACAGTAGATAAAAATATAATGATCATTTCCCCATTCCTTTCTCTCTAAATATTTTTGTTTAGACATCATTGAGAGGTCCTTGGAATGAGTGCAAAATAAGATAAGTCTAAAAGACCAAGATAAAGTAAACAAACAAGCTAATGTTCTTCGTACGGCTAGCCAAAGCTAGACTAAGGTGATACCTCATGCTAATGTCCATCGTAGGAAGGTCGTATTCCTAGGAAATGTTGTGATCAGGGTTTTGATGAGATTGATTGGATGATAAGCTATTGATACTCCGAGTTGACCAACTTGCTTGCTTACTGACCTAGACCTAAGACTTTGATGATTAGGTGTTCACTTTTGAACCTGCTAGACTTTCTTCTGATTGCTTCACCAAAGGATGAAGACAACGATGATTTATTATGAGTGATGATTATTATGGGTGAAAGTGAGATGAGACAGGTGCACCATTTTGGTTTTTTTCAAATATTTGGATGTTTTTGATGTTTTGAGGCTATTTTTTGAATTTTGAGATGTAAATGTTTTTGGTATTTTGAGATTTTGACCAAGAGACTAACTTAAATACCTATACATGCAGAGACCACGTAGTTCGATTGATGACAAACTTGACTCAATGATAAGATAGAAGGGAAAACAGATTGCCATTGTGACGAACGCCTAAAGGATTGACCTAGGGTGTGAAATAAATGGGTAAATGGATTGCCATTGCGACGAATACCTAAAGGACTAGCCTAAAATGTCTTGGGGGATGATCAAAGATCAACCTTGCCTACATTCAAGCTCAGAGATGATGTTGTTCAACTGACATGTTTTTGACTTCTTCGACATGTTTTAGATTTTGAATGATTTGGATGTTTTTTTGGATTTTTGGTTTTCTGAATGTTTTTGAATTATTTATGTTTAAGAAATATCACAAGAATATACACAAATCCAATCTAATGCGGGAATAGGAACATGCCCCCAGTGTGATGCGATAGACTACTTTGATACAGGTAGGACAAACTGACCTTGGGAATATGCCAAGTAGTACTATGGTGGAACATGATACGAGCACAAGATCATGCTATGGTACAGATGTGAATGAATGGTGGAAGGATGGATGGAATGTAACGGATAAGTGAGTGTGCAGAATGGGCCATGAAGATACTGGTGGATGGAGAGTGCTTTATTTACGCTTGCCACTTGTTTTCCAGGTTTTCACCAAGGTACTTGTCCAAAGTGCCACCGAAGTGGTTTTCACTAGAGGATGATTATTTTCTTTACTGTTTTCAATCATTTTTTTTATTTTTTGGGATTTTTGTATTTTTGATTTTTTTGCTGTCACCAAGATGCCTGTTTGCCAGGTTTTCATCAGGGTGACCATTTTTTCAGGACATTTTTTGGTTTTATACCTTGCAAGATTTTAGGCATAAAACATTTTGAGATGGGACCTGTTCAGGGGCTCCTACAGAGGTTCACCTTCTGGTGTTGACAACTGATATGCCCCTAATTTATAGCTTGTTGTGATGATGAAAGGTCCCAACCAGTTGGGCTCAAAGTTTCCTTTGCTTTCTAGATTTGGCATGTTCTTCTGATTTTATTTTAGCACAAGTTCACCAACTTGGAAGGTGTGTCTCCTGATCTTCTTGTTGTAGCTATGTTTTAGCCGGTTCTGATACACCTGTAAATGGTTGAGGGAATCCATGCACTATTCATCTAATAAATCCACCTCATTTAACCTTAAACTCGATATTCCTCATCTATAATGAGGTTTAGTAGTGATATCCTTAATGATGGGATCTCGATCTCGATTGGGAGGATGACTTCTGACCTGTAGACAAGGGAGAATGGGGTGGCACGTATTGGTATGTGGATACTGGTGTGGTAGGCCCATAAGGTGGGATTTAGCTGTAGATACTAGTCATGACTAGAGTCATTGACTATTTTCTTAAGGATTTTCAATATAGTTTTATTAATAGCTTCTGCTTGGCCATTGCCTTGGGGATAGTACGGAGTGGAAAAGCGATGTTGGATATTAAATTTATGGCAAAGGTCACGCACATCCTGATTCTTGAAAGGTGTCCTATTATCTGAGTTACTGGATTGGGGGACATTGTATCAACAAATGAGATAGTTCAGGATGAACTTTGATATCTCCTTTCTAGTTATGTTTGTGGCTTCGACCCACTTTGTAAAGTACTATGTAGCGGTGATGATGAATTTGTGGTCATTGGATGAGGTGGGTGTGATTTTTCTGATGAGATCGAGCCCCCATTGCGAAAAGGGCCAAGGTGTAACAATAGGATGAAGCTCTTGAGCTAGTGCATGAATAAGGTCTCCATGCTTCTGGCACTATAAACACTTTCTGACAAAGTCGTGTGCCTCTCTTTCCATTGTTGTCCAGTAGTACCCGGTCCTCAGAAGTTTCTTAGCCAAAGTTATACCACTTGAGTGTGAACCACACATTCCATTATGGACCTCAGTCAGAGCAGTCAGAGCTTCTTCAAGATTTAAGAAATGTAATAGGGTTCCTTCAATGATCCTACGATAGAGGGTTTCTCTTAGGATGACAAAATGTAAGGACCTTTTGACAAAGGCTCGTTTAAGGTTTGGGGTTATGTCAGCTGGGAGGAATCCTATTCTCAAGTAGGTGTAGATGTTGTGATACCAGGGATCACTGGGACCAATTATTTTGCACACAAATTCAGACTCTGGTACCTCGAATGTGGGTACGAGAAGTTTCTCTACCAAGAATTCATGTTTTGGGACATTGCGAGGGATATCCAGTAAGGATCCAATTGTTTCCATGACATCAACTTCTCTGTTGTTAGCCCTTGGTATCTAATCAAAGGTGATATCAATGAAGGATTCTTTGAGGCTCTCTACTAACTTCTTGTATGGTGTCAACTTATCATCCCTAGTTTGGTACTCTTCATTGACTTGGTTGATAATAAGTTGTGAATCCCCATAAACCTTTAGTGCCATGACCCACCACTGTGCTGCAATCTTGATACCTTTGGTTAAAGCCTCATACTTTGCAATGTTGTTAGTGTAGGGGAATGGCAATTTGTAGGATCTAGGTATACAATCCCCCTGTGTGGTGATGAAGAAAACACTGACTCCTGATCCATGTTGTGTGTAATATTCATCAAAGTAGAGTTTAAAGTGATTGGTTATGCTGAGATTAAAGATGGATTCATCTGGAAACTCTGATATGAGTGGATTATCTGAATAGATTAGAGCCTCTACCAATTGGTCTACAATCACCTACCCTTGATAGCCTTGCGCTCTACATATTTAATATCATGTTCTGTCAATATCATACCCATTATTTTGTTCGTCCTGTGAGAGTGGCCTTAAAGAGCAGGTAGTTTAGCGGATCTATCTTTGCAATCAACTTGATCTAATTAGCCAACATGTAGTGTTTGAACTTTTGGGTTGCAAACATAGCTGCTAGGCAAGATTTTTCTATTGGTGTTTAGTTGACCTCATGCCCTAACATTGTCCTATAAATATAGTATATCACTCTCTCTCTTCCATTTTCATTATGTTGAGCTAGTAAAGCATCGAGAGATACCATGGTTGCTGAAATGTATAGAATCAATGGTTTTCCTAGAGTAGGTGGCATCAAAACTAGTGGCATGAGTAGATATTCTTTGATTTTACTAAACACCTGATCACACTTGTCTTCCCACTTGTATGTTACTCCCTTATGGAGTAGATGAGAATACGAGATTTTTTTATCTGCCAGCTGCACGATGAACCTAAAGATGGACAACATCCTACCTTGTAGACCTTTGAGTTGTTTTAGTGTCTTGGGTGATTCCATTTGAGGATCACCTTGAATTTGGTAGGATCCACTTCTATTCCTCTCATTGATACTATATATCCCATAAGTTTTCCTGATTGCACACCAAAAATTCATTTCTTCGGATTAAGATGAGCCTTGTATTTCTCCAATCTATCAAAGATGGCACTTAGAGTTGCTATGTGATCTTGTATTTTCCTTGACTTGGACAATATATCATCCACATAATCTTCCATATTTTTTTGAATCATGTCATGAAAAATTAGTGCATGGCCCTTTGATATGTTGCTCCTGCATTCTTTAGCCCAAATGGCATCATGTTCCAACAGTAGGTGCCCCATGGACAAGTAAACACTATCTTATGCTGGTGTTCTTTTGCTATCATAATATAGTTGTACCCTAAGAAACCATCCATCAGTGATAACATCTTGTGTCTGATTGTCATATCCACTATCATATCAATGTTGGGTAGTGGAAAGTCATCCTTAGGACATGCTTTTTTTAGGTCTCTAAAATTGGTGCAGATACAAATGCCCCCATTCGGCTATGAAATTGGCACAAGATTTGAAACCCATTCAAGATAATCAATTGGCCGTATAAAACCAACATCCAGGAGTTTATGTAATTCTACCTTGATTATCAAGGCTATCTGAGGGTGCATCTTTCTCAATGTTTTTCTTATTGGCTTTGCCCTTGGGTAGATAGCTAAATGATGAACCATGACTTCTGGATCAAGACCCGACATGTTGGCATAGGTCCATGCAAAGTTCACCTTTCTTTCTCTTAGAAATTCTGCTAAGAGTTCTTGTTCTTCTGTGAGGAGTGATTCAACATAGAAGGTGATGTGTGGTGTTGCTTTTGTTCCAAGATTGACAGGATTGTACTATTCTGCTAGGACTGCTGACTTCTTTTGATGAAGTGCAGTAGAGGGGAGATTGGATACTTCATCCTCCGACACCTCAAAGAAGTTTTCACCATTGGATGAATCATTTATTTTTACTATTCTATGGTTAGAGATGTGCCACAGTGTGGTTTTCACTGAATGACACTGAGCTTATTCTCATTCTTTTGCTTTTGCGACTGAAGGACTCAATTGTCTCCCTATAATAGGCCTATGTGTCCAGTGTGATGTCAAATCCAACTTTATCATCTCCACATGGTATTGTATCCCTTAGTCCCATGAATTTAGAGACCGCCTCATCATTTTCGAATGTTTCTAGAACCGATGGTCCTTGTTGGTCATAGTCGATGAGTTGGGGGTAAACTATATTTATTTTTTTAGTTTGGCGGTCTGACTCAATGGATGAGGTACTAATCATGAGTAAGGAGGAGTCTTTAAAAAGTGTGGGTAAATCGGTTATGGTATCCTCATCATCACTACTACTACAAATGTCAATTATGTCAAAGGTGAAATTATCTAGGGGTAGACCTCTGCATACTCGTAATCATAGGGAAGCTATCGATAACTGAGGGGGAGTCTTGACTACTCTAATAGGGGTACCTCTACCACATACGGTTATACTCGGAGGGGTACATCCAAGGCCAATATTTTTCATTCATCTCTCCACAATGATGGATTCCAATTGTCCATTGATGTTCCTTCCAAGGCTTTCATTTCTGTTGTAGCCCATACCAAGCATCATTTGCAATCCTTTGCTAGCTTCATCCATCGGTAGGGTGGGTGCAGGCCTTTCATCTTGGTATAGTGAGCTTGAAATGTCTCTTTCCTCCACATTTTCTTGACTTAGATCCCCAAAAATCAGAATCTAGAAGGGTCCACCCTGAAAGTGTGAGGAGGTGTTTTAACTAGTTGAGGTTGCCCATCTGACCTAGGAGATTGAGGTAACTCTCCTACAAAAAAAAAATTCTTCTTCATTTTGTAATCTCCACGCCCATTATCTTGGATCATGAGCTTGATGTTGGATATGTCAGGGATGGAGGGTGTCTCTATCGCAAAAGTGGAGACGAGGTTGGATGGGTCTATGTATGAAGTGGAGAGACCTTCATCATTCTTTGGTACTTGGGGAACCTTATAGAACTTGGATTCTAAGTGTTTTCAATAGGTATTGTGACCTCCTCATTTTGGTATAAAAAATTGACGCATTGGTGGAATGTTGAGGCAACTACCTTCATTCCATGGATCCATGGGCATCCTAGGAGGATGTTGTAGGGAAAATCAAGGTCAAAAACCTGACATGTGGTTTCCATAGTAGGTTTCCCCACTTGGATTCAGATCTTGATAGTGCCTTGAGACACTCTTTCCTGGTCATCATATGCTCTGATGGTAATGCCTTTGTTTTTGTCGATGGATTCTTTTGATATTCCCAACTTCTTTATAAGTTTAAGAGAATAAATATTGAGGCTCGTAACTCCATCCACCAAGACCCTTTTGACCTTTTTCTTGTGAACCAATACCTGAAGGTGAAGTGCACGATTGTGAGATGGCTAGGTGAGGAAGTCTTGATCGGAAAGGTGAGGAGATTTGGAGTAATGATGTTACCAACCATAGCCTGAAATTGTTCCATATCAAGGTTAGCAGAGATAGTGGACATAGCTAACACTTCATCAATGATTTTCCTATGGGAAACATAACTTTTTAGTAACTCCATGATAGAGATCTGAGCGGGTGTTCTTTTTAGCTAGTCAGTGATATTATAATCATAGGGAACAACTTTCAAATTTGATATGGGGGTCTTAGATGGCTATGATGCCCCTGCAATAGTAATGTTGCCACTACGTGTAGTGATTCCACAATCAACGTTGCCTCCTTTGACGCTAATGGAAGTGACCATTTCATCTATGCATGCGACAATGTCTTCATATATAAGGTTTGCACTGCATACTTTTGTTTTCCTTTATTGTTCCCTTGGTTATTTCCTTGATTGTTTCCTTTATTATTTCCCTGATTTTGATTAGGCATCGGGTTCATGTATATTTTTAGATCTTGATTTCCAATGGGTTGCTCAAAATTTATGATTTTATCCTCAATGGGATCTTGGACGATGTTCTTCAATTTCATGTAGTCAGTAGTTGTGTGTCCCTTGAGCTTATGATAATAACAAAGGAGATTTTCATTGTACTAGGGTGGCTTCACCTAGAGTTCAATGTAATTATCTTGGGTGGGGACCTTGATGATGCCCTCATCAACCAAATATTTCATGATGGATTCAATTGACTCCCCAAGGGCTGTGAATTTCTTCTTGGGGGATTTTTGTTTTACGGAGGTGGTCCTCCTTGATTATTGAGATTATTGATCTGATTTTGGGGTGGTTCTTGGTTTACCACATTCATTTTCATGTTATTTCGATTGTTGTTCTATGGTTGATGATGATGCATTTGATTATTTTTCTTGGGAACGTTGATGACAACCTTCGCATCCACTACTCCATCGTTAGTGGCATTTTGGTTCTTTGCCCATGTGGGAGTTTTGTTGTTGTAGCTAGTAGATGGGTGATTTTCCTGAAGTTCAAGATTAGTAGGGGTGCCCCCTTGTGTGACAAGAGCTCATTCAATATTGAGCACCTTGGGGATCAATTGATAGTACGTAGTGATGCATTGCATCTTTAGATAGAATGCCAAGGTTTTTTTTGTATTGGCAATGATGGTACAAACTTTTTGTTCTTCTAGCATGGCCCACTTGCTTCGATTGGCCTTGGCTCGCCATCAATGGAGAAAAGCGGTGAATGATTCCCCCTTACCTTGTTTGAGTGTTGAGAGTTCTTCCAAACTAGCATCCACATAAATGTTGAATGCGTAATTTTAGAGGAATGTGTCTTTAATTTCCTAAAATGTTTTAATTCCCATAGGCAGATGAGAAAACCATTCCATAACGTCACCAGCCAAGCTTTGAGGGAATAGCCACATTAGATATGTGTCATTGTAGGAGACTTCCATGCAATGTACCTAAAACTCCCTGATTTTATCTTCAGGGTTTCCCATTCCATGATATTTATCAAATTTGGGGATTTGAAATCCCTTCGAGAATTGTACCATTTCCAAGATTTTGTCAAATGGATAAGGGCACAAGTTGTTGGGTGTCTTGATTTTCTTTCTTGATTGAAGATCTAGCACTTGTTGTGAGAGCAATTTGATTTGTACCATCACATCACCTTACGGATCAGGAGGTGGAGTGAATATGTTCTAGGGTGTGGGACGTTGATGTAGTTTTGTTGCAAGATTTTTTGAGCAAGTGATGCTTGTGTTTCTTATTGACCCAACAACGCTTGTTGTTGGTCATGTTGTTGTTGTACCAACAATGTTGTGTGTTGGTCGTGTTATTGTTGCACCAACAACGCTTGTTGTTGGTCATATTTTTGTTGTGCCAACAATGCTTATTGTTGGTCGTATTGTTTCTATAATTGATAGTATTGCAAGGCTTGCTAATATGCTTCTTTTTGTGCTTGCAATTGTGCTTGGTATTATGCTTGCGCTTGTGCTTGTTGAGCTTGGAATTGAGCTCGTGCCTGAGCGTTGCCCTTGTTGGATTGCATGTGCAATCTAAGAGGCATGTGCAGCTTGTGCATTTTGGGTAGCTTGGGTGGCTTGAGCTGCCTGCACAGCTTGTGCGGCTTGTTGTTGTTGTAACAAGGCTTGGGCTTGTGCAGCTTGTTGTGCCTATTTTATAGCTAATTGCGCCTGCGCTTGCTGAGAAAATAGTTGTGTGGCTTGCTGATTTTGCAGTGATTTTTGTTGAGTAGCTTGCCAAGCAGCTTGCAACATCATGGTGAATGAATTAGCCATGTTGTGTCTTGGTGGTAATGGCAGTGGATTAGGAAGAATTCCGACCATTGTGATGAGCGTAATAGTCGTGTTAATGATCAAGATTTGAGCTATGGATGGTGTGATCAAGGTGCTTGGTCACTGAGAAACCATGCTTTGAGGAATGGTGGATGTGTTGATCGCCACAGTTGTTTAGATGGTTACCATTTTTTGTTGTGATACAAATGGCACAATTGGTAGATTTAATAAGGTGTTCTGATTGGTTGATGGCGGTAAGAGGAGGAAGACCCAACCTGAGGGATGATGTAGATGTGAGTGGTAAGGGTGGAAATGGTGGAAAAATGGGTGGTGCAATCCCTGAAAGTGATGATGATGGATCCAAGATTCCCCCTACTCTAAACAAGTCGCCCTCTCCTTGTGAGATAGGGAGAGAAGTTTTCATGTTTAGAGGATAATTTGATGTTGCATGAAATCAGGATGAATTGGTATGATTATGAAATGTGAGTAGGATGTAAGGGTGTAATAGATTCACCGAGATGGATTGGTCTGATATGGTGCTTTCATTCAAACCTTGGTTGTTCACAAGGCGATGTTTTTGGAGTTTGCAAAACATGGCACTTCCCTTACTAACAACTGGTGGGGTTAGAGCGATAGATGATATGATTTGGGGAATGTCTTGAGTGATGTTTTGAAGTGGAAGTGTGGATGCAGGTGAGGTCATGATATTGAGAGACCTCTCCAAATTAGTGCTTACATCAAAGTCAGAAGTGAGTTTAGCCCCCTATTTTTCTAACTCTAGCATGTATTGGGATGGGAACAACCTCAGCATGGCACTAACAATTTAGTGGTTCTCAAGGTTTTGTACCATTTCTATAAGTTCTGATTGTGTCATCCCATTGTCAGTGATTTCCTCTATATGACCTTCCTCTTGAGAATTTTGAGTTACTTGAGGAGGATTGATTGGGTGTTCAATAGTTATCATCGGGTCGAATGTTGTTTGGGTTTGACTTAGATCACTTGAAATGGATGTTTCTTTGTTTTTCTCCATATTCTTCTTGTGTTGAGATCAAGTTTGAACCATAAAATAGAGATCAATTTTCAGGAATGAAAGAGATGAATCTTTAACCCCTTAGATTGATCTAAACCTTAGGTTCAAAGAAGAGAAGAACTAAGATAAATTAAGGATCAAAGTGATGATGGGGATGAGATAAATGAAGGATGTGAAATACAGATGATGAAACTCTTGAGAAAATTTGAGGGAAATGCTAAAATTTTAGGACTTGATTGATTGATCGTGATGGATTGATAGTTTGAGTAAGTGTGTTAAGTCAAAAAATTGTGATAATGCACTTGTAAACTCTTGGAAGTTGTGTTATCCTAGAGTAAACTTGTACGTAAGAGGATGGTTTGACTAACTATGTTAAGTAAAACAAGGTGATATGGATTGGATAATTTGACTAAGTGTGTTAAGCCAAACAAAGTGATAATGAATTTGTAAACCCTAGGAAGTTGTGTTATCCTAGAGTAAACTCATGTACAAGAGGATAGTTTGACTAAGTGTGTTAAGTCAAACAAAGTGGTTTTGATTTTGCCTAGAAGTTTAGCATAAATGATGTTTTCAAAGTTTTCAAGAGTTGTTGGTGAGGTGATTTTTGACTTATTTTGATGGTTGAAAGGTGGATGAGAGTGATTGATTTTGATCCTAGACTTGACCTAGATAAAACTCCTTCTTACAAGATATCAGTTTTGAAGAAAACGCTTGACACTTCCTATGTGAGAAAAGAAAACCTTTGAAAAAGCTCAGGATTTGTTGATAATAGAACTCATACAAGTTAGGGTTGTTTCTTGAAGCTTTCTTGTAAAAGTTGTAAACCAATATTTCTCTAACTTCAAGAAGCATTTCAAGACGCTCCTCATGAGCTTTTGGGATAGTCTTTCTGAACCTGGGTTTCTAGATTTTGATCTTGCGGGAAATCATTTGAGAGAACACATGTGTGGAGTCAATTGTCTTTTACTTTACTTAATGAGTGCTTTTTACCAAAAACATTTCTTTGATTAAAGTTTCAAACTAAATGTCTATGTCTCAATTCCTTTTCATTCCACAAGGTCCATTATGTGAAAATCAAGGTTTCAAGAGCATAGTTCCCTAGGTTGACTTTATTGAAAACAAATGATGATTAAACCCAAGTACTTAGAAACCTCTAAGGATAGAATCCCTAGGGTAAGCAAGAGCACTTAGATTTGTCAAAGGACATTTGTTTTCTCCAAAGGGTTTGAAATTTTTAAAGTTCTCTGTGAATGTTTGTTTTCCAATGTTTTAGATCCAAGCAAAGTGTTTTGATTCCAATAACATGCACAATCCTAGGCTGAAAAGACAATATTTGTTGGGTTCCCACTTGGATAAATCCAGCTACACATATTCAATGCAGATGATTAAATGCTTGACCACACTAGCTCCCCTCCACAACACGCACTTCTCGGGTCAACCAAGCATCAGTACCCATGAATCTCCCATGGAATACTTTTCATCTCTACAACATAATCACATGTATACATGGGGCGACTTTAAATGACATGAACTTTTGCACCAAAAAATAGATAGTATTTTGGCCTTTTCTAAACAAGGGGTTTTAATTCAGACTTTCCATTCGTAGGAGTTGACCCATGTAGTGAGAGACCATTTATTCCCTTCTCATAAGAGCCAACCGCGTGATACTGTATTTTGTTCCAATACCCACTTTTATATCCCAGCTGGAAATACACTTGTCCTTAGTGTGTTACTAGTTGGGTTGTTCCCTTGTGTGAGTACTTTTTCCCACAAGGCAGGCCCTCTAAGATAAATAAAAGAGAGCAAACATATTCGTAGATCGATCAAAATTTGTTTAGAAACAAAGGGAGAAGACACAATAGGTTTACTCACACTCACAAGATGATTTGTCCAATTTTAAGTTACCCAAATTGAAATGTGGAGGTAATCTTTAATGCAACTTAATCTCACCAAAAAGACTTTTGATTCTCAAGATCGTTGTGAAGCACGAGAGAAGCGCATACACCTTTTTAAATGAAATTACTTTGCAAAAGATATTACAAGACATAAAATAACATGTTCATTTTAATCTTTAAAGCAAAAAACGAGTTCTTTTTAAAGCCCCAAAATCGAAATGTGAGAGTTGTTTGTTCAATTTTTAGAACCCAAATTGAAATTTAGTAAGTTTCTGACGTTCAGTTTTAATCCAAATTTGAAAAGATAAAATCAGTGATTGATTTTAAACCTAAATTGAAAGGTGAGTTGGTTTAAAATAGAAAACAAAAGTAGGAATTGGAGCTCTAGATTATAGCTACAAGCATTAAAAAATGCTTTTTTCAAATTTTAATCTCAAGTTTTTCAGCTCCAATTAGTTCATCTTTGTTCAATTTCAATGCTCAACTTCCAACGCCAACCTATAAACAACACAAAGTTATCAGAAATAGGATTTATTTCAAAGGATTAATGAAACATACAACACTAAAAAAAATTACACCTGCCAAATACAGTGTTTGTAAAAATGATCATTAGAACACTAAACGCCATTATTTTTTTTTAGAAAACCCCAATAAGCCATATAATCAAGGACAATGTGTGTGTGTTGTGTTTTGTTTTGTTTTGTTTGACCAAAATTCCATCAATATCTTGTAAGAATTGGGTGTGATTTTCATATTCCAGAAATGAGGAAAAACTGCAAAAGAAAATATCAGTTTGTGAATCTCAACCTTTAAAAACAAGAAGCCTCATATTGAATGCAATAATATCAAGTTGTTACAGTCATCGAATACAAACTAAAATGATATTTGAAAATTAAAAACCATCCACCACTTATAGGATAAATAGTTTTAGAATGAAAACCATCCACCAGTTGTTGATGAACGAGCTCAAAAAATGAAAAATCTAAATCTAATGTGCATGGATATGGTCCACAATATCCATATTGTGCAGTAATGTCGATCAGTAGTGCGTACAATGCCAAATAGAATGTACTATCTTCAAGAATGCCAAACAAATAGTTGTTGCCTTCAGTATTTTGTATTTTCTTCCCATTTAGATCAAAGGAAATTAGAAAAAAAACACACAAAAGACAACAGTATTCATTTGCAATATTATTTAGATTTTTCATGATTATCAAGTAATCTATGCTCACCAACAACCAGCTATGACAACATTAATAAACACTTGATTCATTCACTTAGCTCAGGTGAATATAGTGAGAATCTTTAATCATTGTAGGCCCTAATAAATATTTTTTGCAGTCCTTGATTGCATTAACTATGACAGATAATGAATGGTGACTTGACCTGCAACAAAGAGGTAAAATCCAAGAATTTTCACCATAGAAATAAAAAAGATTTTCTTAATAAAACCAATGCATGCCTCTAAGACATATTTCTTTGAGAATTATAGGACAACTACAATCTGGTTAGTGGAAATAAAATAAATTCCTACAAGATTTGAATAGATGCGTACACTAAGTGGAAGCCTTGTCTCTAAGAAGTAATAATTCCCTGATCCAGAGGATTGAATTCTCGATTCGGGAAAGTCTCAAGTGCCTATTTTGAGTGTCTAACGAACCCATTTAAGTGATTATATTCTGAGTGACCGAATGAAGCATGTTGTCAAGGTTGGACATTAATTCTTTCAACAAGACTATTAGAATTTTTACAACGTAAACATGTGATGAGCTTAGCAATCTTTGTTGAGTATCCCATGAATTGTGCTCGAAGCCAATATACATGATTAATCATGAGAATGTACTGAGTATAATACTAAAAAAGACATTCAATAGGTGCATTTTCCTTGCTTAATAAGGGAAACAACTATTTAAATCTATTGTTCTTGGGTCGGCCACACACCCCCTCGAATACTCTCAAATCTATGATTGCCACTATTTAGTATAAAAGGATCTAAAGAAGAATAGAGTGGGGATGGAGCTTGGAAAAAATTAAATTTGAAAATTACATTGAAAGCCAAACTTGACTTTTTCCCTTAAAAGAAAAGAAGCATATGCAAGACAAACCAAGATATATTAGAGACCAAGTGATGGCAAAATGCTTACGAGCCAAAATTAATTTCAGCGCCCCACACAAGATAATCCTGTGAATTCGCACACAGCCCCAACAACCACAACTTTGCAAATCAATGATTTACATGAGGTGAAGTGGACTTGGTTTGGTTTTAAAAAGGGTTTTTGAGCCTCAAGAAAATCTAAACTGGTTTGTGCTATCTATTTTTCCTGCATTTGGAGCTGCTATATAAAGAGAACGGTTTGATAAGCATTGGATATTGACATGCATATATAAATCAACAAAAATATCAATTAAATTTGTTCTAGTAAAAAAAGGCAACGTGCTTCACCTTAGCTTCATGCTCGTGGACTTCCACAAACCTACATATTCATCTCAATGGGTTCTAGTTTATTTGTGAAATAAAACATTGCTTATATTAGCATGACATATTTCTCAGTTATTCGAGCCTTGAACAAATAATTTTGAAGTGGAAATATTGATGATTTCTCATGGGTTTACACAATAAAATATATTTTTTTCACTTGCATTTAGCTGTTGTTTCAAAACAATATTCTTTGATATGTGTTTGTGATGAAACATCCTCAACTTGCCTGTTAGGATTTAAAAAAAAAATCAACTTTTATCACTTTAGAATAGAAAGCGTACTCCTGATGAGGCTCTGAAAGTAGTTAGGCATGAACACAAAAGGTAATAATGAAACATTGAATCATTAATCAGTTTTACTTTTAATGTCTGCAACAGTAAGCAGTAGCCTCTCCTTTAATTAGCTCCCACCAAGTTGATTAAAACTTTGAGAGAAAGAGGGTCATTGCATACTACTCTGTTAATTGAAGACCCAAACAATGCTTCCCTAGGCTTTACATTCTCATTTGATTTGATACCAGCTAATCCTAGACAAGATTGCAATTGGACTACACATACTAATATTATTACTTATGCACCAACTTCAACGACTTTATTCTTGGCATCTTCTTTAAAATGGGTGACATGATATTTTGAATAGCACGTTATAGCAATCAATAGCAACATATATTCTAACTTTAGCGAATTTCATTGTTGGCATGACAAAAAGCAGCCAATGTATAAGTGATGGACAAAGAAATCTCCAGTTGTGAATTTTTGTAGTAAATGATAGACCATTTCTATTGGACACAGTATGGCCAAACAGACAGAGTTAATACCATTCACTCATTAAATGATGGACCATTTTTCTTTGGCTGTAGTTATGAAGACAACAATATGAAAACATTATTATCAATAAGATAGCAATATGGATTTTGAAATGCAACATGGAGACAAAAATTATACTTATGCTATCAGAAACGTTCACAAGAACGTGGAAACATAGATATGACATGAATCATTTGGTTGAAATTTTATCAAATAACTATCATCTCATGAAATGCAATGATGCACAAAAGACATTTAACCATGAATAATAACGAAGAAGATAATGTCAATAGAACAATTAAAAACATCTATATGAATGACATTCAATGCAACAAAGATAAAAGTAAATTGTAAAATAGAACCAAATTCAGAAGTGCCTCCTTCTAGCGCCAGATGTGAGCATGTTAAATATGCAAATTAGCTATAAAATCCAACACTCGTTAGCATAGTGAGTTCAAGACTAAGCAAGCAAACTAGTTATCCTATGAAATAATGCATTACACCTCATAAACAAAATAACAAAATAAACTAATTGAAAGCATAAAAGAAGTACAATACATACCTATTCCATATTGGATAGGTGCTACTCTTTGTGTAGAAAGCAACCCTTTCTCAACCCTTGATAAGCTAAATGAAGATAGACAAAGAGATAAGATTAACTCAAGTTGCCTATAGTAAGAATGCTCCAATGGTCGATGTAAATGATGAAGGAAAGGCTTGGATTTATAGGTGAGATTGAGGAGAGAAGAGGAAAAGTTGAGGAATACAGGACTAATCCTCAACCAATAGGAAGGAGCCACTTGTCACCATGTGAATGAGCCAAAGTTCTGCAAGTTTTGGTCAATGTGCCAATGAATGACATTAGGTTGCCTTTTCAAATTTGAAATTTGACTTGTTGGAGGGAGAAGAAGGGGTCTTAAATGCCAAGTGGGGGACATGTAAGAGGGGAATTAATGCTATGTTGGAAGGGACAAGTCATTTGAGAGGGAAATTCAAATTGGAAGAATATTCCCTAAAGATGTCATGTGAGTGAAATTAGAAGATTTAATAAATCAATTAAATGATTTTTTTGTGCAAGTGGGAAAACCTAGAGGATGTGACTTGCATCAAGATTAACATTAATCATGATTTAGTTAACTTAAGAGGGGACTAGGTGATTGTGACATTTTGAATTAGATTTTTGGATTAAAATAAATCAAAATGAGAGGAAATAATGGATATTGTCCGTTTAATTAAATACATTTGATTTAATTAAATGAAGAAACTTTAGGAGATAATCAAATAAAAATGATTTATTTAATTAAGGAGAATATGATTAAATATGATGTTAATTTTGCATGTCTACAATAATTTACCCTTGAATGCCTTGGATACTCTTGCTCAAATGCTCTTGTGAACTCAATTTTCTATAAGGATGAGTACTTGAATTCTTGGGGGGTACAATGAGAGAAATAACCTTGTATTTATACTCAATTATGTAAGAATTCCCAAAATTACAACACTACAAGCCAACATTAGATCTAGGAGAATAAAATCCCACCATAAATTTGATTTCAATTTGAATTTTGGTTACACGAGACTTATTTGCCCAATGTGGTGAATGAGTCCCATCACACTTAATGTATGGTACCAAAAATCAAAAGATTCTAGAAATGTGTGAAACCTGAATTAGGGCCAAAAAGACCTAGGTGGGACTCCTTCCCCCAAGGTGGTGAATGAGTCCTAGACACTAAATTTGGGCCACACAAGCCAAGAACACCTGAATTATGATTGGTTACTGAATGGTGTCAGGATTATCCTCGAAAAGATGTAATAAATGAGGCTTGTGGATGCAAAATAGGGTCAATTAAAGCATAAGTAAGCCTAATTATTAATGACAAGCCTAGAGGAATGTGAAAGTGTGTTACAATACTTTACAAACTCCAAATGAGGAAAGATTAATGTTAATTATGATTGAAATTATGTTTATTATGCTTATTTAATTGATAAAACCCTAGAAAAATGTGAAAGTGTTTTACAACACCTTTGCAAGGTACCATTAAAATACATTAGTTCACAAGGGCCCAAGACCTAATGTGAATTTTTTATCCACATTAAAAAACTAAATAAAGGCAACATTAAGCCAAAATCTGCAAGGAGGAACCAAACAAGTGTGAAAAATGTCAAAGGACCCAATTTTTTGACACTACAAACCTAAAAAAAATTCATCTTGTACACTTAGTTAAAACCTGCTACATATTGTAACACGTGAATCCAACCCTGTGGAGCACCAAAATTTAAACAACTTAGATTGAAGATAGATATGAGAAATTTAAGCACACCCTCAAATCTGGAAGACCAGAAACAACACTGTAGACAAATGTGGAGAAAAACCATTTCTCCCAGACAACATTGCTTTCATAGTTCACACATTGGTGAACACAACTCTTTTTGCATGACAATCCAAGACAAGAAACTTTGGGTATATAAAACCTCTAAACACCTCTAATTAACATATCTAAACCACATAAGAAAATCTTCAATACAAAAGAAATATGAAGCAAAAACCAAAACACTGCTCTGCTACACTTAACACTTTTTACCATATTATTTCCTATTCTATTCAAATTTTCTAAAAAAACACTTAGAAGCCAAGCACCACAAACACATTTTCATCATCTACAACACTTTCTCATCACCACCAAACCAAATGCAATACATTCTTATAAAGGAAACACTAGAGGTTTACACCGGTGAGACTACTAATCACAACACAATGCAACTAATCAAAGCAACTCTATGGTTGACATCAATGCAACAACATAGATCTATTGACATCAATGAAAACAAGGTAAAAGTACAAAGTTGTGTCACTCTTTATAAAATAAACATCCAACACTGATCCAACTTTTAAATTTGAATCACTAAAAAGTGGTATAGATGTTTTGAATTTTGAAATTATGTAAAATAATAAAATGTTTATTTTTTAGTATATTTTATGTTTGAACTTTTTAAAAAAATTTAAAAATTATTTGAATATATTTTATTAAAAATTTACACTATAATTTTTTTGTTGATAAAATGTTGAAAAATGAAGTTGCATGAGACATCAATCTTTATATAGTAAATTTTATTTTTTTCCTTTCAAATTTTTTGTGTGTATTTATAACTTGAAACTTTTGCGAATGATTTTTTTTTTTCGAATTTTGATAAATATATATTTTTAAATAAATATTAAAAAGTGTGTGTATTAAAAAATAATTGGTTTCATTCGACGCCAACTTTAATATTACCTATTTATAGATAAAACAAAAAACAAATTATACCATTTTGAAATAGATTATTTTATCTAGTGCATCATAGTTTTTTCAATTTTTTTAATAAGTTTTAGTATTTCTCTTGACATGGCAATCAACCTAATATTTGTATGCTGATAACATACTTTTAGTAAAAATAAAATATAAAATATAAATAATAGTTAAACTACTAATATATATATATATATATATATGAAAACTACACTTATGGATTTACAAAAGGGTACATTTTTTATATATTTTTAAAAAAATGTTATTTACATGACTTGGAGTTGTTGAAACATCAAGTTTTTCAAATAGTTTTATTTTTTCAGTAAATTGACTTTGAAGTGGTGCGACATATGTATTTATCTAACATTTTTAGTTGGAAAAGTGGTGGACATATCTAACTTAGCTCGAATGAATCTTACTAGATCATATGCTTGACCAAAATTGATTTTTAGGTAGAAATACTTAAATTCAATTATGCTGAAAAGTTGGTCAAAAGTGTGACACAACTTTGTACTTTTACCCAACACAAACTATGTAGACTTCCAAAAATCTCCCCCTTTATCATTGATGACAACACATGATGTGAAAAACCATCAAAAGCACAAATCTAATCACCAACATACTTCAAATCAATACACACTACTCCATTTGACACTTTCTCTGACTCCCCCTTACTCCATGTAAGGTTTTTCAATTAACTTCATCCCCCTTTGACATAAATGGTTGTAGTGTAGAAAAATGTAATTTTTTAACATTTTCACACTTAATTTGGAAATTATTAACATTAAAATAAACCTAATGTTGCCTTGATCTAGTGTTGTAATGTTTTTTCCACATTCACATTGGATTTAGGGCCCTTTTAAGCTAAATTGACCTAATTTTTCCTCAATTTAATGTTGTAAAGTGTAGTTATTTGCACCTTCACATTACTTTTTGGGCCCTATTATATTTATGACCTTCATATCATCATTAATAGACGCCTAACACCCTATATTATACATCATGAGCTTATTTCAACTAAAATCCCAACATACACATAAAATATACTTAATTTCCCAACTCCCAAATATTTCCTCCACCTAAAAAAGCTTGGTGGGACCCATACGCTACCTTGGGAATATGAGTCCCATCTAGATGGGACCTATACACCACAAGTGGCGTATGAGTCCCATTTGGCCCCTTTTTAGATTTTGAGCGAGAAACTAGTGTTTTAAGTTCAAATTTCATGTATGTCGGCTCTTGGGATCTAATAAATGGTAAATTGGATGGATTGACTATATAAAAAAGGTCTCAAATCATTATTTACCTAGGCCTTCATGATATTAACATAAGCTATCTCAAAATGCCAAGGTGTTTTAGTCTTGCACAGGATTAAACCCTTCAATTTGGTTCTTGTGGCTAAGAAGCTTTGGAACTTTCTCCATGGTGAGAAGGATTGGTCAGAGATTATGGCTTCCAAATATCTTGCTCAGGTGGATAAATTTTAGGGGCTCCTTAGAGATGATTTTTGCCCTCCTTTGGATTCTTTTTTTTTGGAATTTTCTGGTCAGAGCTAGAGGTGTTGTTTCTTTTGGCATCCATTGTTCAGTTGGGAATGGTAGGGATATCCATTTTTGGGATGATTGGTGGTTTGGTCGGTTGGGAATGGTAGGGATATCCTTTTGGGATGATTGGTTGTTTGGACATTGACCATTGTGTGATGTTGATTGGGTAGCTCCCTAGAGGGATTTGTGTATTAGGGAATTCAGAAGTTGTGTTGCTAATTATATTGTGAATGGGGAATGAGAAGGATCCATGAGGAGATTCCTAAGCTGGGGGACATGTATAGAGAGATTTATAAAGTTCATATCCATGTTTCCCTTCAAAGAGACAAAGTTATTTGGAGATGGCTTCTACATGGGTTGTATTCAGTGGCATCTACATTCAAGTCCCTTAATGATATTATGGAGCATAGGCTATTGTGGGGTTTGGTTTGGTCTTCAAATTTGATTCCCAAAATTAACATATTTTTTGGGTTAGTGGTGCAAGGAAAGATCTTAACCATTAACAATATTTGCAAAAGAGGTTTTTCTATGCCCAATAGAGGCTACCTTTGTAATACAGATGCTGAGGATAGTTCTCATTTTATTTATTGGGTTTAGTTATGCTTGGGAAGTCTGGTCTCTTTTTCTCAATCTTTGGCATGTTGAGTGGATTTTTTTCATCTTCATTTTGGGAGCTCCAGCTTCAATGGAATGTGCCTTCTTCTAATCCTTCCTTGAGGTTGATTTGGTCTCTTATGCTCCCTCATATTTTCTAGGATTATGGAAGGAGAGGAACAACAAATTTTTTAGGGAGGCCTCCCTTCCCCCTCTCTCTCTTTTCTTCAAAATTGTGTCTTCTATCAGGGATAATTTTTTGCTGGTGGTTGAGAAAATTGGTGTTCCGGGGCATGCAAGGATCTCTGATTATGTTGTCATAGTGTCTTCCCAGTAGAAAATTTCCTTTGATATTATGAAACTCTTGAAGACGGCCAATTTGGACAAGGAAGGGGTTGCTTGGTTTTCTCCTCCTCCTAGTTGGCATAAATTCAACTTTGATGGTTCAACTAAAGGAAATACAAGTCCTACTGGTTGTGGGGGGTGTTAAGAGATCACAATGGTAGGTTAGTTTCAGTAGTGGCACTCCCTTTGGGAATCTAGACAAACCACTTCGCTGAAGTTGTTGCAGCTTATCATAGTATAAAGCTGGCTAGAAATAAGGGAATCTCAAAGCTATTGATCGAAGGGGACTCCCTTAATATTGTGAATTCTCTTAGGATTATATCCCCCCATCATGGAATATTGAAAAATTCATTGTGGATGTCCTTGCTTTGATTCAATATTTTGATAAAATATACATTTCACATGCTTTCATAGAGGTGAACTGTGTGGTTGATTGGGTAGCAAATCTTGGGGTGATGTTTGTAAGGTTGTGGGAGGCGAATGAAATCCTACCATTTGAGTTAAGTAATCTTCTTCATAATGAAAATCTTAGCATGTTGGCGTTCACCATCTTCTTAGTTTTTGGATTGTGTGGGTATTACGATCCTATCTAGCTAATCAGACAACCCACAAGTGATGTTTAGTGGAAGTTGTGGGCATTCAAATCTGTGTTGCATATGTATCCTTTCCATTATTGTTCATGGTACCACTCTTGGAAGACTCCCATGCTTTTTGGGTGTTCATTTCTCTCTTGCTTTATTGTTTTTCTACCATTGTGAGTGTTTTCTCTCTACATTTGGAAAGCTTTCAATGATGGGTGGGGACAGGTGTAGAATGAAACTACTTTCTTGTGATGAGCTCAAGTCTAATGTTGAATTTTGGGCTATCTTGCAGAAGGGTGGGGTGACCCCATTTATGGAAAGGTTGCATGGCTTTAAGACCAACATCTCCAAAGACTTCATTGATGCCTAATATGGTTGTGTTCTTAGTCTATTTGGAAGGGATGCCACAAATAATGAAGACTTAATTGTGGAGGTGATTGGGATGTCTTTGGAAGGAAGGAAATTTTATAGAGATAAGAATCTTTCACAGTTGGCCATGCAAAATTTTCTTTAGGATAGAGAGCATGCTAAAATGGTTAGACTAGACTATGGCGGGTATGATAGGACCAAAATAAAACCTATTTGGCATGAGGTGGTGATGGCGTTAATGTGGTAATTCACCATAGATGGTAGATACACTACATTGTATGGTCACCACTTTTTTATGTTGAATCATTTTCGGCATGGTAATCTAATTTCCTTCATGTTTTACCTGTTGCTATCTTTGGAGGAAGGAATCTTGAATTTTCAGAAGAACCCTAGAAACCCTTTTTTCCATGAGGGTTTGATGTTTCTTATTGTTGAGTTTATTAAAGAAAATTGTATTGTTGATGCTCCCCATTCCCTTGTTTCAAACAAAAATATGAAAGGGAGTGGGAAATTTTGGGTTGAAGAGGTTCTTGAAAGTGAAGGGGCTAAAATTGAAGATATTTCAGAGGGGTGGTATGATGGGTACAATACGGACCTTGATTATACACCTTCCTCTGGTGGGAAGAAGCCCTCTTCTTCTAAGGCCAAACCTTCCCTCTCACATGTTAAGCACAAATTGAAAGATGTTTATGAGGAGGTTGCTGAGGAGGAGATTTGCAGTAGTAAGAATGTCAAGGGTCAGGGTTTGGGATCTAAGGGTTTGGGGGATAAGCTTCCAAAAGCGGCTGAGGAGGAGTATGTGGCAGAGAATTTGGAAAATTTTAACTTGGTTCCTGATGATGATTGTGGGACCCCTTGTGTTGGTAAGGTGAATAGTGTTGTTAATGTGGATGATTTTGATCATTTTTTGACTTCCTTGGATAGGGGTAAGTCCAAGTTTATCCATAATATTTGTCAGGATGAGGATCAGCCTATTGGTTCACACCAAGGTAGAGGTTTGTTTTGGGGGGTCATGGACTTTTCTGAGGCATCAGACATGGTGAAAGAAGGGGAAGACATTTCCTTTAATTTACTGATGTGGTTGGTCAATGTGGTGTAGGACCTCCACAATAGGCATGACACTATCACCAGGTGCAACATATCCATGCTCCGTAGTCTTAAGGAGAAGGATTCCATATTTGCTTTAGCTAAGTCGATGAATTCTAGTATCGGTTGTGTGTCGGATGAGTTGACTAAGCTAAAAAAAACTATGGGTCGAGCGTGGTGTTGTTGGAAAATAATTATAGGAAAATACTTAAGGATTTGGATATGCTCATTAATCTAAGAAAAATTTGGAAACCTTGGCTAAAGGTTTGGTTTTCCTCAATGAGAAGGCCAAGGAATGGATGGGAAGAGATATTTTTGATGATCAAATGACTAAGGAGAGGGGGGGAACGTTCACAAGGAAATGCATACCATGGATTTGGGTGTTGGGTTGAGTGTGCTTACTCGGAGCAAAACTAAGAAATGAAATACGAGTCGTATGCAAGATGTGGAAGATATCATAGAAATTCATGATAGGCTCATGTCAAAGGACCTGGAAGCAGTGAGGATTCTCAAAGAACTTATCTAATGGTCATTTTCTATTCTATTTTGTCTTTATTTTTTGTTGTTGGTTTTTGTTGATGGATCGTTGATGTCTTGGAAATGAACTCATTTTTTGTTTCTTGGGTGGGTAGCCCATTGTTTTATCTTTGTTGCCACTATTCCTTTTTGTACAAGGTTTTAGGAACCCTTTAAAACTTGTTTATCATTAATAAAAAACATAAGCTATCAAGAGTTAATCATTCCAAGACTTCACGAGAGTGTCGAGAGTTTACAAGAGAATTTCTAAAGCATTAAAGGGGAAATTTATTCATCAATTTTTGTAGCAATTCAAGATCCATTATCATGTCAAGGTTATCAAGCATCAAACATGTCGTTGAGCTAGTGTTGTGAAGTAGCATCCAAGATCCAAGATTAAGAATTTTTCTACACCTAATTCAAGATCAAGATCTACATTCTTCATGACCACTTCATGTTAGATTGTAGATTTACAAGACATCATTCAAGTTATCATTGTTCATTTTTCATGTCTCATGTTCTTATTTCATTATTTCATCATTTAGTTTAATTACTTAAAAGGGGTTTAACCAAGGAAAACCCCTATTCCCTAACAATCAATAGGTTTTTCTTCTCTTTGATGTGTGATTTCAAATCTAGGTATCTTGGAGCTTGAAAATAATTTGAAGAATAGGTTATTGTAGACACATAAAAATGACTTATGCCCGCGGACTCTTCTTTTAACCTTGGTTGGGACATTTTAATTATGTTTCTAACCCACTTTCAACTATTAATTAAGTAATTCATAATTATTTAATTAATTCATATCTTTTCATTCTTCATGATTATTAAATAAATTTTATTTATTTATTTAATACGTCACTAATTGTCTAATGTCTTCCTATAATTAAATAAATTTCAATTATTTATTTAATGTGTCACTAATTAAGCCTTCCCCATCCTAAAATTAAATAAATTCTTATTTATTTAATCCATCTCCCACTATAATTAAATAATTATGTTTAATTATCTAATTATTCATTAACCTTTTCTCTCCTAAATTAAATAAATTTCATTTATTTAATTTGGTCCACTTTCCTAATTTTGAATTAAATCTTTATATTTAATTTAAAAGGTTTCATTTGTCACATTCCTCTAAATTAAATAATATCTTTATTATTTAACGCTCACCCAAATTAAATAATTTTTATTATTTAATTTCTTCTAAATCTTATTTATTTAAAATAAGTCCTAGCACCTAAATTAAATAATTTTATTATTTAATTTCTCCTCTTTTATTGTGCTCATTTTAAATAAATATAATTTATTTAAAATAAGTCACACTTTCATTTCAAATTCGACCTAATGTTGCCCTAACCCTAATTGTGGGTTGTTATATGGAATCTCGTCCATTGATTCTAGGGCATCTCTAACTTTCAATCTTGGCCATTCACATAAAATTGCCTCTTCTATAAAAGAGCAATTTTGGTCATATCATCGATCAATCATACAATTCATCGATCGACATCGAGCTATCTAGTTATTTCACATCTCTTGCATTTTTCATAGCATTGTTATTCTCATTTGTCATAGCATATTTTATATTTTCCATTCCATATAGCATATTTAGATCTTAGAGGCATTATTAGTTGCAATAGTTTCCACTATATGGCATAGTTGATTAAATCCTTCGATATTTGCTTAGGGCTTGTCTTTTCATTTGTTTTGCTCATCATAAATCTAAGGGCAAAATGCATATTTTCAGTAAATTAAGAAGGTGTGATGGAGGTTAGTCATGGAGGATGAAGACAATCTATCAAGATTGTTCATCTATTCCTTTGCACTTCATTACCACATAGGATTTTTCAAGATTTCACACTTTAAGATCCATTGAAGAA
The DNA here is from genome assembly GCA_007115665.2 of Sequoiadendron giganteum. NCBI lineage: Eukaryota > Viridiplantae > Streptophyta > Pinopsida > Cupressales > Cupressaceae > Sequoiadendron > Sequoiadendron giganteum. Next base: position 291,029,300 of record CM021100.1, read on the forward strand.
TTATCCTTTGTTACAGTTACAAGCTTGAAGAAATTCATCAAGTTATCAGAAGGTTTCAATCTTCACGAAAAGTCACCTACAAGTTGCAAATCATGGTTTCAGATCTAGAAATGAAGTGAGGGAGGAAGAGGAGAGATAGGTGACCAATTTCATGTCTTAACCCTCCAAAAACGTAGAATGGCATATGAGTCCCAATATAGCACATTTTCTCAATTTCAAGATATTCAAACTCACTACTATCAAATTCTTGTTTCCACCCAATAACCCTAGTCTGGGACTAAATTGCCTAGACTGGTGTATGAGTCCCAGTGGGCATTAAACATTAGGTTTTCAGGGTTTGGAGCTTTTTTTGACATCATCCTTCTTCCAGGTGCACCTTTTCTCATTCTTAGTTTGTTATTTTATATTTTAGTTTCATTTTGTAGGTCATTTAGTTAGGTTTTGCATGGTACTTTGCATGTCATTTACATATCTTATCTTTACAAGCCCTAGCTTGGTGGGAAACCCCCTTTTAGTCTCAAATCACAGCCCTAGGACATCCCTATTGTATATCTATTTCCCCTTTACATCCTTGGATTGAGATCTCTAGGGCATCCTTGAATGAAAAATGAGGAAGATTGTTATTCTATATCCTAAACCATAAGCAACGACAATTTTACACCTTTCAATAGCAAAGGGAAACTTACCTTTTTACATCAATCTCACATATACCTACTCTACAACTTCCTTTTCTCTTTAATGCACTTTTTTTTCTCCACACCTTCTCTATACACCTACACATTCTCCTTCTCTACACACTCCCCCTTAGGAGTACACAACATACTGGACCAACCAACAACCACTTGCACATTTCCTTTGGAAAAACTGAAAAAAGGACAACATATACCTACTTCACAATGACAATAATTACTCCACCTAACTGTAACAACCAACAATGCCACTACCTAGTCCCCTTGAGAGGTAGCTACCAAAATGAGTCCAAAATAAGGAATGAATCTTGAAATTCACTGGACTAATGCATATCCTTATGCATCTAGTTAAAAAAAGGAGGGGAAATAACCCCTGAATTCTTCTAGAGATACTCAAAAGTATCCTTACGAAGAACCTTTTTGAATATATCTACAACTTGATCCTTTGTAGGAACATACTCTAGCTTCACCTAATTCTCTGTAACCTTCTCTCTCAAAAAGTAAAACTAGATTGAGATATGGTTTGTCCTTGAATGCATTATTGGATTCTTTGAAATATTGATAACACTTGTATTATCACATAACATAGAAATAGGTTCCTCATATATACTATTATGATATCCTTCAAATTTTGTTTCATCCATAACACCTGTGTGCAACAAGATGTTGTCGCAATGTATTCCCCTTTCTGCAATAGACAATGACACTGAATCCTACTTTTTTCTTAGCCAAGACACCAATCTACTTCCAAGAAATAATACACCACCACTTGTACTTTTGTTTTCATCCACACAGCCTACACAATTTGCATCTGTATAATCACTCAAAGAGAAATCAATATCCTTTAGATACCACATGTGACTCTCTGGGATCTTCTTGAAATCTAACCACAAGACAAACTACATGCATGACATTCGGTCTAGTAATAGTTATATACAACACTCCTCCAATCATTGATATGTACTTTCTCTAATTAGCCTTAGGAAATTCATCATTCTTACTCAACTTGCAACCAGTAACCATAGGGGTGCATACTAGTTTAGATTATTCCATTCCAAACTTCTTCAACATTTCCTTGACATATTTTGATTGTTAAATGAATATAAGTTTTTTTTTGTTTGATTGATTTGTAGTCCAAGGAAGAAATTCATCTCCCCAAACATTAATATTTCAAACTCATTTTTCATTTGTTCTACAAATCTCTTGCACATTGCTTCATTACCTCCAAGAATCATGTAATCAACATACACAACCACAATCAAGATTTTGATCTTTTTTAACCTTAAAATAAAGATTTCTATTTGTGGTAAATTTACTGAATACTTGCTACAGTAAGTATCTATCGAATTTTGCATACTAAGCTTTGGGAGCTTGCTTGAGTCCATACAATGCCTTCTTCAATTTGCGGGCCATATTTGGGTTATCTTATAGCTGAAATCCTTCTGGTTGTTCAATATAAACTTCCTCAAAATATCCATTCAAAAATGTAGAATTCACATCCATATAATATACTTTGAAATCCTTATGTGTTGTAAAATCCAAAAACATCCTAATAGCTTCCATTCTTGCCAGCAGACAAAATGTCTCCTCAAAATCTATTCCTTCCACTTATTATTAGCCTTTACACAAAATCCTTTCCTTATTCTTGAAAACTTCTCCATTCTCATTCAGCTTATTCTAAAACACCCACTTACTTTCAATCACATTCATGTTTGTTGGTCTTGGGACAAGTTGCCAAGTCCGATTCTTCTCAATCTGCACTATTTCTTCCATAGCCTTAATCCAATACTCATCTTTGCATGTGTCACCCACTGTTTTAGGTTCTACTTTGGAAATTAAACATAAGTTTACTTATTCTTATGTCATGGAAACCTTTCTTCTTGTCAAGCAACCTCTTCTTTTGTCACCAATGATCTAATCTTTATAATGATTCTTCTGCACATACTTAGTGGTTTTAGGGATCCTTTCCAGAGCTTCTTCCTCTTCAACTTGTACTTCAGTTTCCTTATATTTATCTTTTTCTTCTTCTCTCCATGAGGACTCATTTGATTCATATCCATCTATCATCACTGAACTCTTATGTATATCTTTATCCACCTTGAAACTTGTACTTTCAACAATTCTTTTTAGCCTCTTGTTGTATCATGAGTAAGCTTTTCATTTTTTAGAATATCCAAGGAAGATTCCTTCATCAAATCTTATATCAAACTTTCCTAAGTTTTCTTCATCTCTTCTGATATAGAATTTTCTTCCAAACACTCTAAAATGTTTGATAGTAGGAGTTCTTCCATACCAAACTCATAGGATTCTTTGATTTGTTCATCCTTGCTTGTGCTTTGTTATGTATTTAGACTGCAATATGAATTGCTTCTCTCTAGTAGACTTCTGGTAGGTTTGCTTCTTTTATAATTATTCTTATTGCCTTTTGAACAGTCTTATTCTTCCTTTCAACAACTCCATTTTTTCAGAGGAGTTCTAGGGGCTGACAAATGCCTCTTTATTCCTTGAACTTCACAAAAACTATTAAACTCATTAGAGGTGAACTCTCCACCTCTATCAGATCTTAAACATTTGATTTTGATATTTATTTCATTCTCAACCATAGCTTTAAATTCCTTAAACTTATCTAGAGCTTATGATTTTTCTTTGAGAGAAGTAACCCAATTCATTCTAGAATAACCATCAATTAATAGCATGAAATACTTGTCACCTTGAAAACTTCTTGTTCTAGTAGGTCCAACAATTTTTGTATGCACCAAATCCAAAGAACTGATAGTAGATTGTTCTTTGATTGAAACTCTTTCTAGCTTTCTTCCCAATATGACATTCCTTGTAGACAACATTGATAGGATTTATAATCTTTGGAAAATATCTCATAGCATGAATTTAACTGATCCTCGCTAGGCTATCAAAATTGATGTCACATTCTTCTATTCCATAGCCAAATTTCATTAATTTTTGTCATAAATCATATACCATTAGCACCTTTGAACTGATAAACATTTCCATATGTTCTTCCTGCAACAACCATAGTTTCAAAGCCTTTTTTGATCTCACAACCATCATCCTAAAACATAAGATTATAATCCTTTTCTACACATCTGTCCTACACTCAAAAGGTTATTCAAGAGAACCTTAACATAAAGAAGATCATCTATAAATTATGATTTCCATCAAAATCAATTGAAATTTTTTCACATATCATAGTAGAATTTTCATCACAAAACTTAACAATGCCTCCTTCAAAATTTTCAAGTTTAACAAACTTACTCTTATCACTTGTCATGTGATTTGAGCATCCACTATCAATGATCCAGTTATTCTTCTCTTCTCTAGCATGAAAAGTAGTCACCATTGCTTCTTCAATATTATGACTTGTTTCCAAATCACTTTCCTTCATACATGTCTTAGAGTTAGCATAATTAGTTTCATCATTTAGATCCATGAACAAGAATTCATTATCCTCATCATTAGATATGTTGGCATCCTCTTTAACATAATTTCTCTTAACCGATTTACCTTTCTTTTCCTTATATTTATATTTTGAAGCTTTGACAAGACATCTTGAAGCATAATGACCAATCTTTCCAGAATTGAAACATTTGAAAGGTAACTTACCTTTGTATTTTCCATCACACCCTTTTTCAATCTCCTCGTAAATTTTTCTTCTACATCATCAACATCATCCAGATCTGATTCTTCATTCTTATTAGCTTTTCCAACTTTAAAAGATGTATCATTCTTTGAATCACTTGGAAAAAACTCTCTCAATTAAAAAGTAGTTAAAGCACAAAAAAATTGATCTCTAGAATATTGATTTAAATTTTGAGCTTCTTCAATACCAAAAAAATTATGACTATAGGATTTAGGCAAAGTTCTTTGTACCTTTTTTACTATCTCATCTTCTTCAAGTTTTCCATAAAGGCCTCTAATGGAATTGGCAACTTTATCCACTTTATGTGTGTATCTTGTAATATATTCATCCTCTAACATATGCAAGGTTTCAAATTTGATATTTAGGTTCTGCATCTTAGCTTCCTTGAATTTTTCATCTCCTTCATAAACATTTTCCAACTTCTTCTAGGTCTCACTAACAGATTTGAGATTCATAAATTTCACAAGTTCTAAATTAGAAATATCAATCAAAAGATCATACCTTTCTTTTCCATTATTCTCATAGGTCTTTATCTCATTTCTAGTGCTCAAACTATTTGTAGGAATAATATATCTAGATTCAGTAGACTTCCAAACTCCAAAACCTAGAGAAACAAGGAAACCTTCCATCCTAGTCTTCCAGAAGGCATAATATAATCCATCAAACATAGGAGCCTCCTGGGCAAGTGCAAGAAGTTGGGTCCACAAAGAGGGGAAGTTTTGGCAAAAAATAAAAAATCTCACAAGAAATGCGTATGCGTTTTTAAAAAACACGTATGTGTTATGCATCGGGTACCCGAGCCTAAAAAAAACACGTACGCACTAAAAAATGTGTACGCGTTATATAACGCATATGCATTATATAATGCATATGCATTATAAAATGCGTACGCGTTTTATAACATGTACGCGTTTTATAACGTGTATAAGTCATTTATTTAGAAAATACAATTTTTTTTTTCAATAATTAAATAAATAAAGAACGCATATGCGTTTTGTAACACATATGTGTTTTTAAAAACGCATACGCGTTATTAAAATTTTGAATCTCCAACCCACATGTAGCCTTGGTTTTAGGCTCGGGAAAGACTTGGCAATTTGAGCCTTAGCCTTTGACCTGCAATTAAAAAACTAAGGCAGATTGAAGAAGAATGTTCAACTTTGACAATATGGGTGATGAATTTTTTTTCTGAATGAATTCATAAAATTAAAACCCATTACAGAACACAATGTCTAGTTTTCAAATATATAATTTTTATTAAGATTGGATTATATTTCTATTTTTTAATTAATTTCAAAGCAAAGTAGTCCTTAAACTTGAAATATCAGACTTTTTATGTTTTTTAATAACTTTTTTTTGGTTAAGTTTTTTGTAAAAAAAACTATATGACATCAATCCTTAGACAATTCTCTACACAATGAAAAAAAAATGTTTCAAAAAATGTTTAGTTTAGGTCAAATTATGTTGTCCATACACGTTGATTTTTAAAAACAACAATTAAGGCCAATAAAAATTTAATAAAAAAAAAATATACAACCAAAAATTACAAAAAAAATTCTTCATCAATCTTCATGTTGTTAGCTCTCGTTCCCAAAAAATAATTATCAAAATACTTTTATTTGGGTCAAAAAGTGTTGTCCGTACACGTGCATGGTATGGTAAAAAAATAGGGACTTTTAAAAAGTTGTTTTTATAGATCCTTATCAAAATTTAATTTCTATAGTCTGGGTATTCGAATAAATTACATATTTGGAAACTAGATTCAAAATTGAAACTTTAATATTAATGACTTTTGTTAAGATTCATTGTGTAAGTGCCTCAAAGTTTTAGTCTAAGTGTGACAATTTCTGAAAAACAGCAAAAACACCCACTTTTTGAGCTTTTTGTGGACCCAACTTCTTGCATCAGCCCTCCTTCTTGTGTGCCATCCTAGATATACCTCAAGAAGTTAATATTTCTTCCAAGGAACCTTTCTTTGATACCAATTGTTGAATGTATAAGACAACTAAGAGGGGGGTGAATTAGTTGTTCATTAAAACATCAAAACCCTCATTGAAATTCAGATCCACATTAACCATAATCTGTTATAATGATTTATTATGAAAGAAAATAGCAAAAAATGAAACAAAACACCATACACAACATAACTCTAGATTTATGTGGAAAACCCAAGAAGGGAAAAACCATGATGAGGATTAGCTCAGAGTATAAAGTAGTTGCAACATAAAATACAATAAGCTCACTGTCAAAGGGCTCACTACCTAAAAGAGAAGAAGGGACCATTGCCACATTATAGAAATGAAGAAAGAAGATTTTTATAATGAAAAATCCATCTCAAAGCAACATAAAAGTTCCATCTCTGCACCATCAGTACATTCACACTCTCTCTAACAAATGTAGACATCTTCAACTCAAGCTTCCAGTAGTCTTAGTCATTAAAGCTTGCATTGAACTTCATAATTTTTTACTTCATGTCACAATTCACATCACATGCATTTCATTCATCCATTCTCCATCAACTCAACATGTATACATACCCATCACAACCTTGAAAATGATTTACAAGGTTGATTATGCACCTCAATCGTATAAATTTAAATTAGGTTGACACTAAGAATTCTCATGGTGGAGAGGAATGAAACCAAACCACATCACACCTTAAGTTGGATGCAAATACATACATATTTTCCATGCCACACTTCCACAAACACCAGATCATTTTCACAATTAGTGTAAACACATAAATTTGGTTGAACCTATGTAAACACCATTGAGCATTTAAGTACACACTTCCTTTTATCCAAAGATGACGTGTGAACCACACACAACACTCAAACATAATCTGGAATATTCCATCAACACCTTCAAGTCCAACAAATTCCTTTGCAACAACTTTCACCTGAATTTTTTTTACCCTGTATACCTAGTTAACCTTTCACATATTGTAACATATGAGTCCAACCTTTTGGAGCACCAAAATTTAAAAAACTTAGGCTAAAGATAGATATGATATATTTAAGCACAACCTTAGATTTGCAAGACCAGAAACCACACTATAGAGAAATGTGGACCAAAACTATTTCTCCGAGACAACATCAATTTCATAGTTCACACACTAGTGAATACAAATTTCTTTGCACGATGATATAGGACAAGAAACTCTGGATATAACACCTCTAAACGCCTTTGATTAACATATCTAAAAAGCATAAGTAGATCTTAAATACAAAAGAAATGCGGAGCAAAAACCAGAACACTACTCTTCTACACTGAACACATTTTACCACACTATTTCCTCTTCTATTCAAATCTTCTCAAAAGCACTTGGAAACCAAGCACCACAAACACATTTTCATCATCTGAAATACTTTCTCATCACTACAAAACCAATTGCAACACATGGTTATCAAGGAAACACTAGAGGTTGACACCAGTGAGATTACTAATGATAACATAATGCAACTAATCAAAGAAACTCTAAGGTTGAAATCAATGCAACAACATAGATCTGTTGACATCAATAACAACACAAACTATATAGACCTCTAACACTGTATGGGAATCCATAAATTGAGGGCCCATATAAATGTATGAAACTAGGAGGGTCTCTCCTCATTTCTTCACCTCTAAGTTTAGGTGGACTGAGTGTCTCAGGGCTCTACCAGACATGATGATAGCTCACTCTTAAGGTACAAATTCACTCTCCTGAATTTATATACCCTACTAGAAAATATGGTTGAAGTCATCTTCTAGGGTGATGAAATATCTAGATAGGCCTCCTAAAGGGAACAAAATCTAAGTGTATTTTATCTCCAAGATCACCTTGTAGTGTGAAGAGAGAGCATACACACTCATAGCCTTAGCATAATACAACACAAATTAAAATAAAAGAGTGTTTTTGATCTCCAAGATCACTTTGTAGTGGAAGGAGAGAGAGATTTACACACTCTAAAAGTCCTCAAACATGGAAAACAAGATTAATTCCCCTTTGAAAATAAAATGTTCCTAATTCTAGTGAGTTGTTTTCATCTCTGATATGTGAAGCTATAGAAAATGGATTAGTGGTTTCAAATGATTAGCCTTTGATAAATGTGTAAGCTACTAGAAACTATTAGTACAAAATGATGAAACCCTACAAAATCCA
>CM021100.1:291037887-291402664 GCA_007115665.2 Sequoiadendron giganteum
CAATCTTACATACCAAGCTATTGGAGCTTACTTGAGTCCATATAATGCCTTCTTCAATATGTAGACCATATTAGGATTATTTGATAATTGAAATATTTCCAATTGTTCAATGCAAACTTCTTCTTCCAAGTCACCATTTAGAAATGTGGACTTCATATCCATCTAATATACTTTGAAATCCTTATATCCTAAAAAAGTGAAAACATCTTATTAGCTTCCATTCTTGCCACTGGGGCAAAAGTATCCTCAAAATTAGTTCCTTCTACTTATGAGTAGCCTTTACACAGAAGCCTTTCCTTATTCCTAACAACTTCTCCATTGTTATTCAGTTTGTTCTAGAACACCCACTTAGTTCCAATAAAATTCTTGTTTGTTGGTCTTCAAACAAGTTCCCAAGTGTGATTCTTTTCAATCGGCATTAGTTCTTCTTCCATAGCCTTAATCCAAAACTCATCTTTGCATGCTTCACCCACTATTTTAGGTTCAACTTCAGATAGTAAATAAAATTTTACTTGTTTTTCTATTATAGTAGCCTTTCTTCTTGTCAATACATCTCTTCTTTTATCACCAATGATTTGATATTCAAAATAATTCTTATGCAGATACTTATGGGTTTTGTGGATCTCTTTCAGAGCTTCTTCCTCTTTAATTTGCACTTCATTTTCCTTACTTTTATCCTTCTCTTCTTCTTTGCAAGAAGAATCATTTGATTCATATCCATATATCATCATTGAAATTTTATGTAGATCTTCATCCACCTTGACACTTGCACTTTCAACAATACTTTTCGACCTCTTATTGTAGCATTGGTAAGCTTTGCATTTTGTAGAATATCCAAGGAATATTACTTCATCAAATCTTGCATCAAACTTTCCTAAGCTTTCTTCATCTCTTCTGATATAGAATTTACTTCCAAACACTAAAATATTTAATAGTATGGGTTCTTCCATACCACGATTCATAGGGAGTCTTTGAATTGTTTGTCCTTGCTTGCACTCTATCTAGTATATAGACTATAGTATGAATTGCTTCTCTCCACTAGATTTCTAGTATATTTTATTATTTCATCATTGTTCTTGTAGCTTCCTAAACAACCTTATTCTTCCTTTCAACCACTCCATTCTACTGAGGAGTCTTAGGGGCTGAAAATGCCTCATTATTCCTTGATCTTCACAAAATTTGTAAAACTCATTGGAGGTGAACTCTTCACCTCTGCTAGATCTCAAAAATTTTATTTTCATATACATTTAATTCTCAACCATAGCTTTGAATGCCTTAAACTTATATAAAGCTTCTAATTTTTATTTGAGAAAAGTAACCTAGAACAATCATTAATCAACAACATGAAATACCCGTCACCTTGAAAACTTCTTGTTCTTGTAGGTCCATAGAGGTCTATATGTACAAACTCCAAAGGACTGGGAGAATATTGTTCTTTGAATTTGAAACTCCTTTTAACTTGCTTTCCAACCCCACATCCCTTACAAACAACATTGATAGACTTTGTAATCTTTGGCAGATCACATATAGCTTGATCTGAACTAATCCTCACTAGGCTATCAAATTTGATGTGACACATTCTTCTATGCCATAGCCAAATTTAATTAATCTGAGTCATAAAGCATTGACCATTTGCACCCTTAAGTTGATAAATATTTCCATGTCTTTCTTCCTTCTGTAACCATAGTTCTGAAGCCTTTTTCTATCTTAGAACCATTGTCCTGAAACACAAGATTATATCCTTTGCTACACATTTGTCTTATACTCAAAAGATTGTGTGGCAGACCCTTAACATAAAGAACATCATCTGTATTATTCTTTCCACCAAAATTGATTGAACCTTTTCCACATATCTTAGATAATGTATCATCAACAAACTTGACTAAACCACCTTCAAACTTCTCAACCTTAACAAACTCACTCTTATCACTTGTCATGTGATTTGAGCATCCATTGTCAATGATGCAATTATTCTTCTCTTGTCTAGCATGAAAAACAATCACCATTGCTCCTCTTCACAAAGTACTTTCCTTCATACATCTCTTAGAGTTAGCAAAATTAGTTCCAAAATTTAAAACCATGAACAAGAATTAGTCATTTGGATAATCAAATTCAACATCATATATACTAGCATCTTCTCTAACATAGTATCTTTTCTTAATTGATTTACCTTTATTCTCCTTATATTTATCTTTTGAAGCTTTGGTAGGTCATCTTAAAGTATAATGACCAATCTTTCCATAGTTGAAACATTTGAAAGGTAACTTACCTCTATATTTTCCAATCCCCTTTTTCAATCTCCTTACAAGTTTGCTTCTACATCACCAACATCATCCAGACCTGATCATTCATTCTTTTCAACTTTTCCAACTTTAAAAGAAGTCTCATTCTTTAAATCACTTGGATCAAACTATCTCAATTCAAAAGCAGTTAAAGTACCAAACAACTAATCTCTAGAATAATTGTTCAAATTCTAAAATTCCTCAATAGAAAAAACTTTATGACTATAATATTTAGACAGAGTTCTCAGTACATTCTTCACTGCCTCATCTTCTTCATGTTTTCCACCAAGAACTCTAATAGAATTGAAAAATTCATCCACTTTATGTATGTAGCTAGTAATATCATCATCCTCTGACATCTACATGGTTTCAAACTTGATCATTGGATTTTGCATTTTTGCTTGCTTGACTTTTTCAGCTCCTTCATAAACACTAACTTTTTGTAAATCTTATTAGCAGTTTTAATATTCATAACTTTCACAAGTTCAGTATTGGAAAGACCACTCATAAGAGCATACATTTCTTTCCCATTGTACTCATAAGCATTTATTTCATCAGTAGTACTCAGACCATTCGTAGGTATAGTATATCAAAATTCAACAGACTTCCAAACTCCAAACTCTAGAGAAACAAGGAAACCTTCCATCTTGGTCTTCCAAAATGCATAATTAGTTCCATCAAATAGAGGAGCCTCCTTCTTCTGCGCCATCCCAGGTATACCTCAAGCAGTTAAGTTTTGTTCCAAGGAACCTTTCCCTGATACCAATTGTTGAATGCACAACACAACTGAGAGAGGGGGTGAATCAATTGTACAATAAAAAATCACCCTCATTAACATTTACATCCACATTAACATTATTAGCCTTTAGTTATGTTAGAAAGATTTAACATGAAAAAATTTAATAGAAACTGAAACACAACAACACCATACACAATAGAACACCAGATTTACGTGGAAAACCTAAAAAGGGAAAAACCACAATGAGGATTATCTCACAATATAAAGTAATTACAACACCAAATACAAAAAGGTTCACTATCAGAGGGCTCACTGCCTAGAAGAAAAGAAAGGATCACTACCATATTATAGAAAAGAATAAAGACGAATGTTACAATGAGAAATCAATCTCAAAGAAACAAAAAGATCCACCACAACATCACTAGAACATTGGCAACTTGTTTGAAGAATGTAGACACTTTCTACTCATTGCTTCTAATAGTCTAACACATTAAAGCTCATATTGCACTTTGTAATTTCACACTTCACAACTCTGCACTTTGCATCACACACTTTTTCAACCAATTCTCCATCAACTCAAAACTTATTTATACCATCCTCAAACGTGAAAATAATTGAAAAGGTCGATTATGCACCTCAACCATGCAAATTCAAACTAGGTCATCAATAAGCATTCCCACAGTGGAAAGGAATGAAAGTGGACCACAACACACTTTAACTTGGATCCAAATACACACACACATGCCATACCACACTTCCACAAATATTGAAGCATATTTGCATTTAGTGTAAACACCCAAGGTTAGCCAAACTTGTGTAAACACCATGAAACAATTAAGTACACACTTTATTTGATCCAAGGATGACTCACAGACCACACACAACACTTAGAACAATCTAGAATATTCCAAAACACCCTCAGATCCAACAAATTCCTTCACAAAAACTTTCATGTGAAGAACATACTCATCCTGTACACCCAACTAAATTTCCACATATTGTAACACTTGAATTCAACCTTGTGGATCACCAAACTTTGAACAACTCAGCTACTAAAGATAAATATAAGAAATTTAAGCACACCTTTAGATCTGCAAGACCATAAATCATATTGTGGAAAAATGTGGAGCAAAACCATTTCTCGCGAACAACACTGTAATACATAGTTCACACACTAGTGAACACAACTTTCTATGCACAACAATCCAGAACCAGAAACTTTGGATAGAACATCAGTGAATGGTTTTGATCAACATATTAGAACCGCATAAGTAGATCTTCAACCATGAAGAAATGTGGAGCAAAACAAGATCACTACTCTTCTATACAAAACACCTCTTAACTACACTATTTTCTCTTTTATTCAAATATTCTCAAAAGCAGTTAGAAACCAAGCACCATAAACACATTCTCATCATCTTCAACACTTTCTTATCACCATCAAACCAACTGCAATAAAGAAAATCAACATAAGCTTATCAAAGCAACACTAGAGGTTGACAACAGTGACACTACTAATAACAATATAATGCAACAAATCAAACCATCGTTACAAACTTCCAAAAAAATCTTCATAGACTAGTTGACATCAATGCAACAACCTAGAACTGTTGACATCAATGACAACACACAAGCTATTCAAACTTCCAACAGTCACTTCACATTTTGGCATTCTCGGTGGGACCCACATCCCTGATTTGACATCTTTGTTGAGATTTTTGATAATTTGCAAGTTAAAGTTGCACAATCAAGAATTATAGTGAAATGTTTTACGTTCATAGTTTGTTGCATTTTCCTAGATTATTGTATTTTCCCAAATTGCCACATTTGAGTATTCTAATGTGTTTTCTTTCTTTATTTGTAGGGTTTACTGATAGATTGACACTTTTGCATGGATCGTCATGAGTTACACAACCGCTTATGAACATTTTTCCATGTGTGCTACATATTTTCGCCTCTGTCAGATCACAATGATGCGTTTGTAGGTATTGCCACCTTTGATTATTTTTTTGTGTTTTCTTTCTATCAAATTTTCTTTTTGATTTCTGTAACTTTTCAGTTTGGCATAACCCTAACCCTAATGTGCTATTCTATATGTTTATGTTTTTTATGACTTGTTTATGCAACAGTCATTGGGAGAAGATAACTTGTGAAACTACTAACTTTTTTGAGGTGTAGGGTTTCAATTGATCCAATACAAGTAACTTGAAATTTCTCACATGTTTTCTGTAGGTTATCTTATCAAAGACATGATTATATTTTAGACTTGTATGCTTTATTGATTTCTAGATTAAATCAATTTTTCAAGTTGATGCTCTAAAATTAAATTATTTTTTGTGATTGGTAGGCTAGAGAGTCAGTATCCTCTCTCCTTGCGCTTCGTGCAATCTTGGGTGACGAGAAATACCTCTACTTTACACTTTATTTCTTATACACTGAAGGAGTTGTCTATGTATCTTCTCCCCTTGCACTATGTGCAATCTTGGGTGATGAAAAATAGCAATATGAACCCTTATGTTATTGTTAAGAGGCCTACCTAGGAATTTCATCACCCTAGAGTTTGAACTCAAGCACATTTTTTTCTTTTCTGGTGGTCTATATAAAGGGGCCCGAGTGAAAGTTATAGCTCTACCCACACATAACATGCTAGACGTTCCTTTGTGGTCTCAAGTGATTCCATACATGAGGTTTGAGATTTTTATCTTACATTTGTGTATGCGGTGGTGTTTATAGAGTTCCTCCACTATGAACCATTGTTATTTAGAAGCCTAAGACCTTTTGGTCATTGATCTATAGTGGTGCAATTTGATAGCATCATCACATGAAGTTACTCACTGTAACCTATCATTGGTTGAGGTGATTTAGGAATTTGTCCTTTCAAGGGGAGGGATGTCAAGGTGGTACATGACCTTGGCATACCCTAGTCACCCACTCCTTATATTGGTATTAACATGCAATCTTGTGGTGAGCCTACTATTGGGGGATAACCTTTATTACTAGCTAGGTTGTGCTTATCTGACGTGTTTTTTGAGCTATACTAGTGAGATTTGTGGAAGCAAGCTTGTGAAATATCTTTATCACCTTGAGGTTAGTCCTAAATTTTATGTTGTTATTTGTATCATTTTCTCTCAAAAAACATAAATTGGACTTTTACACATCAAACTTACCAAAACTTTCACTAAACACTAAAACAATCACAGTTCAACTTGCATTTTCCTATTACAATTTGCCGCTTATATAGAGATTGATACTTTTTTTGCACATATTTCCATTTCTATCATGCATATCATCACTATTTCTTATTCTACCACATCTACTTGCCCTTTATTTCTCCAGTCTAAATCTCCATATTATCGCTTTTGAATAAATTGTCATGTTTGTTCTCTACATATTGTTGTGTTTTCCTACATCATGTTTACTCCGGGGGAAACATGATGTGATTATCCAGATTATTGTGTTTTTCTATAACATTTGTTCTGCTTAGACCTACAAATTGTTTGATCTAAAAAATATCATAACCTATCATCCTAGAACTAGAAACATCTATCAAAACAATCCTAACAATACTTTTCATTCTCACACATCAAAACTATCCTTTCAATTTGGTTTTCCTAGCAAATGTCATCATATCCTCTTGAAAAAAAATAAAACTTATCGAACATCCTTAGACATCAACAAACTCAATTAACATTGATCTTATTAGACCATCCTTAACTCAAAATATAAAATCAACCTTTTGGAAATCAACCTATCATCTTGCTAGCATCTTGCGATCTCATCTATTCTCATTTTGTGAGCTTGTTAACTTATTAGGAACTATCTCCCTTCTAGATTTGCAAATAACTAGCATCTCTCTTTGCTTGTACTCATAAGTCTAGTTCAAGTAAAGGCATCAACCCAATCTTTCATCAACATCTTGAGATCTAGCACAATCCAATCAAACTTGTCATCATCCTTTTGTCTAAAGGATTGAACATCAAATCCCATCATCTTTAAACATAAAAAATCTAAGTCAAATTTGTTATCCTTTTGTACAAAGGTTAAACATCTAATCCAAATCAACTTAAACATAATTATCTTGTCCAAAAGACTTATCAACACATCCTTTGAAATCCAAATCCAAACAACATCATACATCACCTCAATCTTTTCATCCTTTAGGGTCTACTATGACTTTTATAGTAACCACAATATTACAATAGAAGAAGAAAATGATATCCAACCCTCGTGGTTCTAATGTTACAAATACTAGAAGCATTGAAAATAAATTTGATGACATGGTGATTTCCCTCTAGCACTGCTCCTCTTGGGTATTCCACCCCTAAACAAACAAAATTGAATTCACAACAACACAATGCTAATCCTCCTCCACAACCAAACGTGAATCCTCCATAACACAATACTAATCTTCCACACCAATAATCTTGAACATCAAAACCTAACCTCTCAACAAGGAAATCGACCCACTCGAGGAAAAGATGGATATGTAGAACCAGATTCCAATGACAAAGTTGCCGAAGAAAGGATCTTAGAAATAACTCAAAATCATCAAGTGCTAAAAGTCATTGGTGCATTACTCACTTCTGATCCAAACACTTACTTTTATAGGGTTTCCCAACATGGTGCTAAGCTACTCATTGATTTAAATGTGAGGCTCTTAGATATCGAACCCTTATTTGTAAGGATGAAGACATGGTAATTCGACAAGTTTCAACCCATAAGACAACCAAAATTTCCATCTTTTCTTACACAAACAAATGATCCTTCTCATGCAAGACAAGTTGATAATCCCTTGTATAGACAATCATCTCAAATGGAATAAACAATTACAACCCAACAAAACCAACCGGATCCTAATGTCTTGGTGGCACAAAACCTTCCACAACAATCAACCAATCCATTCAACACTCCACTTATAACTCATAATTCTTCAACTAGTATGTGGAGACTAAATGTATCAAGGAACTTGTATGAAACCTCTTGGTTGCAAAATGAACCTCAACAAGGTCGAAACCTTAACATGCAAAAAATGTCAAACCTTCCTCCTAGACCACCAAACTTTGCACCAAATCCACCATTACATGCTAACATTCCACCACAACAACATATGGCTTCACCTATCTATACCATTGATAATCTAAACAATCCACCTCTTCAACCACAACAGACTAATCAACGTCGTCAATCACAACAACAACCACCAATCTATCAAAACACACAAACAAACCCCCCTCAACAACAACTCATGTATCAAGAAAATACACATCCAAACCTTTCATAGAACACTTTTCACATGACTCAACAACATCACACTAAAAAACAACCTTTTTACCATGAACAAAACCCTTCACACAACACTCAATATGAACAAGGGTTAAACTTTTAAAATACAAATCCTAACACATTGCAATATCAATATGATCCTTCATACACCCAAACTCCACAACAAAAAAACCTTATCCCTCAACATCAACAAAACACAAATCCTCAACACAAAACCTTATCCTTCAACATCAATAAAACACAAATCCTCAACAACAAAACATGAATCCTCAATATTAGCAAAGCACAAATCCTCAACATCAAAAAAACCAATCCCCAATATCAACAAAACAAGAATCCTCAACATCAACAAAACCTTTAAACCCTCAACTGTTACACCCAATCTTTGAATTACAATTTACTTTTCACCTTATGTTAAATGCATTGATGATTTACGTGATTATGAAACTTTGAAAGATGAATTCTATGATGAATTTTATGTGATGTAATGATTTTATGCATTTAATTGAAATATTGATGAATATGTGACAATAAGAATGGGATATAAATGTTACGGCTAACTACTTGTTTGTTTTTCCAAGTGAAAATGCAAAAAGGACTTCACACCCTCTAGAGGGAGAGGGAGAGTATCACCAAGGAGAAGGTTATGGACTAAGGACTTGATAGTAATGCCCTCTGAGTTTAATCACACTGCATAGGTCAAGCTAATTGATACATTTGAAACTAAGTCTTTGGTCATTAGTTTTTTCGATAGGTTAAGTTTAACCTAGTTGAACTAAGTGTTGGTCGTTCTCGAAAAGTAAAATATTATTGTGTTTATTGTTAGAAGCTTATCTTGATAGTAATCAATTTGATAACCTTGTTTTTTACTGAGATAAATCATTGTTGTGTTATCATGATAATATCTTGACTAAAGATATTATGATCCATTTATTTTAATTGACGAATTAACTTTGAATATCGATCAAATTAGTTCAATCATTATTAAATACGTTACTCTTGAAATATATATCAGCCACATAGTAGCATATTGAAATGCATCAAAATGTCTTTATAAGCCACTTTAAATCGTGGCACATGGGGTGCATATGTAGCTGTTTTGAAGCCACTTAAGAGGCAGATATAAAAGCCATATAAATGCCTTTAAACCAGCTTCCTGTCTGCCAATTGCTGGCCTTTCAATTGCTGCACCATAAAGCCACAAAGTGGCATATAAATCTGATTTGATAAAGTCAATAGAACAGCGAGCAAACCGTGACAATTGTTTTGCAAACAAAGGCATATTTTGAGGCATTAAACAGCCACCATAAAGGTCTTTAAAATCTGCAATTAAAAATCAAACATAAGTATGACTTTATCAATGCTCACGTCCGTATTCAAAGGCATTATAATCAGCAATTAATAACAAATATAAACAGCCATAAGGGGGCATGAGAATTGCTCTCATAATGGCTCTTTAAAATCTGCTTTTAAATGTCATACTCGAAAGATTCTTTCAAAATTCAGGTGCCTATTTATAAGCTATATAAACAGCAAATATTGATAAATAAAAACAGCTACAGTGTGGCGTGAGGGCTGCTATTATAAGGTCTTTGAAACAACATTAAAAATAACTTTCTTTGGAAAGAGTCAAGCCACTTAAAAAGGGCGACTCAGTCAAGTCTTAAAACAGTTTTACTTGCCAATAAATATGGCAGTTTGAAGAAGTTTAAAAGCCTGATCTAAAGGCTTACCAATCGACCGTTTTGAATGCTATATCCAGCCAGTTCGTGGTAAATTGAAAAAAATTGTCAAGGACATTTAAAGCCATACATCTTGGTGTGCAATGGGTATGCCGGAGAGGTGTGGAAGGTCAATTAGGAAAAAAGTGATTAGAAATTTCTCCATACAAAATTAGTAATCCAACTTTGGTGTGCAATGGGTATGCCAAAAAGGTGTGGAAGGTCAATTAGGAAAAAAATGATTAGAAACTTCTGTATATAAAACTAGCAATCACACTTTGGTGTGCAATGGGCATCTCAAAGAGGTGTGGAAGGTCAATATGGAAAAAAGTGATTAGAATCTTCTCGGTATATAACTAGCAATCACATCTTGGTGTGCAATAGGTACGTCTAAGAGGTGTGGAAGGTCAATTAAGAAAATGATTTTGTTGATATATTATTATTATTATATATTTTTAATTGTATAGTAATATTATTATATTTATGTATTTACTATTATATTATTATATGTGTATTCATATATCAAGTTTCCATTATGTTACATTATTATTAGTATATTATTATTAATGATTATGTTAGGTATTATATTGTATTATACTTATATTATATTATATAATCTAATTATATTAAATTATATTGTAATATATAGTTATATTAAAGTATATTATATTTATTATATATTATGTTATTACATTATAATAATATTTTTTATATTATTATATATTTTATTTATATCATTCTATTGTATTATATTATATTGTTAATTGAATGGCTTTGGATTATGGGTCAATTAAAGATAGTATTCTTAAGATTTATTTATAACTTATGTTTAGGATAAGATTTTTTTTGATGAAAAAACAACTATCTTTATTAATTCAAAGATAAGAGTACATATTCACAAAAAAAGGGTGGGTGGTAAAAAGACACAACCCAAAAGTCACTTGGGCAATGCCTAGAAATAACCAAAAAATAAGTCACATGGGCCTAGCCCAGAAGTCCAAGAGCATAATAAATAAAAGCAAAAAACAAGCCCCTAAGTGGCCAAAGCAGTGCCAGTAGAGTCGGGAGAGTCTCTATCATCCATATTCTCCCCCCATACATCAACAGGGTCTGGAGTGATGTCAGGAGGAGCACCCCAGCCATCATCATCATCTTTCTTATCTTTATCTTCTTCCTTGCGTCGGGGTGAGATTGCAAGCACCAATTATATAAACCTTTTACCACCAGTTGGCCATCCAGAACTAGAGGCAGACATAATATCAGAGGGCCACCCAGAACTGCCACCGCCGCTCCCCGAAGCACCACTAGAAGACCATCTTTGACCAGCCTGCGACGGAGGAGAACGAGCACGCCGAGGAGTGCGAGAGACCCGCTGAGTAGGAGGCTGATAGCGGGGATGCGCAAAGCCACTCCGTTGCTAGCCCCGAGAGGGCGACCGAGCACGAGAAGAGGAGGGCGAGTCGGGAACCCAAGCTACAGTGCACGGGGCATTGCCCCAGTGGTCTAGAAGGACTTGGAGGTGAGCCACCTCCAGTGCAACCTTGTTTTCTTGCACCTGTATCTGTACGAGCACATTAGAACAAATAATTGTTTTAACATAGAGAGAAACATTAATATCCATTTGAGAATGAGCAAATATGCAAGAATTTTTGTCTTTCCAGATGTTGAAGAGGATTTCCACCCTAAAAGTGTGCCAAAGTTGAGTGAATTTAGTAGGGATCCTAGGCAGATCTCACAGCAAAACCATATGCCAAGAAAAAAGTTTCGGTTGAAAGGGCCGAAAGAAGTCATGAATGCAAGTCCAAAGTTGTTGAGCTCTGGAACAAAACCAGAAAAAATGCTTAAAGCTTTCAGGTTGCCCACAAAAATATTATTATTAGTATATTATCATTATATTTTTAATTTTTTATATATTTACTATTATATTACTATTTTTATTAATATTAGTAATATATTATGAATATTAAAATTATTATATTATTCATTATATTAAATTATTATTTTGATAGTACTATTATATTATTCTAATTCTTATAATATTGCATTATTCTTATTATTATATTATTTGCATTATTATATTATTATTAATATTAGTTTTTTAAATATTATACTTAAAAAATATTATTATCCTTAATATTAAATTATTATTAATAAAATATTAATAATATTGTTAATACTAGTATTAAATTATTAGATGATTTTACTATTATTTTATATACTTATTAATATATTATTCTTATTATTATATTAATAATATTAAATTATTATATCATAGTATTACTTTTAAAATATTTTAATATATTATAGTAAACTTTTAAAAAAATATAAAAAGTTAAAAAATAAAATGTTTTATTATAAAAAATACATTAAAATAAAGTGTTCATTTTAAACTTATGCATTGGCAGGAAATAAAGTAGGTTTTATGATTTCAGATTTTATTAATGAAATATTTAACTTTGTTGCCTCAACTCATGGATTTGGAGTCATCCCCAAGGCAATAAAAAATCTTTACATCTCCATGAACCGAAAAACTATTCATGGAAATAACTCAACTACATTTATTTGTACGATCATGTTTGGGATGTGATCGAAAGCTATTAAAGCATGAATGGAAAAACAGTGATAAAACCAATGTAAAAGTGGAAATAAACTTGAAAAAACAATGATGATAATGACAAAAATGATGAAAAGTGATGAACGAACATGATTCATTCAACGTCTTGCATATCGTATCCAAAAATCATCACCGTTCATAGACAAAATAAACTTTGCAAACTTCAAATAAGGATACAACTTCAACATAAATAAAGTTATTAAAACCTTTCAAGGTTGCATTAAAAATGGTTATTAAACTATTATGAGGTTGTGGCAATAAGCTAAGAGACTCAAGCCTCTTAAGAAGGCATTCACAAACAAAAATATTGGATGGAAGAATAAATGAGGTGTCATATTGGGCAATAGTGGGAAGCATTAAAGTGGAGTAGTTTTGCTTATAAAAAACAATCACTTGTACTTTGTTTTGGTGGGTTGACGAGAATTCTAAAAGAGGAACAAAGTCTTAGTATAATATTCTTAAGCTTTTAGAGTTTGAATATTAGTTAAAAATTAGTGATAACAACATAGTAGAGTTTTGATACTCTTCCAAGCAAGTGGATTGTTGTATTGAAAGTGGAGGATAGTGCATTGGAACACAAGAGGACTCAAGAGGAAGCTTGTTTGAGTCAATAGGGAATTTATAAGCATGTTCTATTTGTTTTTAAACCTATTATTTTCTATCAAAGAGCTTGTAATAAGAATGTTAAGTATGATAAAAGAAAGAGGTTCTTAGGAATTTATAAGACAATGAGCATATTTAGTTTGAAAATAGGAGACTAAAGATATTTACTATTGATATCTCTGAAATTATGAGTGAAAATATACTTTAACATATATCAAATATAATCAAATACATATGAGATCATAATAAAGAATATGATTTGATTGCTAAGGGAACATCAAGCTTTATTGTGTATTTTCTTAAAAGAGTTAAATGACAATAAATAGTGTGTTATGTTGCTTGAGTAATACAGATTTGTGGGTAGAGAATGTGATTTAGTTGCTCAAAATATTGATTTTACTACATAACATAAACCCCATCATCTCTTACGATGAATTGAGAACCCAACCTTATGAATTGTTAATAGGAGTTTACAATGGAAGATGAAGTAATCCTCTATGTAGCTCAAATAATGATATTTCCATGTTTGTATGACATAATGTCAATATTATCTAAATGACCATGTGTATATCAAGATGGTGGCATAGTATCATCATTATATGTCTAAAAATCCTAAGAGTAAGTGAATAGTAAATGTTATGGGTTATGATAGGCAGTAGCCTAGACCCTGGATGTTACTAGAACATAACAAGGGAATCCAATGCCCTTGATATATCAATCTAGTTATTTTAACCACCTTAGTGGGTATACACTTATGAATATAAGTCTTATGATAGGATAACCAATTGGTCTACAATTGAGTTTATCCTTAGTAAACAAGACTACAATGTTTATCGAGATAGTCTAAAACCTAAAGAAAGTTATATTCTTCAAGGAAAAATAACCATCACTATGGGGAATTAGTATATGTAATTATTATACCATATTATGACTAGATAGGTCAATATTTGATTAATGATCTTATATCTCGAGAGTAGTTGCTCTCAAGGGTTATGGTAAAGATTCAAACAAGTGGTTTAGCTAAGACCCGAGTCTAGTTACGAGTGTTCAAGTTTGAAATTACTAACAACCAAGATGAGTTTACTTAGTGAGTCTTCACATTCTGAGAAAGGATTCTATAGTAAAACTAAACATTGGACATATGAGATTGTTATACAAAGAAGGAATCTCTAGTTTAAGATTAACATGTTTTATTTAAATATGTTGATCATTTTGTCAATACTTTTAGTTTGTGACCAACTGGATCATTAGTATCAACTAATTGTGCTTCGAGATGGAGATCATATACTCTCATGGTCAATACAAAGGACTTGAATAAGTGGTAGTATCCAAGTCCCAAAAAGTTATGAGAATGTAAATTGGGTTTTCAAGGTCAGTGAAGTATAACCAGTCAAATCATTTATTGAATTAGTAGAAAGAAAATTGAACATGAGGTAGTTTCCAAGGTTGAAGACACTATGTGAATGTAACATGGGTGTTCTAAAGTCAAGAAGACAGTTTAACCAATCTAGATGAATTATGTCTTAACAAGGATCAGTACTGTGCTCAAGATTAACAAGTGTCCAGAGGCAATACTATACTCAAGATGGATAGTAGTCAAGGAGCAGTATTATGCTTAAGATTGATAGGTGTCTAGAAGTATGAGGGTATGTGCAGGATCATCATGGAAAAAATAGGCCCTTAAGTGGAAATGAAAATTTAGAAAAATTAGAGTTAGGCAACTTGACATAAAAATTTGAATAAGTTATCTATATTATTTCAAAAATATGTAAGAATAGAATCTATGGAAAATTGAATGTAGTTTCTAAACTACTAGGTTTATTTTTCTAAAAAATAAATCTATTTGGTGAAAAATTGAAATTTCAATGCAGTAGTACTTAAATTTCAAGGAAAAAATAAGTAGGTGTCTATCTGACCACCCTAACCATAATAAAATGAAAATATATTTTTATAAGATTTTAGATATAAGTAGAGGACTCACGTCTGGATGTGATGCATATTTTTTTGTAATTTTTTTCCAAGTAAATAATTAATTATGAATTTTTTATTACAAATTTTAAAAAATATAAAATTTTGTATGTCTGACCACCTTAACTTGGTCAAAACTTCATGAAATTCATTATTTTTAAACTATAGTATGCGAAGCATAAAATGTGATACATGTTTTGGATTCAAAAAATGTGATACCGTTTGAAAGCTAGAGATGTTTTTCAATTAGGACTTTCGTCGTAATTCTAATAGAAAATGAATAATAATTATTTATTAGATTCAAAGTAAAGTATAATTTATATTCATGGAAAGCTCAAAAGCTCATTTACAAACCCTTTTTGCTTCATCAATTTTGGGTAAAAAAAAAGTCGTCAGCCACATGGGCGAAGTCTAGAAAAGCAAGGTAAGTTGTTAAACACGTTTTTCGTGTTGACTTCTTAGGATTGGCAGGTCCGAACAAAATTCCAAAGCAAGCCCGAGCCTAATCCCTAGGCATTAAATTTTATGTCAACATATTGGATATTCTATTCAAATTGGATTTGAATCCGATATCTGATATGTTTTAGATATGAGTTTAAATTTTTTTATACAATTTATAATATATGATTTTAAAAATGCAATAAAGTTTATAATTTAATATATAATATACAATATAGTTTATAATGTAATAAATAATATATAATTTATGATAATCGGTACCGAATTATGTATTTAATATATAATATATAATATTATTATGTATAATATTTAAATATTATTTCAATATTTTAGTTAATGTATAAATATTTATATATATATAAAACTAATATATAAAATATTTAAATATTATCTCTTTACACCTCTCTCTCTCTCCATCTCTCTCTCCCAAGTCTCTCACTCAATTACTCCTCTCTCTCTCTCTCTCTCTCTCTCTCTCTCTCAACCCTAAACCCCCTCTCTCTCCCTCTATCCCTCTCTCCCTCCCACTCTCCCACTCTCACTCTCTCCTTCCCACTCTCCCTCTCCTCTCACTCTCCCAGTCTCCCTCTCACTCTCATACTCTCCCTCTCTCCCTCTCCCTCTCCCTCTCTCTCTCTCCCTCAACCCTAAACCCCCTCTCACTCCCTCTCTCTCTCCCATCTCTCTCTCTCTCTCTCTCTCTCTCTCTCTCTCCCATCTCCTCTCCTCTCCCTTATCCCTCTCCCTCCCTTTTCCTCTCTCTCTCTCTCTCTCTTCGCTCTCTCCTCTCTCTCTCCCTCTCCACTCTCCTTCTCTCCCTCTCCCTCTCTCAATATCCCTCTCCCTCTCCCTCAACCCTAAATCCTCTCTCTCCCTCTCTCCCTCAACACTAAACCCCTCTCTCCCCTCCCTCCCCCTCTCTCTCCCTCTCCCCTCTCTTCCCTCCTCTCTCTCTCTCTCTCTCTCTCCAACTCTCCCTCCAATCTCTCTCCCCCCACTCCCTTCTCCCTCTCCCTCTCTCCTCTCAATCTCCCTATCCTTCTCTCACTCTCCCAGTCTCCCAGTCTCTCTCTTTCTCTCTCTCTCTCTCTCCCACTCTCCCTCTCTCCCTCAACCCTAAACCCTCTCTCTCCCTCTCACTTTCCACCTCTACCTCTCTCCCTCTCTCCCTCTGCCCCCCTCTCTCTCCCTCTCCCTCTTTCCCTCAACCCTAAACTCTCTCCCTCCCTCCCACTCTCCCTCTCCTTCTCCCACTCTCCCTCCCACTCACCCTCTCTCCCTCTCCCTCTCTCAAATCTCCCACTCTCCCTCTCTCTCTCCCACTCTCCCTCTCTCAATCTCCCACTCTCCCACTCTCTACAATTAACCCGTAGGTCTATGTAGGCACAAATCGGATATCCAATTTTTAAAACTCTGATGTGTAGAGCTAAAATCTTACTGTTACAAAACATTTTAAATTTTTTTCCAAATCAGATGTCTGATTATATCGGATATCATATTTGTGGACCACAGAAAAACCCCATGTGGGTCATTTTGTGCATTCCAACAGACCCTACATTCTGTTTGTAGCACATTGCAGGTGACAAACGCATGGTTTCAGACAGGAAGAGACAAAGATCAACTTTTTGGAGCATC
The DNA here is from genome assembly GCA_007115665.2 of Sequoiadendron giganteum. Lineage (NCBI taxonomy): Eukaryota > Viridiplantae > Streptophyta > Pinopsida > Cupressales > Cupressaceae > Sequoiadendron > Sequoiadendron giganteum. The sequence goes on from CM021100.1 coordinate 291,055,192, forward strand.
TTCTACTCAAATTTGTCATAAGCAATGTTTTTTTAGCATCTTTTATGAGGTATAATGGGGAACAATAGTTGTCAGAAGCAAAAACGTAAGATAAAGCTTGTACAAAAGAACAAATTGAAGAATATAGACAAAGAGATAGAGAAGGTCATAGGAAGAGAAGACAAGGTATGTTAAATATTGGTGAACCTGAGCCCTCTAGTCTTTCAAGTGAAGTAGAAATTGAATATGTTCAAGGTGAAAATGTAGAACATGATATTGAAATTGGGAATGAAAATGTTCAAATTGATATTGAAAATGTTCAAGGTGAAAATGTTAGAATTGAAGATGTTGAACATGATATTCAAATTGGGAATGAAAATATTGAAATCGATAATGAAAATGTTGGAATTGAATATGTTGAACATGATATTGAAATTGGGAATGAAATTAAATTCAAATTGATACTGAAAATGTTCAAGGTGAAAATGTTGGAAATGAAGATGTTGAACATAATATTGAAGCAAGTGTAAATTATGTTTCACTAGATTACATGAGAAATGAAGAACCTTGTGTGGGAGAAAGACATATTCGAAATTCAAGACCTTCAAGAACACCTGAATGGTTACTTGAAATTGATGATAACATTATAAACAATTTTGAAGGAAAGAGGTCAACAGGAACTATTCGGCTGTGGGCTAGAAGACTATTCAACCAATATTTTAGCAATAAGACATTGACCGAGCAATGCCAAATTTTTGTACAATTGCTAAAGATGCAAAAAATGAGACCTTTGCTAGCCAAATTGAAGATAAGTGTGAACAAGAAGACCGAAACAAATTCTATTATTTTCAAAAATATTTTTAATGCTCTCAAGTCTATTGGAAAAAATAACAAGGAAAAAGATAAGAGAGCTACTCAAAGAGTCATTAAAACCACCCTAGTAAGCCATCAATTGAAAAAGGCTCGCTTTATGAGACAAACTTGTATTGATTTTGAAATAAATACTAAAAATTTGGATAGAGCACTTGCGAGAAGAGAAAGAATAGACGATCCTCTTCAAAATGATACACGGGCTTTTGTCGGGAGGCTTCCACGTGTTGATAAGAAGCTTACCGATAATGTAAAGCAGGCAATTCAATAATTTTGGCATGATAACTCTAAAGTATCACCCAATGAAAAGGATGTTTTAAAGTTAAGAACTGGCAATCAAGACCATACACCGCATTCTAAATATTTCTTGGAATCAATCCAAACAATGTTGTTCAAAAAATTTATTGAAACACATCGAAATATGGAAATATCGCAAAGGAATTTTGAAGGTTTGAAGCCACTTTATTGTGTGCCTCTTAAGATTCGTAATACTTGTTGTTGCAAATATCATGTGGAGTTTTCAATGTACCATGAACTATTATGCTATATTTGTTCTACTTTGCATACAAATGAAATGTTGCAGGAGTGTGGTGCAATGCATCTTCCGAAATCATCAAGGGACTTGCTAGATCTATTTTTATGTTCTAGAGATGATGGTTCCTTTTTCTATAGAAATGATTGTTTAAATGAGAAGTGCTCACAATGTGATGGCTTGTTAAAGTTTGTTCAATGTTTTCATGAGGGTTCCGAATATGAATTTGGAAAGAAGCTTGTTGAGAAAAAGAGATATGAGATAGTCAAATATACTTTGCAAAGTGGAGGTGGAGGTTCTAGATGCGAGTTGGTTACAAAAGAATGCAATGTTGCTAATTTTATTTCATATTTTAAGGACATTCTTTTCTACAAGTATGCAAGGCATAGTCATAGGTCTCAGTGCTTGGATTAACAATTCAGAAGGTGTAAGGACTCTTTTCCAATTGGCACTATTATATCAGTGGTTGATTTTGCAGAAAACTACACATTGCAACCACAAAATGAGGTACAATCTCAGTATTACAATTTAATTCAAATTGCTATTTTTGTCCACATAATGTTTAGACATGCACCTGATAGTACAAAGGAGGATCAAAAGATAATCAAAGAGTATCATTTTTATATGAGTGATGATAGATCTCACTCGTCTGAGTATATGCAATATTGTTTCAAGATTTTTTTTGAGTTCTTGTAGGAGCATGATATAACACTAGGTTGACACCTCATTTGGTAAGATAACTGCACAAGTCAATTCAAGAATTCTCGTATGTTTTATTGGTTGAGTAGAATGCATGTAGAGAGGGGTAGACCTAATATTTGGATTTTTTTTAAAGTTGGGCATGGGAAAGGGGAGCATGATGGAGCAAGTGCATGTGTAAAGAGAGCTCTAGTTAAGGAGCAATTGAAGATTTCAGGAGAAAAATTCAATGATGCATGTTCTATTGTTGATTGGTGTAGTTCAACATTGTCACAGGGAGGGACACTTGATTCAACAGTGCACAGATTATTTTGGTTGGTTGAGGAGGGTACAGTGGGAGGTGGATTGGATTGTCATACAATCAAAGATTTTTCAAAGTTGCATTCGTTTTGAAGCTCAAATGCAAGCACATGGACCATTTGGACACGACAGTTGGCTTGTTTTTGTCAGAGTTGTATTCAGTGCAACTGGGATCAATGCAAGTCAAGTGAGTGGGTGGATACATGGGTTCCATAGTAGTTAACTCCTTTATCTCAAACTATATCCATGACAAATGACACAATGGAAAGTTCACTTGATTATGACCGGCTTTCAGATCTACTATAACTAGGACATCTTTTGGCAGTTGTTGCATTGTAGGGGAATGAAGAGAGATCATAATATTGGTTAGTTCGATGTGTGTGGGTAAAGCACAAGCTAACACAACCGATGGAAGATGATGATGGGTTTGTGTATCCTATAGGTTCGGCTGTGGTTGCAGGAACTTGGTTGTGAACACACATGATTAGAAAGAATGACATACTTGCATTTGAAGACTACAAGAAACACAAAACCATTCTCATGTATTCACACCTTGTTATAGCAACAAATGTTAAGTTGTTGAAGCAACATGCCAAACCAAAGACAAAACAACTATAGACACTTAGTAATACTGATCATGAAGCAATATTGGATATTCTTAAGCAAAGAGATGACCCTTCAGGCACACTTGAATAGCATATTCTAGAATGGAAGGTACAATGCTTAGGTTCATTATGCTTAAGTTCATTAGTGTTCTTTATTTAATACTAATATTTTGTATACTATTGAAATGGAGGTGTCTTTAATAGTGATATTTTGTATGTAATTTTGGGATATTTTTGGCATGATTGATCATGGACCTGCTACAACAATAGCCAGCTTTGATCCTTTCGGAGAGGTATGCGATAGATTACAATAATATAGATTGGTTATTCAAAGCATCTTTTATAGTTTGCATTACCATCTCATCATGAATTAGGTCATTTAGAATAATATAGATTGGTTATTCTAAGCATATTTTATAGTTTGCATTACCAATTCATCATCATTCAGGTTGTTTAGATTAATATAGATTTGTTAGTCTAAGCATTTTTTTTGTTGTGACAGTATAGATTTATCATTTGACAACTTTTGCAATATTCTTGGCATGATTGATCATGGACCTACTGCAACAATAGGAAAATCTAATCCTTTCAGAGAGTTATGCAATGGATTACAATAATATAGATTGGTTATTCTAAGCATCTTTTCTATTGTATGTAGTTTAACTGCTACCTCGATTGTTTGTATAGGTGCTTGTCACTCTAGAACGTCAACATACTACTATTGTGGAAGACTGTACCCTAAATGCCTCTAATAGGAAAATTTTGTAAAATTTGAAATTTGAAATATGAAACAATGTAAAAAGGTCATAACTATGTATAGGCATAATCTATATCCAGTGATGTTTTTTGAAATATGGGTCAAATGTCTAGCATTGTATAAAGGGTATGTTTAAAATGTAAAGAGATTTTTGTACTTAATCAAGCTACAAGAAGAGGTTTTCTTCCTGGTTCTTTCCTGTCGGTATGCTCGTTTTAACTACGTTTTGTAATATCTCCTATCTGTATATAATAAATTATAGTGGCTTGCCACTTTTTCCAAAAACAAAAATGTAAAAAGTTCATGTGAAGGTCATTTCCCATGTAATTGATTCTTTGATCTAGAAAAGGTGGAAACAAGGTATTTGGGTGTGCATGATGTTCAATTTGATTGCGTAATATTTTTCTCATGCAAGAGCTAGGTGGCTTTAAACAACACAATTACAATTAAAGATGATTTAAACTCTAATTTGATCATCAAAACCAAACTTGGGTGCAACTTCACTCCCCAAACCTTCCCACACCCTATAAAATCATCAAAAATGTCTATTAGGACTTGCAGAAGCTTGATCCAACCTTAAATCTTGCTGCCCCCATATTTCATTGACATTAGTATGTTGTAACCACCATTTTTCACCTAATTTCACTTATTTTTGCCATGCATGGTAACTCACCAACTCAACTACAGACCTTTCCACCTCTTGAAAACCACATATTCACCTTATAAAGTCCTAATAACATCTACCATGGCCTTGCCATCGAGTTACAGATCGTACAATAGATGGTATGGCCTTTTAGCACTTTGGAATCTTAAGGGAAATCACCGGTCCAATGTAGCTCGGAGTAATTCAACATATTTGGGTGCAAAAGAGGACCATCCCTAGTGTAAACATATCCATCTGGGCATGTTGGAAAATTTCATTTGGTCATATGAGTTAGAGAATGAAATTTGTACCACTTTGCAACTTTACACTGCTTGCATCTGACAACTTTTCCCTCAACTAAGAACTCATCACCATGGGAAAAATCCTCTGAGATAGCAAAAACTGAGAGAGGTTATTGTAGATGGTCCCAAAAAAATCCCATAGCCTCAGAAAAAGAGTCTATAAGTGTCACGGTTTTTGAGAAATATCCCTTCAAAGATTGCTGCCTTTTAGCACTTTGGACTCTTAAGGGAAATCGTTGGTCCAATGTAGCTCAGAGTGATTAAGCGTATTTGGGTGCAAAAGAGGACAATACCTAGTTTCAACGTACCCATCTGGATGTGTTGAAATAATCTGTTTGGTCGTATGAGTTTGAGAATGAAAGTTGCACCACTTTGCAACTTTACACTGCTTGCATTTGACAACTTTTCCCTCAAATAAAAACTCATCACCACGGGAAAATGGCTCTGAGATAGAAAAAACTGAGAGAGGTTATTTTATATGGTCTCAATACAATCCCATATCCTCAGATGAAGATTCTATAAGCATCACGGTTTCCGAGAAATAGCCCTTCAAATATTGTTGCCTTTTAGCACTTTGGTCTCATAAGGGAAATCGTCGATCTAATTAGCTTAGAGTGATTCAATGTATTTGGGTACAAAAGAGGACCATACTTAGTGTAAAATTACCCATCCAAACATGTTGGAATAGTCTGTTTGGCTGTACGAGTTGGAGAATGAAAGTTGTGCCACTTTGCAACTTTATAGTGTTTGCATCTGACAACTTTTCCCTCAACTGAAAACTCATCACCATGGGAAAACACCTCTAAGATAGAAAAATCTAAGAGAGGCTATTGTAGATGGTCCCAACATGATCCCATAGCCTCAGATGAAGAGTCTGTAAGCATCATGGTTTTTGAGTAACAGTCCATCAAAGATTGTTGCCCTTCTACACTTTGGACTCTTAAGGGATTTCGTCGATTGAATGTAGCTTAGACTGCTTCGGCCTATTTGGGTGCGAAAGGGAACCATACCTAACCTAAAATTACCCATTTGGATGTGATGGAACAATCGGTTTGGTCATACGAGTTGTAGAACAAGATTTATTGATGCCCTTACAAGTAGTTTTTAGCTTCCAACCGAACTCCAATGCTGATTTTTACGCGAGAAAAAGCCATGAGACCATAGCTTGTTGCGAAAAACTAGTAAAACACCTTTATTTCAACCCTACCACAGATTCTAGACTCCTATCTTGCACTTCCCTTTACAATTTTAATAATTTTCCTTCAAAAGACTACATGGCAATTTTTGACAATTTTGAAGCAATAATGCATTTTTGGCATATTGGACCCCTAGACTCAAAACTCCAACTTAATACACCTTAAATGGTCTTCATTTACCTTATTTAGCATAAATAGATCACACCTTACATGTCAACCTATCAACCTTCAAATGTGTAATCTTGCAAATAGTAGATTAGGTGGGAAACTAGAGAGGAAGAGTTGATGGTGAGTGGCCTAGTGAAGGCTAGAGAAGAAGAGTTTGTGGAATATGGTGTTAGGATAGAGGATTGTACTTGGTTGTCATATTTGGTTATGTGGCAGATGTATGCTACAATGGGTATGGTTCTAACTATAAATAACCTGAGAAAGATTGTGAAGAGAAGAGTTGAAGAGCAGAGATACATGTCTAGTTGGCAAAAGCTTATGGAAGAGCATGAAATAGAGATACTAAAGTATGAATGTTTAGCTTCATGTATTGAATTTTTGTGTGCAGGTGTTAAAGCTTGGGAAACACCAGTTTTAGGTGTCAATGAAGATAAATAGCAGCAAGAAGATCCATTTGAGAAGAATCAACATGGCAAGACCAAGACAACACAAAGCATGAAGGGTACAAAAACCCTCAGATGAAGATCTCCATGCAAGTGACTTGGAGCAGGTTTGAAGGGATTGTGAAGAATATAGGAGTAGACCTATGGAGTGATTTATGGGGCATAAATCTTTTGTACCTAGGGAGTATGGTGCAGGAGCACCTAAAACATGTAAGATTTCATGAATTGACAAGGCCATTCCTCCTTCTGTATAGGTTGTACCTCAGAAGAATGGGCATGAATTAGATAGGGGTAGGCATAGGAACAAGTTTTTAGGGGTGATAAAGGGATTAGAGTGGTCTGAGAAGGCTTCCCTATTAAGAAACAAATTTTTGTGCCTTTTGAGTAAGGCTAGAGAGTGAATTTTTGAGAAGTTGAATGAAAATAGGTTGGAACTTGTTGGAAACTGTTGGAATAGGTGTATTTAATGGTGTTTAAGAGTTTTTAGTGGTTAAGAGTAACCCAAGAATATTGAAAGTGTGAAACCCTACTTGGAAGGGGCAAAAACAAGGGAAAATTGGTGATTTTACAAAGAAAGTGTAAGCCAAATTATGGGGCAGCATAATACAATGATGTTTTAAGTATAAGCAGACAAAATTAAGAGGGAATGAAGTGGTTTCAGAATTGAGTGAGGTCACAACATACAAGTTCCAATAAGCCCTACCAACAAGGCAGTGAACTATTTGATAAAAAGCTTTGGTAGACATGTATGGAAAATGTGGTAGCATAGACAAGGAAGTGGACTATTTGAAAAAAAGCCTCAAAGAAATGTGGTCTCATAGAATTACATGACAAGAAAATGCAATTAACAGCTTCTCCTAGTTTTTAGTTATGCAATGTGAAGTAATTGCATAACTGCTTAGGTTGACTTTGTAAAAACTATATTGCTATTGAAATTTTTTCATCTATCAACATCTAGTTGTTAGTTATGCAATGTGAAGTAATGCTTTGAGTTTGAAAGATGTGCAATGCAATATAATCAACGATATAAATATAAACTACATAATATAACCATTCTTTTTTATGCTATTGTACATTGATATTTAACCATTGCTCAAGATAGAATTTTCAAAGATTTTAATCGTGCACATGAGGAACAAATTAAATTTTGATTGTCAACTTCTACATATCAAATTATCCAATAATCAAATGTATGTCCATATACAAAAATGGCATCGACGCCAACTCAAACAAAGTCTTACAAAATGTGGCATATGCCATCTCAATATCTATTCAAAATTTACATGCCAAAATGTCCATCTCATCCTAAAATATTGGTGGATCATCAAAATGGAGCCTCTTTGAAGCACTCATTGGCTCTAAAGGTAGCTAGACAAGAAAAATTCAAACCACAATTGAGATTAGGTATACTATATAATTTAAAATCAAATAATTAACATCAAAATCAATATACATTGAATTTTAATTGAACTCTAAAATTGAAATCTTTATTACCTGAAATATACATCTCTTCAAAGGGTCAAGAGTCCTAGAATATACCAAACCAAATTTTGAAATGCCAATCTATATATGTGAACAAAAACATAAAATTGATCCAAGTTAGCATACAATTATTGGTAATAGGAACATATTTACCAAACAAAAAATAAAATAAACACATACCCATTTAGGTTGATCTTTTTATTTATCTCCTTCAGGTGTTTCGACACCTCCTCCTTGAGGTGTTTCAAAACCTACTCATTGAGGTGTTCCAATACCTACTCCTTCAAGCGTTGTGTCACTTGCCAAAAATGATGTATAGCTCATAATCGCCTGTACATAAAAATAACAAGTACATATGAAACTACCAATCTATGTCGATGTATGTATAATCAATATAAGATCTTAAAAATCTTAATTCAATCCAATTTGAGTTCAATTACCTTCCCCTTATCTAACTTTGCACCTCCATAGTCTTGATAAGGCTGCACCTCACTCGCACTAGGTATTTCCTACAAGAGGAAAATAAGATAAACATATAAGTTATTATATAATTTCATTAATGACAATTCAAATGGAAAGCAAGTATATAATAAAAAATGTAAACGAGTGAGTGCAAAAATATATATTGTGTGCTTGTCGAGGCCAAATGAAATGGCCCTAAGGTGCTATTAGTCACCCGTGTGAGATCCTCCTTAGACACCAACTATTGAATAGACAATGTAAATAAATATGAGTACTTGATACTATCTCTTATCAATATTTATTTAAAAACAAATGCAAGTTATGAATTTACAACTTAAATCTTACCTGTGTCACTATTCCAACATCCCCCTCTCTAGTAGGAGAGGACTCTATAGAGTATGCTCCACTCCCTTGTGACTGATCGCTAATGTCCACATCATGGAGGCCATAATCAAAAGTGTCCAAGGGATGCTCAGCGGGCTATACAAGAGGAGCCAAGCATATCTAGTGGCACATAGTGCAAGTATGCAGCACAAAAATATGTGGAACTAAGGAGGATGATGCAGTAGCACTCAAGCCTTCACCAACATCACCAAAATGTGGTTGAGCTACTGTAGAAGCATGCAAAATCAAATGACCACTCAACGAGCGAATAGCCTGAATAGTTTGTGTGGCTACATACTAGATAATCTTTGGATGATATACTGGAGGTGGCAGAGGAAGGGGAGGAGGGGGAACATATGGGTGGGGGACTACTCTAACTGCCCCTAGTCTATCCTGGGGCATACCTCCATTGATGCCCTGGAAGGGTTTAATGTCAAAGTAATTGACATGATGCCCTAACACAAACTCAACATATACCATTTTAATATAGTAAAATGGTATATCAGAATTGTTGTTCGGTGGTTTATCAAAAACCATACACCAATGATCCCAAAAGTTATCTACAATGTCCCTATTCATGCACCATTTTATAGACAGTTTTGGTTTATTAACATTAATTGACAAACTAGTGCGGGGGTTAACGAATAAAGAGGCTATTTGGGCTTTGGTTATTTGGAGTTCTTTCACATCATCGTAAGACAATCCACATACATAATATTCCCTCATGTCTTCTCGCCACAAATGAAAGGAATTATGTTGGGTAGAGAGGGTTTCTATATTTTAAATTATTTCCTTCAATGTGCTTGTCATCTCGGATAATCAAGGGATTCTCTTATAAACTTCACAAATGCCCCTCAATTGCACCAATTTTTCACCAATTAAGTCTTCAATTGGTAGCTACGAAGGTGGTGGAGCGTTTGGAATTTGTGCATTTTCATTCTCAGCCATAATACCTTATTAAAGTTAAAAACTAATTAATCTAATTGAAATTACACAATATAAATGAAATTATTGTTAAAAAACCCTACTTTTTCACAAAAATCCATAACAAACTCTATTGTTTGATAAAAATACATCAACAACACTAGTTTTTAATCAAAATCCATTTTAAAACATTAATTTTTAATAAAAATTCATTGTAAACTCTAGTTTTTAATAAAAATCAATAAAAAACCCTACTTTTGAAAAAAAGTTCATAAAAACTACTTAAAATTATAAAAATTTGATTGAAAACCCAATTAAAACATTAAAAAAACCAAAAACTTACCTTTCAAATTAGATATCTAGTAAAAATGGATATATGATATCGACTTCTCCCTGTGCGCCTACGTTCAAAATGTCTGAAATGAATTTAAAAGGCCACTATTTTTTATTTATATACATAGCTCAAATTGGATATTTGATTTGTAAAATATAGGTTTGGGCATTGCTTTGGAGCAATGTACTGACACCCAGGCCTAAAAAAAGTCAACTCGGCATTTTTGCATTTTTGAGTTGATCTAAAACGTTATTTTTTTCCCATTGCCACATTTTGGCCCATCATGATCCTGCACATACCCGTGACTTAGATAAAGGAATCACTTTTTAAATGAAAATATGTATGGAATGTTGACTAATGGTTCATAGTATGTCTTAACCATAGGCCAAATTTAGTTCTCCAAGTTGATTAGGGTGGGTGAATGAACAACTTCACTCTAAGAAAGTAGTGATTGTATATATTACAAATACTTTGGCCAAAGTGAGTGCAATAGTCTTTTCTTGCACTTATTGGTTCACTGTGTTTCAAATAATTAATGTAATCAGAGTTGTCAAATTCATATTTGGAAGGTCTTCATAGTTGTTTGACAATATTGGTTAAGTAGAGGAGAACACCAGAGCATAGATGGTAATCACTAGACAGTTCATAACTATTCCCTTCGTTGAATGGAAAGGCCACTTCCAATTAGGAAGGTGTGCAGGGGATCATTGGATCGTGGTTAGAGGAAAAGCACCTAGGTGATGCTCTTCCTCTTCTAGATGACATGCTAAGTCTTTTGAGAAAGAAAGAAAGAAAGTATCCAAACATGGATCTCTGACCTTGTTCCTTAGATATTAAATGTTCATGTTATTTGTTTGAAATCATTCATGTGGAAAACATAAAATGGAAAAGTTGTTTATTCTTTTTAGTTTGAAAAGTGAAATGAATTTATTATGTTATGCTTATGATAACATATATGTGTGATTGCAATTTAAGTTATTAAAAGGAAAAATTTATGTCCTATTTTTTGGAATGAGTAAGTTTTACTTTAAGGTTAAAATTCTAAGTAAATTCCTTGTTATAAGGTTTTGGGTGTTACATCAACATCAAAACATAAACCCTCAACATCAAAATGTTAACCCTCGACACCAAAACCTTATACCTCAATATCAAAATTTTAACCCTCAACATCAAAATATCAACCCAAAGAATCCAACTGTTTTTCCTCAATATCAATACATGCCCCTCAAGGTCCAATGCAAACTCAAAACCCATCTTACAACTATAATCTACCTAATCCTCCCCAAAACACTCAAGGCAATGAGTTATCATTACAAATCAAAAACCTCAATCAAAAGATATTAGACATACAACTCAGATGTAGACTAGAAGAAGAGATATCCCTTAACAAATATTTGTCCCTATTTATATGATTGAAACATTCCTATGATCCCATTGAACAAATATGAGAGTTTTTCATGGCTTGTATGGAGGTAGCCAAAATGATTCCCACTTGATGAGACTCTTTCCAAGAAGCCTTGGTGGGAAAGCTCTAGAATGGTTTTCTTATTTACCTCTTGGAATTAAAACATTTAACAAACTCTCAAAAAAATTCATCAATAACTTCTTGTACAAAATAGAACATAACATAATCATGATTGATTTGTACATGGTAAAAAAAACCAAGGAAATACTTTTTCTTTCTTCTTGAAATAATTGCAACATAAAGAAAGTAAATGAAAATGGCTCATCCCTAAAAAACAACTTGTTGATATCTTCATTGGAAATCTAAGCACCAATTTGAGCTTCCAAATAACCATTCTATGTCCCAGCACATTTGATGACATCATTGAAATTTAGGAATAACTATTAAAACGGCCTGTATTTTAAAATAAATTATGAAGATGTAAACTAATAGAAACCAACCTTCTAGCTCAAATGATAAGCCACATCTATGGGAAAAGAACAAAATTTTTACCAATGATGGAGTAGTGTGTTGAATATACAAGATACTGAGAGGGGGGGTGAATTAGTATCTTCTTAAACTTATTGAACAAACACCATCAATTACTCTAATGCATATAACATAAGAGATGAGCAAGAGCAGTAACAAAATATGAAACCACACAACACATGAACAATAGAATTTTACTTGGAAAACCCAATGAGGGAAAAAATGCAATAAGGGTTAGCTCACTATATATAGTAGTTCCAAAACCACATAGAAAGAGGCTCATTGTCTAATAAGAAAGGCTCAATGCTAGATACAAAAGCTCACTACTTACAAGGAGGAATCACTGTCCAAACAAGGAGGCTCACTGGCTATAAAATATTACAGTAACAAAATGGCTTACAACCAAAATATGAACTGATGAAGTTACACCTCACAAGTACAGATTTAGTTCCTTTGATGCTCAAAGAATTCACATGTCAGCAGACTAATATTCTCTCTTCTTTACATTCATATTCAATCCACACATTCCACTTACACATACTACTCACACTCTTTCAATCTCCAAACTATCTTTTATATATATGATTTGTCCACAAGCATCAATTAGGTCGGCCTTATTAGATGCATCACATATTTTCCAAAAGGATAATGATTGGCTTCAAGTATATACAAAACTTCCCAAAATTAATTCAACTGTGTATCATTCTATATCATGTCAGAATGGACCAAAGATAGGTTGCTCATATATCCACACACAAATTAAACCATTATACCACCAGCTTTTTATTAGGTTAGCCATGGATAGACCTAATAAAAAAATGTAATACCAAACCAATGCCAACACACCATATTGTCATATGAGCACATGGTATTGTATACTTACACACTTCCAACATTCATAAACCTTTTCTCAAAACCACAAACAATGATGATCACTAGAGAGGAAATGTGGACCAAAAACACTAGAGCATGCAAATATGTTCTTCATACCAGTTCAAAGTATTAGACCAACCTAACACCTTAATCAACATGGTGACATCAATGACAACATGAAGCCTGATCTTCTCCATTCTTCCAACAATCTCCCCCTTTTTCATTGATGGCAACATGTGCCAAAAGGATGTATGAGAATCTCTCCAAATTTCTCCCCAATAATTTATCCAAATCTCTCCCACTTTGACATCAATGGAAAAGGGCAGAAAAAAAATAGGATGTATACATGTGTGCATGGTGACATTGCATATACAAAGAAACTTCAAAACTTCAAAACTCCAAAAATTCAAAAATTCAAAACTTCCAAAAACTTTCAAACACTCAAAACTTATAAACTTCCAAGACTCCCACTTGGTTCATCAGTTCAACTCTCTCTTCTCATCTTGTTTTTATTTTCCTTTTCACTTTTTATTTTCTCTCCTCCTTTTTTCCACAAAAGAAAAAAAAACAAAAATTTGAACATTCAAAGGCTCAAGTAAAGATAACACATTTCACGTGAAACACTTTCTTGTATCTATCTCTAACAATTGGAATAATTCGCTTCCAAGCTAATATAATAGAATCCATTTTGGTGCACATGTTGTCCAGCAAAGCGAACAATGTGAATGAGGATGAATAATCTGTGGATGAGCACTGTTGTTCACAATCTTTTGCATCATGGAGAATTCCAGAGAGATGATCTAACCGGACCTCAATAATTTCTTTAACAAGCCAAAAGGTTCTCACCACATCTTCTCTTTGTCTTTGAATGGTTAACAAATCTGCTTGCAATTATCCAACTCTTTTTTTTTCCTTCTCTGTCTTTACAGAAATCAAAATTATTTCCAATAATATTAATTTTAGATTCAATTTCTTCAATTTTGCTTCTAAAATTTTCAACTACAGCAGGCCACCGGAGACAATACTTGTAGATATCCAACATTTCTTTAATGCATTCCCTTATCTCATTAATGTGTTCATATAACTTCTGCTTAGCTTTAACACATCTTTCTCAACCATGGATTCAAATTTGTGTCCTTTTGCACCTTCCAATAAAATTCTTTCTTCAAAAACTTCAACTAGATTGTCTGGTAAGGAATCAGAAACACTTGAAACATCAATATAGGTTTCTTGAGTAGATGCTCAACTACAGCATCATTGATCTTAAGTCTGTCCACCGGAGAGGATGCACTCCACAATTCACCATTCTTCTTCATCTAACCTTTATCCAACAATGTATGAATATCATCTGGATCAGAAGATTTAGATCCAAGCAGGGATTCTTCTTCATTATTATTTTCATCCAGAATGATGATGATATCTTTTGTGATAAATTTTATCTTCTTAGATTCTAGAGGGGAATCACCAATAACAATTTCCAATTCCTTTGTACTGGAGGATGAACTCTCCTGAAATCAACTAGACACAATCATATCAAAGCACAAATCCTTCTACAAGGATAAGAAAAAGATTTTGCAAGCACTTTCTTTATCATCCATACCTTCCAAATATTTGTAGTTTTGTTTTCCAACATGGATCTTGAATTCCCACTTAACATTTTATTTTCCTGGTTGCGAGCTCCGAATGTAGAATGTTAGACATGTAAGCAAAGACCTGAATCATAAAGGGTATCCCTCAACCAAGGACATTCATACATTTTCAGATAGGTTTTCCAATATTAAGCTACATAGATCAAATTGCTTATTTTCTTTCACCATTTTGTGCACCAGATGTATAGCAATAGCCGAAGTGGAACCATCATGATTTTTGAAATAGATTTTGTAAGAAATAGCATACGTAACATAACTTACAGCTAGGTGGACAATAGTATTTATCAACAAGGCTTGGGGGTCTTTGTCGATTCCAGTCAGCTCCTCCACCTCTTTGTATTTTACTGTCTTCTTTCTAGGGAGGTCACCAACACTGCATAATCTAGTGATAGCTTCAATCGCTTCCTTCATAATAGGGTATGGTTTTTCCAAAATGATATTGTCGTCCTTGAGTTTACTTAATAGGATCAAGATGGATTATTTGTTTCTAAGCCAAGGGAATTCACCCCATAAATCCATGCCTAGGGTTTTTATGTTCTGCAAATTGTTTGACTCTAACCCTAGTTCCATTTTCTTTATTTTTCAATGATCAAGTTCTTCCATTTCAACTCCTTTTAGCCTTAGTGGAATATTGCAACTTGATCCCCTATTACTAGATTTCATCATTGTACTTAACTTATTCAAATTCTTCCTTACACGACACAAACTTCTTCTTTTACTTTCCTTTTGTGACCGCAAGAGAAAACTTTTGTCACTTATTCTTGATTGTTCACAATGATCTCTCAGAATTGCTCCAAATTGCTTCAGGATCACTCCAAGATTGCTCCAAATCGTTCTTCGAGTTCTTCAAATTCATAGGTGATAAAAAAATACTTGTGAATTTTTCTTTATAAACCATCCCTCTGACCTAATTCACATTAAATGCAATAAGCTTCAAAAAAATCTGATAAAAAACCTTCTTCACTACACTAAGAAACCCTAATTTGCTCCACAAATGAACATGCTTGCACTTTTTCTTCTAGTTTCTTTTGCACAACCTCTACCCATTCATTCCTTAGAAAATATCCTCGTTTCAAAGATTGACATGCCCAAAATCAAGGGGTTCAAACAATTTTATGTTAAATCTCCCCCTAAGACCATGCTAGGTCTAATTCCTAAAGGAATCATCTGCATCAGATGAGAGAACAGACACATCTATCATCTCTGGTTCTTTATTCTTCCATATCTTGTTCATTTCTTTCTTAGTCTCATCTTTTCAATCTTCTTCATAGGTTCATTTTCCTTTACCAGAGCAGAGTGCTCTCCCTTTTTTCTTCTACATACTCTTGAAATATGTCTCGTTTTGTTGTAATTGTAGTAGAAAAAATTTCTCTGATTTATCTAACTTCTATTAATCCTTGATCTACATTGTCTGAACTTGTTGCAGGTATAGCAGTAGCCAATGAAAGATTCATTCATTCTACCTCCATTAAACTAGTTCATCATCTGATTTTTGCATTAACTAGCTTTATGTCCTATATTCTTGCATGCATAACAATATCTGGAGAAGGAACCATAAAAATGATTCATCCTACTTTTGCAGTTAGTTTCCTTATGACCAAATTTATTGCATGAAAAAAAAAACCATTGAAAGATGGGTACCTTTGAGAATTTGGTTTTCTAATAGGTGGTCTTCTTCTTGGATTTCTTTTCTGCTTCCCTTTATCTTGAGTCTTTTGATTGTCCATTGGATTTGAGTTTTGCACATTCTTAGAGTTTTTACTAAATTCATTTCCCAAACCACCTTTATCCTTAGGAGGTCTCTGTCTTGCTATCAATTCATCAAGCTTGGTGGAGTTTGTCTTGAAATTATCTTCATAGAGTTTTTCTTTCTCTAGATCTGCTTTCAGGTTCATCACTTCTTGTTCAAGCCTTGAGCATACATAAGACTTACTTTGCACCACTGTATTCAAACACTCCTCAATTCACTTATTTTCTTCCACTTGCACCTTTAATCCGATAATATCTTTATTTGCTTGTTTCAGTTGCTCACTCAATTCTCCATGTCTTTCTTTGAATTTCTTCAATTGCTCTTTCAATTTTTGGATGCATTCATTTTCTTCATCAAGATTTTCTTTTAGATCTTTGTGTTCATTTTATGTCTTGTCAAGATCTTCAAGATCAGCCCAAAGCTCTTCTTTATCCATTTTTTCAATTTGTAGGATCTTCCTCAAGCTGTTAGGCTTCCTCAGAGGAACCAACGCTCTGATACCAATTGTTGAATATCTAACATACTAAGGGGGGGGGTGAATCAATATCTTCTTAAACTTATTGAAAAAACACCAAAAAATACTCTAATGCATATAATGGAAGAGATGAGCAAGAGTAGTAATAGAATTTGAAATAAAACAACACATGAACACCAAAAATTTATGTGGAAAACCCAATGAGGGAAAAACCATGGTGAGGATTAGCTCACTATATATATGGTGCAGGAGCACCTTAAAAGGTCTTTTGGAAGATCTTGGCAATTTTGGCTTGTAGGTGGTTCCAGCCAACCACCAAGGTAACAAGGACTATAATTTAAAGTCCCAAGGTAGAATTCATGTTTTTTAGTGGTAAAATTAGGTTGGTTTAGAGCTTTGAAGTTTGGAGAAGTCTTAATGGTGAAATTAGGCAAATTTGGCAATGTAGTCTTGGCAATTTGGCCTAAAAATTGGAAAATTGCATTAATGATGTTCTAAGTCCGACCCAAGGGTCCTAGCACATGGGAGAAAGGTATATAAGGTCATCCAAACCCTAATACCTGGGTTGGAAGCTCATTTTCACAAATTAAGACTTGGAGAGCATTTTGTGTGATTGGAATTCAACAACTTTTGAGTGAAGTTTTGTGTTTGAACCTTCATCCAATCAAGAATGGATTGAGAGGGCTGGTCTCATGCTTTGAGTATTTCTTTTTTGTCATTTAATTACTGTGTGAAGCATTAGATTAGCCATTTAATTCAACTGGTTGTAATTTTGCAAGTTTTGGTGTTCTTGGTTACACTGTCAATTAAGGCCAGTTTTTGAATATAATGATCCCCACTTGAATTCCTATGGAAAGGCTACCATGGCCACTTGGAATCAAGTAGGAGACTATTTTTATAGTGTATATAGTGTGTGGATTCTTTGTTTGCAGGGGAAGAGGTGAATTCATCAAACACTAGGTGAGTGCAAGTGCATTCTAGCTAGTGGCTTGGAGAGGACAGCAGTAAAGAAAGCTGCTAAATGGATTGGTTCATGCCAATCAAGAGAATTATAATGTGGGAACATGTATTCCATACATTTTTGTGAAAGGAGGAGAGTTGAGGAGGTAATTGAAGCCCTCAAAGTTGGAAAAAGGAGCCAAAACCTTAGAAACCCTTGAATTTAGGGGGTATGAGGACAGTCATATGAACGACCATTTGGGAGACCTTAAACCTAGTAAATATTGAAGCCTAGGGTAATAATAGAAATAATATCCAAAAATATTTGGGGGTTGTTAAGACCACTTTTTGAGAAAAGCCAAGAAAATGGGTTCTTGGAGGCCTAAAAGGGGCAAAAAGGCTACAAGGCCTAAAAGCTAAGTTTCTTGAATTCGATGGGTAAATGAAGAAAGAAACCTGCAAGAAGGATTAGAGTGGAGAAAGATCACCCTAGAAATAGTTGGAAGACCTATTCCAAGACCCAAGCAAGGTTTGGGAGCTTTGTGACAAAATTGAGCCCAAGGAAGCTTAGTGGTGAATTGTGAGCAATGGTGAAGAATTTGAAATTGGTGGAGAGTCCTATAAGGAGTTAGGGGTTTAGGAGAGATACCTGAGTAGGGTAGATTGGAATACCCTAGGAAGACCAAATAATAGTTCTTAGGAAGAGCAAGAGTGCTCTTGAGGGATTGGACTCCCCATCAAATTGGTATCAGAGCCAATAAAGGCTTGGGAATTGAAATCAGTGGATGTCAGAGAGAAGTGAATCCATAGGAGAGAATACCATGGTGACCAATGCAGAGCTAGCTAGAGACTTGAAAGAGAAACAAGAGAAGAATAGGCATCTTGAAGAGGCTATGGAAGAGATGAAGCAAAAATTGGAAGAAGTTGTTGAATTGGCAAGCAAGATGAAGGTACAGTTGGAAGGAGACAAAGACAAGGGTAAATATCAAGTTGAGGAAGACATAGAACCAGAACTTGACCCTCCATTAGTAGAGGAACCCTTCCTCAAAGCATTGAAGGCATTGAGTGGCAAGGCACTTGAAGGTATCCCAGTGTTCACAGGAAGAATGGATGCAGAGTTGGTTATAGAATGGATTGAGGGAATGGAGAATCACTTTGAGTGTGATGGTGTTACTGAGGCACAAAATGTGGAGATAGACAAATCAAGGTTAAGAGGACAAGCACTAACTTGGTGGAAGTTTCTACAAGCAGAAAGAGAGAAGGAAGGAAAGAAACCCATAGGAAGTTGGAAAACTATGGTGGTTAAAGTGAATGAGAACTATCTACCTGAAGACTATGATATTCAATTGCACAAGAAGAGACAAAATCTGAGACAAAGAGACCTAGATGTAGCTGCATATACAAAGGAGTTCCAAAAACTAAGCCTTAGATCTAGATTGCAAGAAGTTGAAAGCATCAAGGTTGCTAGGTATCTAAATGGTCTTAGATGGAGCATCCAAGAGGAGTTGAGTCTTTTCACACTTACTACCCTCCATAGCTGCTATCAAATGGCTATTAAGGTGGAAGAGAAACTTAAAAAGAAACAAGATTCCAATACTAGAGGTAAAGGAAGAGGTAGAGACTCTAGAGGTGGACAAAGAGGAGGTTTTGGTGGAAGAAGCCATGAGAATAGAGGGAAAGGTGATTCCAAGGTTGGAGAACAATCCCATGAGTCAAATAGTAGAGGGGGTTATAGAGGTAGAGGCACTAACAATGGAGGAAGAGGTAGATCAGGAGGCTTTGGGAGAAGCTCTCATTTTGCTTCCATGAAATGCTACAATTGTGGATAGTTGGGTCATCCGGCTTATAGGTGTCTTGACAAGCCAACATCTTCACAAGGTGAGAGGAAGATCAACTATGTTCAAGAAGAGGAGTGCTCCAAACATTCAGAGGTGAGTCTAGATTCAGAGAAAGGTGAGAATCTCATGTTAAGAAGAATTTTGATCAAAGCACCTACCGAGGATTAACACAAACAAAGGAGAGCTCTTTTTAGAGTCAAGTGCAAGATACTAGGAAAGGTTTGAAAGGTCATCATAGATTCAGGGTTTACTGATAATGTCATCTCAAAGGAGGCAGTAAAAAAGTTAAAACTCATCAAGATACCCCATGTGTATCCTTACAAGGTTACTTGGTTGAACAAAGGGCAGAATATACTAGTCAATGAGCAAGTTTGGGTTGAGTTTGCTATAGCAAAGTATCAAGACAAGATACTATGTGATGTGTTACCAATGGATGAGTGCCATTTGCTGCTTGGAAGACCATGGCAATATGACAGTGAGGCAGTACACCATGGCAAGGAGAACAAGTACTCATTCAAGAAGGATGGAGTGACTTATAAAATTTAGTCTTTGTTAGAAGAAAACACAGTGGAAAAGGTAGAAACCATTGTCCTCTTGATGAGTGGAAAGGAATTCATAAAAGACATCAAGGAGGAAGAAGGAGTTGTCTATGCAATCATGTTGAAGCCAAAGGAAGAGGAGTTACCTAATCAGCTACCTATGATAGCAGAAGTGAAGCAACTATTGAATCAGTTCAAGGACATCATTTGTGAAGGTACACTAGCTACACTACCACCTAAGAGAGCAATCAGTCATCAGATAGACTTTATACGAGGAGCAACACTACCTAACAAGGCTGCATACAAGATGACACCAGAGCAGAATAAAGAGATAGCAAGACAAGTTCAAGAACTTTTGGATCAAGGGTTGATCAGAAAGAGCATAAGTCCATGTGTTGTTCCAGTTGTGTTGGCACCTAAAAAAGCAGATAAGTGGATAATGTGTACTGATTCTAGGGCAATCAATAGGATAACTATTAGATATAGGTTTCCTATTCCTAGGATAGAAGATCTAATGGATTATTTAGGAGGTGCTAAGTACTACTCCAAAATTGATTCGAAAAGTGGCTATTATCATATTAGAATGAAAGAGGGAGATGAATGGAAGTCAGCATTTAAAACCACAGAAGGGTTGTATGAATGGTTAGTGATGCCATTTGGGCTTACAAATGCATGTAGCACTTTTATGAGGGTGATGAATGAGGTCTTGAAGGACTTGATAGGATTTTTTCTGGTTTTCTACCTAGATGATATCCTCATCTTTATCAAAACAAAAGAAGAACATATGAAGCACCTAGAACTTGTGTTGAAGAAACTTCTAGAGGAGAAGCTCACCATCAATCTTGAGAAGAGTGAGTTCATGAAGCAAGAGCTAATCTATCTAGGATTTGTAGTATCCCAAGGGAACTTGAAGATGGAAAAAAGCAAGGTTGAAGCCATTCTTAGTTGGCCTACTCCCAAGACAAGGACAGAAGTTAGGAGTTTCCATGGATTGGCACAATTCTATAGGAATTTTGTGAGAAAGTTTAGTGAAATCTGTGCACCGGTTCTTGACACCATCAAAGGAGGATTGAAAACTAAGTTTGTGTGGACCAAAGAAGCCAATGAAGGATTTGAAAGGTTGAAGAGGGAGATAAATACCCAACCTATCCTAGTTTTACCAAGTTTTGACAAACCATTCATAGTGGAATGTGATGCAAGTAACATAGTAGTAGGAGCTATCCTAAGCCAAGAAGGTAGGCCGGTGCCATTCTTTAGTGAAAGGTTGAATGAAGCAAAGTCTAGGTACTCATCCTATGACTTAGAGCTATATGCTTTAGTACAAGCCCTTAAGAAGTGGAGGCACTATCTATTGCCCAAAGAATTTGTGGTATACACTGACAATCAGGCCTTAAGCTATATAAACACTCAAGAAAAACTCAGTTTGAGGCATATCAAGTGGATGGAGTTTTTGCAGTCATACACCTTTACCATCAAGCACAAGAAGGGGGTTAACAACAAGGTTGTTGATGCTCTTAGTAGAAGGTTACTTACTGTCCAAGAGATATAGCTACAAAGCACAGGGGTTGAAGGATTCAAAGATCTATATGAAGGCGATTCTGATTTCTCAGAAATATACAAGGTATGTACTGATTTTGAGAACCATTTTCGTAGTGAATATGCTGATTACACCTTGAAAAATGGTTTGTTGTTTAAGGGGAAGCAATTGTGTGTTCCTAGAGGTTCCATGAGGGAGAATCTGATCCAAGAAAAGCATAATGGCAGTTTGAGTGGTCACTTTGGTTTGAACAAGACACTAGACTTAGTGGAGAGGTTCTATTGGTGGCCTAAAATGCAAAGAGATGTAAGAAGATATGTTGAACAATGTGGAGTATGTCAAAAGGCAAAGGGAACATCAAGAAATCCAGGTCTTTATAAGCCATTACCCATCCCAAGTAGACCATGGGAATGCATAAGCATGGACTTCATAGTAGGGCTACCTAGGACACCAACTGGTTTTGATAGTGTATTTGTGGTAGTGCATAGATTTAGCAAGATGAGCCATTTTATTCCATGCAAGACAACACATGATGCAAGTCAGATTGCACACCTATTCTTCAAGGAAGTAGTGAGGATACATGGGTTGCCAAAGAGCATAGTTGCAGACAGAGATGTGAAGTTTATGGGGCATTTTTTGAAAACTCTTTGGAAGAGGCTAGGAACCAACTTGTCTCATAGCTCAGCATATCATCCCCAAACGGATGGACAGACAGAGGTGATCAATAGGGTACTTGGAAACTTGTTGAGATGCTTAAATAAGGAGTATGGACAAGGATGGGAACAAGTGATTCCACAGGCTGAATTTGCTTACAATGATAGCACAAATAGGACTATGGGTAAGAGTCCATTTGAGATAGTATATGGCTTACATCCAAGGGGTGTACTTGAGCTTAGAGATCTGAAAGGTCATGAAGGAATCAATGGTCATGCTGATGATTTTTCTCAGTCAATGAGAGAGGTTCATTAGTAGGTAAGGAAGACATTGATAGAGGCTAATCAAAAGTTGAAGGCAAAAAGAGATGAAGGGAGAAGAGAATTACAATTTGAGATAGGTGATTTGGTGATGGTATACTTGAAAAAGGAAAGGTTACAGAAAGGCATACCAAGTAAGTTGTAGATGAAGAGGATAGGGCCATGTAAAGTATTGGCTAAGTATGGATCAAATGCTTACAAGGTGGAGTTACCTAAGGAGATGTCTATTTCTCCCATCTTCAATGTGAAAGACTTGGTAAAGTATAAAGGACCAGAAATGGATGAAGAACAATACAAATGTTGAGATAAACAAGGATGTGGAAACACTCAAGGTACCTGATTAGATTAGACCACAAGTGGACAGGATATTAGACTCAAGGGAGAAGAAGACTAGGCACAAGACATACAAGGAGCACCTAGTGAAGTGGAAACATCAACTAGAGTCAGGGGCTACTTGGATAGCAGAAGGTGACTTTAAGAAGCATGGAATTATTGAGGAGCTCTTGACACCACAGGTTCCTTAACTTCTTTGTTGCAGGGGGAGAATGGTGCAGGAGCACCTTAAAAGGTCTTTTGGAAGATCTTGGCAATTTTGGCTTGTAGGTGGTTCTAGCCAACCACCAAGGTAATAAGGACTATGATGTAAATTCCCAAGGTAGAATTCATGTTTTTTAGTGGTAAAATTAGGTTGGTTTAGAGCTTTGAAGTTTGGAGAAGTCTTAATGGTGAAATTAGGCAAATTTGGCAGTGTAGTCTTGGCAATTTGGCCTAAAAATTGGAAAATTGCATTACTGATGTTCTAAGTCCGACCCAAGGGTCCTAGAACATGGGATAAAGGTATATAAGGTCATCCAAACCATAATACTTGGGTTGGAAGTTCATTTTCCTGAATTAAGACTTGGAGAGCATTTTGTGTGTATGGAATTCAACAACTTTTGAGTGAAGTTTTATGTTTGAGCCTTCATCCAATCAAGAATGGATTGAGAGAACTGGTCTGATTCTTTGAGTCTTTCTTTTGTGTCATTTCATTACTATGTGAAGCATTATATTATCCATTTAATTCAATTGGTTGTAATTTTGCAAGTTTTGATGTTCTTGGTTACACTGTTGGTTAAGGCCAGTTTTTGTAAATAGTGATCCCCACTTGAATTCCTATGGAAATGCTACCATGGCCACTTGGAATCAAGTAGGGGACTATTTTTACAATGTAAATAGTGTGTGTGGAGTCTTCATTTGCAGGGGAAGAGTTGAATTCATCAAACACTAGGCGAGTGCAAGTGCATTCTAGCTAGTGGCTTGGAGAGGACAACAGTAAAGAAAGCTGCTAAATGGATTGGTTCATGCCAATAAAGAGCATGGTAGTGTGGGCACATGTATTCCAGACATGTGTGTGAAAGGAGGAGAGTTGAGGAGGTCATTGAAGCCCTTAAAGTTGGAAAAAGGCGCCAAAACCTTAGAAACCCTTGAATTTAGGGGGTATGAGGACAGTCATATGAAAGACCATTTGGGAGACCTTAAACCTAGTAAATATTGAAGCCTAGGGTACTACTAGAAATAATATCCAAAAATATTTGGGGGTTGTTAAGACCGTTTTTGAGAAAAGCCAAGAAAACGGGTTCTTGGAGGCCTAAAAGGGGCAAAAAGGCTACAAGGCCTAAAAGCTAAGTTTCTTGAATTCAATGGGTAAATGAAGAAAGAAACCTGCAAGAAGGATCAGAGTGGAGCAAGATCACCCTAGGAATATTTGGAAGACCTATTCCAAGACCCAAGCAAGGTTTGGGAGCTTTGTGGCAAAATTGAGCCCAAGGAAGCTTAGTGGTGAATTGTGAGCAATGGTGAAGAATTTGAAATTGGTGGAGAGTCCTATAAGGATTTAGGGGTTTAGGAGAGATCCTTGAGTAGGGTAGATTTTAATACCCTAGGAATACCAAATAATAGTTCTTAGGAAGAGCAAGAGTTCTCTTGAGGGATAAGACTTCCCATCAATATAGTAATTCCAAAACTAGATACAAAGAGGCTCACTATCGGATAAGAAAGGCTCATTGCCAGATACAAAAGCTCATTTCTTACAAAGAGGAATCACTATCCAAACAAGGAGGATCACTACCTGCAAAATATTACAGTAACAAAATGGCTTATAGCTAAAATATGAACTGATGAAGTTACACCTCACAAGTGCAAATTCAGTTCCTTTGATTCTTAGAGAATTCACATGTCAATAAACTAATATTTTCTCTTCTTCACATTCATATTCAATTTGTACATTCCACTTACATATACTACTCACACTCTTTCAATATCCAAACCATCATATATATATATATATATATATATATATGATTTTTGCACAAGCATCAATTAGGTCAGCCTAATTAGATGTATCACATATTTTCCAAAACGATAACAGTCAGCTTCAAGTATATACAAAACTTTCCAAAAGTAAACCATTATATGACCAAATTTTTACTAGGTCGACCATGGATAGACCCAATAACAAAATCTAATACCAGACCAATGCCAACATGCCATACGATTATATGAACACACATGATTGTATACTTACACACTTCCAAAATTCATAAACCTTTTCTCAAAACCACAAATAGAAATGATCATTGAAGGGGAAATGCAAACTAAAATACCAAACAAAAAACATCAGATGATGTAAACATGTTATTCATATTGTTTCAGAGTACCAGACCAACCTGATAGTCAATGACAACACAAAGAATAATCTTCTTCACTCTTCCAACATAGTAGATGCTAAATTCATGCAAAACATACAACCTCCATCTAAAAATCCTCAAAATAATGTTTAAGACAATCAATTAAATAATCCTCCAAGAAATCAACCGACCAATCAAAATCTAGATCCTCTAAGAGGACCACCAAGACCTAACAATCGCTTCAATCGACCACTTGACGAAAATACACTGGTTTGGGAGAACTTATTGAAGTGGTCTTACATAAACTACTTCAATCAAACCTTATCAAATTACCTGATAAAAAACAATATGATGAACTGGAATTCAAACCTTCCTCTACAGTGAGAATGACAATTGTGAATTTCATAGAACTAAAGGACAAAAACTAATAATTGCATGAAACTAAAGAATATCATACAAGATCTAATTTATAAGGGGGAAGTCGACATCGAACATTGTCTTGGAAAATCTGGTAACAATGATGGGAATTTATAAGGATCCAATCCCCGACCATGCTAAAGGGAATGACAAAGGAAAAGGATGGGATTTTAACAAAGTCATATACTCCTAGGATAATGTAGTGGGTGCTGCTTATGAAGCCAATCATCACATTACAGTCATAACTATAGTTTTTAAAATTCATGAGTGTAATGTTACTACACAACAAGGAAAATTTGTAATGAAAGGAGGCCCACTACAATCTAAAGCTTTCCATAAGCCTTCACAAGCTGAATATAATCTTATTGAGCATCTAAAAAAGACTCCTACATAGATATCTATTCTTGAACTTCACAAAATATCCCCCTCATAAAAGAAATTTGGATTTAAAGCCATAGTAGTCTTCCATACCTAACGACAATAACGTGGAACAATTTCAAGCTATGATAGGGAACATTAATTCTACTCCCCATGTCTTGTATTCTCTAAAAGAGATCTTACCTTACACATATATCATAATCAATATTTGTACCTAGAATTTTGTATACATTTAAACATAAAATAAAGAGAGTATTTATAGATGGTGGCATAGGATTAGACATTTGTATTGTGAAACTTGTAAAATAGCTACGATATTACGATGAGATTGGTGAAAAAGAAACATTACCATCAAGGCCTATGATGATAATGAGAGATATTATGAAGGTAGTATCAAATTTCTCATTCAAGAGGGACCAAGAATAATAGAAATAACCTATCAAGTATTAGATCTTGAGCTATCATATAACCTTCTCTTGGTACGCCCTTGGATTCATGCAATGCAAGCTATCCATTCAACCTATCACCAATGCTTGAAATTCCCCTACAATGACAAAGAGATCATCATTTCTGCTAATCTAGAACCTTTCCATTATTGCAAGAACTTAGAAGAAAAATACTTAAAGATCTTCCAAGCTCCTAGCAATGGTATCTCCTTATCCTCATTTTCTTATGTTGATCTAGCATCTTTAGCCTCATCATCTCAAGCCTAATCTTCCCTTGCTCCATCATCCTCAACAAACCCACCTAAATATGATCTCAAGATCCAAGTACTAGACAACGGTTGTGGGGATTATCATCTAAAACAATCCATTTGTGTTGGAAAACTTCTGTTATCTCCAAGGTCATATGGTAAACCACAATAAATTAAGGAAGATCATAATACTATCATTGAATTCAAACCCACATCCTTCAATAAATGTGGATATTTGAACAAGGATTTCATATGCAAAGAATATGTTTCTAATTTTTTATACAAGAAAGAAGAAGAAGAAGAAGAGTCATAACCTATCTCTTTTGATCACAACAACAAAGGTTTTCATCTTATAGAAAACATGGGATTCACAGGAAAAAAGGTGGCCTTAGCATATGTGAGAAAGGTATGAGAGAACCTATTATCCTGTAAAAGCATAAGAAGAATCAAGGACTAGTATATGGTTTGTTGGACAATGTTACTCGTAACATTGAAAATAACATTTGTGAGGAAGTTCCTTCCTCTCTTGTTGTTAAGATATTTCATGATGATGATTCCATCAAAGAATATTTCATGTACATCACTGACCCATTTGAGAATGATTTTATTAATACCATCACTACCCTTTCATTCGACTAGCCATCTAAAACACATGAGCTTCAAATTTTCTATCCTCGACTAATTGACTAGGACCAAGAACAAGCATTTTTTTTAGAAAGATTCCAAAATGACGAAGCTATTGTTGAGTTCAAGGGATTTAAGTGATGACATTCCACTTAGAGATCATATGGAAGGACTTGACATGGAACCTGGTGAAGGATCATACTTTGGAGGTGAGATTGGGTCCTTCAGCCATAGAATTAAAAATAAAAAAATAAAAAATAGATCCCCTAGTGAAAACCATGATGTGGTGCTATCGAATCATGAAAAAGAAAAATTAAAGGATGTATCTAAGGGTGAAAAAATATTTGAGGCACCCAAAGATGGAGGATTCAATCTCCCAAGTAATGCTCAATACCAAGAGAGATCAGTATTTATAGTAGAAGACTCTAAGAAAATAAATGTGGGAACATAATATTCACCTAAGATCACCTTCTATGCAGCTTCTTTGGATACTGAAGAGAAGAATAATTTCACATCTTTCTTGAAAAATTGTACGATCAACTTTATTTGGTCCTACACCGACATGTCTAGATTAGAACCATCCTTAGTGGTGCATCACTTGATGGTTTTTCTAGGATTAAAACCATTGAAATGGAAGCTTCACAAAATGCATCCACAAATAACACTTTTGGTTAAGATGAAGCTAAAAAAAATTCCTATATTTTGGTTTTATTGCATTGATTGATTATCCTGCGTGGGTATCAAATCTTATATCAGTTTCTACACCCACTGGGGGCATAAGGATTTGTACCGACTTTGGAGATCTCAACAAGGCTTGTTTGAAGGATGAATTTCCATTGGTGAATATAGACATCATAGTGTATTTAACAATAGGTCACAAAATCCTCTCCCTCATGGATGGTTTTTTAGGATACAATCAAATTAAAATATCTCTAGAAGACCAACACAAGATCGCCTTCATTTGTCCATGGGGAAATTATTAGTGGAATTTCATGCCATTTGGGATTAAAAACATTAGAGCTACCTATCAAAGGGTGATGACCACTATCTCTCTTGACATGTTTAACATCACCATGAAGGATTATGTAGATGATCTTGAAAAATCACGAACAAGACAAGATCACTTAGATTTCCTAGCACACATATTTAATATGTTAGAAAAATATAAGGTACACCTCAATCCAAAGATATGTTTTTTTAGTGTTACATCAATAAATCTACTAGGGTAAATTATATCACAAAGGGGTATAGAAGTGGATCCTACTACAATTAAGGCCATTATGGAAATTCCTGCAACAAAGACATTGAAATGACTTTGTAGCCTTTGAGGTAAACTTTAGTCAATCTGAAGATTCATATCTCAGTTAGCTGACAAGTGTAATCCTTTTACACATATTCTTCATAAATATGTTACCTTTAAATAGGAAGAGAAGTGCCAACAATATTTTCAACAGATTAAGGACTATTTGGCGTCACCTCCTATTTTGATGCCTCCTCTATCAAAAAAATAATTGATCCTATACATATCAACAACTTCAATGGCTCTAGGCACTTTATTACCACAACATGATGAGAATGGTAAAGAAAGAGTGGTGTACTATTGAAACATAGAAAAATAGGTTCACCAAAATGAATTAAGAAAATGATAAACCAAATTTCACTAGTGTTTCATTCAATTATGAGGGTTATAATGTGTAATTGATAATAAAAAATTAAACCTAACCGATATACCAATCAAAAGGTGGGTTTTAAGAGGGGGGTCAAATGTTGTGTACCTATTGCAAAAATTTATTTTTTTGAGCCGCACTGAGGACCCATTCACCCAATGGCGAATGGGTCTTGGCTAGGGTTCTAGAAAATCAACTTTTGGGTTCTATTCTTCAATGTCTACAATCCTATATCCTAGCGGGGCATTGTCAGAAATATAGAAAAAACAATTGTAGCTTAGTTTACGTGTTCTTACAAGAAAGGTGATAACTTTGACAACTTTTTCTTTCCAATTTATCTTCAACCTAAAACTTGCAATCACACCAAAGGAGAAGAAAATTGTTATTTTATTAGAGGATACGGGTTTTCCTTGGTCAAATCCTATTTTGGTAATTAAACCTTGAAATGAAACAATGCATAAAGGAATGATGAGTGGAAAACAATATGTAACAACTCACCAAACCTTGTTGAGACCTCAGATTGCTAATCTGAAACATAGCATGAAATGGCCTCAATGAGTGTAGATCTTGATTATGAACTTGAAATATGATAATGGCTTTGAAAACTTGAACTTGATCACCAATTCTACATCATCATATTAGCCCAAATGCATGCATGAATATGACATGATGATAATGATCTTTTATTACTGCAATAAACTTCTATAAATATTCCCTTTGAATGCCTTCTTGAATGCTCTTGTGAAATGTTGATCTCATCAGCTATTAGGACTTTCTCATATATTTTCTTAGATGAAACTATGTGAAATATCCATGTATTTATAATTATCTTACTCTTAATTCCCTAGATTCAAACTACACAAGCCGACATTATATCTAGGATTTGAAATAATTAAAATACTACCAAAAACATACTCCAAGGGGGCTCCTAGGGTTAAGTGAGGACCCATTTTCCATGTGGTGGATGGGTCATAACATACTTAACTAGGAAGCACTTCAAGGGATGTGAAATTACATGTGAAAAGGGGGTCCTAGGACCTAGTGAGGACCCATTCACTAGGTAGTGAATGGGTCCTAGGTCACTAAACTAGGACACATACCTTGTAAAATAAAGTGTTGTATAACATAATTTATGAACATTGGGATTTATACCTCGAAAAATGCAATTAATTAGGCTTGGATTTGAATTAAAGGGGCCAATTAACCTCCATTAATAATTAAACCCCTAGATTTCTGTGAAAGTGTAAAGATACACTTTACAACACCCTAAATATGGTACTGGATTAAGTCCATTTGATTAATAAGGGTCCTAAACTTAATGTGAATGTGCGAAACATATTACAAAACTAAATCAAGGCAACATTAAGTTCATTTTATTATTAATTTTCCCAAATTAAGTGTGAAAAATGGATACATTTGTCTACACTACATTTAGTCCCCGCTTTAGTGAGAGTATGACCCCATGTCAAACTCGCACTAAAGTAGACATTCAAGACACTTATCTATGCATCAATGATAAATATTCACAATAATACAACATCAAAGACCTAAGAGAAAGGGAGATGGATCAAGATTCAAATATCCAATGCAATGTGAAACATGCCTCAACTATTTGTCCAGGGAAAGGGGTTGGACCAAGCCTTAACTATCTGGCGTGATGTGGAACATGTCTCGGCTATTTGTCCAAAACATTCACAAGAAGAACATGATGCCCACAATGCAAACAATGTGTGCACTCACTCTGAGCTTATGGAACCTAAGGTTGTACACTAGGTGAGCCCCCAGGAAGGTGGCTTAGTGAGAAAGTCATGCCTCTATGTTGACTCTTACTGTACTTATCATACCAAATCTATCCCTTTGATAACTCTGGCAGAGCACCACTCACATTCTTATTTAATGCTTAACAATTTGAGTTATTCTAAGCACCTATGAAAAACTTACGAGTAAAGGTTTTTGTTCAACAAGACTTTTCCTAGTTCATGTAAGGTCTCTTCTTAGGGAACATCGTTCCTAGCATCTCCAAGAAAGGAGAAGACAAAGAAATATCACACTCTTGGTGGAAATAAAACAAA
This sequence comes from Sequoiadendron giganteum, assembly GCA_007115665.2. Taxonomy (NCBI): domain Eukaryota; kingdom Viridiplantae; phylum Streptophyta; class Pinopsida; order Cupressales; family Cupressaceae; genus Sequoiadendron; species Sequoiadendron giganteum. The sequence continues at coordinate 291,086,297 of CM021100.1, forward strand.
ATGACACCACCAAGAAGAGAATGCATCACAAGAATAAGTAAAATCACACAAATAAATATGAGTGTCGATGTATGCCCCCACTTTAAAGTGACCGTGAACAACATTTCTGAGAGCAATCAACTTTAAAGTAGAAGACACAAGAACTTATTCGGAAAGCCCTATGCCAATTCATATGTTCCCAAATGAAACTACATCATGGATAAGGGGTTTCCCTAAAATAAAATACTAAAGATAAATCAGTATGATACATGTGATCCAACTTAAGGCATGCCATCCACATCCCCAGCTTGCTCTTATATATACATGGAAGGTAGTCAACTAGCCAAAAGAGAGAATCAATAAGTTTCATACGAAGATAAAGCTACCTAACCCCTTTCCCTCACTTAGTGCAAGACAAGGATGAGCTAAGATGGTTGATGAGAAACATAAAAATTAGTATCCATTAGAGGTACTAGGTGTTGCAACATAAGGAAGAGCACCACAATCCTTAAGACGATGAATTTTATTACCTAAAGCCTTACATTCATTAGTAGAATGACCATGAATTCTATCATATGCACAAAATGAATTCTCGTAGTAAAATTTCTTTCATTTTATTGGAGGGAGAGATATCAAATGATCTTAGAGAAGTCTCGACAAGATACTCTTTTGATCAATAGTAGAAGATGTTCCTTTATTTTGTGAAAAATATACCTCTTGCTTAGTACAAGGTGTCATACTTACACAAGACTCTTTAGATTGTGATATTTTGTTCTCTCCTTAAAAGGAGGGTGTAAAATCTAACGAAATCCAATCATTTCTAAGACATGTCCTAGGAGTTCTTTGTGTGATGACATTGATGTTAAGAGAATATTTCTCTATTTCATTCATTGCTTTCAAAGGATAATAACCAAGACCACTAGTGTCTATCAATTTAGGATGCACTAATGTTAAAGTTGGATTAGAAGGATATTTTGTTAGAATTTTGATATTGAGGGAAGAATTGTTTATTTATTTCAAGGGACAATAACCAAGACCATTATTCATTTCTTACATGTTAGGCTCTGTAGGGACAAGGATACCTTGTTCTCTAGCACCACATCATTTTACACTATAACCAAGTCATTTCATAAGTTCATAACCTCTTCCATAAAGATTTTTAACTTCTTTTGGATTTGGTGGTTGCTCATAATCAACTTCATCAAAGTTTGTTGTGTAATTTGATTCTTCTTTTGAAGTGGTTGAGGTGGATGCTTTCAAATTTTATCTTGACATTACTGCTTTTTCTTTTTCCTTGTTAGATTCTTTTGTTATGATCTTGTCTTTGTCTATGAATTTTGACATGAAATGTAAAGAACCCCAATCATCTTCCAATAACTTTATGACTTTTTCAATAGTGCTCTCTTTTCTTTCTCTTGCACGGGTTCCATTTGTGTAGTTGGTGTCAATGTTTTCAAAGGATCTCATTTTTCTCTCTCAACAATCAAACAACTTTTAGGTTTAGGGTCAGCCTTAAGTGTGTAAACTTTGTTGTCATAAACTTACTTCATTTTATGATGAAGGGTAGAAGGCACCCCATTCATTGCATGAATCCATGGTCTCCCCAAGAGGATATTATTAGAAATATCATGAGGTATGACATGAACTGGAGTTTGTAATAGGAATTTTGCAACTATAATAGGTAGTGTGATGACTCCTAGTGGTTATTTTCCTATATTATCAAATCCATGTATAGATAAATAATCAAGGACAATGAAACTCTTATTCATATGAATCTTCTCCAAAATTCTCACACTACATACATTAAGGGCTGAACCACTGTCAACAAGAGTTCTCTTTATCCAAAATTTATTATCATAGGCTATTATCATGAATGAATCATGTCATTTTTGAACTTCCAATGAAGGTAACTCATCTTGATGAAAAGTAATGTCTAAGTTAACAAGAGTTATCGATTGAATTTGGGTTGCTAAATCATTTGGTTGCACATTAGGAGGAGTAGGATTTTTTTTAAGTAGTTTGAAGAATGTTATGATAACTAGGTGATGCTTGAATAAGGTCTCATAAGGATATCTTAGCAAGAGTAGTTTTTAGTTGTTCAACAAGTTCATACTCCTTTCCACTATGTGAGGGCAAACAAGGAGCACTAGGTAAGATAGGTTGAGGCAATGGGAGGGATGTTGGAGTTGTTTATCTTAGTTGTAGGTTATTCCTAGTGTTATATGTATGAGAAATAGTATTGTAACTTGGTTGTTGTGAAACATTATCATTATCAAGTTTCCTTTTAGGGGGTTCTAGGATAAGCACAGGTTTATTTTGAATTTGTGGTTGTTGTGAGGGTGGATAGATGGTAATAAGTGGCTCAAGATACCACTTCAAGGGATATCTAATGTGCATAACCTTAAAAGTCTTGTCCTTATTTTCATGATCTCCTAGAGAAGGAGATTCTAATGTCACTTCATCATCTTCATCTAAGGAATCCACATTACATGTGTCAATGTTATCATTTTCTTGCACCACGATATCTTCCCTAGTAGGAGGGATTTAAGGAGAGCTAAAAACTAGATGTTCATGCAATTCAATGGTTGGTTCTTCTAAAGTGACTTCATCACAAGGGAATTATCAATGGCTGGATTGTATTGTTTATCTTGTATCAAATCATTCTCACAAATAGGAGAAATAGGAAAAGTAGCATTAGGGGATGTGCCAATGGTCTCATACTTGTATCTTGTTGAATTTTGTGGTTATGTTTTTGATATGTGGTTGTCATTGATGTCAAAAATATTAGCATTGGTGTTCTTGAAGGCTACATATGTCGAGGAGATTGAGAAAATTGTAAAAAAAATAGTGCCAATGAAGCTAAGAAGGTTAGAATGGTGGAAAGAGCTATAAGTTACTAATCTAAATGTGTGCTTCAAAGGGTTTGTTGCTGAAACTTTCTAGTATTTTTTGCAAAGTTTTGGAGGTTCACATCAAGACTTGTGAAAGTTATGAAGATTTGTGCACCTATAGTTATTCAGTTTCTGTAGATAGTGTTCTTGGATCAAGCAGATAAAATTTTGGTAATTTCATGTGTTGTGCATGTACCTATGGCATTCATGGACGAGTCTAGATAGTTCACTATCCTTGTACGTTTACATTGATCAAAGTGTTCGCGATCAAATATTTTTTTGATGTATGCTCGTATTTTCATGTTGCGGATCCATGATGATTAATATTTTATTGTTTAGAATGCTTGAAGGTGTTTTTTTGGGTCCTCACTATGTTGTGACCGATTTGTGTTGGTGTGCATTGAAATTTATTCATGTATTGAGGCCGACAGTTGTAATTTATTTTGTATTTGAGGTTGACTAAATGGTTGATGTAAATCTATGTAGTAGATATATAAGAGTGAATATTTTCCTCATTTAGAGGAAATGCTCAGTGTGTACAAGTGACGTACATGTGCGAATAAAGGTTAGAGAATTCAAAAGCATGTCAGAGTGTGAAAGAGATTGAGCAGAGTGTGGGAGAGTGAGTAGAAGTTTTTGTGCGCCTAACTGGAACTATAATCAAGCTTTTGTAGAAGTCAATTTCTTAGTTCAACTTCTTTAGATGGATTTAATCTTATTATTGTATGTAAGGAAGTGAGCCTTCCTTCTGAGAAGTGTTCTCTAGGCAGTGCGCCTGAATGCAAGTGCATTCATTTTTCATTCTTCATTATGCTTCTAATAGGGTATAACCTTATGGAATAACATCCACCATGGTTTTTCCTCTAACAGGGTTTCCACATATAAAATCTTGGTGTTCATGTGTCTCTGATGTATTATTGGTTTATAATTGCACTGTTAATTATCAGATCTAATATTTAAGGTTGATTAATGTTGTATAAGTTTAATTTTGGTAACAACTGATTCAACCCCCCTCTTAGTTGTCTATCCTTTTTTTTCCAGCAATTGGTATAAGAGCTAGTTTCTCTAAAGAAGCCTAATAACTTGAGGTGATTTGAGATGACATCATATAAGAAAAATAGTCCTAGATTTGATGGTACAGACTACTCTCTATGGAAAGTTAGGATGGAGTGTCATTTGAAGTGCATTCGTGAGCCTTTATGGAAGATTACACAAAGTGCATATACTATTCCTTAGAATGGTCCCTCATCTGAAGATGAGATCAAGCAAGCAAAAGTTAATAACAGGGTAGTAGAAGCATTGTTGAGTGATTTGACAGATTCAAATATTATAAATGTGATAGGATTGAATACTGCATAAAAGATCTGGAAAAAGTTGGAAACATTATATGAAGGAGATGCACTAGTGAAAAGTGCTAAGCTACAAAGTCTGAAAGGCAAGTGGGAAGACTTGAAGATGAGTGAAGATAAGAACATCCTCTCTTTCTCTCAAAAGATAAATGAACTAGTGTTGAGCATTAGATGTGTCGGTGGAGTCCTAGATGAAGATGAGATTGTGGATAAGATACTTAGATCTATGCACCCTTCCTACAAAACAAGAGCCCATGCTATTCATGAACTCAGGATAGTGATAAATATTACAAGAGATATGCTGATTGAAAAACTTTTTGCCTTTAAGTTGAGTGAATTTGGTGAGTTTTCTCCTAAGAATGAATCCGCCTTCAAGGCTATTGTATCTAGGAAAAGCAAGCAAATATATTATTTCGGAGAGAGTTCCAAGAGGACATTCAAGTATGAAGATGAGATGAAGTAGATTGAAGATGAAGAAAAGGAATTGGAAGAATTGAAAGCATTGATTGTGAAAAGAGAATCAAGAGGTCATGGTAAGTACAAAGGAAAGTTACCTATTAAATGTTTTTTTTTGTAGTAAGATAGGTCATTTTGCATCTAGATGTCCTGAAAGCATTTCAAAGTACAAACCTAAGAAGACTAGATTTCAAAGGAAATGCTATTATGTTGAAGAAGGTGTAACTAATGAAGAATTTGATAAAGAAACAGGAAATGAAGATGAATGGGTATTTATTGCTATCAAATAAAATCGTCAGTTGTCCACTAAATGTACTAGTAATGTGAATGTTGAAAAATCTCTTGTAGCAAAAGTAGAAGAAAAAGATGAGTGGGTAATTGATAGTGGATGCTCACATCATATGACTAGTGAAAAAAGCAAGTTTGTAAGTTTGGAAAACTATGATGGTGGTGTTGTAAGATTTGGAGACAACACTTTTGGTGTGATTCGTGCCAAAGGCACTATTTCGTTTGGTGATAAGAACAATACTGATGATATTATTTATGTAGAAGGATTAAAGCATAACTTGTTGAGTGTTGGATAGATGGTAGACAAGAGTTACAACCTACAGTTCAAAGATGGTAAGTGCAGAATAAGGGGAAGTTCTAGAAATATGATTGCTTCAGGTATAAAGACAAAAGGTAATATCTTTCATTTGAGTGCTACTAGTGAAAGTTGTTTGATTGATCAAATTGATGTAAATTGGTTATGGCATAGGGGGTTGTGTCATGTTAATTTTGATAACATTGTCAAGATAAGCTCTAATCAAGCAGTTAGAGATATGCCTAAGTTAGTGAAGCCTACTAACACTATGTGCAAGGAATGTTAGATGGGAAAGCAAACATGAAATTCTTTTCAGAGCAAACAATATAGCTCTAATGGAGTGTTGGATTTGATACATATTGATCTTTGTGGTCCATCCAGAATTAGAAGCCTACAAGGTGAAAGGTATTTTATGTTGCTCATTGATGATTATTCTAGAATGATATGGGTTGCTTTCTTAAGAGAAAAACTTGAAGCATTAGAAAAGTTAAAAAGCTTCAAAGCTATGGCAGAGAATGAGATAGGTCAAAAGATCAAATGTCTAAGGTCAAAAAGAGGTGGTGAATTCACCTCCCAGGAATTCAATTCTTTTTGTGAAGAGCATGGAATACAAAGACAGTTATCTGCTCCCTAGACCCCTCAACAAAATGGAGTTGTTGAAAGAAAAAATAGAACCATTCTAGACACTTCTAGAACCATGATGCTAGAAGCAAATGTTCCTCATTTCTACTAGAGAGAAGCTATAAGTACTATTGTGTATACTATTAATAGGGTGAATGCCAACGGTAATTTTGGTAAGACACCTTTTGAGCCATGGTTTGGTTATAAGCCTGCTGTCAAGTATTTCAAAAAAAAATGGAACAAAATGCTACATCAAGAGAGATGATCATATAGGCAAGTTCTATGCTATAAGTGATGAAAGAATCTTTCTAGGATACTCTACTAAAAGAAAAGATTATTGGTGCTTTAATAACAGGTTGAAGAAAATGGTTGAAAGTGCAAATGTTAAAGTTGATGAAGATATTGGTAAACCATCCAAATCTAGTGGATATGATTCAGATGATCAACATGATAGTGCTAAAAATGGAAATAATGGTCTAGCATAGAATCAACTTCAAATTGTTCTAGTGAACTAAGGGAATCAAGAAGCAGAAACTAGTAGAAGTGTAGAAGAAAGAACACAAGAACAAGAGGTCAGAGAAAATCTTAAAACTCCTAAGTATGTGAGGAAAAATCATTTTGATAGTCAGACCATAGGAGATAAGAGAAAAGGTGTGCAAACTAGAAGAAGAATTCTGGAAGAATACTGTCTAATTTCTAAAGTTGAGCCTAGAAATATCAATGAAGCATGGTAAGATGAATATTGGATGAAAGCCATGAAAGAAGAACTAATGCAGATACAAAAAAATGATACATGGGATCTTGTTCCTAGACCTCAGAACAAAAATGTGATTGGAACCAAGTGGGTGTTTCAGAATAAGATGAATGAGCAAAGTGAAGTGGTTAGAAATAAAGCAAGACTGGTTTGCAAAGGGGACTCACAGATGGAAGGTATTGATTTTGAAGAAACTTTTGCCCCTGTTGCTAGAATTGAAGCTGTAAGATTATTTCTTGCTTATGCTAATTTCAAGAATTACAAAGTTTATCAGATGGATGTAAAGTCAAAATTTCTGAATGAAGAACTAGAAGAAGAAGTCTATGTTGAACAACCAGATGGATTTCAGTTGACTGATGAAAAGGACATGGTATGCCGATTGAAGAAAGCTCTATATGGACTTAAGCAAGCTCCTAGAGCTTGGTATGCTAGATTGGATAAATACTTGTTGAAACTTGGATTAAATAAAGGTACTACTGACAACAATTTGTATTTCAAGTTGGATCAAAATAAAGAACTAATCATTGAAGTCTTTGTTGATGATATTATTTTTGAAGGTGATAATGATTTGTGTAAGAAGTTTGTCGATGAAATGAAAAGTGAGTTTGAAATTTCAATGATAGGAGAGCTGAAATTATTTTAAGGTTTGCAAATCACTCAGTTAGATGATGGATTTTTTATATCTCAGTCTAAGTATGTGAAAGAACTACTAAATTTTTTTGGCATGGAAGATTCAAAACCAGTTGGTACACCTATGGTAACCAAATGCAAACTTACACAGAATGATGATTCTCCTAAAGAAAATCAAACAAGATATAGGTAAATGATTGGTGGATTACTCTATTTGACTCAGACCAGGCCAGATATAATGAATGTTGTATGCATGGTTGCTAGATTTCAAGTTGATCCTAAAGAGTCTCATATGAGTGTTGTGAAAAGAATTTTTAGATACCTGAAAGGCATAGTTGATCTTGGTCTTTGGTATCCTAAGGATGATGATCTTATCCAGAGTGATTTCACTGATGTTGATTAGGCAGGAGATGTAGATGATAGGAAGAGTACCAATGGCAGTGCATTCTTCTTAGGAAAGAAGTTGGTATCTTGGCTAAGAAAAATTCAGAACTCAATTTCATTATCTATTGCTGAGGCAAAATATATTGTTGTTGCAAATAGTTGTACCCAAGTATTATGGATGAAGCAAATGTTGAGAGATGTTAGAATTAAGTATGAAAAACCCATTGCCATATTCTATGACAATTCAAGTGCCATTAACATTTCTAAGAATCTAGTGTGACATTCAAAGACAAACCATATATCCATCAAGTATCACTTCTTGAGAGAAAAAGTAAGTGACAAATAAGTTACACTAGAGTATATACCTACCATGAAGAAAATTGTAGACATCTTTACCAATCCAATGCCTAAGGATACTTTTGAGTATCTCAGAGGAAATTTAGGGGTGATTCCCCCTCCCGATCAGAACTAAGATGCAGGTATTTGCATAATTCTGTGAATTCATAGCCATATCTTATTCTAGATTGATGTTGTGGTGGCTGCTACTTAGGGGGAGTAGTCAAATGATTCAAATTTGTGATTAGAGCATGTGTACCTTTTCTATTGATGTCAAAGGCAGAGAGAAGAGAAATGTGAAAAACATATGAGAAGGAGACATGAAAGTGTGCACAATCTCAGGGGGAGATTGTTGGAGAAGAGTTAGTTGGGTTGATGGTATTATTTTTCACATCATGTGTTGCCATCAATGACAAAGGGGGATATTGTTGAATGTTGTGGTTATGTTGCTGATATGTGGTTTTTATTGATGTCAACACTATTAGCATTGGTTTTCCTAAAGGCTGCATATGTCGAGGAGATTGAGAAAATTGTAAAAAGAATATAGTGCAGACAACGAGTGAAGCTAAGAAGGTCAGAATGGTGGAAAGAGATGTAAGTTGCTAATATGAAGGTTCACTTCAAAGGGTTTGTTGTTGGACCTTTCTATCATGTTGTCTAAAAGTTTCAAAGGTTCACATCAAGAATTGTGAAAGTTATGAAGATTTGTGTGCCTACAATTATTCAGTTTCTATAGATGGTGTTCTTGGATGAAGCAGATAAAATTTTGGTAATTTCATGTGTTGTGCATGTACCTATGATGTTCATGGATGAGTGTAAATCATTATCTATCCTTTCTATATGTTCACATTGATCGAAGTGTTCATGATCAAAGATTTTTTTGATGTATGCTCATATTTTCATGTTCTTGGCCGACATGATGGTGTTATAAGCCTATTGCAGATCCATGAGGATTAATATTTTATTGTTTAGCATGCTTGAAGGTGTTTGTTTGAGTCCTCACTATGTTGTGACTGACTTGTGTTGGTGCGCATTGAAATTTATTCATGTATTGAGGCCAATAGTTGTAATTTATTCTTTATTTGAGGCCGACTGAATGGTTGATGTAAATTCGTGTAGCAAATATATAAGAGTAATTATTTTCCTCATTTAGAGGCAATGATTAGTGTGTACAAGTGATGTGCATGTGTGAATAAAGGTCAGATCATTCAAGAGCAGAGCAGAGTTTGAAAGAGATTGAGACGAGTGTGGAAGAGTGAGTAGAAGTTTTTGTGTGCCTAGCTGGAACTGTAATCAAGCTTTTGTAGAAGCTAATTTCTTAGTTTAGCTTCTTTAGATGGATTTAATCTGATTATTGTATGTAAGGTAGTGAGCCTTTCTTCTGAGCAGTGTGCTCTAGGCAGTGCGCCTAAATGCAAGTGCATTCATTTTTCATTCTTCATTATTGTACTTCTAACAAGGTATAATCTTGTGGACTAACATCCACCGTGGTTTTTCCCCTAACGGGGTTTCCACGTATAAAATCTTGGTGTTCATGTGTCTCTGATGTATTATTGGTTTATGCTTGAACTGTTAATTATCAGATCTAATATTTAAGGTCGATTAATGTTGTATAAGTTTTATTTCCGTAACAACTGATTCACCCCCCTCTCAGTTGTCTATCCTTGTTTTGCAAACAATATCCAACAATGTCTTCCCTAGTAGGAGAGGTAGGGAAAGAGAGAAAAATAGGATTCTCATAACTCTCATTGATTTGTTCTTCTAACACAAAAATATCTTCTTCATGAATAGGAGAGATATTGGGAGAAGACCAAGTTTGGTTGTCATGATTATCCACCATTGTATTCTTTTTTAGTAAAGCATTCTCATAGGTGTGAAGGATGGATTTTTTCTTGGCATTCTTAGAAAGATATGATACTAACATTGTGTGGCCAAAAATGAAAAGTACTTCTAACCATCTTATGCAATGCTTGAAGAATGTAAACAATGAATATCCAAATCTATGAAAAGTAGTTTTATCCAATTTATGCAAAGCTTGAAGAATGCAAACAATGTGTATCGAGAAATGAAAATAATTTTTATCAAACTTATGCAAAGCTTCATGAATGTAAACATTGTGTATGAAAAAGTGAAAAGTAGTCTTATCTAACTTATGCAAAGCTTGAAGAATGCAAAAAATGTGTATTCAAAAATGAAAAGCACTTTTATCAAACTTATGCAAAGCATCATGAATGTAAACATTATTTATGCAAAAGTGAAAATTACTTTTATCCATATTATGCAAAGCTTTAGAAATGTAAACATTTTCAGATCTGGTGATTTTTGTTACTGAAATGATTTTTGGAATGATTCAAAAATGACTACACTAAATGGATGATTTTGACCTAGATGCATAAAACATAAGTTCCTGAAACTTTTCAAACTGGTACTATAGGTTACTAGCAAGCCTAGGAAGTGCATAAAATCACTAGAAAGCTTAGAAAAAAAGGTTTTTGTAGGCCTTCATGGACTCATTCGCCCAGTGGAAAATGGGTCCTAGTATGCTTTTTCGAGAAACTCTAAATCTGATATTAAACCTTAGGAACTATGAAAACTTGCTTCCTTTGTAACCCTAACAAGGACTCATTCACACTATAGAAAATGGGTCTTGGTACAAGATTTTTTAAACTTGAAAAATGCAATTTCAAAGTGATTAGATGTATTTTTTGTTTCAAATCTCAAAGCATAAGTTTTTTGACAAAAAATTCCATATTTTAATGTTGAAATGCAGGTGTAATGAGGGACAAAAGATGAACTATATAACACTTTGAAATGCAATTTTGATGCAATTTTTCAATTTGAATGATGAAAAGTACACTAACATGCAAAAGCTATGCAAAATTAATGTAATATGCATGCAAAATTTTGAATTTTTGAAATTTAAACAATGCAAATTTAAACCCTATATGCAATGCAAACTAATGCAATTTTGACAACCCTAGATGAAATGTACAAAATAATGAAAATACTAGATCTAGGGTTAAAAAGACTCTAATTTTTAGGAATGTTGTTATACAACATCCAGTTCACCATAATGAAACATAGAAAAATAGGTTCACCAAAATTAATTAACAAGATGATAAACCAAATTTCACTAGTGTTTCATTCAATTATGAGGGTTATAATATGTAATTGATAATAAAAAATTAAACCTAATTGATATACCAATCAAAAGGTAGGCTTTAAGAGGGTCAAATGTTGTGTACCTATTGCAAAAAGTGCTTTTTTGGGCCTCACTGAGGAATCATTCGCCTAGTGGTGAATGGGTCCTAGCTAGGGTTCTAGAAAATCAATTTGTGGGATTTTTTCTTCAAAGTTTGCAATCGCAGATCCTAGTGGGGCACTTTCAAAAATGCAGAAACAAATTCTTTAGCTCATTTTTTGTGTTCTTGCAAGAAAGGTAACAACTTTTTCTTTCTAATTGATCTTCAACCTAAAACCTACAATCACACCAAAGGAGAAGAAAAATGTTGTTTTATTAGAGGATAGGAGTTTTCCTTGGTCAAACCCCATTTTGGTAATTAAACCTTGAAATGAAAAAATGCATAAAGGAATGATGAATGTGTTGGAAATTGGATTCCATCAAATGGTTGCCATTAATGCAAATAGGTTGTCATTGATGTCAACACAATACTGAATGTATGAGATGGTTACCAAAATTTATTCCCTATCAAAGATTGTTATATGTGGTATGGTATGTTGGTCGGTTTGGTGTGTTGGTTTTTAGGTCCGATTTCTACCGTGAGACAAATTATGATTTCAATATTAGCAGATCTTGACCGACTTAGCGTGTGCAATATATTATGTGGACTAGCTTTGTTTTCTAGATGTTTTTCCAACATAATAAAATACACACACACACACACACACACACACACATATATGAGACTCAAAAGAAAAAGATATATAGAAAAGAGAGAGAGAAGTAGAGAAAAGTGAGCGAAGCAGACAAAGAAAATAAAGTGTGTGTGCATGATGTGAGTCTAATTGAGTTATCAATTGAAGATTATAATAAAATTATTGAGAGACTACTGAATGAAGTACTACCTATATAGAGCTACAATTGGAGCTGAAATCAGCATAAGGAAGCTATAATCCATCAGTTCATAATTTTGGCAGTAAGCCATAACTCTTGTATTATGGTAGTTAGCCATTTTTTGTATCTTTGGGTTGTAGCCCTATGGACCATGGGTCCTTATTTCAGGCAATGAGCCTTATTTCAGGTAGTGAGCCTTATTTAAAGTAGTGAGCATTTTGTAATCGGTTTTGATATTCTCTATAGTGTGATTCAATCCTCACCATGGTTTTTCCCTTATTGGGTTTTCCACATAAAACTAGTGTCATTGTGCTTATGTGATGAATTTAAATTTTTCACTTAATGTTTAATCAATTAAGCAGTATCAAGATCTTGTTTTGGTAAATAATTAAAGTGTTCAGTTTGGTGACAACAGATTCACACCCCATCTCAGTTGTCCTATTTTACAATTGGTATCAGAGACCGGTCCTTTGGAATAAGTTTAACAGCCTGAAGGAGATCTTGGTAGGTTGAACTAAATGGTGGAGGGATCTGACTTGGATGAAGAATTAAGAATAGAGCCTTCATAATATAAAAATGAAGATCTGAAAGAATATGTCAAGTAAGCAGGTGAATGTATTCAGAAACTAAGGAATCAGATCCAGAAGTTCAAGTTGAAACATGAAGAAGTTAACCAAGAATTAAAGGAAGCAAATGAGACTATTGAAAATCTAAGAATGGAACTTAAAGAAAGAAAAAGGATGGAAGAAAATCTAAAATTGGAAATTGAACAAAGAAAAACAAAGGAAGTTGGATTGAAAGAGATTATCAATCACAAGATGGAAAAATGTGATAATCTTAAAAAAGAAGTAGTAGTACTAAGAGTTGATTTGGAAAAAGTGAAAGCACATGAAGAAAGGTTCAAGACAAGTTCTACAATTCTTGATGAGTTGATTTCATCTTAGAAACCTACAAAGTATAAAGGTGGTCTAGGACTTGAAAAAGGATAAAGCTCAAGGACTAAAATAGCTTTCAACAAGATGGACAATCAAAGGAAATTCCAAGGCAACAATCAAAGGAACAACACCAAAAGGATACCCATCCGACAACCTAATGCTCAAAGGTACCCATCTTTTAATGGATTTTGTTTCTCATGCAATAAATTCAAACATAAAGTAACAAAATTCAAAAGTAGGATGAACCAAAATAGAATGAGTAAGAATGTTGGATTCTTTGTTGGAAAATGTTATTTTTGTAACAATTTTGGACATAGAGCTACCAAATGTAGAATCCAAATGATGATGAACAAATTTGATACAAATAGAATAATTCAATCCTTTCAAGGTTATTGTTACACATGCAATATCTTTGGAAACAAGGGTAATTAGTGTAGGATAAAGAGAAAATAAAATTCATTTGATCTTGGATATGTTATGTGCTACACATGTAACAAAGGAAGACATATCTCAAAATTTTGTTGGAACAAAGTTGGGAAGAAAACTAATCCAGAACAAAAGAGAAAGCCTATGAATAAGGTAGATCTAGAAGAAGTAAGGAGAGAAATGGAAAAAATCTGTAGAAAGAAGGAAGAACCTGGGAAAAAGGATGAATCAAATAACCCTGTATCTGCACCTGGTGTAGATACCTCTCCTAAGAACTAAACCCAATAATGGTTTTAGGGGGAGCATTCATAGAAAAATATAGAAAACCCTTGATATATGAGGTTTCATGCGAGGACATGTGGATATATGATGTGAATCTCTATTTTGAAGGCATTGAAGAAAATTTGTAGAGCCCTTCTTGGCTCACAGTGTTTCTCAAAAATAGTTATCAATTTAAAATTTGAAAAAGCAAAAAATGAAAAAATAGGGAAAAATAGATCCAACAACATTGGCTAAAAAGGAGGTATTGACATACTAAAGTATAGATGATGATGTCATAAGCAATAAATTACCTTTTATGATGAAACCCTAAAAGTGGCAAGTTAAATAAGGATGATTGAGTGATCACTTTTCACATTATGAATCAAACGAGCTAAGGAGTAAATTGCAGCTGAGAAATAAGGAGTTAGGGTTGTTGGCAAGCGAAAGTATGAAGAACAAGGCTGAAATAATGGAGTCAAAGGCAATATTGGTATTTAATCTGTGAAACAACAAATTGCAAAAATTAATTTACAGATTGATGAATTTAACCATGAAAATATTTGAAATCTCGAGGGTTACCTTCTAGTTGAGCAAATGCAAAAGGTCAAGAATTTAGGGCACAAGGGTATAGATATTTGGAGTGAATTTCCATACTTTTTGGATGTGGACATTGCTCAATTTTCCTAAGCAGAATTCAAGGTGATCGGATAATCCTCGACAAACCCTATGAGATCACAAAGGAATAAATTGCAGCAATAACAGGATTATGCAATAATGGACCCGTTCCAGTAAAGAAGTCAATGAAGAAAAAATAAGTTGAAGACCTAACTGGAGTAATAGGATATCAAAGGGAACTTCTAATTCATACTATAATTGACCTTGTGATAAGGTATGTGGCATATGGCATTTCATATAAGATTTATTTCAAAAATAGGGAAGGCTCTATTTCAGTGATTGTTGTTTATGTTGTGCATCAAATGGTTTAAAAGAATGAGGATTTTGATTTGTGTGAGTTATTGAGGAATCAATTAATGGAGAATATTACTACGACAAAGAATGACAATTACCCTTTTTGTTTTGGATCTCTGATTATATGCTTGATGATGTATTTTCTGAAATCATTACCATTGAAAGCGAATGTTGTGTGGAAGTCAATTATACTAGTTGGGAAGTAGGTTTACTAGTATCTAGAATGTCTAGCCGAAAAGGAAAAGATTTGTAAATAATACTTTGTAAACAAAATAAATGTATGGTGTTCTAGCATGGTTTCCAATCCTATTGGGATATTTGAAGCAGGATCCTCCTCTGAAAAGAGGAAAGTAAGAATAATCATCTCAAGTTCTCCTCCGAAAATAAAGAATTCAAAGACAAAGGAGAAGAAAGAAGAAAATGAAGCAAAAATTACAGAATCATTTGATCTGGTATCAATGGATGATAATGACGAATATTTCACTAAGCAGAAGGTGTTGAAGATTGTAGTGCCCCGCCACGCAACCCTAAAGGAAGTTTCAATTCACTAAACAAGCATGCTAATTTTTTTTAAAAAAAAGAGAATTAAACCCACATGTTCAACTAAATTGACAACATCCCCTAGGGTTACATAACTGAGATTAATTAAAACCCCATTAACATACATCATCTAAAATACATTGAAAGTAAATAACACAAGTAATAACATTCAACATCAAAGAAATATACGAGATAAGATAAAGCATTCATTTACATAAATCAATTGCAAAGATCTATTACAATCCCCATTCCCGAAATGAGTACAAATACATAAGTCTGATTATTACAAAGCCCACCTCATACACAAGAGGGGTAAAACAATATCATTACATTATGAGGTACAAGGTACAAGAATCCAAAAGTAAGAAAAGTGAGATGTCCATCAAGAAGTCTCGCCACCAAGTACTGAAGATCAAGGGGACCCAACGGTTATGGTGCATGTTCCACCCAACCATGTGGTACCCGAAGGACCACCCCCCATGCTAGGAGATAGTAACCAAGTAACATGGACGAGAAACCTACTATCTCAAACCAAAGGCAGACTCATACTGATACAAACTGACTCAACCACACATATGCACAATACAGTCTAACTCTAATCATGGTTACATTGCTTCCAGACATAATATAATCAAGTGTGCTAAATAAAAACATACGCACAATAAAAAACGATGTTATCCTAGATAGAGTGTCATCGCAAGGTTTGTCATGAGATATCCTTTGGGCATTCTTCATAGGCTCCAGAAATCCTGGTGGCCTCAACCGAATCCCGGCACTCATACTAACTCAAGCGGAATCAACTACCTCTCATAAGGATGAGATAGTGATCTTGCCATTCCAGGCATTCTCACTCACCCCAAGTCTAAACAAACCCTTGTGCCTGTGAGTGAGGTTAACTTATCTTGGTTAATGTGAAGTACATCCTAATACACTAAGTACATTTACTTTAGTTCTTAGTTGGTTAAAATCACTTCTGAAGGTTTCCCAGTTTACCTCTTTAGGCTCCGGCCCCTAACAAAAGCCACTCTTCTAATTGGATAACATACTACAAAAACTAACTCCAAGGGTTACTCAAGTGCTACAGAATTGAACCAATATACTCTCTCCTATCCTAGGAGGCAACCACAAAGAAATCCACTCCAATACTAGGAGGACACTAGATAATTGTAACACTACCCAAGGGAAATCAAAAACAATATTTTAACAAGGGAATGACCTACGTTTAACTAGAAGACTTTACAACCCAACTACTCAGTAATCATTCACAAAATACTCAATAAAAGATACATCAATGAACTCATGCATTGGCAATGAAAAATACTACATTTGGTTATTCTAAAACCATGTTCCTAATCTAATGTTTCTCACAAAAGAAGAATTATTCCATTCTATACTTTACATTGAAGAATAAATTCTTCATCAAATACTTAAACTTCTCAACTGAATCAAACCATGAGAGTAATAAATTTAACTATAACTAGTTGTTTAGTTGGAGGATGCTTCTATGTTTAACAAGGTATTTAACTATAATCTCCACAACGAAACATCATGCATAAAACTAATACTCGTTATTAAAAGAAAATATCTCCCCTTCTCATTTGATTCAATAAATCAACTATAAAAAAAAAAATTCTAATAAGGTTAACCAATTTAATATATAATATTAATTATATTCATAAAATATATATATATATTATATATTATATATATTTAAATATATAATATATAAAAAAATACATATATAATATATATAAATAAATTAAATATCATATAAAAAAATATTAAACCAAATTAAAAATTAAAATTAAAAATAAATTAGAACGAAATTAAAAAAAAAACATAAATAAAAACTTTTATAAAACAAAATTTAAATTAAACAAACAAAAAATAAATAAACAAAAAGCCAAATGGATGTGATAGGGTACCCCGTACCCTGTCACTGTCCGCGTACCTTGCGCTGTCCGCGTACTCTGTGCTGACTATACAATACGTACAACGGCCAGCGTCCATGGGGGGCGCAGTCCCATTGGACAGTGCGTCCCCCCATTTGGGTGGCGCACTGCCCAGTGGGTACTGCGTACCCACTGGTGCAAACAAAAAAGTGGGGGGCCGAACCCCCCCACAAAATCAAATTTTTTTTTTAAATAAAAAATTTCATAACATTTTTCGTACGATACGTATGCAGGTCGCACGGCGACAATTCAAACGCCAAAAAAAAAAAATGCATCACATAAAATTTATATTTTTGTAAATATATATTTTATGTGTATCATATTTAACAGTATGATACATGTAATAAATATTTACATTAATATATTTTTTTTTGATTCAAAATACTGGTGAAATTGAAGGAAAAATTTTAAAACCAAAACAAACTTCGACAATAATAAAACCTTTCAAAAACAAGGATTAAATTCTGAATACCAAATGAAACCTTTCCCCTTTTTTTTGTGTTTTCAGATAATTTTAAACACAAGAAGGTTATTACATTGATCTAGGGTTTTTCCACAAATTTTCTAAAAGGGTTTGCATTTTAAAACAAATAAATCTGAATATCAACTATTGAAGTTTAACCTAGGGTTTAAAAAAAAAATCCCCCATTTACAAATCTCTTATCATTTAAACAAAATAGGTTACACTAGGAACAATAAAACAAGGAAATAAAAGAAAAACCTGGTTATTTGCAGCCACCAAATTTCTTGATGTAGAATTTCTTTGAACTCTTCACAATTTCTTTTCCACAATCAAAGAATTTCCAGCAAGCTTTTATCCAATAGATCCACCTTCTTCATAGAATTTTTCTCTCCTTTCAATTTAATTCCTCAACCAGAAAATAATTCCAAAACTTTCATCAAAATCTCTCCAACAAATTTCATGCCTGTCCAAAAAAATGAAGGAAGAGGAATCCCCAAATTTTTCTGCCCTAAACTTATAAAACAACATTTCCTCAAAATTTCCAAAATAACCTAATGTAACCCTAATTCACTTTCAAATGCAAAAATTGAATTTACAAGTTAATTTCATTTCCCCTTTTTTTGGAAGGCCCTAACTTTGACTTTTAAGTAAAATTTCAATTTCTCATAATTCCCTTTTTGATTTAATTTAATTCTACAATCAAATACACTTACATAATTATTATTAAATTATCTAATAACTAAATTCTATCACTTGAGATTTAAATTTAATTAAATAAACAATTTAACTTTAATTAACTTACTTACTATTATTTATTAATTAAATTTAATCCCTTGGGATTTAAATTTAATTAAATAAATACTTTAACTTTAATTAACACACTTTCAATCATTTAATAATTAAATTCAATCCCTTGAGATTTAAATTTAATAAATTAAATAATTCAACTTTAATAAGCCTACTTACAATTATTTAATAATTAAATTTAATCCCTTGAGATTTAAATTTAATTAAATAAATAATTTAAGTTTAATTTCAAAAATCATTTTAAATATAACCAATGAGCATAACATTAATATAATATAAAATAAACATTTCTTCCAGCCAATGCAATTTTCAAAAGAACTATTTAAAAAGGACATCACTTTTCAAAACATTACATAACATCCAATAAGATACAACATGACTCAATAATCAGAACTGACAACACACTAAGGCTAGGGTGTAGACCTGACACATGTTACCAAGCTACTATCTCCCATTCAACTTAACCGTTGGATCGACGCGCTCAAACCTGTGGAACCAGGTGGAGTCGATGTCATGTACCTGCAACTTGTAATCAAATAATCAACATAATATATGCAGTATATAATTCAAACCATGAAGAAGAAATCTCGGATTCGCAAGGCGCTCGCAAGCGAGTGATGCGAACCCGTCTCCTTCACCAATACACTCATCAAAGATTGACACTAACGTCATAACAATATTCTCATAAATAATCACATGATAATTCTGCTGTCATCATTAATTCATCAAAGCATGTAAAATAAAATTAGATAATCACATCACATAGTAATAGTTGTCGCTCAAGAGTAGCGATCAAAACATCATAATAAAATGTGTCCAGTATCACAGTAGCTGCAATCCAAGCAAAGCATAAGCAACATGAAACGAGAAGCAAAACGGAGGGGTATTACAAAGATTCTTGGGTAATTTGATGGACTAAAGAATATTGGAGATGTTTGGTTGTCTTGAACATTGTATGAATATGATGAGATAAAAAATGCCCTGTCTATTTACATAACTCATAATTATATTGATCTAAGAAAATTGACAAGTGTTGATCGGAAGTATTGATTGACCAGATTGAAGATAGACTAAAGACATAGTCATCTAGTGAAACAAAAGAGAAATATGAGATTCAATTGGCTATGGAGATGCATAAATGCACATAAGAGATTGACTAAGAGCATAAATGAGTTAAAAACATGCATCAAGAATGTAAATAGTGTGTATTGGTATTGTCTTTGGTGGCCTACTGCTATTGAAGACTACAAATAAAAAATTGATGCTATTGAGCTTGAGTTGGATTCTATTGGAAAAACATATGATATCCTTAATGATAAGGATGGAGCACAAAAGAAAAGGATCAATTCTTTACATTCTTAACTTTCAATCATTATGGTGCAGAGGGATGGTATTGTGAAGAATTTTTGTAAAGTTAAAGAGATAATTGAGTTGATATTGGAACAACTTTATGTTCTCCTGGTAGAAGCTGATAAAAATGAACAAAATATCATATCCCAGATACTCTTCTAGAAGCAATTGATTCAATAGCAAAGAAAAATAGTATTTATTTAAACATCAGGTTGGCAATGATTTCCTAGAAGACATTTCTTTTGAAACTAAAAGAAAAATACAAGGAGATATTTTAAGGAAAGAAGGATTGAGGTAAACAACCATTTTTATATCATTTTTGTTTTGAAGACACTTTTTGTAAATAAAAGAATTGAAGTAAGGGGGAGATCTAGATATTTTTTCTTTTCCATTGATGTCAAAGGGGGAGAGAAATCATGTGAAAAGAATGAAAAGCATTTCAGGTCATCAATGACAAAGGGGGAGATTGTTGGAAATCAGATTGCATCAAATGGTTGTCATTAATGTCAACAGGTTGTCATTAATGCCAACATAGTATTCAATGTATGAGATGGTTACCAGAACCTATTCCGTATTGAAGATGATCATTATATGTGTTCCAATATGTTGGTTGGTCTGGTATGTTGGTTTTTAGGTCCAGTTTCTATCGTGAGACAAACTATGATTCTAATATTATAAGATCTTGGTTGAATTAGCATGTACAATATATTATGTGGACTAGTTATTCTTTATGGATGTTTTGTGGACATAATAAATGTATTAACCTTATATGATGTTGACCTAGAGCAGAGTGAGTGAAGTAGGCAAAGATAATAAAGTTTGTGTGCATGATGTGAGTCTAATTGAGTTATCAACTGAAGATAAGAACAAAATTATTGAGTGACTATTGAAAAGAAGTACTACCTATATAGAGCTTCATTCAGAACTAAACTCAACACAAGGAAGGTGTAATCCATGAGTTCATACTTTTGGAAGAAAACCATAACTCTTGTATTCTAGCAGTTAGCCATATTTTGTATCTTCGAGTTGTAGCCCTGTGGATGATGAGTCTGAACAATAAGTCCTTATTTTAGGTAGTGAGCCTTATCTCAAGCAGTGAGCCTTGTTTTTGGTAGTGAGGCTTTTGTAATCAATTTTGATATTCTCTATATTATGATTTAATCCTCGTCATGGTTTTTCCCTTATTGGGTTTTCCACATAAATTTGGTTTTTGGTATGACTTTCAATTTTGCACTTAATTTTTAATCAATTAAGCAGTATCAAGATCTTGTTTAAGTAAATGATTAAAGTGATGAAAATAGATTCACCTCCCCTCCTAGTTGTCATATTCAATATAATGAACAACAATATGTAACAACTCACCAAACCTTGTTGAAACTTTGGATTGAAAATCTGAAACTTAGCATGAAATGGCCTCAATGAGTGTAGATCTTGATGGTAGCACCAAGCTATAAAGGCACATGTTTGGAAGTATCTAGAGGGGATTCCAATGTTTCTTCAATAATTTCCCTTTCCATGGTTATCTCTTCTTCTTATTGATTTGTATTCTTCTTTCTCCTCTACAAAACATAGGGTCTAATCTCTTCTTCTTCAACTTCCTTGTCATCAACTACATTTACTAGAGTGATATTTTATTTTGTTAATTTTTATTTTGGTCTTGACTTCTTTCTTTCTAAAGTTTTGGTCTTTACCAAAATATTATTAGTAGCTCTTTTTCTACTAGGAGTAGTTTGAGTAGGTCCAAAATAAATAGTAATAGTAGAACCATATATACTTGTCCTTCTAGATGTTGGCATAGCAGTTGTGGCATGAGTTTCTTCGAAAAAACCTTTAGGAGTCCCAAACATATTTTTTCAACTTGGACACAATATTTCCCACATTATTTTTTACCTTTTCTTCTACCCTTTCCTTGATATTTTTGTTGGTTATTTCATCATATGTGTCAAACCTTTCAAATGAAGGATCCCTAGGTTTGCTAAGAAAATATCAACATAGGAAATTCAATTTTCTTTGGGAATTTTATAGGGAAATCTATCAATCCATGAAGTCCTTGGTTCAACCGCTTCTATGTAATAGTTATCTTTAATTTGATCACCATAAGAGTGAATTCATTCTTATACTTTTCTAAATGTGACGGTATTCTATCTCTCTTCTTAATTTAACTTTGGAAGTTCTTAAAGAAACCCCAAAATTTTGTGTTGCATTGAATGGTGTCTAGAAAAATATGCATGTGATCCTTTATTTGGTGTGCAATAGGAATAATATTTTTCCAAACCACATTATTAAAACTATGCATTTCTTTCATGAAGTAGAACATAAGACAAATAATCCAGGTACCATACCAAAAGGTGTAGTGAGATTCCTTTATTTTGTGCAAATTTTCCAACAATTGATGTTGTCATAATCCTTTCCCTCCTTTACCATCTGATGAGCAATATAGATTGTGGTGGTTGTAGTTGATCCCTCTCTATTTGAGAACTATATCTTGTATATAATTACCATTGTTGCATACTAGATAGATGGGTCCAATATGTCATTTACAATTAGATCCCTTTTACCTAGTTTGGCTTTGGTGAGCCTCATAACCTATTCATTCTTTACATATTTCAGTGCAAGTACTGGTCTGATGGAGCATACTCTAGTCACAACCTTGATAGCTTATTTTGTGATAATTTGAGGTTGATCAAGCCAAAAAATATCCTCATTAATTTGACTCAGAGTATATCTAAATTTGATAAAATCCTTCCATACATCCAACCCTTTTTGTTTTATGTTCGCATATTCTAGTTCGAGTTGAAAGTCATCACCATGGACATTGTTAAACCTAAAATATTTCATCTTCAGATGATTGTATTCACTCAGGGTGAATAGATGTAGATGTGGATATCTTAAGAGTGAATCACATGAATTGGAATGTAGGAGAATGCTTCATCTTTTTTCATTACGGTTGATATGTACAAATGATTCTTAAATTTGGGTCTTGGTCTTTCAGTGATATCAACGATAACAAGTGTGGCCATGATTTTACTTTATGATACTAGGGTTTATCAAAAAATATATATAAATACCTTTAAACACTATTGTTAGGGTTTGCACATAGTTTTTTAAACACCTTCTCCAATTCCTTAGCTCTTGCGCTCACCTAAGAGTTTGAAATGATATCAATTTGATCAGAATGAGCTAAATATACCCAACACTAACCCTAGTTGCTTCACAATAAATGTGTTTATCTATTTAGCAACTTTTGCAGTCAATGACATTACAGTGATCCATAAGTCTTCATGATGCCTCCATAGAAAGAGTATTTACTTTGGAAAAATGACCAATCAAGTTTATATCACAATCTACCAATATGTTGAAGATTTAAACATCTCAACTATTTTAAGGGTATGATAAGTTCTACAATTGCAACTCCCCTTGAGTTAATGCTTCCTCTTTATTTATCAAAAAATCCATCTACACTGGTCTAAGGTACAAATTCATTCTTTACTTTACATTCTTCCTTCTTCTGCCAAACCTTGTTCATCCTTTTCTTTTGCTAACTAATGATAGGCTTTCTTTAAAGATCAGAATATCTCAAATTCTTGTAGAATTTTCTAATGTGTCCTTATCTATTGAAATTGTAACAAATGATACTCGCTTGTAGAGCATAATTTCTTCTTCTCATATTGGATCTACACTCAATAGCTTTATGATTGAACTTGTTGCATGAGTAGAAATAACCATAGGAGATTTTAAAGGTCATAGCATGATTGTTCTTAGAACCTTGATTTTGCATTCAATATTCTTGTGACCAGATTTATTACAAGCATAACACTAAACATTGAATGATTAATAATTCATAGTGTTGTACCTTGAAGGCTTGAAATATTTTTGACTCATATTGTTTCTTCATCCAAATGCCTTATTACCAAACTTGTTACAAGAAAACCAGTTACCATTGAACCTAGCAAGATAATTTTTTTTAGGAGTGGTCCTTCTGAAGTTCTAATTTTTTCTCTAGGAAGGGATGAAATTATCTTCTTTATTGCTATCTTGGTTTTTATTTGTGTTTCTGTAGGATGTCTCCTTTGTTTCATATTTTCCTTCTTCTTTGAAGTTATCATATAGATTTATAGATGCCTTGAACATAGGACTTTTTCCCTTTTCAAAGACAAGCCCATATTTCTCTTTAGAGGGATTTTGAGAATTAATTAGTTCATCAAGAATTTTAGAAGCTCCTTTTATTTTTATACCTTTATCAATTTTCTCTTTTTTCTTTTAAATTTATTTTCTTAGAGTAACAATTTCTTCCTCAACTTTTAAAAAATTAGTAGTTTATCTTGAAGCTTGGTGTTCAAACAGTATTCAATCCTTTTTCCTTCCTCAATATTCTAATTTCAAAGATCAAAACTTCTGCTTCCTTGAGTCAATTTACTTCTTCTATTTGAGCTTTCAGTTTGTTTGTTTCTTCTCTTGATAAACTTTTTCTTTTGCTTTCAATTTGGCAATTGTCTCTTCTAATTTTTCCAACATACATTCATATTTGATATTTTGTAACCTTGCTTCATCCAAATCTTCGAGAGAAAAATTTAGTTCAACTTCAAAATCAAATTCACATTCTTCCAGATTAGAATCTCAACCATTAGGTTCCATTGATTCTAGGTCTGGTTTTGTGGTGATCATATCTTTAATCTTTACCATAGGCTCCTCCATGTGTTCAAGTGTAGTATTTGCTTCAGTTGCTAGGATTATTCAAGTCACTTGGCTCTAATACCAATTGTTGAACATAAGGCAATGTTGAGAGGGGATGCATCAACATACATTAAAACTAAATTATTTTCATTTTCAAATCAAATGAACTAAACGAATAAAAAAAATGAAAACATGTACAAAAATTTAACACTAGTATTTTTACATGGAAAACACAATGAGGGAAAAACAATAGTGAGTTAGCTCACAATATAAAAGCTCACCGCTTAAAATGATTTACAAAGATTTTAAGGCTCGCTGTCTATTGACTTGCAAACACTAAAGAAAAGAAGACTTCAAGAGAAAGATACAAATTACCTAATGAGACTCATTATCTTAGAGCAGTCTGCATGAGAATTATGAGAATAATCTAGGACTAAACTACTAAAGATGAGGCATCTGACTTATGTTGATATTGTAGTTCCTTTTCACACATTCATATCATCATATAGATTGAAGATACTTCATATTATCATTCTCCTTAGCTTGAATCACACACACTCTTTATCCTTCATAAATGATTTTTCATTCTATAAATATTCTCCACAATAATACAAAACCTCTTAATTAAGTCGACTTCAAGAAGGTAGTTAAATGAAAACACTTGATATTGCATAGGTCAAATCCAAAACATATTCAAAATGAAAGAACCTTGTATGAAGATCAATACATGTTATATTGAGGCTTAAGAGAATTGCCACACATTCTCAAAAAAACATATTGATTGATCAGGAACAACCGTAGATGAACAAAACAAGTCATGTCGTCTTAGTTAGACAAGTATCATCAACACTATTACTTATTAACTTCACACCATTGGGGAGATACCAAAAATACAATACATATCAAAATATGAACAATGTAGGTAATCTTCAATATCCCTACAACCTCTTCGAAAAATATTTGATTATTTAATGTTGGCGTAGTTAAAGAAGCTTACTGAAAATACAGAAACAAAACATTACCAGATTAATTGAAACATTTTGTTAATTGAAGATTAAGCTTGCAGATCTCTATCACACTTCAAACTATTAGTTAATGTGTATTGATCACTATTGATCGTGTCCTTAAAGCCATAAGACCAAATCAACATCTTTGGAGGAATGCAGAGCATTCCAACCAACCTTTTTCATTACATTTCAATGTTAGGGCATAGACTAGAACATTTCTAGCTATAACTTTGACTACAAAAGATGGGAAGAATTGATTTTATAGATAAAATATATTCTAAGCATAGACATCATTTCATATGAACCACAAGATAGAATCTTGAATAGTGGATGGATGTAGACCAAAAATATATGATACTAACTTAGGATACATTTAGTTAGTGCCTTAAGCAATCTTCTTCAACTTATCTCAACATGCAGTATATGAACCTAGAATGATATCAAGGTATACATCTTGTAGAAACATTAGGACATGAGTATCATCCTCCACACCATATGTAGATCACCATTCTTCTATATACTCCCTGCAGGCTACCTTAACTCATAGAAACTAACTCCAAAGTATGTACATACTTTAACAATACATTTGACATCAATTATAACACTTAATGCCAACATATAAAAAGATATGTAAAATAGAAATACATAAATACCTAAAAATTAAACATACTAAGATCATACTTGGATTCAAATGTATGTATTAATATGAATATTTAGATAATTTAAAAAGAACAAAGGATGTCTAGATGAAATTGAAAATCTCATAATCCTCTCCTAGGTAAAATTGGAAGAGAATATTTAAGAAATTTGGATATAAAAATGTTATAAACATACTTGGATACCAATAAACTCTCATTTATAAAATAATTTCAATTAATTATGTAACATTTGTTTAGATATTTTTCTGTGATATTTTATCTTACTTGATACTTATTATTCAATTCATAGACACTCAATGCATTACCAAGGGTGAGAATCAAATAATGCATATCACATGATTAATCTATTGATTAATTTTAAAGTCTTGTTTTCATTTCAACATTAATAAAAACAAAAAAATTATAATCTATATAGTCATAGTTTTATCATCCAAAAAAAAGGCATTCAAAATCATTTTCATTGTGACTGTGTTCTTTTTACTCGTGGCCAAAACCCTTCATTTCCACGCTCGTGTTTTGGGAGGAGTCATCTTGCAAGTTTTTCATCATCAAATTGTTGTTATTTCATCACCAAGATGCTGCCACATCGATGATGAGGTCTAAGAGGTAAGGATTGTTTGTTTTTTGTTGTGAATTTGCTAGTTTTAGGTTGTTTTTGATATTTATTTGTTGAGTTTTTAGGAGATTAAATAACTTGCAAACCCTCCTAAAAATCCTCAACAAGTAGAGCAACAACAAAAGAAACCAAATCCTCCACAAGAAGAGCAACAACAACACCAAAAAAATCCTCAAGTTCATCAACCACAACAAAAATATCCTCCACCAATCCCTCAAAATCCTCGTGGCACTCAATAAAATTTAATGAGTGAAATTGAAATAATAAAAAAATTAAGGAGTTAATCACGAGGTTGAACAATCCAAACAGTTCAAGCATGCACAGAAAAACCCTTGCAAATTCACTCAAAGAAATGTTAAAACATGTAGATTTAATCAACAAACAATTAACTGGTTGGCAAGATAAGAGGCAGGTGGCTAAGGATTATTACCAGGATAAATTATCATACTGAACCGCAAATTTAGGGGAAAGAGAGTGCTCTATAGCACTTCGAGGGTTTTCACCTAGAAGCAGAGAGTTCTTTCACACCCAAAATATAGGGGGTTCATTCAATATTAGGGGTTTTGAATAAGTGGTGTGTGTGTATGAATGTGTCTAGGTGTTGTAAACCAATGAAATAAACTAACTATGAAATGTAAACTAATGTAATGTAAATGTATTAAAAACACTATGTTGTATGCAAAAAACTTAGGAATGAACTATGAAATTCAAGTAAACTATTATATAGATGAAAGAGGAGAATGAGGTGCACCTGGAATATGAAGAGGGATAAGATGAAGATCTAGAATCCCGAAAAACCTTATGTTAAAGTTGTCTAGGACACTTGTTCCAATCTAGGTGACTTAGTCCAGTTTATGAGAAAATCTGCTAGAACAGGCTTCAGAAAAAAGGGTACTCAAATCTATAGAAAACCCTTTTTAGGCCTAGCAATGGGACTAATTCACCATTGATGGTTACTTAGTCCACTTTCAAGTTTCAGGAAAGTTGAAAGTGCAATATGTAGCTCCAAGTCTACTCTTCTACTCTTGGCAAGTTTTTGGATCTAAAACTGCAGAATCAGACCTGTAGGTGTTCTTCAAGCTTCAATTAGGGCTTTGACTTCCTTGAAGAGCTTTGACAAGTTGTTGAAGACTTTTCCACCTTTTTTCTTTGACGAATTTGCACACAAGACCTGCAAATCACATAAAGAGGGAAAACTTGTTGAATCATAGGGCATGGGGGTTTGCCCTGGTCAAACCCCTTTTAGATAATTTAATCAAGTGATGAAATAAGATGATAGAGCATGGAATATGAAGTAATGGAGCTAGTACCTTGCCATGAAGATAGATCTTGAGCTTTTGTAGCAATAGTTGAAGATCAAGCCCTTGAATGCTTTGGAGAGATATCTTGATGACTTAGAATACTAAAACCCTAGCTTGCTTAAGAAGAATGATGAGAAGGAGATAGGAGAAATGAGGCTTAGGAGATGAAAAAAGGGGAAAACCCTTTATTTATACATGTTCCTTAATTTCTTGAATATAACACATCACATGCCGACCTTAGGGTTTAGGAGGCAATATCCTGCTAGAATTTTGAGTTAAATTTGATTTTTATGCCAAATGGGACTAAGTCGCCCAAAATTTAAGTGGTTGTCGAGAATTAAAGTGTGATTATTGTTGCTGAATGGGATTGTCTTTCGAAACACACTTAATTAAGGCCTATAAGTGCATTAAGGGGTTATTTTAACATAAGAAAGGGTCAATTTGTTGATGACAAGCCTAGGAAAGTGTGAGAGTTTGTTACCACTCTTTACAACACTTTGAAATAAGGCTTGAAAAGGGGTTATTTAGGGGCTAAGAAACAAAAAATAGGATCAAATTAGGCACAAATTTGTTTTTTTATTTAAAGGTATACAATGTTTGGCGACACAGATACAAAGAGGGAAAAGATCTAAAAATTACAAAATTTGATTTGTGCACATTATTCACTGACCTAAGCACAAATGAAAATCTTAGCCTCGATGCAAAGAGGTTTCCTATCCATTGGTGCCACCACCAACAAATTAGGAACTTTTTTGGGATAGGTGGTACATGGTTTTTGATTACCCACCATGTAACAATTGTGAAGTCCCACAATATTTCCTGAGGAAACTATAGTATGAGTTCATCTTAAACAAAATACCAAATTATTTTGACATGAGGGACTTCTAGGGGAGAGGTTGGGGGTTGGCTCAAGATAGATCTGGTGCATAGTAGGATCCTATGCGGCAAGCAAGATGACCTCTCACTAGGTGACCTGATGAGCACATTGTTATCCCTTCCATCACGAAGGAGAGTATTGAGGTAGACACTTTGTAGGCCATTAGATATTTTACCTAGAGTGTCATCCAGTATGCCAACCCTATACTACAACGCCATCTAGGGGATTCTTCGAGTGGTGGGATTTGACCGCATTTGTGTCAGGCTTGCAGGGTGACTTGTTCATATGACCCCACTGACACTGAGGAGGTTTCTATGCGGGATATGTCTATAGCTATAGGGATCGCGAGGGTATCTGACATTTTAAATGAGGCCTATGGCATCAATACTTAGGTAAATGTTAGCATGTTCATTGAATTTAATTCATTAAATTTCAATTTTGAAATGTAAGATTAACTAATTTAGTTTTATGATTTTGATAAAATTTTAGGGTCACAGTGTTGATATTGGATACACCAGCCCTACACCCACTTATTACTCAACTGCATCTACCGTTGAAGTATGTAACTAGTAAACAATTATAAATTTATTACATTTTAATAGCATTGTTTTATGAATGGTATTCTAATATGTGATTTTAGATGTTGAATAGGCTAATATTGGAGGTTTCATGGGAACACCTCCCAGTGCCAATGGATTTACACAAACCTACACACAGGTAATAGAATAAAGAGTTTAACTAATTAATTGTACAAGTAATGGATTTGTGAAGTTTATATTCATATCATTGATTACATTGCATTGCAAATCTTTCAAACTCAAAGCATTACTTTGCATTCCATAACAAATAACTAGATGCTGATAGATGAAAAAATTTCAACTACAATATAGTTGTTTAGAAAGTCAACATAAGAAGTGATGAAATTACTTCACATAGAATAAGTAATAAGTAGGATCAACTTCCAATTGTATTTGCTTGTCATAGAACTCCATGAGACCACTTTTTATCGAGGCATCTTTTCAAATAGTTCACTGCCTTGTCTATGCTCTGGATTCTTGGAAGAAATATATGAAAGAATAATACTAAGCAATAGCATAGACAAGGCAATGAGTTGTTTGAAAAAATGGCTCAAAGAAATGTGGTCTCATGGTGATGTCCATCACCATGAGACCACATTTCTTTGAGGCATTTTTTCAAACAACTCATCACCTTTTCTATGCTACCATATTTTCCATACATGTCTACCAAAGAATTTTATTAAATAGTTAATTTCCTTGCTGCTATCGCTAAAAGCCTAAAAAAGGTGCTTTCCAATAAACTATGGATTCTTGGAAAAAATCTATCAAAGCATAATAGTAAGCAATAGCATAGACAAGGCAGTGAGCAATTTGAAAAAATGCCTCGAAGTAATGCGGTCTCATGGTGATGGAATGTCATTCCATCACCATGAGACCAAATTTCTTTGAGGAATTTCTTCAAAAACTCACCACATTTTCTATGCTACCACATTTTCCATACATGTGTACCAAAGAATTTAATCAAATTACTCACTTCCTTGCTGCTATGGCTAAAAGCCTAAAATAGGTGCTTTCCAACAAACTATGGATGCTTGGAAAAAATCTATCAAAGCATAATAGTAAGCAATATCATAGTCAAGGTAGTGAGTAGTATGAAAAAATGCCTTAAATAAATGTGGCCTAATGGTGATGGAATGCCATTCCATCACCATGAGACCACATTTCTCTGAGGAATTTTTCCAAACAACTCACTGCTTGAAGAATATAAACCAACCCTTTAGCCAAAATTCCCCTCCAAATTCTTTTCAAGGTCCCCATCCTCAATTTACCAATCCATGGAACCTTTCACCTTTTATTCCACTAGTTCATGTCCCCACCCCTCCCTCTTCATGTTGTGATCACCCTCCATCTCATAACCAAGACCACACTATACCATCCACCCCATCCCAAAATAATACCATAGAGAAAGCAATGAACAGTTTGAAAAAATTCCTTAAAGAATTGTGGTCTTATGGTGATGGAATGCCATGACACATTTGTTTGTAATGGAATTCCATCACCATGAGACCCCATTTCTTTGAGGAATTTTTTCAAACAATTCACTACCTTCTCTATGCTACCACCATTATCATACATTTCTACAAAATAATTTTATCAAACGATTCATTGCCTTGTTGCTATGGGTAAAAGTGTAAAATAGGTGCTTTCAAAAAAGCTATGGAAAGGGAAAATAGTAAGAATGATAGACAAAAACATATTAGGATTTAGGTGCCATCAACCTTGTAAATCCTTTAATCAATTATTCTTCTAAATATTTTTGTACATTTACCCATAAGAGGTGAAACCATCTGACCAACGATGGTGAAAGAGACAATGTAAATGCAGTATTACCGTTACCTGGAAAGGAAAAAATAGCTAGGTGTCCCACTTTAGAATCTTCTAGAATGAGGTTTTTTGGTCAAAATTGGGTGTTGTAAGAGCATCTATGACATGTATGATAGTTTTTATAAGATGCTATGATAGTATGACAAATTCCCTATGACAAAATATGTTATTTTTCGACCCTAGGTGCCCATGCAAGAGAGATGCTTTATGACAGTTGTAAGAGCATCTATAAGAGGCTATTTTTGGTATTTTTTATCATTTCAAGGAGTGAAGCATGGGTTTTTATAGGTGGTATTACTGCCTATTATTTGGTGAAACCATGGTGGTTTTCATCCTCACAAATCTCTTTAAATTGGGGCCTTGAGCTAGAGTTATCCAATTCAGTTTTGCAGGTTTGCAGGGTAAAAAAGTGCTATCGGATTTTACAGAGATTGATAAGAGAACTCTATTGTTACATGTACTATTTTAGATTATTAGTAATATACTTGCCTCTCTTTTGGTGCTGAAGTTTTTTCCCTCCATGTAAATCTATTTTTTCATGTGTTATGTTTCGTCTCTCTTTCTCTCATTCTTTCTTCACACTAAGGCTAAAGGTTAATCTACATCTTTCAGATTTGCATTCACATTTAAGTTCACATTACAAGATTTATTTACCTTGATAATCAAATGTTAGGATTTAGGTGCCATCAACCTTGTAAATCCTTTAATTAATTATGCTCCTAAAGTGTTTTGTACATTTACCCATAAGAGGTGAAACTGTTTGACCAACTGTGGTAAAAGAGACAATGTAAATGTAGTGTTACCATTACCATTTGTCCTTTTGGAAAAGGACAAAATAGCTAGGCATCCCACTTTGGAATCTTCTAGAATGAGGTTTTTGGGTCAAAATAGGGTGTTGTAAGAGAATTTACGACATGTATGATAGTTTTCATAAGATGCTATTGCAGTATGACAGATTCCCTATGACAAAATATTTTATATTTGGACCCTAGATGCCCATGCATGAAAGATGACTCATGACAGCTGCAAGAGCATCTATAAGAGGCTATTTTTGGTATTTTTGACCATTTTAAAGGAGGGAGGTGTTAGGGTTAGAAGAAAAATATCTAAAAGTTAAATGTAGATTTGATCAATAAAATAGAGAAATAAAACACATAGAAAATTATAGCAGAAAAAAAGACAACATAGAGAATTTAACGTGGTTCACCCAATTTGAGCTACATCCACAAAATCGTAGCCATCCAATGATTTTATTATCTAGCGAAAAACACATTACAATCTTGTGAATAATTCCATACCACAACTCCTCATCCCAACTGCTTATAAAAAACTTGTAGAAGCTTCCATAAATTAGGGTTCTACAAAGTTGGCTTTTTTTTTCAATAAGAAGCAAACAAATGAGGATACATGAAGAGTGTACAATATATCATGATCAACCACCACATACCAACAATCTCCCACTTGGAGACTGGTTAGGCTCCACACCAACATAATCTCCCACTTGGAGACTAATCCTGGATGACATCGTTGCACTTACAGCTCCCACTGGAAATAAGCACCTTGGACCCTACTGCTCTGTTATACTTTTAACCATGAAGACCAACCGAAGCTGAAGAAGAGCTCAACTTCTCCCTTGTCACTACCTTTGTAAAAATATCTGCTGGATTGGAATCTGTATGTATCTTTTCTAGCTTTACCTGTCCATCCTCCAACACTAACCGAATGAAATGATATCTCAGTTGTATTTGTTTGGTTTTAGTGTGCAAGGAATATTTTTTTGCAAGATGTATAGCACTCTGGATGTCTATAAACAGGTGATTTTCAGCCTATTGTTTTCCCAACTCTTCCATGAAAATTTGTAGTCATATCATCTCGTTTGTTGCCTTTGTTGCAGTAACATACTCTACCTCTCTAGTGGATAAAGCAACCACCTTTTGCAATTGAGAAATCTAACTCACTATTGTCCCACCAACTGTAAATACATAACCTATTGTACTCCACCTGGTATCTATATCCCTTGTCAAATCTGAGTCAACATGGCCTTTTAAATTAGTATTAGAGCCCCCAAAACATAAAAATTTATTGGATGTACCTCTCAAGTACCTGAGAATCCATTTTACTGCATTCCAATTCTCAACTCCAGGATGAATAATATAACTGCTAAAAACTCCTATAACATGTGCAATATCTGGTCTCATGCATACCATGGCATACATTAAACTACCTACAGCTGAAGAATATGGTACCTTGGACATTTTTTCGTCCTCCTCTTGTGTCTTTGGACACATATCCTTAGTCAATTTGACATGACTGGGTAAAGGTGTGCTGATAGATTTTGCATTCTCCATATGAAATCTCTACAACATATTTTCAACATAATTAGCTTGAGATAGAAACAAAAAAAAAATTCTCTCTTGTAATCTTCATACCAAGGATTTGTTTTGTTGCCTTCAAATTCTTCATAGCAAGTGAATTTGCTAACTGTTGTTTTAACTCCTTTATGTGATCAATGTTAGATGCCACTGCAAGCATATCATCAACATATAAACATAAATTAATGTAGCTATCTTCAACTAACCTCTTAAAGTAAACACAATGGTCTGAAGTACACCTATTGTAGCCTTGCTTAGCCATAAAATTATCAAATTTAATATACCATTGTCGAGATGCTTGCTTCAAGCCATATAAACTTTTCTTCAATCTGCGCACTAGTTTCTCCTTATCTTTGACCTCAAATACTTATGGTTTTTCCATATATATTTCCTCTTCCAAATCACCATGGAGAAAGGAAGTTTTAACATCAAGTTGTTCTAAATGAAAATCTTCAGCAACCACAATACTTAAAATGGTACGAATAAAAGTCATTTTAACAACTAGAGAAAATATTTCATCAAAATCATTACCCTTTTTATGTGCAAATTCCTTTACAACTAATTTGGCTTTAAATATTTTATTACCTCCATCATCCTCTTTCAGCCTATAAACCCATTTGTTTGGTAAATCTTTTTTACCTACAGGCAACTTGCATAATTCTCAAGTCTGGTTTTTCAGCAAGCAGTCCATTTCTTCTTCCATTCCATGCTCCCATTGAACCTTGGTATCCACCTACATATCTTCATCATAACATTTTAGTTCATCGGCATTAGTTAAAAAATATAATATAAAGAGGGAGAAAATCTTTTTGGAGGTCTACTTATCCTTGAAGATCATCTAACATTCACTGGAGTTTTTGGTATTTATTGTTGTTGTTGTAGCGGACCACGAGGAACCACTGGAACATCATTGTTTGGAGTATCATCCAACACCACATAACCATTTGAATCTTTCTTCTCATGCTATTGCAATTGATCTTTGTACAACACTTTCTCATTGAATATGACATTCCCACTTCTCACAATTTTCTTATTTTCAAAATCCCAAAGCCTATAACTAAATTCATCAATTTCATATCCAACAAATATACATTTCTTTGATTTTGAATCAAGTTTGATTCTATTTTCAAAATCTACATGTGCAAATGCTTCACAACCAAAGGTTTTGAGAAAATAATAACTAACCTTCTTACCTATCCATGCTTCCTCTGGAATACCACAACCCAAAGGATTAGAGGGGCCTCTATTAATTAAATAAACAACAGTGTTTACAAGCTCTGACCACATGCTTAAAGGCATCCTACCATTCAATATCATAGTTCGTGCATGCTCCATTATTGCTCTATTCATGCACTCAACCACTTCATTTTCCTATGAAGTCCTTGGAACCATTTTCTACCTATTAATACCATTAGAGGAACAATAATATTCAAACTCTTTGTTGCAATACTCACCACCATTATCAAATCTAAGACATTTTAACTTTTTACCCATCTCGTTCTCAACCAAGCTTCTCCATTTTTTAAAAGTTTCAAATACATCAGATTTTTGCCTAAGGAAATAAATCCATACCTTCCTAGTTGCATCATCAATGAATGCAACATAATATAGAGAGTCGTGCTAAGAGAAGATACCTGAGCTAGTCCCCATAAATCCATATGCACAAGCTCCAATTTCTCATCTTTTTCTATTTCACATATTTGAGAAAACTAACTCTTTTTTGTTTTTCGTACACACAACTTTCATAAAAATTCATATTAACACATTTTAGACTTAGTAAAACATTCTTTGAATGAAGTACTTCCATACCTTTTTCACACATATTTTGAAGTCTATTATGTCATCGTGTGATTCAAAATCCACAATGACTATCTGATTTTCTACTTGCTAAACTGTAGCAACTGTTCTTGAAAATTGTTTTTATCTGCAATAGCTAAAGTAGAAGAAACAATATGACCTATACAAATATATAAGGTACCTACTTTCACACCTTTTGTAACCTTCCACTTTTTATCACTAAATGTAACAACACAATCTTCATCATCTAGTTGCCCTACTAAAATTAAATTTCTTCTTAAGTTTGGAATGTGTCTTACCTCATGTAGTAGCCAATGATTCCCATTATGCAACTTAATCTTGATTCTTCCCTTTCCAATAATCTATCAGGGTTCATTATCTCCCAAATAAACCAGCCCAAAATCCCCTTGGACATAATCAAGAAAATAATTTCTATGGGGTGTAGCATGAAATGAAGCCCCTAAATCTAACACCCAAGAATCATCAACATTGTCAAGGGAAAGAATCAAAGAATCCTCATTAGATTTATTAATTACCACATTTGCCTCTTTATTTCCTTCATTTTTGTCTCCTTTATTTTTTTGAGACCAACAATCTTTCTTTAAATGACTCGACTTACCACAGTACCAATAATCCCTCTTGTCTCTAGGTTGAGACCTTTTGTCCTTTGATTTTCCTCATGACTTCCCATGACTTCTAGAATTATTTCCTCTCTCCTTTGTTTTTCCCCTACTTTCTCCATTCAAAACATTGCATGATGTGGATGTTCCACCTGAGCCTTTCCTATGAATTTCCTCGCTCAAAATAACACCAACAACATCATTGAATTTCAATGTATTTGAACCAAAAATAGAATTGCTAATGACCATTACCAAGCTATTCCAGCTTTTAGGCAAAGAACACATAATCAATAGAGCCCTAACTTCTTCATCAAAGTTTACATTTAAAAAAGTTAATTGAATTCTAACCATATTAAACTCATTTAAATGATCAACAAATGACCCACCTTCTACCATTTTCCTATTAAATAAATGCTTCATAAGAAATACCTTATTCGAAGTGGATGGCTTTTCATATAAATTTTCTAGGGTTTCCATTAACTCTTGAGTTGTCTTTGCTTTTGTAATATTGAATGCCACTGATTGTGACATTCATAAACGAATACTGCCAAGTGTCTTTCTATCAAAAATATCCCAATCCTCATCAAACATTGCTAAGGGTTTCTTGGTTTTCCCTTCCAATGACCACCATAAATCCTTTTGATAGAGGTAGTCCTCCATCTGCATCTTCCATAACTGATAGTTTTACCCATTGAACTTCTCAACCTTCAACTTACCCTCATCTTCCATTTCTCTCACTCAACCATGTGACTCCCACTCAACCGCGAGACCTTCCTATAGATCATAACTGAACACAACCTTGCTTTGATACCACTTGTTAGGGTTAGAAGGCAGATATCTAACAAGTTAAATATAGATTTGATCAATAAAGCATAAAAATAAAACACACAGAAAATTATAGCAGAAAGAAGACAACACAAATAATTTAATGTGGTTCACCCAATTCAGGCTACATCCACAAAACCGTAGCTATCCAATGATTTTATTATCTAGTACAAAACATATTATAATCTCGCTAATAATTCCATACCACAACTCCTCATCCCAATTGCATATAACAAACTTTTAGAAGCTTCCAAAAATTAGGGTTCTACAAAGTTGACTTTTTTCCTTTTTGGTGACGAAGCAAAAAAAGTAAATAAAAAAATTTGAGGGTTGTGGCTCCTAAACCCCCACCCGGGGCCTAGCCTTGCCCGACCCTAGACCCTGGCGAGGATACATGAAGAGTGTATAGTATAGCATGATCAGTCGCCACATACCAATAGGAGGCATGAGTTTTTCTAGGTGGTATTGCTGCCTATTGTTTGGTGAAACCATGGTAGTTTTCATCCTCACAAATCTCTTTAAATTGGGGCCTTGAGCTAGAGTTATCCAGTTCAATTTTGCAAGTTTGCAGGGTAATGGGATGCTCCCATATTTTATAGATATTGATAAGAGAAGTCTATTGCTACATGTATTATTTCATATTATTAGTAATATACTTGCCTCTCTTTCAGTGGTGGAGTTTTTTCCCTTCGGGGTTTCTCCACATAAATTTGTTGTTACATGTGTTATGATTCTTCTATCTCTCACTCTAAATTCTTTCTTCACACTAAGGCTAAAGGTTAATCTACATATTTTAGATTTGCATTCACTTATTTAATTTCATATTGCAAGCTTTCTTCACCTTGATAATCAACAAAATATATAGTTTAATATACTCAAATTTTTTTTCATTATCTCATACATTATAAGCCATGATGGGGACCACTATTGCAATTTTTGTGATTGAATAATTTGTTGTTTTATTTTCAAAATTTGGAAGCGGATACACCTCCAAATGTTCATAGGGAAATGGAGCTTAGTGTTTCATCTGCTATAGAGTCCTCAATGGCTCTCACGGAGGAGGTATGAGGCAGATTACTAAATCTCAACTTAAATTCTTTGTTAAAGATGTTAGTTAGTAAAAAATAAAACCATTATTGATTCGTAGTTTAATTTCTCTTTGGATGGTTTCTACAAGGCTTCAGCATGCCACAACATGAGCATGCAAATCTTTCCCAAGAGGAGAGAGATTGTCTACTAAGAGTAAGTGATTATTTTGTTAAATATATCATTTTTTATAATGCAATTTCTATATATTAATGTCTTTACTTCTTATTGTAACAAATAAAGCTTCACCAGGAGCTAAACATTAAGAGGAGCACTAGGAGCAATCCTCAACCTCAAAATAAATGAGTGACAGACTATCTCCATCTAGCCAATATGGCATTCTTAATATTGTTTTCCTATATGGCATTCACGTAATCCTATATGGCTATTTTGTATATATTTTATACTTATATCGACATATATTGATGTATTCCTACATGGATATTTGATTAATACAAATATTTTGTTTTATCGATGGTGTCCATATTTGCATTATAAATCCATGGTTCAATAGATATATGTTACATGTATTCAAGTGTATACTTTACAATTTACGTGTATACTTTGTGACTTATGTGTATTTCAATGTATACTTTGTGACTTACATGTTTTCATGTGTATACCTTGTATTCATGTATATACTTTGTATTAATTTGTGTATACTATGTATTCATGTGTATACTTTAAGGCTTACATGTTTTTGAGTAATTTTTCTTTCCTTATTCATATGTATGCTTGACTTATTCACATGTATACTTATTAATTGGTTAGCCCTAACATTGATCATTGTTGTCCTTCATGGTTTATCTTGAATATTTATTGATTGATGCTAAAAAAATTT
This sequence comes from Sequoiadendron giganteum, assembly GCA_007115665.2. Taxonomy (NCBI): domain Eukaryota; kingdom Viridiplantae; phylum Streptophyta; class Pinopsida; order Cupressales; family Cupressaceae; genus Sequoiadendron; species Sequoiadendron giganteum. Next base: position 291,125,135 of record CM021100.1, read on the forward strand.
ATTAGTTGATGTTAAACAACTTCAATATTTTTAGGAATATTAGAAGACTTACAAATTACAAAATTACACAAATTGAAAAGAAAATATTAACTGTAAATAAATGCAATGATTATTAACTTAATAATTGATTAAGAATTAGTATAATATATATCAAGGGATGAGCCTTTTACAATGACAACTACCAACTAAAAAATAGGCAAAACATTCCCAATACTTTGAAAGAAATAATCCATCCAAAATTGCAATGGAGAGAAGGCTTATTTAAGATCCTTGAGCAATGTATTTCCTAATGCTCCCTTGTTTTTACATATCTTAATTCAGTTTAATCCAAAGAGTTCCATAAAATTATTTATCTAAAAGCAAAAAACACATTTTGATTTGTTATTCCATGGGATGTTTCATAAAAATATTCCAATATATTTAATCTTTTGTTTCAAACAACTCAATTAAGCAAAGGATACATAATCTTCACAACACTAGAAAAACATAATATTCATAGTAGATGATGAGTAGTTAACTTCTTGACACATTATCATACAAACATTTATCTTAAATAGTCTTTAGACATTTTCATAGCATAATCCTCACAATACATAATGAGTTGTTATGTTCTTGATCCATTAACATATAAACATGTCGAAAGATGTATATATCAACTTTTTGCAATATTATTTCTTGTATAGGAAATGGACTCAAGGGTGGAAACTTTATTTATCACACCAAATAATAAATGTATACAAAAGAATCACTTGTTTCTCTTAGAATCCAATTTTCAAGCATAGAAAATCATTTCAAATGAAAATGACAAAATTCCTCACAACCAAAGTTGTTAATTGATGAAAAATAAAATATTTCCAAGTTCCACCATTGTATGCATTTACAATTGGTTATATATTGTTGTAAGGGAAATGAGGATAATTAAATAATTTCTTGTGCTTGCTAGAATTGAGGATGATTGTATGTTTTTTGTGTGGAAATCTTGGACTTCTCAACTGTCGTGTGAATGTTTCTCTTTTCAATTGTTTTGCATGCCATCATAAGGGATCGAGCCAATTGAACATAGCTAGGGGTGATTTGGCATGTTTGGGTGTGAAAGATGACCATGCCTATTGTAAACATACCTATCGAGATGCATCGGAACAATTCATTTGGTCACACAAGTTGCAGAATGAAAGTTACACCACTTTACAACTATACACTGCTTGCATTTGACACTTTTTTCATCAAGTGAAAACTGGAAACCACAAGAAGATGAATCTGAGATAACAAAAACCAATAGAGTTTATTGTATAGGGTCCCAATGTGATCTAGTAGGCTCAAATAGATAGTTCATAAGTGTCATGGTTTCTAAGTAATAGCCCCTCAAAGATTGTTGCCCTTTTGCACTTTGGACCCTTAAGGGATTAAGCCAGTTGAACATAGCTTGAAGCAATTTTGTGTGTTTGGGTGCAAAAGAGAACCATGTATAGCATAAGAATACCCATCCAGATGTGTTGGAATAGTTCATTTGATCACACAAGTTACAGAATAAAAGTTACACCATTTTGCAACTTTCAACTACTTGCATTTGACAACTTTTTCTCCAAGTGAAAATTTTCCACCATGGGAAAACTCCTCCAAGATAGAAAAAACAAGAGAGGTTATTGTACAAGAGCCCCAAATGATCCCCATAGGATTAGACAAGAATTTTCTAAGCATCACGGTGTCTGAGTAACAGTCTGTCAAATACTGCAACCATTTTTCACTTTAGACACACAAGGATTCTATCAATTAAATGTAGCTCAGAGTGATTCAACATTTTTGGGTGTGAAAGATGATTGTGCCTAGAATAAACATACCCAAATGGATGCTTTGGAGCAGTTTGTTTGTTCACATGAGTTGCAAAATGAAAGTTTCACCACTTTGCAACTTTCAACTACTTGTATTTGACAACTTTTTTCTCAATTGAAAATTCATCACCACAAGAAAATGCCTCTGAGATAGAAAAAAATAAGAGAGGTTATTGTATAGGAGACCAATGTGATACCATAGGATCAAACAAGAAGTTTCTAAGCATCATTTTATTTGAATAACAACATGTAAAAGTTTGCATCCATTTTGCACTCTGGATTCTTAAGGGATTATGTTTGTTGAATGTAGCTCAGAGTGATTCAAAATGTTTGGGTGTGAAAGAGGATCATGCCTAGCATAAAAATACCCACATTAATGCGTTGGAATAGTTTTCTTGGTCACACAAGTTTCAGAATGAAATTTGCACTACTTTGGAACTTTCAACTACTTGCATTTGACAACTTTTTCCCCAAATGAAAATTTGCCACCATGGGAAAACACCTTCGAGATAGTGAAAATCGAGAGATTTTATTGTAGAGGGGTCCAACGTGATCTCATAGTATTAGATGAGAAGTTTCTAAGCATCACCGTATCCGATTAACAACATGCTGAAGTTTGCAGTCATTTTTCACTTTGGACTCTTAAGGGATTCTGCTAGTTGAATGTAGCTCGAAGCGATTCTGCATGTTTGGGTGCAAAAGAGGAACATGACTAGCATAAATGTACCCATCTAGACGTGTTGAAACAATTTTTTTGGTCATACGAGTTACAAAATGAAAGTTGCACCACTTTGCAACTTTCAACTACTTGCATTTGACAACTTTTTCGACAAATAAAAATTCACCGCCACGAAAAAATGTATCTGAGATAGCAAAAACCAAAAGAGTTTAGTGTAGAGAGGCTCAAAATGATCCCATAGGCTCAAATGATAGTTTTCTAAGCATCATGGTGTCTAAGTAACAACATGCTAAAGTTTGCAGCCATTTTGCACTTTGGACTCTTAAGGGATTCTACCGATTGAATGTATTTTAAAGTGATTCCACATGTTTGGGTATGAAAGAGAACAATTCCTAGCATAAACCCACCCATCTAGGTTCATTGTAATAGTTTTTTTTTTTCACATGAGTTACAGAATGAAAGTTGCACTACTTTGCAACTTTACATTACTTGCATTTGCTAAGATGGCATATGGTAGAATAGACAATATGCAAAATCTTGTGTAGACTATGATGATAAAAGAGTCTAAGATGGGTATAACCTACCACCTATGGAATAAATGCATGCAATGATTTGATTTTGACCAAGGAACCTGATTGTAGGACAAAGACAGTTGACAAGGTGAATTTCCCAAACTAGACTGTTGAGATGGAAAAATTCATAAATAGGACTAAAGTGACTAGGTTCAATGATTGTGATAAATCAGAACATGAACGTATCTAACGATGAGGAAAGTTATCTATTCTACGATATGCAATTTCCTAGGAAGTATCTATATGCATGCAACTTAGGATGACTATGACTAAGACGTTGACTGTGACTAAGATGTATATGACACCTAATGATTCAAAGTTTTTGAGCAAAGTTTTCCAGTTTCTGTCCAAGGTTGATTTTTACAAATAGAAGTGAAAATGATAGTAATGTTTCAGACTTAGATTGTGGTTTTCGAAGTTTTCTATTGACAGTCAAATGCGGTTCACCTAATAGTTGCAGTTCTATTTTTGACAGATGTTGTTTACCGATGTGCATGCGGTGATTTGAATGAAACCTAGTTTCAAATGTCGACTGGTGATTTGGACTTGTGACAGATGCGGTTTATATTCCGATAGATGCGGTTTATGTTCCGACAGATGCATCTCACAATAACAGTTGCGACTCAGAATAATGACTTTTGTGAAACTAAACTTTTGACAGACACATGCGGTTTTTCTTTTGACAGATGTGGCTTTCTTATACATATGTGAATCCAATTTTGACAGTTGCGACTCGAAATACTTGGACTGTAAAAGTGGAATTTTTTGACAGACACATGCAACTTTTCCCCTAACAATTGCGACTCGCTATAACAAATGTGGTGTTAAAACTAACAGATGCGACTTATTTTGATAGTTGCGGTGTTTTCTAAAAATTGTGCTTTTGTTCGACTGACTCTGTTTGATGATCAAGTGTTTTGACGAATACAGCAAAAAAAACAATCACAAAAATCAATGTATTTTCAGTTTGTGATGATAGAACTGTTAAGACCAAAAACATTTACAACCTAGGCTTTGTGGACAATACTTGCTGAGTTCTTACTTGGATAAATCCATCTACGCATATTCACGATGGATGATTAGTAGCTTGACCCCACTGGCTCCCCTCCATGGCACTCACTTATACAGGGCAGCCAAGCTACTATACCTATGAAACTCCCATGGCATACATTTCATCTCTACACATGAACCGTAAGAATGTCAGATGGCTTCACAGGTTTGACCTGCTGCACCAACAAATAGGTAGGATTTTGGCAAAACTACAACAAGGTGTTTAGTAAGGGCATTCCATTCGTGGGGCACTATTCAACTTCGACGAGAGTTGATTTCTATCCATCTCATCAAAATAGTGTGCGTGATTCTTGGGTTTCTCCAAGAATCCACTTTTATATACCGATTGGAAATCACTTGGCGTCTAGCGTGCTACCGGTCTGAGTCGTCTTGGGGTGAGTATTTTTTCCCACCAAGACAGGCCCAAGTTCTAGAGTTGGTAACCATTTCTCTTGCACCCAGGATCGCACGAATGCGCAAGGGGAGAGGATACTTCAGTATACCAAATCATGGGGTTACAAATATGTGCTCTCGCACCAGATTAAGCAAACACTGATTCTTTTTATTCTAAATGATAGTTATTTATCTACCAAATAGAAAGCTTGTTAAATAAATAAAAACAAAGGCATTAGGTCCTGCATGCAAACTGATCAGTAGTTCATTTTTGGTCTTTGGCTTTCGTCCTGCAAAAAAGATATGGTTTTGGTTTTTATTGTCTTCTATGCTTCATCCTGCAAAAACTAAGTTAATCCACCTTAACACAGCTGTAAACACACATTAGCAAAAAAATGAAATAACCAAAAAAATCGAAAATCAAAACGCAAATGTATGGAAATGAATAACCAATGAAAATTGATTACCAGGCATATGCAACTTTTTGAGCCACAGATGCGGCTCGACTGTTGATAGGCAGATGCGGTGCAGAGTGTCACAGATACGGTGCAGAATGGCAGATGCATCTAGAAATATGGTAGATGCAATGCACGAGCACAGATGCATCATTTTTTTGGACAGATGTAGTGTGCCGTACGATAACCTACAAAATGAAAAAAAAAATGGAAAAACGGAAAGATGTTGCACGAATTTGAAGCTTGTTCATGTCAGGTTCACCAAATGTAACATAGAATAAAAATCTGGATATGATCTGTAACTAGAATAAACATTGTTAATCTTAATCTAACCAATATTAATCTAAATAAAAACAACGAAGAACGAGTATATAAACATGATTAAAACTTAAACAAATAAAATGGAAAGCTCTCACCGAATATGCATATACTTCCTCGATTTATCTCAATTGCCCTTCTCTATTTTGATGCATCGTCATTCTTTCCCTCAGATTTTCAATATTGATGCAAGCATAACCTTGTTGAATGTGTAAGCAAAATATCGAAGATAAGTTTCTTCTCAAAAGTTTATGATTTCGGGAGGAAGAATAATGATAACGACAGGCCATTTTATAGATTTTGGGTTTTCGAACGATCGGCTCAGATTCGAAAGAGAGATCAACGATCGAGATTGATGAATGTCATGCGATGGGAGTTTTGTGTCAGTTAGAACGTGAGTTAGGAAATTCCGTAGGATAAAGATTAAATTAGAACGATAACTTAATCTTGTGTCAAGACTTTTCAAAAATAAAGAAGAACAAGAGTTTAAGATCTTAATCTTCAGTTGAGACTCTTCGAAAATAGAAGAAATAGACAAAGTTAGAATTCAAAGATGAAGAATTTGAATGCATACATGAATTAATTAATTAATTAAAGATATTTAATTAATAAATGCATTCATGCACATGAGTTAGAACTGGTTGAATGACTAGTCATGACAGAGAGTCTCCTCGCAGAGACGATCAGATATCAAATCCGGAGATAATTGGCGGATTTAGAAATAGATCTCAAGTCAGATGGTGAGTGAATAACTAGTCAACTGGATGACATAAGAATGAGACATAAATAATTAATTAATTAATTAAATGCTAATTTAATACATTCGAAAATAAAAGATTTAATTAAATAAATAAACATAATTTATTTAATTTGATTGTTGAAAATAATAAATATTTAATTATAGTTGAAATATGATAAAAAGGGTAATTAAATAATAAATTATTTAATTAAGAAGGAAGAATTAATTAGTTGGCGACATAACTAAATAAATATGATTTATTTAATTAATCAAGTTGAATAAAGGTCATTTGTGAATTAATGAATTAATTAAAAAGGGGTATATTAATAAAGGAAATATGTGTTAGAAAGGGTAATTAAATAATTAACATTATTTAATCATGAACCATGGATAATAGAAGATTATGTCGAAAGTGATGCTCGCAGGCCTAGACCAATTTTCGGTGCCTACACCCCCTTTTGCACATTAAAAATTTACTTTAATTTGCTAATTATCTATTTTTGTCACCCATGAGAATATTCCAAAGAATATTCTCTCTCCTCACTCATTTGAAAAAAGGAAATATTCTCTTTCATAACAAACTTAGGAGACTTCATGTGCAAGTTAAATGTGTGTTTGTTTTAAAGAATGAAAACCCTTGATTCTTTCTTTGATCCATGTGTTCATTAATTCTCATCTGTTGATGAGAATCCATGATCCATGTTTCATCTTTCCTTCATCCTTGACCATTGATTAACCTTTTGATCTCAACCCTCCATTTCTCATTTGTCCTCCTATAAATAGGTCACTATTTTGAGATAAATGGATCCATCTTTTTCGAAGAAAACTCGTACTATTGAAATCACTCACACTCACACTCATATTTAGCACTTTTTAGTATCATTTTAGCTATTACTTTCATTAATTAGCTTAGCTTCCATTAATGGCTTCCATGATAACATAGATGCATTCATGTAGCTTATTTGGTAATTAGGGTTTCAATATTTTTAGCTTAAAATCCATTTAGATTAGCTTTGCACTCACACATCTTGTTCATCTTATAGCATAAATCATGTTAAAATAGCTTGCATCATGTTAGTTTAGCATTTAAATCCTTTTTCATCACACAACACAATGGTTTCATCAGTTTTCTTCAATAATATTCATTGAAACAAGCTCATTATCAAAGGGATTGGGAAAAGGTCACCATTTTGCATCAACACGACACCATTCCCCCAATAGGATAAGTTTAATCGATTAGAATGGTGTTTTGAAGCTTTGATAGTTTAACATGTTAAGTTTTTAATGGATTCCTAGTTTAGTGTTTACTTGAATGATCTCTATTGGGATTGATGTTTAGTGGCTCGAATACGCTTCGTATGCTCATGGATCAAGTGTAGTCGACCCATACTAAGTCATTGGTCACAAATTAAACAAAAAATACATGGTTTTATTTCACATCTTTTCTAGAAATAAATTGTATTTTCTAAAGAGTTAGGTTATTTTCTCAAAAAGAGTAGTATTAAACTAATAATTTTGAAAAAGACACCAATTCATTGGTCTTGTTGACGCTGTGATTCATATATTTCCACTCCACTTATAGTTCTATTTGAGGATGTTCTTATTATTAGGATTGTTGTTAGTGAGAAGATGATGTAACTTTGTAAACTTAAAATATTTTGATAGATGAGCATTGTATTTGTTGTTTTGAATGAAAACATGATGATATAGAGCTTCCAAATAGAATTTATTGTATGAATTTCCTCTAATTTCTTCTGATACCCTAGTAGATAGATAGCGCAATAATTTAGGTTAGCATGAAGGTTATTGAGTTTCTTCATGGATTCTACATTAAAGACCTCCTTTTTGAAAAATATATCATCAACCATTTTCTTAAATTATTTAGATTGATAGTAAGAGTGGCAACTAGCTAAGTTTCATCCTTGGTCAAAATATTAAAATTGATGGTTGAAAATTTAGCTTGAATTTTCTTACTTAACTTGATTGTAAACCTTCAAAGTTTACCGATTTTTTAAATTATTTTCTTCATAGATAGTAGTTTCCATTCCATGCTTCAAAATGACAAGTTGAATTGATATCCTTCTTGTCTTTGAGAATGTTTATTTGGAAATTAATAATTTGACATCAATTTCAAATATTTCCTTGAGATTCCTTATCACTCTAAGCCATGTTCAAGATTCTTTAATTCATCTTCAAGTTCTTTCTGTTTTAACTTCAACCTCTTCATATATTTTCTTTGCTTCTTTTATAAATTTTAATACATCTAAAGTTATTTTATCAACCCAAACCTTGGTAACTTTTCTATATGTTTTATATTAAATAATTCTCTTATATCATCTTTTTCTAAATCATTTATAAGAGTGGAATCAAAAGAATCAATAACAACATCTAAGGGCATAGTTGAAGTACCAATTATGGAGGAAATATATGAAGTTAGAATCTATAATTGTTTCTTCAATTGCTCCTTCATGTAATTTTTATTCTCTATTCACTCTACTAATTTAGCAATTGATACTTGAAAATTATGAATATTACCCACATGAGTCTAGGGCATATGGTTTACATGGGTGACAATATAATAAAATTTTCTTACTTTCTCTTTAATATTATCTATACTAGGTTGAGTGACTTCCATGAATCATTCCTAAGAGAAGAATCAATCATCAACTAGGATGTGGCATTATATTTCTTTAGCTTGGGAGATCTTTAGATTAGTTTGGCAATAAAAAAGGGAACTCTTTTGTGTGCGCAAAAAAAATTATCCTCTTAATCTTAAATATTTTTGAAAAGGTCTAGTAGTTTAGAAACTAGATTCAAAGTACTACAATTCTTTTTCTTTTTGTATCTTCAAATTTTCAGTGCATGAATCTCAAATTACTCGTCCAAGTTTAGGTTTAACTAATTTTAGAAAAAAAAAAAAGTGGTCACTTTTGACCCCCTTTTTATATACCATTTTCATGCACTTACCCACTAGATACATCCCAAGTCATGATGTTCAAGGGGCTTCTAATTACTATCTTGAATGATTAACCATGTGTTATGGATAGACTATCGGTGGCATCATCAATGCAATGAACACACTGTAAGGAAGCCCAAACCCCCTTTGAATTCCTAATAAATAATTGATATTACAATTTATTATAAAATTTATTGTAATCCCACAATACTATGTCCCACTTTTTGGTCAAAGTGGGAAATTGACATTTTTAACCTTTTAAAACCTATAGAAACTAAACAATTAAGGATTTGAAGATGGCATGCATTAGTTTTCTAAGATCTCATGTGTAAATTTCAAATTTATTTTTTATTAAATTAAAATAATTTTATTTTTTTTAATGTAAGTTTGAATAACATATATTTTTTAATTAACAATATTTTGAAAAAGTGACATTTATTCCAACATGACCTTTTTTATAAAAGGATAAAATTATAATTTCTTAAACATAGATTGGAAACTCTAATATTTAGTGGACATATATTTTTTCATAATTTTTTGTTGCATATTTTATTTTTTATTAATTTTTGAAGCGAGATTAATTATAATTTTAACATAGGTTTATTCCATAACACATTACTCCAAGGGCTACAATCCTATATTTTATGCTATCATATTGATTCCATTTGTTGGAACAACCAAAGATCTGAAATTAAAAAAATGAGGAAAATCTAAGGACCAAGATAGAGAGGTCCATCTAACAAACTTCATTTAGAGGACCTTTAAATTAAGGCACCTTTGAATGAAGGTCGTTTTGCATGGCCTAAAAATTTGATTTCTTTTTTAACCTTTGAATGAAGGTGTTTGCTATTGTTTCCTCTATTTTATAAACATCTAACACCCCACAAGTAGGACACCCTATTGTGGGTCTAGCTTGATTTGGAGACAAAATGTTGACGCATGTCTTTCCAAATATGTTTGATAGTGAAGATTATTAATGAGTCTACAAGAGGCCTAGTTTGCATTCAAATATTGTTAATCTTCCCAGTAGGAATTCCTCTATTTCTAATGGCATTTACAATTACCTTTGAATCCCCTTCAATGTGAATTTGTTTGACTTTGAATTGCATACAAACTTGTAATCACACAAGTAATGCCTATTCCTTTGCCTTGTTATTAGTCTTATTGACTACTTTTTTGATGTTGCACATAACTAATTTCCCCAATGATCTCTATTATGCAACTAGCACTTGAGGTTCCTAGATTACCCTAGAGGCATTGTCAAAATTCAATTTAAATCCTCTCTAATGAGATTGTCCAATTTATACCTTTTTGGTAGAATTACAAATGAATAAGCCATAGTCAATGAAGAATTTTAATATATTGTATATAAATATATAAATAATAATTTTATTATAAATTAACATAAATTAATTTATAAATTATTATATTTAAATTGTACTAATTGTTAATTAATAACTTAAATATAATACAAGATATTTAATAGTTATTTAAATATAATATACTTTTTATAATTATTTCAAAATCTAATATAATACATCATAAAAATTAAGAAATTAAAATTATACTAGTTAATATTTATGTAAATTGATATTATAATCTATCTTAATAATTAAATATATGAAGTTATGAGAGTTCATGATAGATTAGTTTGATAGTTTCTCAATTTGAACATGTAAACAATTTTTTAGTCAATCATCATATGAGTTCTAATTTACTTGATCAAATCCAAAACTATCAAACTAATTTACATTAATAATATTAAATATAAGAAATGCTTAAATTTAATCAAATTGAACGGCGTCCATGCATTTCGAGCTCCATGGAATGCACTCCAAGCTCTCTTGATTGAATCTGGACCTTTCATGTTTTGAAGTTTGCTAGACTTCAATGAACAACATTTAATGGTATGCTGGAATTTGGTAATCGCTGCACGTAAGCAAATATCGCTGACAAATCTGATGGCCTGGGACGACAACAGATAAAGATTATGTACGTTGAATGTACCCACGTATGGCTTGCCTTCATCAACTATCCTGGAATGAATGAATCTACCTACATTTACACAATCTCCTTATATCTCACTGCTACGGAGAAAGTACCCATTAAACGTATTTTTATGAGAGGGACGTCATGATAGAGGGACTGCTAAGATGCTGATGTATATTTCGTATGGGAAGGCGTACATACAATCCAATCTATTATCTTTGGCATATCATTAGGTATGACTTAATATCTTTTATAGCTTACTTATATTGGAAGAAATTACGATGTTTTAGCCTTTTTTTAAAGTGAAGTAAGTTTACTTGGCACTAAGATCTGGAGCGTAGATATCGTGGATAGATTTCAAAGTGAAGTAAGTTTACTTGGATGTCACGCTTCACTGTGAGAGTACAACAACATCTTATTTTCTGAGAAGAAAGGTGGATCATGGGAATTGGAAACACCTTTAGAAAAGGATTGGGATAAAGCTAAGAGCTCAAATCGAAGTCTTTTTAATCATATCAGCATGAATATGGTATACCACACCTTTAGTGAATCTGGGCATTTTAATCGCTTTTCATTTTTTTAAGCTTTACTTAGACTGGAAGAAACTGCGATGGTCCAGCAGCTACCATGCTTCAACCTTTTTTAAAGCCAACAAAAGCAGTGATTACGGCATTAAGATCTGGTTGTCATGCAAGCTACAATTTAGAATGTATTGTTTAAATCGAAATGTAACGCTTAATTGTGGCCATAACAGCATCTTATCTTTTCTTTTCTTTTCTTTCTATTGCATCATTGGACTTGGAAAAACTGACATAAAGAGACCAATAGTAATTCCACTCGTTCATGCACCCCCGCAATGGATTCAATCTAACTCTTATGTCAAGTCTTTTGTACGGGAGAGCGTACAGGCATTCCAATCTTTCCTTTTCCCTTCGAGATGAAGTAGAGCTAAAATGCAGATATTGGAAGAAACTACCTAGGTACGAGGTTTCCGACAGTTTAAAGCAATGATATTGCTATCAGGATTCAATCGTGTAGTTTTCAAGTCAAACTCATTGACCCATGATTCATGAGTAGTGGTTCACAAGAACCCATCTCTCATGACAATGAATGGTCCACTTACCACTCATTACATCTAGGTGATGCTCACAGAGGTGAAGCATTGGTCCGTCCCGGGAGGTCATCCATCCCAGTACTGCTCCAGCTCAAACGCGCTTAACTGCAGAGTTTCCCATAAGGTTAAGCCCACTTATCTTGCTACCTCATTTGCAAAACCTTCAGCAAGTGTTGTGCCTTATGAACCATTCATTATAGAGCCCCTTTAGCTCATCAATTGATAAGTAGGAGGTTTCTTCCACAGCGTGTCAAGAAAGAATTTCAGCTGAATGCCACGCTTCACTGTTGTGCCTTATGAACCATTCATTATAGAGCCCCTTTAAAGCGAGCTAAAGTAACAATTACGGCACTAAGATCTTCTTTGTAGATATTGTTGGTACATTTAAAAGAAAGTAATTTCAGCTGAATGCCACGCTTCACTGTGGGCATCTTTTTTTCTGATAAAGGGATAAGAGATTGAAAAGACCTGGTTTTTTATTGAAGCAGTTTGAAAATGTTATGGAAGGTACAGTACGAAAGGAGGAAGCAAATATTAGAGCTGGTGGACAAATGATGGAGGAATAATTTAACTTAAATTTTAATATTTAAATAAATACTTCCTCAATAGAGATAAGTTGAGTGGACATCTTATGCTATGAAAATATAATTTGAAATCAAAGTCAAGAGGATGGAGAATAGTAGAAAGGTAAAGTTGAAATAAAAAACCATTAGAACTGTAATATAATGGTTCATGTCATTTTTATATGGATTTTTACACTAATCAAAGTATTCAATTACATTCATTTTGTAAAGTTTTAAAGTGTAATTTTATTATTGTAATGGTGAAATTTGTATATCCATGTCAATTCCCATTTAGTTTTGGGTCCATTTTGAAGGAATGGATTAATACAATGACATATCAACAAATGGGACTCTCTTGTACAAAATTGAATTAATTCAGGATTGATTTTTCACTCCTTTGTAGTCAAGGGGGTTGACCTAAGAGAACTTGGTCCTTGCAATCTAACAATTTATCCAAGATATTTTGAATACCACTAGTCCTCAACAATTGATGAAGAGAAGAAATCATTACAAGACAAGTCACATTTATCTATTATCAATAAGTTCATTCTTGTGGTAGGATCAATCCCAAAAGATAAATTTGTCCTACAATCAATTCAAAGATTATTCTAATCTAAGAGCATATATCAAATCAACTGCGTCCATTTTTAGTATTAAGGTGAGTAGAATGCTATGTTACAAAAAAATCATTCTTCATCATAGTCCATAGATGTGTATCCTAACCTCACATATTTAATTTCTTAATTTAACATTAGTTTACACACATTTATCATACCCAACTATTATTTACTTTAATCGACTTAATTTATGTCTATGTAACTGAATTTTATTTAATTAGTCTACATGAAGATTATGAAAGTCTATTTTTATTTATAATTATTTATATTTTAATACTTTAATTGTATAAAAAATATTTTTAGTTGTAATCCATTGGTAGTTAAATTTAGATTTTAGAATTTTAAGGGTGGAAAGTGCACACTTTATAGTTTTCCCTTCCATTTAAACTTAATTTTAATAATTTCACTCAAATTTAATGACTAAAAAGAGTGGTATATATTTGTGTACAAGATGACAAATAATTGGCATCTTGATTGATTTTGACTTCACACATCCTATTGGTGATTTGAGTTGTAAGTCTCCAAATCCCTACGGATGGGTAGTCTCCCAAGTGTCATGGGTGTCAAACATGGAATGAGTACCACAAAACCTATGTTTAGGTTGGGTAACTAAGTACCAATTACTGAAGTGGGTAAGACCTCCTACACTTTTGGTTCTACAAGGCCAAAGGGGATTTTCCTAAGGTGCTAAATTATATGATATTACAAATATTAAACAATTACCTTGCCATAAACCACACACACTACACATTTTATCCTGATACCATTGTCACAATATACCTATGTGTTAGTTTGGTTATGCAAAGCTATGCACCTTTATATAATAGAAATGGATTTTCATATAGAGTATGTAAAATACTAGTAACAACCCTTATTATTATGCACTCATACATGGAAGTATGACAAACTAACAACACAAATGAAAAAAAATGATTATAATTGAAATATTTTAAATGTGTTTTCCTAATAAGAAATGTAGTATACAACATATTGGTGTCATCATTAATGCAATGAACGTGACATAGGGGAGACCAAACTCCCTTAGAAATCCTAATAAATAATTTGGTATTACAATTTATATAAAACTTATTGTACAATCTCACAATAGTGTGACCCAGTTTTTAGCCAAAGTAGGACATTGAAAACAACATCTTAAACCAAATTTTCACCTTTTAAAACCTATAGAAACTAAACAATTAAGAATTTGAAGACGACATGAACTAGTTATTTCTAAAATTTCATTTGTAAATTCCAAATGTATCATTTTTAAATTATAAATAGTCTAAATTTTTTTAATTTAAGTTTTAATAACTTATATTTTTTAGTTAACAATTTTATTCCCTAACACATTTTTTTTACAAAAAGATAAAATTAGAAACTCTTAAACATGGATTTGTAACTTCAATATTTAGTGTACATATATTTTGTCATAATTTTTTGTTGCATATTTTATTTGTTTTTAATTAGAGGTAAACATGTTTTGAAGGGGCCCCAAAACCCTTTACAAAAAAGAAGAGCTAAAGTGAAAGATAACTAAATAGAGCATACAACAACCAAAACACAACGAACCATCAGAACAACAAAAACCAAAAAGGAAGGACAAGAAACAACAACACTAAATATTCTTCAGGATATCAACAGATTCTATGTCACTCTCCATAGTCTTCTGATAATCATCCTTGACTTCAGACATATCTTTAGCAGGGACCCTAGCCTACATCTTTGTCTTAATGCACGTTCTAGCACCGAGCTCAACCACATTTACCTCACTAATCAAAACATTTTGCGACCCAACAACCTTGTCAACAAAAACCTCCTCCTCCACTTGCCTTTCACTAGCACCAACATCCTCACTAGGAGCAACCTCCATTCATTTCTTGGTAATTCCAAAAGGAGACAAAATGCCCTTGGACTCAAACTTCATAGCAAATTTAGTCCCATCCCTAACCTTCTCCAAATTCACACTAATACTTTTCAATTGATCTTCGAGGGTCAAAATACGTTGTTCAAACATCTGATTCATCTTTAGCGTTTCCTTAGCAACAATCTTCAAGGAATCAAACAACTCATCAACTTGATTCTAAACCGAAGATTCACCTACTTTACTCACTGCACCCCTTACCCTAATATTAGTCATGTTGAGCTCATGGAAAAACCATTTAAATAGTTTAAAAAGAGAAATGGAGCCCTCCTTAGCCATCCCCAAGACATTAGGCATATCCTCACAGTCAAAGTTAAAAATATCCTTACCAAGTCAGCATCACCCTCCTGGGAAGAACTAAACTTATCTTGGCTAACACAAACCTCCTTACCTTTTCCACCAGCCACCGACATTTAAATCTTACAAATAGAGATAACAATTTCCTCAACAACATACCTTCTTCTATTTTGCATCTCCAAGTCCACACCTAGAGAATCCAGAGCACCCTTCCCACCATCCACCTTCATGGGAGAAGCAGCTTGCATCTGCATCACTTGGCTAGCGGACCTAAAATCTAATTTCTTATTGTTGCCCTCCTTCGGACCCTTCTTTCTCTTGGTCCCCGAAACAGGGGATGGCGAAGATGCATCTTTAGTAATTTTAATCATATCCTTCAAGATAGTAGAGGGAGCGATAGGCTTAGTTTTACTCGGCTTTTCAACAACCTCTTCTTCACTACAGGTCTCATAACCCTTCTGGTTATGAACTGAATCCCCTTTACCAAGATTTCCCATAGTAGGAGGCTGTGATATCACTTCCATAGAGGCCTGAGAATTCGGGACATAATCCTCATCTTCCTCAATATCAGACTCCTCCAAGAATTTCTTCTTCTTTTTCCCTTTAATACTCATTGGCTCCTCTTCTGAAATAGTTTCATATTCCACAGTCGGCTTTTGTTGCTTACCCTTGGGAGTGATAGTAGGCGACTTAGAGACCTCAAAAGCTTTAGCATAATCCGAGATTAACAAAATAAGACCAACATGCAACACCGGATTCTTAGGGTTCATTTTATGATCCTTCAGACCATACTCCAAAGAAGCCAAGAGGTAAAATGAAAAGCAAATTTTCTTCTTATGGAAAAAATGATTCAAGAGATCAAACTGATAAGCAATAATTGCAGAAAATCAACCTTCAAGAGTAATGCACCTCATTAATTCCTCAACAACATCCCCCCCAAAGTGCTTTGATCGAATTGCACTAGTACCCACCACTCTTGGCCTGCTTTAGCTCTTGTTCTTCATTCCCTTTGAAAAAAAATTGCATGGTTGCCTTAAATTATTTCTTATCTCTGTAAACCTTATTGCCTTCTATAGAGAGACTAGTGATCTTAGCAATGAAAAACTCATTCACATCAAATTTTGTACCACCCAATTTCAACACTGGTCATTTTATTCCAACCTTTGACGAACAAGGTCATGGCCTGCAGGTTATTTCCATGCAGCCTCTCCAAATAAGTTGTAAGCCCACCTTTCTATAATATACGCCAAACCTCCTTGTTCTTAACAACATCAGAGGAGAAAGCCTCCGCTCTATTTATGTCGCCTCCCATGTCCCCTGAATTTGCATAACTTAGAAGCTTGAGAACTTTGTAAGTGATTAAGAGAAACCTCGAGAAGGAGAGCCAAAAAAAGACCACAATTCATGTGGCAATGACATTATGGCAGAGAGAAATAATGAACCTAGGACATCGCCCCATACAGAGGACACACAAGGTACCATCAGCTTGATCAAAATCCAGCTCATCATCACTCCAAATAATTAACTGTCATGTGATTATAGTCATGTGAGCCCAGAACATAATGAGGCCTTCATCTGAGTTAGCAATTTTGATAATCATGATTTAAAGAAGCAATAGCCTCAATGGATAGGGGGTCATCCACATCCCACTCCCTAGAACCACTAATGCCAAGGTTAGCAAAAACATCAGCTAATCCATTCCCTTCCCTAAGAATATAAGAGATATTACATTCATCGAAGGAGCTTAGGATTTCAATAACATCCATGATAATGGATTCAACACTCCATGAAGGGATAGAAGACTTCTTCAGATTGTTAATAATATTAAGAGAGTTTCCCTCAAGCCAAACCTTCTTATAACCTTTAGATTGAGACATCTTCAAGCCACGATAGGCTGTAGCCATATTTGATTTGTTATTTGTTTTTGAAGTGAGATTAATTATAATTTTAACATTGGTTAATTCCATAGCACATAACTTTGTCTGTATATATCTAAATTAATATTTTTTGTTGCAACAAGGACATCAATACCTAATTCACATATATTTTTCATAATTCTTCTCAACTTTTCTATTTTTCCATGTGTAACATAGATCTTGATGTTTAGCGAAAAATTTATGTTCAATATAAAATAAAAGATAAATATAATAATTAAATTAAATATATTCAAAATTATACTTTTTAAAAACTTACTTTGAGGCTACAATCTTGTATAATATCCTATCTCATTGGCTCCATTTGTTAGTACAACCAAATATTTGAAATAGAAAAAAATTAAGGTAAATCTAAGGACCAAGGTAGAGGGGTCCATCTAGAGACCTTCATTCAAAGAACCATTAAATTAAGGTGCCTTTCAATGAAGGTCCTTTCCATGGCCTTAAAATTTATGAAAATTAAGCCTTCACATAAAGATGTTTGCCATTTTCTCTCCTAATTATGTAAATTTCTAACATCTCACAAGTGAGAGACCCTATTGTGAGTCTACCTTGACCAAATGTTGATATATGTCCTTCCAAATATGTTTGATAGTGAAGGATGTTAATGAGTCCAAGAGAGGCCTAGTTTAAATTAGAATATTGTTAATCTTTGAATTGAGAATTCCTCTAGATTTCTAACAACATTCACAATTAACATTGAATCCCATTCAATGTGGATTTGTTTGAATTTTAATTTGTTACAAACTTGAAATTGCATGAGTATACTTTTTTATGTTGCACCAACTAATTTCCCCAATGATCCTTGATTAGGTTACCCAAGAGACATTGTCAAAATTCAATTTGAATCATCTCTCTAATGAGATTATATTGTATATGAATGTAAAAGTAATAAGTTTATTATAAATTAACATAAATTATTATATTTAAATAATATTAATTATTGTATCTAAATGTATAGATTATGTACGTTAAATGTACCCACATATGCTTTGGCTTTATCAACTATCCTAAAATGAATGAATCTACCTAGGTACACCTTACAAAGTCTGCTTATATCTCACTGATACAGAGAAACTACCCATTTAAAAGTATTTTTATGAGAGGGACGTCAAGGATAGATGTTGCCCAATGACTAGGACTACTAAGATGTTGTTGTATATTTCGTATGGAAAGACATACATACACTCTTATCTACTGTTTTTGGCATATCATTCGGTACTACTTCAAAATCTTTGTTTAGCTTACTTATATTGGAAGAAACTATGATGTTTTAGTCTTTTTTAAAGCGAACAAAAGTCATAATTAAGGAGCTAAGATTTGGAGTGTACTAGATATCATGGATAAATTTCAAAGTGAAGGTATCCAGATACCACGCTTCAATGTGAGAGTACAATAACATATTTTTTGAGAAGAAAGGTGGATCATGAGAATTGGAAACACCTTTAAAAAAGGATTGGGATAAAGCTAAGAGCCTGAATCAAAGTCTTTTTAATCAAATCAACATGAATATGGTATACCACACCTTTAGTGAATTTGGGCATTTTAATTACTTTTTATTTTTTAAAGCTTTGCTTAGACTGGAAGAAACTACGATGGTTCAGTAGCTACCATGCTTCAACCTTTTTAAAGCCAACAAAAGTAGTGATTACGACATTAAAATATGTTTTTCATGCAAGCTACAATTTAGAATGCATTGTTTAAATTGAAATGTAGCTATTAACTGTGTGACTATAACATCATCTTATCTTATCTTTTTCTCTCTTTTTTGGAAAATAGATGGATCATAGGACTTGGAAAAACTGAAATAAAGAGACCGAATTCAAAAAGAGACTGAAAGAAAAAGATTTTTTTAAAAGTAATTTCATTCATTCATGCACGCCCAACAATGCATTTAATCATGTACGGGTGAGCGTATATGCATTCCAGTCTTTCCCTTTCCCTTCCAGAAGAAGTAAAACTAAAATGTGGATATTGGAAAATACTAGGTACGAGGTTTTTGACTATTTAAAGCGAACTAAAGGAATAATTACGGTGCAAGATCTTCTTTGTAGACATTGTTAGTAAATTTAAAATAAAGTAATTTCAGTCGTATGCCACGCTTTATTTGTTACTAGAGCAACATCTTTACGATCTGTTTTTCAAAATCAACGATTAAAAATTGAAAATTGCAGAGAAAAATGGAAGACAGTTGAAATAATCTCAATCATCAAATTTTCCAAAATATTAAAAATATAATATATAATTAAAGAAAATATTAAAAGATATATGTATATATATATAAAACAAAAAAAATACTTTCTTATTTTGTCTTAGCTTTAAATTAAGAAAAGATAGGATAAGAATTGTTTTCTTTTTATTTTAATTTTTTTAAACTTAGACTTTTAGATAAATAATAGTAATTTTTTAATAAATAGATATATTTTTTAAATAATAATATTAATAATAATAAATCAATAGATTACAAATTGAATTTTTTTTTCTTAAATAGCGTTCCATTTCATTTTTCACTTAAGTTTGGTGTTCTAATTTTTGATATAAAAGTTGGAATTTTACTTTTAACAATTTTTAATATAGTTTATATTTATTATAAGAAAAATTATTTGTTAATATTGAGTTATGTTAATATTGTTTGTGATATATTAATTATATTTTTTAAATTGAAAATGATCTATTTTTTTTTAATGTAAGTTTTAATAACTTATATTTTTTAGTTAACAATTTTATTCCCTAACACATTTTTTTTACAAAAAGATAAAATTATAAATTCTTAAACATAGATTTGTAACTCCAATAATTAGTGTACATATATTTTCTCATAATTTTTTGTTGCATATTTTATTTTATTTTTATTAGAGGAAAAAGAGTTTTGAAGGGGCCCCGTAACCCTTTACAAAAAAGAACAGCTGAAGTGAAAGATAGCTGAACAAAGCATACAATAGCCAAAACACAACAAACCATCAGCACGACAACAACCAAAAAGGAAGGAAAAGAAACAACAACACTACATATTCTTTAGGATATCAGCAGCTTCCATGTTGCTCTCCATAGTCTTCTGATAATCATCCTCGACTTTAGACATATCTTTAGCAGGGACGCTAGCTTGCACCTTGGTCTTATTGCGCGTTCTAACATTGAGCCCAACCACATTTAGCTCACTAATAAAAAAAAAATGTGATCCAAGAACCTTGTAAATAGAAACCTCCTCCTCCACTTTCCTTTCATTAGCACCAACATCCTCATCAAGAGCAACCTCCATTTGTTTCCTGGTAATTCCAATAGGAGACAAAATTCCCTTAGACTCAAACTTCACAACAGATTTAGTCCCATCCCCGACCTTCTCCAAATTCACACTAATCCTTTTCAATTGATCTTTGAGGTTCAAAATATGTTGTTCAAACATCTACTTCATCTTCAATGTTTCCTTAGCAATAATCTTCAAGGAATCAAACAGCTCATCAAATTGATTCTAAACCAAAGATTCACCCACTTTACTCCCCATACCCCTTACCCTAACATTAGTCATTTTGAGCTCATGGAAAAACCATTTAAACAGTTTAAATAGAGAAAAAAATCCCTCCTTAGCCATCCTCAAGACATTGGGCATATCCTCACGATCAAAGTTAAAAATATCCTTACCCTCAGCATCACCCTCCTAGGAAGAACTAACCTTATCCTACCTAACGAAAACCTCCTTACCTTTGCCACAAGCCACTGACATTTGAATCTTGCGAATAGAAATAGCAATGTCCTTAGCAACATACCTCCTTATTTTCTACATCTCCAAGTCCACACCCAGAGAATCTAGAGCACCCTGCCCACCATCTATCTTCATGGGAGAAGCAACTTGCATCTCCATCACATGGCTAGTAGACCTAAAAGAGAATTTCTTATTGCTACCCTCTTTCCGACCGTTCTTTCTCTTGGTCACCGAAACAAGAGACGACAAAGACCCATCTTCAGTAATTTTAATCCTATCCTTCAAGATAGTAGAGGGAGTGATAGGATTAGTTGTACTCGGCTTTTCAACAACCTCTTCTTCAGTATAGGTTTCATAACCTTTCTAGTTATGAACCAAATCCCCTTTACCAGGCTTTCCCACAGTAGGAGGTTGTGAGATCACTTCCATGGAGTCTTGAGAATCCAGGACATAATCCTCGTCCTCCTCAATATCAGACTCCTCCAGGACTTTTTTCTTCTTTTTCCCTTTTATACTCACTGACTCCTCTTCTAAAACAGTTTCATATTCCATAACCGACTTTTGTTACTTACCCTTGGGAGTGATAGCAGGTGGCTTAGAGACCTCAAAAGCTTTAGCATAATCTAAGATTAACAAAATAAGATCAACATGCAACACCAAAATCTCAGATTCCTTTTATGATCCTTCACACCACACTCCAGAGAAGCCAAGAGGTAAAATGGAAAGGAAATTTTCTTCTTATGGAAAAATTGATTTAAGAGATCAAAATGATAAGCATTAATTGCAAAAAATCAACCTTCAAGAGTAATGTACCTCACTAATTTCTCAACAACATCCCCCCAAAGTGCTTTGATCAAACTGCGCTAGTACCCACCACTATTGGCCTTCTTTAGCTCTTGTTCTTCATTCCCTTTGAAGAAAATTTGCATGGCTGCCTTAAATTATTTATTATCTCTTTAAAACTTCTTTCCTTCCGTAGAGAGACCAGTGATATTAGCAATGAAATCCTCATTCACATCAAATTTTGTACCACCCAATTTCAACACTGGTCATGTTATTCCAACCTTTGACAAACAAGGTCGTGGCCTGCAGGTTATTTCCATGCAACCTCTCCAAATAAGGTGTAATCCAACCTTTCTACAACATACGCCACAACTCCTCCTTTTTCCTAACAACATCGCAGAAGAAAGGATCTGCTCTATTTCTATCACCTCCCATGGCCCTTGAATTTGCAGAACTTAGAAGCTTGAGAATTTTGTAAGTGATTAAGAGAAACCTCGAGAAGGAGAGCCAAAAAAAGACCAAAATTCGTGTGGCAACGACATTATGGAAGAGAGAAATAATGAACCTAGGATGCTACCCCATACAAAGAACACACAAGGTACCATCAACCTGATCAAAATCTAGCTCACCATTACTCCAAATAATTAACTGCCATGCGATTATAGTCATGCGAGCCCATAAAATAATGAGGCCTGCATCCGAGTTAGCAATTTTGATAATCATGATTTAAACAAGCAATAACCTCAATGGGGAGGGGGTCATCCACATCCCACTCCTTAGAACCACTAACACAAAGGTTAGCAAAAACATCAGCTAATCCATTCCCTACCCTAAGAATATGAGAGATATAACATTCATCGAAGGAGTTTAGGATTTCAATAGCATCCATGATAATGGATTCAACACTCCATGAAGGGATAGAAGACTTCTTCATATTGTTAATAATATTAAGAGAGTCTCCCTGAAGCCAAACCTTCTTAATAACCTTTAGATTGAGCCATCTTCAAGCCACGATAGGCTACAACCACATTTTATTTGTTATTTATTTTTGAAGTGAGATTAATTATAATTTTAACATTGGTTAATTCCATAACACATAACCTTGTCTATATATATCTAAATTAATATTTTTTGTTGCAACAAGGGCATCGATACCTAGTTCACATATATTTTTCATAATTCTTCTCAACTTTTCTATTTTTCCATGTGTAACATAGATCTTGATGTTCAGTGAAAAATTTATGTTCACTATAAAATAAAAGATAAATATAATAATTAAATTAAATATTCAAATTATACTTTTTAAAAACTTACTTTGAGGCTACAATCTTGTATATTATCCTATCTCATTGGTTCCATTTCTTAGTACAACCAAATATTTGAAATAGAAAAAAATTAAGGTAAATCTAAGGACCAAGGTAGAAGGGTCCATCGAAAAACCTTCATTCAAAGGACCTTTGAATTAAGGTTCCTTTCAATGAAGGTCTTTTCCATGGCCTTAAAATTTATGAAAACTAAACCTTCACGTAAAGATGTTTGCCATTTTTTTCTCCTAATTATGTAAATTTCTTAACATCTCACAAGTGAGACACCCTATTGTGAGTCTACCTTGACAAAATGTTGATATATGTCCTTCCAAATATGTTTGATAGTGAAGGATATTAATGAGTCCAAGAGAGGCCTATTTTACATTTGAATATTGTTAATCTTTGAATTGGGAATTCCTCTAGATTTCTAATGACATTCACAATTACCATTGAATCCCATTCAATGTGGATTTGTTTGACTTTAATTTCTTACAAACTTGAAATTGCATTGAGTATACTTTTCTATGTTGCACCAACTAAGTTCCCCAATGATCCATGTTTAGGTTACCCAAGAGACATTGTCAAAATTCAATTTGAATCGTCTCTCTAATGAGATTATATTGTATATAAATGTAAAAGTATTAATTTTATTATAAATTAACATAAATTATTATATTTAAATAATACTAATTATTAATTGATTATTATATATAAATGTATAGATTATGTACGTTAAATGTACCCACATATGCTTTGGCTTCATCAACTATCCTAAAATGAATGAATCTACCTAGGTACACCTTACACAGTCTGCTTATATCTCACTGCTACAGAGAAACTACCCATTTACAAGCATTTTTATAAGAGGGACATCATGGATAAATGCTGCCCAATGACAGGGACTACTAAGATGCTGCTGTATATTTTGTATGGAAAGACATACATACACTCTAATCTACTGTTTTTGGCATATCATTTGGTACTACTTCAAAATCTTTCTTTAGCTTACTTATATTGGAAGAAACTACGATGTTTTAGTCTTTTTTAAAGCGAACAAAAGTCATAATTGAGGAGCTAAGATCTGGAGTGTACTAGATATTGTGGATAGATTTCAAAGTGAAGGCATGGATGTGAGAGTACAACAACATCTTATTTTCTGAGAAGAAAGGTAGATCATGGGAATTAAAAACACCTTTAAAAAAGGATTGGGATAAAGCTAAGAGCTTGAATTGAAGTCTTTTTAATCAAATCATCATGAATATGGTATACCACACCTTTACTAAATTTGGACATTTTAATTACTTTTTATTTTTTTAAAGCTTTGCTTAGACTGGAAGAAACTACGATGGTTCAGTAGCTTCCATGCTTCAACCTTTTTAAATCCAACAAAAGAAGTAATTACGACATTAAGATATGTTTTCCATGCAAGCTACAATTTAGAATGCATTGTTTAAATTGAAATATAGCTATTAACTATGTGACTATAACATAATCTTATCTTTATCTTTTCTTTTCTCTTTTTTAGCTTTTTTGGAAAATAGATGGATCATAGGACTTGGAAAAACTCAAATAAAGAGACCAAATTCAAAACGAGGCTGAAAGAAAAAGATTTTTCTTAAAGTAATTCCATTCATTCATGCACACCCAACAATGCATTTAATCATGTACAGGTGAGCGTATATGCATTCCAGTCTTTCCCTTTCCCTTCCAGAAGAAGTAAAACTAAAATGTAGATATTGGAAAATACTAGGTACGAGGTTTTTGACTATTTAAAGCGAACTAAAGGAATAATTATGGTGCAAGATCTTCTTTGTAGATATTGTTAGTAAATTTAAAATAAAGTAATTTCAGTCGTATGCCACGCTTTATTTGTTACTAGAGCAACATCTTTACGATCTGTTTTTCAAAATCAACGATTAATAATTGACAATTGCAGAGAAAAATGGAAGACAGTTGAAATAATCTCAATCATCAAATTTTCCAAAATATTAAAAATATAATATATAATTAAAGAAAATATTAAAAGATATATGTCTATATATATATATAAAACAAAAAAAATACTTTCTTATTTAGTCTTAGCTTTAAATTAAGAAAAGATAGGATAAGAATTGTTTTCTTTTTCTTTTAATTTTTTTAAACTTAGACTTTTAGATAAATAATAGTAATTTTTTAATAAATAGATATATTTTTTAAATAATAATATTAATAATAATAAATCAATAGATTACAAATTGAATTTTTATTTTTTAAATAGTGTTCCATTTCATTTTTCACTTAAGTTTGGTGTTCTAATTTTTGATATAAAAGTTGGAATTTTACTTTTAACAATTTTAATATAGTTTATATTTATTATAAGAAAAATTATTTGTTAATATTGAGTTATGTTAATATTGTTTATGATATATTAATTATATTTTTTAGGTACATATTCTATTAATATTTCAATTCTAATAAATTAAAAAATAGTTTTACTTTTTTATTTAATCATTTATTAACTTAATAAGTTTTTTATTTAATCATTTATTCACTTAATAAGTTTATTAATATTAAGATTTTGATATATTTTTACTTTCTATTTAGTTTATTTTATTTTACTTTTTAATTTAGATTTAAGTTTGAAATTTTATTTATTTATTTATGTCTTTTTATGAAATTATAAATAATAATTAAAATATATTAGAATTAATTTAATTTATAATCATTTCTCTTTTAGTGATAGTAGATTTCCACAATCCATTAAGATTATTGCTCTAAATTTCTGGATTAGATTGTGTCTAAATTTTTGCATCAATGTTTTGAATCACACTCGATTCATCATGAGGATAAGAGAGCAAAAGGAAAAAATGTGTTTTGATTTTTTCCTTTTGCTCTACTGATGATGAATTACAGAGTGTGATTCAAAATTATTTATCTTATTAAAACTTTAATTATTGTTAAATAATTATATTTTGATTTTTTTTATATTTTATATAATAAAATGAATTTCAAACCTAAAATATAAATTAAAATTTATAGTGAGAGAGAGAAGGTAACTTTTGATTAGTCATTTCATTCCAAAAATCCAAGGATAGCATGTTCTATGGATTTATGCTTAAGGTTGCATGTCATTTGGTTAAGGATATGATAATTCACCTTTAAAACCTCTTCAATGTACCCATTGCACACTTATGAGGAAAATAGATAAATAGAGAAAGAGAGAAAATAAAGAGAGAGAGAGAGAGAAATAGATATGGAGACAAAGAGATACAAAGAGATAAAAAGAGAGATAGAGATACAAAAATAGAGGTATAAATGTGGAGAGAGGAAGAGAGAGGAAGAGAGATAAAGAAAGAGAGAGGAAAAGAGAAAAGAGGAGAGACTTAGATAGATATAGTCACATAAAGAGAGATATAGAGATAAAGAGAGATAGGAGACAATGATATATATAGGTCGAGAGATCAAGAGATAAAGAGGGAAAGGGGGAGAGAGGAGGGAGATAAATAGGGATAGAAAAAAATAGTAAGGGGAGAAAGATAGGGATAGGGAAATAGAAAGAGAGAATAAATGAGAGAAAGATATATGAAAAGAGAAGAAAAAACAAATATGAGAGAAATAGGGGAGAGAGAGGAAGAGAGAGATTGAAAGATAATAAAAAATATAAATGTAGAGAGGGAGACAAAGATATAAAGATATCTCTCTCTTTCTCTTCCCATATCTCTATTTAATATCTCCCCATATGTACTTCTCCCTATCTCTCTCTCTATATATCCCTCTCTATCTCTCTATATAACTTCCTATCTCTATATTTCTATCCCTCCATATCTCATTCTCTCCCTCCCTCTTTGTATTCCCCTCTTTCTATCTTTATTTCTCTCTCACACTCTATATTTCCATCTTCATCTCCATCTCTATCTCCCTCTCTATCTCTTTTCCTATCTCTATCTCCTTACCTCTCCTTACATCTCTTTCCCCTCTATCTTTCCCAAGTCTTGGTGCTGCCAAAATAGTGGTTTACACTTTCTGGGAGATCCTGTTTTTTACTGAAATCACATATTTTTAGAAAATATAATAATTTAAGCCTTGAAAATTTTCATTTAAAGGATTCCAATTGAAGAGGGTTTGATCAAACCACCTTAGACCAAGCCCCCTTGGATAAAACCCCTCTAGTTTTAAACCATACCTATAACAGAGTCTCCTTTACACTTATCAAAATGCTAATAAAAAACCACTTTTGATTTACCTTTTGGGGGATCAAATGAATTCATTTAAAATTTATTTTTTGTAATTATGTAGTCTTTATTATAATCTTCCTAAAAAGTATAATTTTAATTAAATTAATTAAATTATTATATTTATATTTTATTTCTTGTGAATGTAGGGTTTTCATTGAAAATCAAGCTCTATGTTTTGCACATGTGGAAAAATAGAAGATTATCAATTTTATTTTTTTAAAATATGTTCAGATTGGGTATTGATGTCCTTGATCCATTAAAAAAAAAAATTCAATTTCGATACATACAAATTTTTTTATGTTGTATACAATTTGCCTATGTCTGAATTGTAATTGGTTTGACTTTGAAACTTGATTAAGGAAAAAATATTTAATAAAACACTATGAAACCAAATGAACTGGTTAGATATTATAGTTAAAAATCTAAACTCAAAAAAAATAGAATTTTATCCTTTATACAAAAAATGTTATGTTGTATACGGTGAGCATCACTCCTTAAAAATGTTGTTTATTGATAAAAACTAGTTTTCAAAGGAGATGAAAAAAAAGTGCAATCTGATTCCAAAATTTTTGAAAAAAATATATTTAGAATCTATAGACAAAGTTTCACAAATCACTAGTTTTCATCATCTTCAAATTGCTCACAATTTAGCCGCTATAGGAGCCCGAAAGTGAAGATTTAGTTAAAAAAAACTAGTTTAGTGTCTAGCTTGCCCAAAAATTGTAAACCAGTATTGTGGGATCACCTCACTATATATCTCTCTATCTCCCCCCCCTCTCTATCTCTCTCTCCCTCTATTAATTTTCTATATGACCACCTTTATCTCTCACTCTTGCCCTCTTTATTTCTATCTTCCCATCTCTCCCTCTTCCTCTCTATTTATATCTTATTATCTCTATCTATCTCTCTCTTATCTACTCCATCACTCCTTCCATCTCTCTCACTCTCTCTTTATATGTATCCCTCTCTCTACCCCTCTCTATATATAAATTCCTATATCTTTATATTTTTCTCTCCATCTCCCCCTCTTTCATTGTCTCCCTCTCTCTCTCCTTCTTCATCTCTCCTTTCATCTCCCCCTTTAAATTTATCTTTCTATATCCTTGTCTTTTTATTTTTCTCTCTCACACCCTCTCTATCTCTTCTTTATATCCCTATTTCCCTCTCCCTCTCCCTTTCACTTCCTCTTTCCATATCTCTCTAATTCTCTCTACTATATTTGTTTATCCCTACATATTCCTCCCTCTCTATCTATTTATACATATCTATCTCCCTCCATATCTCTCATACTCATACACACACACACACTCCTTGTTTCTCTCACTATCTCTAGCTCCATCTCTATCTCTATCTCTCCATTTTTAAATTCTTACATATATCCCTCTATCTCTATCTCATTATCTATCCATCTCTCTTTACCCCTATATCTTCCCCTCTCTATATATCACTTCCTATCTCTATATTTATAAATTTCTATCTCTCCCTCTCTCCCCCTATCTATATATTTATCTCTTCCATCTATATCTATACCTTTGTCCTCTCTCTTTATTTCTCCCTCTCCTCTCTATATCCCTCTCCCCCATCTTCATCTCCATTTACGTTTCCATTTCCATCTCTAAATCTAACTTCCTCTCTCTCTCTCTCTCCCCTATATTTCTCCCTCTTTCTATCCACATATCTCCCTCTCTCCCTATTTCAAACATATCATGAGCCTATTGGTAATGGAGCCTTATTATCTTCCCATTTTCAAAGGTTTTGTTTAGTTGTGTTCAGATCCTTGTAAGTATATGCATATTTGATTTTAAGCTATCACTTCTCCATTGAGACCTTTGTTTCACAAAAAAAATCATTTTTAAAATAGCCTACCAATTGAATTCATGTATACTACACAAAATTATGTAAACAATAAACCAAAAATTACCTAGTTGACCATCCACACTTCTTCGGTGTACCCATTGCACACCAAGGTGCAATTGCTAGACTTAAAAATTTTAATATTTAAATAAACACTTCCTCAATAGAGTTAATATTTTATGCAAGACATAACCATAACCATAAAACTAAGTGTAGTGGATGGAGAATATAATAAAAGTAAATGTGAAATATAAATTATTAGTTCCATAAATAAAAATCCATGATCATATTTCATGGGAGAAGATAAATTTTAAAAACTTAAGTCAATAGAGATTATCATAAGAACAAAGATGAAATAAAAGTTATTAGTTTCAAATTTGAAAGACTATGATGGTGGGTGTTTTATGCTATGAAAATATGATTTGAAATCAAGGTCAAGTGGATGGAGAATAGTATAAAAATAAAGTAAAGTTGAAATACAAACTATTAATTCTAACATAATGGTTCATGCCATTTCTATATTCAATTTTTTACACTAATCAAAGTATCCAACTACATTCATTTTGTAAAGTTTTAAAGTGCAATTTTACTATTGTAATGGTGAAATTTGTATATCCATGTCAATTCCCATTTAGTTTTGGGTCCATTTTGAAGGAATGGATTAATACAATGTCATATCAACAAATGACATGGGATCTTGTACAAAATTGAATTCATTCCTTGATCTTTCAATCCTTTGTATTCAAGGGGGTTGATCTAGAAGAACTTGGTCATTGCAATCTAAGAATCTATCTAAGATAGTTTAAATATCACTAGTCCTCAACAATTGATCAAGAGAAGAAATCATTATTTGAAGTCACATTTGTCTATTATCAATAAGTTCATTCTTGTGGTAGGATCAATCCCGAAAGACAAATTTATCCTACAATCAATTCAAAGATTATTCTAATCTAAAAGCATATATCAAATCAAGTGCATCCATTTTTAATATTAAGGTGAGTATAACTCCATGTTACAAAAAAAATCATTCTTCATCATAGTTTCCATAGATATGTATCCTAACCCCACGTATTTAATTTCTTAATTTAGCATTAATTTACACACATTTATCATACCCAGCTATTATTTACTTTAATTAGCCTACATGAGCATTAGGAAAGTGTATTTTTATTTATAATTATTTACATTTTAGTACTTTAGTTGTATAAAATTAATTTATAGTTACAATCCATTAGTGGTTAAATTAAGATTTTATAATTGTAAGGGTGAAAAGTGCACACTTTATAGCTTCCCCTTCCCTTTTTAACTTATTTTTAATAATTTCTCTCAAATTTAATGACTAAAAAAAGTGGTATATATTTGTGTACAGATGACAAATAATTGGAATCTTGATTGATTTTGACATCACACATCCTATTTGTTGAGAAAATGTGTCTCAACCTTGCAATTACATCAGTTATTGTTAATACATAAGGTACTCTTCATCCAACGATGATGGGGGGTGCGAGGGATCATCCTTCTGGCTAGGGTCTAGGGACAACATGCCCTAGCAAGGGCAACACCCACAAACAATTTTTTTTATTTATATTTTATTATTATAAATCTAGACCATTCATCATTATGTCTCATATTTGATGATGGATATTTTATTAGCTTGACTTGCCCTAGAAGGAAACCCTATTTTATGAGGGCATTATATTATGACTATGTATTGTGATTTATTTTGAGAGGCTGATAGGGGTCGTGTTGCCTCTAGATCTCTGGTTGGTGATACTCCTATGAGAAGCTTGCTCTACAAGAATATTGTAATTTTTTGTGATTTTTGAATAATATATTGGGCGACTTTTGGAGTGTGGAATTTTTCTCTCGAAAGGGTTTTCCCCACATAAATCATTGTTTTGTGGTATGCATGATATTTATGTTTATTTCTATTTAATTTTCTATACTATTAAAAATATGTAAAAGTTTTGCATTATTCTCCTCTCAAGATTAGTGTAGGAACTTGTTCCATTACCTTAGATTCCTTACACTATTGGTGATCTGAGTTTTAAGTCTCAAATCCCTAAGGATGTGTAGTCTCCCAAGTGCCAAGGGTGTCAAACAGGGAAAAAGTACCACAAGATCTATATTTAGGTTCGACAACTAAGTACCAATTATTGATGTGGGTAAGACCTAGACCACATTTTTGGTTATACAAGACCAAAGAGGATTCCCATAAGGTGCTAAATTATATGATATTACAAATATTAAACAATTACCTTGCCATAAACCATACCCACTGAACAGTGTATCCCTATACCATTGTCACAATATACCTATGTGTTGGTTTGGTTATGCAAATCCATGCACCTTTATATAATAGAAATGGGTTTTCATGTAGAGTATGTAAAATACTAGTAAAAACCCCTATTATTATTATGCTCTCATACATGGAAGTATGAAAAAATTACAACATAAATAAAAGAAAGTATGGAAGTATGAAAAACTAACAACATAAATAAAACTAATATTTTATTGAAGACTATATCTATTGGAAATGTATAAGAAAAATAGGTTCTTTATGTGCATTCAATAAATTAATTGGATTGGTTAAATATTAGAATATTCTACTTAGTAATCCATAGACAATGATGAATAGTTATTATTTATGAAAATATATCATGAATTTTTTTTGCAAGGTTTTTATAGTCATTTGGTTGGCCAATTAATCATACATACATTTAGAAATGAGCACAATGACAATGTACACACTTAAACAAGGTTAATTCCACACTTTGAAAATGTTCTTCTAAGATCAGAATGATTTTATTACACATTTGGAATGAACTTGGATAATCAAAATAAAAAAAATGTCTTATCCATTTGATGAATATGAAACCCTAGCTCTCTAAAAATCTATTATTTTTAGTTCTTCTCCAAAATTATTTTTCCATCCTTGTAAAAATTAAAAAAAGGGCTCATAAACCCATTGTAATTTGTGTTAAAGTGAAATGTGCAAATCTTCTTTAGAATCTTGAAAATCCATGATGCCCATACTCTATCCATCATTATCATAAATGCTACATATTTGAAATACACTTTTGAAACCCATGAAAATCAAGAATAGTGCACAAATCAATCTGTATCCACTTGCCATGCCTCTGAAATTAGTGGTGTGAGGTTTCACATGCAAGGAAAAAGATAATGCTAAAAACTTCCACATGAACAATTATTGGGAGATGGTATTTTAGATGTTGAGTTATCCAATAATAAATAAGGCATGTGTTGAGCACCATATTCCTCCTTTAATCCTATGCAAATCTATACATATAAAATTATTTTTGGGAGCCATCAAATTAACTTTGGTAACTACATGGCCAAATTGTGTCATTAATGAGGCTTTGGACTATCCAAGAAAGTAAGTGGGATATTTAGTTGCAAATGGAAATAATTTTCGGAAATCAGAGGTCACAAGAAACTCACACCATATGTCAAGGGTTAGAATATCAATGAATCAGAGAAGACCAAGAAGTCATGGTAGAAGGGAGGAGAAAAGGGGGGAGGCTAACAAGGAAACTCCAATAAAGGAAAACCATCAAGGAAATCAAGATTGATGTTTGGGATAGGGCTTAACTTGGTATTGAGTTAAGGGGAGGGTGAAATTCCAATTATGTAAGTTGAATAAAGAAAAATGGAAGGGTATTAGGAATTCAAGGGTTAGTGGAAATGGGTATCTAATTAAGAGTATGCCAAAAGTCTGTTCTTGAAAGACAAATAAATTTTAGAACACAATGTATCAAAGATTGGGGAATGAGGTTGCAGTGGAATGGGTACCATGAAGGATGGAAGGATGATGAAGCCTAATGGATATATGATGTTAGCATGACATCATTGGAACTGCTTACATCAACATGCCATCATCATTATATCATCATGACCACTAACATCGACATGAATTTAACATGACTAAGCTTATTAAAATGAAGGTATTGGGTAGGAGGAAAACCTGGAACTCCAATTAGGGACTTAGTGAGAAAAGGTAGGATACCAAAACTTTAGGGAAAGCTTGATTGTTATGACAATTATGATAAGAAATAAAAAGATGAACATTTCTTATATTATTTGTGAAAGGATACCATGCAAAATATTTGTAGGGTTTTTATAGTCATTTGGTTGGCCAATTGATCATACATACATTTAGAAATGAGCATAGTGCTAATGTACACACTCAAACAAGGTTTATTCCACACTTTAAAAATATTCTTCTAGGATTGTAATAATTTTATTACATATTTGGGATGAACATAGATCATCAAAATACAAAAATATGTCTTATCCATTTGATGAATATGAAACCCTAGCTCTCTAAATATGCATTATTTTTAGTTCTCCAAATTTATTTTCCTATCCTTGTAAAAATTAAAAATAAGGCTCATATACCCATTGCAATTTGTGCTAAAATGAAATGTGTATTTATCTTCTTGAGAATATTGAAAATGCATGATCACAACAACTCAAGGGGTGCCCATACCCTATCCAGAATCATCATAAATGAAAATTACATGTTAGAAATACCCATTTGAGACCTTTGAACATCAATAATAATGCATAAATCAATCTTTGTCGACTTGTCATGCCTATGAAATTAGTGGTGTGACGTTTCACATGCAAGGACAAAGAGAATGCCCAAAAACACACTAGAATAGTTGTTGGGAGGATGGTATTTTAGATGTTGAGTTATATAATAATAAACATGTCATTTTTAAAGAACCATATTCCTCCTTTAGATCCATGGGAATTTACATATAAAATATTTTTTGTGATTCCTCAAATTAAATGTGGTAGTTACAGGGCCAAATTGGGCCATCAGTGAGGCTTTGGACCATCTAAGAGAGTAAGTGGGATATATAGGGACAAATGGAAATAGTTTTAGACAATCAAAGGTCATAGGAAACTCACACCATATGTCAAGGAATAGAATATCAATGAATCAGAGAAGACCTAGAATTCATGCTAGAAGGGAGGAGAAAATGGGGGAGACTAACAAGGAAACTCCAACAAAGGAAAAATTTCCTGGAAGTCAAGATCAATGTTTGGGACAAGGCTTAACTTGGTATTGAGCTAAGGGGATGCTGAAATTCCAATTCTCTAATTTGAATAAAGAAAATTGGTACTTGGTATGAGGATTTCAAGGGTTAGTGGAAATGGGTATCTAATTAAGAGTATGCCGAAAATCTGATCTTGATAGACAGGAAAAAATTAGAGCACAATGCATAAGAGATTGGGGAACGGGGTTATAGTGGATGGGGTACCATGAAGAATGAAAGGATGATGAAGTTGTAGATACTAAAAAATGTCTTAGTCTGTAAGAGTCATTTTTCCTAGTCTCCATCTCCACATAATTAAATAATTTTAATTATTTAATTATTCTTGATCATTTTCCTCTATTAATTAAATAATTTTTAATTATTTAATTAATTCACTTCTTAACCTTTATTGTATCTTGATCAATTAAATAAATTAATTGTGCCGCTAATTCCCCCTTTCTTCAATAATTAAATAAATTATTATTTATTTAATTATTTGCTTACCATCATCCGTCTATAGTTAAATAATTAAAACTAATTTTTTGACTATTCACTAATCTTTTAAATTCTTTTATAGTTAAATAATTATCGAAATTATTTAATTTTCTCCCAAATGCTTCCCTATTATTAAATAATTAACTCAAATTAATTATTTAGTGCCCTTTTCCCATTTCCTCTTATTTAATTAAAATGATTTTTATAAATTATTTTAATTAAATGCCCACTTGTCTTTTCCTCCAATAAATAATTTGAATAAATAATTTATTCTTCCACTTGTCCAGAGATTCCTTCTCATGAATTGATTATTTTCAATTTTTAATTCCTCCATATTCTTCCTCCACTATCTCGTTTCTGAATCTCATTTGTCCATCGCCTTTTTCTAATCTTGACCGTCTGTTTTGTAACCTCTAATCCTTTGGGTTGCATGTCTTCTCATCCATCGATCTTGACCGACCACTTGAATAGCTATCTATAAAAGAAGCCTTCCTCCTCCATTTTTTCCTTAACAACCATTTATCTCCAACTTTCTTTCTTATATTTTGTAGGTATTTGCACAAGTTAAATTAAAAATCTGAGGGCATATTTGCAAAAGAATAAATAGGAGAGACAAGAGAAGTGATTCAACTTCCATGGGGAGTGCTTTGTTTCTTTGTTTCCATTTTTCTCTCTTCATTTGATTGTTTTCTCTTGTTTTAGATTGGGTTTTGGCTTAGTAGTGTTGTGGTTGTCACTAGGATCTATGCTAGCTCATTTTAACCCATCTTACATTGGTGAACCTGACGTGAATAAAATATTTTGTAGGATTCATACGAATTTATTTATTTTTTGCAAGTTTTTCTGTACGAAATGATGCAATCAAGATGTGTAGTGACGCAAGTGATAATGAATGACACAACTGCTAGGTGGGAATATGAGTTCAAAATCATGATGCATTTATGAAGAACAATGACACATCTATGGGCGAGAACCTAAATTTGAAAGTGTGACACAATTGTTCTGGAGTGACACAACACAATGATGCATTTGCAGTCTAGAACAATGCACCTGCCTGTTCGGTATAAGATTTTCTATTTTAGGGTATGTGTAGGATCATTATGGGCCAAAAAGTGGCGATATGTAAGTGATATGATGACCTATGTGGCTGACGATTTTTTTTTACCCAAAATTGATGAAATGAAAAGAGTTTTTAAAAGAGATTCTTAGCTTTCCACCAATATAAATTATGCTTTACTTTGAATTTAATAAATAATTATTATTCATTTTATATTTGAATTACGACTAAAGTCTTGATTGATAGGCTGATTGAAAAAATCTATAGATTTCAAACGATATCACTTCTTTTTAATCTAAAACATGCATGACATTCTATGCTTCACATACTATAGGATTAAAAAAAATAAAAAATCATTAACTTTTGACCAAGTTAAGGTGGTCAGACATACGAGTTTTTTATATTTTTTAAAAATTTTAATAAAAAATTCATAATTAATTATTTACTTGGGAAAAAATTACAAAAAAATATACATCACATCGAGACATGAGTCCTCTACTTATATCTAAAATATTATAAAAAACTATTATCATTTTACTGTGGTTAGGGTGGTCAGACAGACACTTCTTTTTTTTTTCCTGAAATTTAAGTACTACTGCATTGAAATTTCAAATTTTCACCAAATATATTTTTTCTTTTTTAAAATAAACCTAATAGTTTAGAAACTAAATTCAATTTTATACAAATTCTATCCTTACATATTTTGGAAATAATATAGATAACTTATTCACTTTTTTACATCAAGTTGCCTAACTCTGGCTTTTTGAAATTCCATTGCCACTTAAAGGCCTGCTTTTTCCATGATGATCCTACACATACCCTTTATCTTTGATTTCAATTTTTCTTTTGGGTTTTTGAATAGATTAAGGTTTTTGTCTTCTAACAGTTTCTTTTTAGCATGTGGATTTAAGGAGTTGTCAAAAAATTGTTTGTTTAGAAACAACAAAAAAATTGAGGTCTTTACTAGTTTAAATTTAAGCAAATTTTAATTTGTTTTTTTTGCTTTCACATCTACAACTTTCATCAAGATCATAAGGGTAAAAGGAACTTGCATATCTCACTCATAAGGTTTTAAGATGAACAAAAAAATGCATTCTCTCACTCATGGGCATTAAAATTAACTTGCATTAAACGTCATTGGTATAAAAAGAATCCAAGTGTCTTCAAATCATAAGAAAAGGTTCAAAATTTACAAGTGTCTTTTGTGTTTTGTGGTTTTCATATTGTCATAGAGTGTGTATTCTCTCCTCTCGTGCCATTTGGTGATCTTGAGGATCAAAATAATTTATTTGGCATGTGTACAATCACACGCCACATTTGGATTTTGGGCTTAAAATGAACCCCATGCGAGTGTGAGGAAAAGGCATTTGTATATGCTCTCTCCTTGTGCTCTGTGTGATTAGAGAGATCAAAAATAGCATACTTCATCGCTATTGTGTACCTTTATTTTAGACTAGCCTATCACCCCGCTTCAAAAGGTGGGAATGACCCAAGCGATAAAAAAGCTAAGGCCAAGCTCTTCCAAGACGCTATATAAGAAAAGTGATTCTTGACAAAAGTCATTTAGCAACAGGTGTAGATGTGTCATACCGACAAGTGCCACCCTTAGTAGCCCCATCAGATACACTAAAATCCTTTCTTAGGAAGGGACTGGGAAGCCTCTTGATTGACCATATTCTTGAGATAATCTTGTCCCATGTATGGCCACCTTGAATGGATGCCCTTACTAAGAACCAATTTGTGTTAGTGGCCAAAAACCCATTTATACACTTGTTTATCATAGGAGGTTGAACCTCTGAAGGTGCCCAACATTTTCAATAAGCATGTGTAGAGACGGGTAAACCCATAGTAGTGGTGTATAGTTTTCATGAGGAAGGAAATTTGTAAAAATTCTCACACATTCAAAATTTCATGTTTTAAAGGGTTCATTCGAACTAGAGGGTTCACACGAACCCAAAAGAGGGGTTCAATCAAACCCCTAGTTCGAGCGAACCCCCTTTTGCATGGTGGGTTTGCTTGAACCCTATGACACCATGTTTCTTCATAGAAACAAATGGAAAATTCAAAAAAAAGGGGGGTTCAAGTGAACCCCTCTTTGAATGAAGCCCCCCTTCACCCTTTCGAGCGAAGGGGGGTTCACTCGAAGGGGGGTTCACTCGAACCCCCCTTTTTTTCCCTTCTCCCCCTCTTCCACCAAATGTTAGCAGATTTATGCCCTTCGAAGCTCAGGTTGAGGATGAAAATGGAGGAGACTTCACAAACGCAACTAGAAGATGGTAGTCCTCAGAACGAGCTATCCAACACATAAAATTTTAATATGTTTTGGTTTTATTATGTATGTGCTTTTTTAGTTTTCTTAAACATAGGTTTTTCACCGAAAATTAGTTTCTCTGTTTTGCACATGTTGAAAAATATCAGATTATCAAAATAATTTTTTTAAAAATATGTTCGTACTGGGTATTGATGTCCTTGATCCATTAAAAAAAAAAAAAAGAATTTTGATACATACATAAAAATTTATGTTGTATACAATCCACCTATGTCTAAATTGCAATTGGTTTGACTTTGAAACCTGAATAAGGAAAAAATATTCAATAAAAAACTATGAGACCAAATGGAAGTGCTAAATATCATATTTACAAATCTAATTTCTAAAAAATTAGAATTTTATCCTTTATACAAAAAAAGTTATGTTGTATACGATGAGCATCACTTTTTAAAAATGTTGTTTTATAAAAAAAACCGGTTTTCGTGGGAGATGGAAAAAGAAGTGCAATTTGATTACAAAATTTTTGAAAAAAATATTTTTAGAATCTATAGACAAAATTTGAGGAGACTCTATTTTGTATCATCTTCAAATTCCTCATGGTTTAACCGCTATAGATGCCCAAATGTGAAGATTTAGTTAAAAATAATAATTTCAGTGTCTAGTTTGGCCAAAAATTGTAAACCACTATTGTGGGATCACCCACACATGAATTCCTCTTTGGGGAATGAGACTTGGTGAGCCCGAGAAGTGAATTTCATGGAGTGGAGCCAATGCCACCAAGTCTCTAGTTGTCTCCCTTGTTTAAGTGGCTGGAGAAATCCAAGTGGGGATATCAACCAGTGGTTTCCTTGCCAACCACAAGAATTTTGCATTGTTATCTATGTGTGTTTTATCTTGATATCATAATATTTTCACATTCAAAACTTGATAAAAAACAAGTGTATGTGACTGTATTCACTATTTTTCAAACTTCACTTTATCAAAATCAGTCAAAACATCAAAACTGCCAAAAACAACATTCTGTCACTGCAACTGATCAAAATAGGCCTACAACTGCATTTTTGCACCACAACTGATTACTGGAAAACCACAACTTTCATACTGAACCACATTTGTAGAGAACAAAGCCACAACTATAATATTGAGCCACAACTGTCAAACTGAAACACAATTGTACTCTAGAAACTTGCAACTCGAAATGACACATTTGCAAAAAATAGTGCCGCAACTGCCTGATAACTAGAAACTTCCAAAATCCTTGTTTAAATTCAATCCAATCATATCTACAATGACTCTTACTATTAAACTAGAGACTTGCAAGCCTTTACCATTCCATTCCAGCGTTACCATTTAAGATTACCTCATATTTTAGGTTGCATCCTTACCTCACATAATCAATCCTATACCTTAGGTTGTACTCATCCTTTCAAATTTCAGAATTAGAAAGAATACTAAGCTTTTGTACAGTCCTTGGTTGCTTATCCCTTTTTTCATTGACCTTAATCCTTCATTTTTCCAACCTTTGTCATTATCACCTTGGTCAAATTTGAGTCTCAAGCTTGTGTCCTAGCCTAGATTCAACCTTGTCAAAATTATCACCTTCATTATCACAAAGGTCAATAAATTTTGGGTTTCTTATCTTGGACCTACATTAGCTTGGTTTCCATCCTTTGCCTCAAATTTTAAGCTTTATATCCTTAGAATTACCATAGTCTCATTTAGATTCATATCATACCATTTTACCATAGCTTTAATTATCATCCTATCAATCCCTAGCCTTGGACTTAAATTATAGCTTCATTTTGCATCTTTATCAAAAAAATACAAAAACATAGCTCAATTTCATCATTACCTCTGATTAGCACCTTATCATTATCCTTGATAATTATTTAACCAAGATTTGGTATCCTTAACATTGATGAGTTTCATATCCTTGCATGATCACATTGCATACTTATATCCAAAAAACCCCCAAAACATAGTTTAGCCTCATTATCACCTTGCATTACCTTCCAACTTTGCAAGTCTCACATGGTTGAAACAAGGTCACGAACAAAAAGAAAGGACATGGATTTCTCAAGTGATCCCTTTCATGACACTAGCCTTGGGACAAATTCAAATCAATCCACATGACAAAGAGACTTTACATTGGACCACCTAAGTCTAGAAGAACAAGAAAATGACTCCCAAAGAGATTGAAAGAGCTTACCAAGACCCAAGAATTTTAAGCATGGTTGATCAGCTTGTTGGTGTCAATTCTAATATATTATTCTATGCACTAGCCAAAAAGGGTTCCAAAATCCCTCAAGGATTTGATGTCTCAACCATTGTGGAAGAAGATACACAAAATCCTTTTGCATTAGGGATGTCTACTTCACAACAAATGACAACCATACCACTTGGAACAACAACACACATGGAAACCACTACCACACACATCCCTACCATCTCCACATTTGGAAACAAGGTGACCCATGCTACTACACAACGACAAAATTTCACATTTGGAAGCTCA
This sequence comes from Sequoiadendron giganteum, assembly GCA_007115665.2. NCBI lineage: Eukaryota > Viridiplantae > Streptophyta > Pinopsida > Cupressales > Cupressaceae > Sequoiadendron > Sequoiadendron giganteum. The sequence continues at coordinate 291,165,821 of CM021100.1, forward strand.
TCAAATTCCATGAGTAAGACCTTCACAAACCCTCTTTTTAAAAATAAAAATCAAGGTCTTATACCTACACATCAAAACACAAACCAAGGTCCTTCATTCACATTTCAAAGCACACCCTCATCAAACAAAACCAACCAAACAAATCTAGGAAGATTCACATTGTCCCACAAAGGGTGCCCAACCAAAACATTAATAAGGATCTGCCCCATCATTCCAAAAAAATAATCAAGGAGCTGTTGATGGTGTTTTTATGCACTTCACAACACAGGTAATATGTGGGTGCATTACCTCTCTTGAAAGACAATCTTCCACAACCAAATTGCAGAACACTATCCCAAGGTCTCTTAGATGCCAGGTCATGATGATGCTTGGAATATATCAGTTGATTGATGTGATTTTTTGGAATCACAGAGCGGCCTTACATGAGTTAAAGTTGTAGGAGAATCGAGTCTATGAATCAGAGCTCTTCAGGTGGAGAATTACTGCACTTTGCTATAGGTTCAAACAATAGTCTGGAGCTCCATTGTTTCGTTGGATTTGGCTTTACAATGTGCAATGAACCTTAGCATAGGTTACTTCTAAAAAAAGGCGAAAAGGGTAGGGAAGAGAGAAGATTCTTGGACCTACAACTACTGATGAACAGTGATCATGGAGGTTCCTGCTATGGACAGTTTCCTTAATATAGGATTTCACTTAATCAGAATTCTCATAATGTCATGAAATCTATGCTATCTTCTAAGGACTGCATATATTTCATCATTCATTCACCATGAAAATGTGAACAAAGACAATGTTAAAGAGCAGCTTCGAAATTATATTCTAGACTAACTTTGCACAGTCACTTACCAACAACAAATGACTAAAAGTATGGACAAGGAAATCATACACATAGCATAAAACTTTACAACCAAAGACAACATCACTAAATCTACGAAAGACAGCTAAAAGGAAACTAGAACAACAAAGTAACTTAAACTAGAATTTTAACTAATGGGAGAAGAACAATGAAACATGTGGATAAATCCAAAATACACCAATAAGTCATTGTATTTTCTATTGCAATTTCTACAGCATGCCTTTACAGCAACTCAACTCTCTTAAAATGAGAGAATGGGACCTCTATTTATAGTTTTCAAAAAGAAAAATGAGTGGCCAAGATTCAATTCTATTGTGTGGCCAGGATGCACTTTAGAGCAAGGTCTCACCTACCCCCAAATATATTACATTTTTAAAACATCTTTTGCCTTTTCCTTGTTTTGTCCTCTAGTGGCAGCACTATAGAAATTTTGTCCTTTTGTTGTTTTGCCTTTGCTGCAGCTACTCCTTCAGAAGTTCTTCATCAATAAAAAGGGTTACCTTCACATTTCTTCAAAGCTACATATTCCACAAATGTCAAGATTACCAGCCAAAGCTTGTCGACCTCAATGATATTAGACCTCAACACCTGGTAACTCCGCTCCTTGGACTTGTTAACAGGATTTTCCCAATCTTCGTCATATTTAGCAACACTATCCCTGAAAATCTTGGACTGGGTGAAATCTCGAGCAACAAAGCCCATGAAGTCCATGGTAATGTCAGCTGTCATTTCTTTCTCCATCCTCCTCCAGAAATGAGGCTTTATGCTCTTCAGATTGATATTCACAACAGGCATTTCGTACCATGTCATTAGCTGGAGATATCTGATACAATCTCCTCTGGCCTCCTTGGCCCATTCTATGTCCGAAACTGTTCTTTCAAGTATCTATTCTAGCCTCCCCTTTTGGTGATCAAAATCATGCTTCCATACATCCATCAACCAATGGTCATTGTCCTTGAAGGTGACATCCTTTTCCCAAAATTCACTCGGTAGTGCGAGGATATCCTCAATCTTCGGATAGGCGGCCCTATACTTCTTTGGGAACTCCTCACAGATTTTCCTTGTGCCTTCAAGAGATGTTTGTACCTCTAGGAACTTGTTTGTTGTTTGAACAACCAAGTTGATGCCCATGTTCCCGATGTCCAAGACCTGTTAGAACCAAGTTTCCATAGTCTTATCCAAATTTCTTCTCTTTTCTAGCTTATGGATTTGTTCCTAGGACAACAACTACGGCAGGGTCGATGACGTGGTAGGCTGCTCATCTAGAGATGACCATTGTTGAATGTAGGTTGTCAAATCAGCCACTTGTGCCTTAAGCTCTTCCTTTGAAATCTTATCCTGTTGGATAAGGTGCACCACTATGGCGACCGATTCCTAGAGGTGGTCAATCTTCTACTTCTGTGTAGCTATTCCCAAGTTGATGGTGGAGACATTATAATGTATTCCCTGTTCTCCAACCACCAATGTAGCTACATGCACTGCCTTGGATCCAGAGGCTTCCATCCTTATCTTAGACTTGACCTTTGGCTTTTTCTCCTTCATAGTAATTTGAGCTCTAGCCAGTATTGGCTCTAGCCTAGCTTTCGGTTCCTTCAGGGCAGGAGTTCTCTTTTCAAGCTACTTTTGTAGCTAGTCAGGCATCTGAGGCCCTACCTTGGGTGATTCTTGTTGAGCTTTGTTGTCCTCTATCCTAAGCTCAATGGCTTTGACATTAATGGTTGCCTGCTCAACGCCTGCATCCTCTTTCTCTTCATAAGAATCTTGTGTGAGCATTATGTGCTTGATAGGGGACTTGGTGAGCAACTACTCTTTAGGGTGGTCTTCCCCCTCAGCACCCTTTTCTTCTTCTTCATCATGCTCACTTTCCTCGAGCTTATCTTCTTGTTCATCCTCATGGAGGGATACTTCTTCCTCATGTTTTGGGGTTTGATTATGCCTTTTCACAAGAGACCTACTACCTTCAGTCTTTGGAACATTAACTCTTTCTTCAACTGTAAGCTGCTCTTCAACTTCTTTATCCTCAATCTCCTTGAGTTTCTTTTTCCACTTCGCATCCACCTCTAGATCAGTCGTCTCTTGGAGAATATGTGTTCCTGGATCCTCACTGCTCTCACTGCAAGACTCATATGCCACCTCATCGATCACCAGATGCTCATAGTAAACAAATTCTTCATCTTCCGGATTCGTAGCTACCTCTTGTTCTCGTCACTCAAAATCATCCAAAATTTTCATTGTGGCCTCCATCCTAGGTGGTTTTGTAGGAGGAGGGAGAGCTGGGGAATTGAACATTTCCTGGGCTATTGCAGCTTGCACCATTGGATTTGCAACCATCCCTGAAAGCTCGGAAGGCACGTTCTGAATGTACTTAACAAACGACTCCGGGAGAGTGAGGGCAGACATTGCAACAACAGATGAGGTGGGTGGAAGGGAAGGAGACATGGAGGATGATGAGATGAGTTAGGTCATGGCAGAGGATGAATCTACTGATACAACCTGCATGATTGGAGAACTAGAGGCAAGGTGGATAGAGATGTCCACTACAGGCGGAGAGGAAGCAGCCATTGCAAGTGAAGTGGGTTGGATGGTGGCAATGGCAGCAACCATTATAGGAGTCGATGAAGTAGCTGGGGACCTTGGGGGATCAGCTTCCAATTCCTCACCCTTGTGGAGTGGATCCTCAAGTATCATAGGAATCTTTGTGACGCTTCCTGTTCTTCTATGTTTCTTGAGCGGCTCGCCCTCTGAGGCCTTTCTGGTGTATTCCTTTGAATTAGGTAGTTGCTTGTCAACCTCCTTCCTCTTTCTTGATTTGACAAATGGAGGAGACTTAGATGTCTCTCCAGTTGTAGTAGTAGTCACTCCACCATCAGAACTACTTGGTTCATTCTTGAGTCCCTTGAATGTCAAGGTGACTCCTTGTTGCTTTAACCAAGCGACTTCCCGTTGATCCATGCCTTTGTACGAGCCTCAATAGGCTTGGTGAGAATATCAAGGTCATCCACCTCTTTCTCATCCCAATCAATCAAAGGCAGTGGCATATTTGCAATAGCATTGTACCTTGGGTCTATTACCGTCCTCTCATCTTCTTCCACTTGATCTGGGATAGGACACAAGTTAACCCTCTTCACGAAGTAGGTAGTCATACGCATGTAATTTCATATCCGCACTTCAAAATCATCTTTGAAATTTTCCCAAAAGTCCTCAATGTGGTGGAGGTGAGCATATTTCGGTCCAAGTTCTTTCCTAATGTAACCGTATAGGTCCATTCGTGGCCTAGCTGTATGCTACCTGAAGTGGTACTCGACCAACTCTTTCTCTAAATTACCTACACACTAAGAGGTATGAATTTGTTACAACCCCTGGCCAAGTTTGAGGGGATAAGGAGTTTCTGCTAGATGTTTGATGCTGAGGATATGGTGTATATGTCTCAGCTGCCATGTTAGCTCCAATAGTATAGTCTGGTCATTAGGGTACCAGGGCAGCTTATTTGGCCTCTCCGTGAATCCTTAAGCATGAATGTAGGTGAATTTTGGGAATTGTATAAATAGGAAGGTGTAGTTCTTGAGAAGGGCCCTAGCACTATGAGAGAATCATCTCTCAAAATCACCTCCTAGAGACCGAATGATGTACATAGTGAAGGCATCATTCACCCAATAGTAGTCTTGTTTGAAATTTTTGTATTGTAGCTGTGGGTATTTGTCATATGGATTGAGTTCCCTTTCAGGTGTAGCATTGGGCACTTTCGTCAATCCGTGATACTGCCGCTGATTCACAATCGAGTAGACCAGGTAGGATGTCATGTAGAATTTTGAGGTTTTTCTAACATTGACGAATTACTCGTCAAAGCAATCGCTAATTATTTCACCCCAGTAGAATGTTGTGTCACTCTTGCAGAGAATCTGCTCAACAAAGTACAACATCCACTCTTGGAAGAAGGCCGCAGCAGGAAGGACCATTACCCTACTCAGTAGGGTGATCAAATCATGGTAATCTTCAAAGAAATCACCGCGAAAGAGTTCTTGGGGAACCTTGGAAGCGTTGGCCCGCTTGTCCTTCAACCAATATTGGTTAATCAACTTCTTTCATCTCATGGGAGCCTGATCCCATATTTCTTTACATTCCTCCATTGTCGAGGTCTCCATGCTCTCAAAGGTGGGGATGTGGAATGTGTTTGTTATCCCGACAGGGGACATATCGGCCAGGATATTTCCATCCCTGTCCACAATGGTTCTTGTCTCAGTTTGGTACGCCTCTCGGTAAGCCATTACCAGCTCGAGAGCCACCAATGTGGGTGGGAAACCTACATCTTTGGAAACTCTATTGCTTTTGATTAACTTTGCATTGTCTTTCTTTGGATCCACCTTGACCCTTCGACTAAATTCATCAATATTGACTTGCCCGATATTGGTGTCCATGATGTCTTTCCAGCTAGTCATGATCTTTGAATCCAAAGGTGTCCTTTGAAATTGATACCTCATATGATCCTTGTCTTCCTTGCCTTGGGGGGCCTTGGCAGTTCTTTTTCCTTTGTCCCTAGCCATCCCAAAAGCCTCTGCACCAGATTCCATAAATTTTGCATAGAGAGATAGGAATTAGCAACATTATCATGAAAAAGTGGCCTTAGAAAAATCCCTGCAAATCAAGGTTAGATCACATAACATTCATATTTGACAAACACTTAATGCTTGATAAAAACATCACCAGAAAGCAAAACAAGTAATTTGGGCTCCCAGGGCTGGATTTCCCTTTGCAGAATGTCTATTGGAAGGGCAAACAAGCCATGGAATTCTTGATGACCTTTCCCCATGTTGGATTTGTTCAATGAAGGGTTTGCATGAAAGAAGACCAAATTTTAGGAAGTGGGTCGAAGTCCGTTTTGGACTTGGAGGTCATTCAAGCCCTCATTCTTGCATTTGGGTTCTAGAAGCTGGAAAGCCATCCAAGGTTGGTTTTTAGAACAACATAGGGAAAACAACATTCTAAGAGTCAGACTCTAGAATCCAGGTTTCCAGGGCGGGAAAGCCATTGCGGGATAGCCGTTCTGAATGGCGAAATGCCGATGGAAGGCCGGGGAGGCAAGTCTAGAAGGTAGATTTGTTAACTGATGAGAACCTGGTGGCAGATGGAGGCTCGAGGTTCGGTGTCTAGAAAGATGAATAGGTTTGGCCATTCGAGTCGGTGGAAGCGACACATAATTCCAGAGAAAGAATTTCGGAGGTCGAGCTCCGGAAGGAGCTCGGACGTCATGTTTCAGTTTGAACTAGCACATAGCAAAGGGAGAATCGGGGTCTGAGAGTCGGGAAGACGGACTGGTCTGGCTATTCCAAACGGAAAAAGTGACATGGAATTCCAGAGACGGAATTCTGGAGACAATTTGTACATTTGATTTTCCTTCAAGCTAATTCTAAATGGACTTCACCCACTCGGGGTCTGAGGTCCGGCAAGACGCTCGATAAAGGTCGTTTGGAATGGTGGATGCACAACAAAAACCCGAGAAGGGAATTCCGGAGGTCGGTACCTGTGTGCGAGTTTGGTTTTGTTTGTAGATTTATGACGGAATTTGCAGGGTCGGGGTCTGTGGTTCGGAAGGTCATTAGGAGTCCACCGTTGGGAATGACGAAACAGACACGAAAATCTAGAAATGGAAATCCAGACATTGGAGTTTGAGGTGAGGTTTGTCATCGGACCAAACTTTTGGTTAAGTTTGCAGTGGCCACGGAGAGGTCCGGGCCTGAAGGATGTGGTCACCTGCTCCTAAGAATAGTGGTGGGGAAGTTAGGTTCTGGCTCCAAATTTGATGGTTTCAATTATCGATTTTCCCACTTCCAACTTGTGGGTTTCTAGGTTGGGTACTATCTTACCAAATTTTAGTTCATTTCATCATTTTTTACTTGATTTAGATGATGATTTTGAGGAAAAGGAGACAAGGCACGTGAGCGGTGGACACACCTAGAAATCTCGAAGAATATTTCAGCTGAATTCACGAGGAATGACAAAGCAGGGGCTCAGGCGCAGAGGCAGAAATTACTAGGGCGACGCTAAGCTTTTCAATCGCTTCTAACATGTGAAAATAATAGTTGAAAACTTGTTTAAATAGCCCAAATTACAATTAATTCCATAATTAAATGCTTCGTACTATGGCGAGTGAGGTTGGTGAGTTTAAATTTCTGAAGCGATGGTGGGAGATTTGGGGTCCAACCGTCGGGAAGACGTCGAGCCATGGCCATGCGGAATGGCGAAAGATGCAAGGAATTCCGGAGGAGGAAATCCGACAGCCGGGGTTTGAGGACCGGGTAGACGCCAGACGCTGGCCGCACGGAATGGGAAAGCTATCATAGAAATCCGAAAAGGGAAACCTGATGGGGGAAACCCAAGGGTCCGGGCCCCGAAGGAGCCACAGACGTTAGAAAGGCTAACAAACAAGGGAAACCTGAAATGGCATAAGATTTATCATTTTTTCCAATGGGAAAATTTGGTCAAACTTAAAATGCGACTTTTGAGAATGTGGTGAATATTAAGGATGCAAAAATGGGCACGCAAAATGAGGCAAAGTGAAAAAGACCTGGCAAGCAAAAAGGAAAGAGAGGGTCCCCATTTCGAACGGGGTGTGTTTGCAATAGGCACAACAAATGGCGACTCTACTGGGAGAACGTTCCCAACGTTTTAAAGATAAATATTCATTCTGAACCCATGATCTTTGGTTTTGCACGCCAAAGCTGATTTAAAAAAAATGAACTAAGAGCAAGTTAAGGAAGGCATAATTGAATCATACTATGAGATCCTCATGGAGGTGTGTGCATAGTGAAATCATTCCCTTTCCTTAGAGATAGGATGGGAAACCACTGATTGGGAGGGATAGGCTACATAGTTTGTCTGACTCCAAAAGTAACGTGGACATTTCTCCACTGCCAGTCAGGCATCCATAGCCCCAACAGAGTTGTCGATGTGACCCCATGAACATAGCTCTACTTCCAGCTAGGCATCCATAGCCCTGGTAGAGATATTCGCATGCCCATATGGTTGTTTCCTTTAATATTGTTTATTCTTTCATTTGATATTTCCTTTTTAGCACGTTCTTTTCTTTCTGTTCAACCACGTAAGCAATGAAGCTCACTATGGGCTTAGGAATCACAGTGGTCACTGAAGCAAACTTGATATTTTTCACTTATCCAACCCTTTCAGTAATCACCCTACCATTCTTTGGAAATTTTAAAATGTGTTTTTGTGTGTTCCATGACAGATGTAGGAAATTCAAGCGGAACACCATCGTGGGTTAGTTGAGAGTTCAAAAGTTGAAAACCATTGCTTAGGGGCTTTCAGAGGCTAGCAATAGGGAATGAAGGCTTATCTAGAGAATAGCGCAAGAGTGGGTAGCAATGCAAACTGATTATCGAGCTGGGTACCGCCACCACAATAGAATGTTAAGACTTTTCCAAGGTCAAAACAAAAACAGCCAAAAAAACAAGCAAAACCAAAGGACAAAGCAGGAAAACCTATCCTAACCTATGTATAGGTATTTACAAGAACAGCTCTGGAAGAGCTCAAGCATGGAATTAATGCTTAAGGTGTTGCCCGTTGAAAGGCAATGAGATGTCTTCACCAGTCAAAGTCTTTAAGTGAAAAGCGTTATTTCCAAGGATTTGAACAATCTGAAAGGGGCCAATCCAAAGCTTGTTGAATTTGTTGTGTCCCCCTTTCTTTTCGTGGGCCTTGTCCCAATAAAGGACTAGATCAAAAAAGTGGAAGGCCTTAATTTTGGCTCGGCAGTCAAACCATATCTTGACTACGCCCTGATGTTTGGAAAAATTTTATATTGCATGGTCTCGTACTTCTTATAGGTGTAGCAGCTCAGCAAGGCAATCTTCTTTGTGGTCTCCTCCTTCATAAAAATCATTGATGAATTGGAGGGTAGGAATTTTTAGATGTATGGGGAAAACGGGCTCCAAGCCATAAACGAGATGATACGTGGAATCTCCAAGGGCAGCCTTGTGACGTGTATAATCCACCCATAGGGCGAAACGAAGTTGGGTATGCCAATCTTTGAGATTCCTATCTAGTAATTTATTGATCATAGTGATCAAGTTCTTGTTGGTTGACTCGGCGAGGCCATTGCCTTAAGGGTAGTAATTGGAGGAAAACTTAAGGGCGATACTGTAATCAAAGGCCCAACCCATGAATTTTAATGAAGCAAACGTAGGGCCGTTATCGCATACTAGAGCATAAGGACAACCAAAGCGATTTAAAATAAAACTTTCCAGAAAAGTAGTTACTACTTCAGTGGTACATTGCCTACAAGCTATTGCTTCAGTCCAACTAGTACAATAATTAGAAGCACTCAGAATGTACCTATGTCCAACAGATGATGAAGGGCTTACCGAACTAATGAAGTTGAGACCCCATTGCATGAACGACCTTACCTCCAAAACAGGTTGCAATGGGACAACAACATTCCTTTCTTGGGTGGCAGCGGTCTGGAATACGTGGTAGGTACGAACATGACCGTGAGCATCCTTGAAAACTGTGGGCCAATAGTACCCATCTCTTAATATCTAATGTATAGTTGATAAATCAAAACCATGACCAGTCCCGAACTTATCATGGAACTCTCTGAGAACACAATCAACTTCTTCTTTACCAAGGCATCTCAAGTAGATACCTTCATGATTCCTCTTGTATAATATGGTGCCTTGTAACATGTAGTTGTTGCTTTTCAATCTAAGGGCTCACCTTTGGACTCCCTACAGATGAGGTGGACAGTTATGATTCAACAAGTAATATATTATGTCATCTACCATTCCCCTAGAGAGACATCCTCCAGCTGATACTGCTGCACCGTGAGTTCGGGTCCAACATTAATAACCACTTATGCCATTGTTTTGGCAAGTGCCTACCCTCTCACTAGCCTCATTGGTTGGATTTCCATGCCATACTCCTGGAGCAATGCAATCCAATTTTCCCATCACTCTCCTAGCTCGTTCTGCATGAGCAATGTCTTCAGTGCGGGGTCAGGAATTAAAGTGAACACTTTGTTGTGCAAGATATAATTCCTAAAGTTATTGACCCCCTTAACAAGGGCATAGGATTGTTTTTCGACATTGTGATACCGCAAAACATCATCATTTAGAGGGGTGCTCATGAAGGCAATCGGGTGTTTGTTCCCCTCATCATCCTTTTGTGTCAAGATACCGGCACATGAATGATCCGAAGCAAATGAGTAGATGTAGAAGGGCTTTAGGTAGTTGGGGCTAACCAGCATAGGGGTGTCAGCAATTTCCTTCTTAATTTCCCCAAAATATTTATTTTCTTTTGGAGTCCACTCGACCTTTGCGTCCTATTTTGGCATAGCATTGAGTGGTTTGACGTTTTCCACGAAGCCTGTGATGAACTTGTGGACAAAGTTGATCTTTCTGAAAAAATATTTTATTACTTTTTTGCTACTTGATAGCTAAATCTTCATGATTGACTGGATACATTCAGGGTCGATGGAAATTCCTCTTTTTGATAGGACATGTCCAAGGAGCTTCCCCTTAGTGACACCGAAGATACACTTTTTCAGATTAAAGGAAACCCCGAATTCGTGACATCTTTCAAAGACTTTGCATAGGTCAGCGACGTGATTACCTTGCTACTTTGAGAACACTGTCAAATCATCCATGTAAATGATTATGCATTTTCTGATCATGTCTTTGAATGCAATATCCATGGCGCATTGGAAAGTGGCACTAGCGTTGATTAATCCGAACAACATTCGTCTATAAGCGAAAGTTCCCCATTTGGTGGTGAATGTCGTCTTGTGTCAATCTTCGTACTGCACCATAACCTGATTGTACCCCAAATATTCATCAATGAAGGACATCATCTGGGAGTCGTTTACTATCTATAACACCTCATCCAATGAAGTTACAAGATAGTTATCCTTTTCTGAGGCTCGGTTCAGATTGCGGAAGTCAATGCACAATCTAATTTATCCATTTTTCTTTCTAATAGGAACCAAATTCGCCACCCACATGGAGTGTCTAACTGGAAAAATGATCTTGACTGACAACAACTTTTGTACTTCCTTGTATATTATTGGTTCCAACAAGGTATTGATAGGGTACTGCCACTGTCAAAATAGATTTGCATCTAGTCTAAGAGGGATGGTGTGGGTAATAATCGATGTGTCATACGTCTTGAGATCCTCATAGCTCCAGGAGATGACATCATGATACTTTTGTAGAGCCTCAATTATCCCCTTTCTTTCTTCAGGAGCATGCACCTTACCAATGAACACGTTCTTGGCATTCCCAGTCGTCCTGAGGTTGTAAGTGTCACATTGGCCGCTGATGGTATCCTTCTTAGCCTGCTGATCCTAATCTCTGATCTGATCCAAGTCAAAGGTTCATTCTAATTTGACCATTCCCCTAGGGATGGTATTAGTCTTCAGATTAATGATCCCTTCTATATCAAGGTCCACCTCTTGAAGTTCGACCTCGTCAATTATCTACGTAGCAAACACATCTGAACTGGTGATAAAATCCAAGATGTGTTTGTCATCATTGAATACCTAGAAATTGGCTATGTTATCCAGCATTGATGGGATAGTGGCTATAGCGTGCTTGATCCCTGTGCCAAGGCATTGGTAGTATGATTCTGAGTACGTAGGATCAATTGGATATTGAATGCATCTGATCCTTCTAGTAGATCCCATACGTGGTGCCTGTAGTTAGTGAGTCTTCGATCAAAATAGGAATAGACCTTCTTGACTTGCTTTATGACCAACTCCGAATCTCCGTACACTTGGAGCATTTTGACACCTTTTCTGAGTGCCATTAAGAGGCCCAAGACCAAAGCCTCATACTCTGCTATATTATTGGTACAATAAAAATGAAGTCTATGAGTAGTAAAGTATGACTTACCTCTAGGAATGATCAATTTGAAACCTACCCCAGCTCCGTGTTTGGATTTAGACCCGTCAAAGTGCAACATCCAAAATCTAGGAGAATCCTTGAACATAGAACATACAGATCCGACTTTCACCATCGATGGGGCCTTCATTTTGGTAACTGTCTGGGGAGGTGCAGGGATGGAACATGTTTGTCTGGGAGGTGCAGATCTCGCTTTCTCTTTCAGAGTAGCTTGTCTTTTAATGTGTTCAATTTCCATTTGAAACAAACAACAATCAAACTTTGAGTGAGCAGCATTATGTACCTTGCACCAATTAGGGAACAAGAGTTCCTAAAATTTTATTCGGGCTCCCAGACTAAGTTGGTTTTTTACACATTTTTCCATGAATTCTTGAAAAGCGTCCTACAATCCAAGACTATCATCCTCTCCTAACTCTTCATCATTGGATTCTATCAGCACTTAAGTGCTCTAAGAGGCTTTGGCTAGATTAGCAGGTGGATTGCATAATACGAGGAAGACCTTGCTTGTTCCCTCATTCTCAAAACATTCCTGCTGTGAACCCCTAAACCTGCAAATGCACATAGACGTCAAACATTGTTAGTGTTAGATCAAAATGCATGTAAATATTTGAAGGATTCCCCATGAAATCCACCTATTAAGCTAAAATTAGGAAAATGAAGAACATAAAGCAAAAAACTTGAACTAAATCCTAATTAAGCCAATAAGTTAAAGATCTTATGGGGGAATTGGTGCCAATGATATGTTGCAATTAGCCCTTTCCCAATTCCTATGGTTAATGTGGATTGATGAAGAAATGGTCAAATCTCCAAAGAGATTTGAGCATAACCTTGGTGCAAATGTGAAAATGATAGGAATGTATGGATGAAAATAGCAAAATTAGTTCTCACTTGAAGAGAGTAACTTTGCATATGAATTGTGGATGAAGATTGAGGAGAAGAGTCTCCAATTTATAGATTCAAATCTTGGAAGAGATAGTGGAAATAAGCAATGTGGGATAAAAAATAGTCCAATGGCATTGTGCCACTTGTCCACATGTGATTGGATGAGGAATGTGCAAGTTTTGGCCAATGTGCCAATAAATGCAATTAGGTGGCATTTCAAACTTGAGAAATGACATGTTGAAGAGGGAAAAAGAATGAAGTTAATGTCACTTGGCTCAAGGTCAACGAAATGTAAGAGGCTTTTAATGCCTTGTTGGAAGGACCAAGCCCACTTGGCCTTTTTGAATTCAAAAGAGGAATATTCCCTTTTTGATGCTTTGTGAGGGAAAATAGGAGAATTAATAAATCAAAGTAACCGATTTATTGTGTAAGTTACATTCTCTAGAGAATTTTAGTGAGAAGGATTAACTTAATCAAGGATTTGATTAACTTAATGAAGAACTAGGTGATGTGACAATTTAGACTTAGATTTATGAATTGATTTAAGTCAGAAATTGAGAGGAAATGATTCATTAAATAAATGATTTGATTTATTTAATAAAGAAGGAATGTGTTAGATTAAATCAAATAAGGTTTAATTTATTTAATTTAAATGGAGGAATTTAGAGATTTTAGTTAAATAAAATGATCTATTTAATTAAACAGCAATGTACGGTTAATTAAATTAAATTGATTAATTTAATCAAAGGAGGTGATAGACTTAATCCAATAAATAGTGATTTATTGAATTAAAGGATAGAAAGTGATGAAATAATGAGAATTTGATTTGAGAGGAAACGTTGTTAGTAATCGGGATCAGGTGTGCCAAAATGAATTTGTACATTTTCCATCTCTACATTTTGCCCCTCTTTGAAGCAATGTACTTATTGCTTTGATTCAAAGAATAAACTGCTGTGATCGAAGGTCCGAGATTTTGAATTTTTTAGATGCCCCATTGCTACCCCAGCAGAAGGATATTGCCCCCTCGAGAGATCGGATGAAAATTTTGGATTTTTGAATGGTCTCGCGAAAAAGATGACAAGGTGCCCGACAAGCCAAAAATGCCCCAGAATGCCAGAAAATTGTTTTAAAATGCCATAAGGGATGCAAAACGACTCTCAGTTGGATGAAGACGAGCTCAAGGGACCAAAGCCCAAGCTAGGAGGTCAAATTAGATCAAAAAACCCTAATTTTTAGGCTTAAATAGACTGCGAGGGGTCATTTTCAATTCATTTTGCAATCTTAGCCTTTAGAAAATTTCAATTTTTAGCTCTGAGTTTGAGTGGAAATGGTGCAATGACAGCTTCCCAGGCACATGACAAAGAGGGTTCAGACACATCAACAGCTAGTCAGCGTAGGACCCATGGTATTTACCCCTATCCGTCTTTTAATTTTATCATTTTACGTGCATTAAATAGGGTCAAGGCTCTACTCAAACTGCACGGTGCCATATGGCACCACGAAAAGTGTCTTATCACAACCACGCGGTCCCATATTGTACCGCATATGTGAAGTGCACCGCACGGAGCAGTTTGCAAATTGGCATTTGGTTGGCCGAAAGTCCACTACATGTCCATTCTTCATCGTGCGACGTGGTTAGGAACTTAGGGTTTGCATCAAATAGGACCGCATATGAGAAGTGCACCACGTAGGTCACTTTGTAACTGCTAAAATGGAAAACCCTACCGCGACAGTGCAGTTTGGAACTTTCCAAACTACGCCACACCCGCAAACAGTGCCGCACTCGCCAGTTTGAGGCAGATTTTGACTTTAAAACTTTTATTTTTCCTGACGCGATAGCCTTCCTTGTGCAGGAGGAGCCTGGTGTCCTCTATTCATGAGAGCATCGATGGCTAGTGCTTAGTAAATTATGGGCTATGCTTGAGCTTGTCTAGGAGCACCTTGGTGCCATTGGCCTTTGGTACATTGTATATGCCCTCCCTGTTCGGGCTCACCTAGGCATGCTTACGGCTCTGGCAACACGATGGCACAGTGAGACCTCCTCCTTCCATCTTCCTACTGGGGAGGCCACTATCACACTTGAGGACGTATGGTGCATCCTCCGATTGCCCATTCACGGGACCCAAGTCATCTATGATCTAGATGCTGGCAAAGAGGCTTGTTATGGAGTGATGCAGATGGATGTTATTGAGTTTTGTTATGGTCAGATTGACCTGGAGCTGTATCATGACCATGTGCACATGTACCGACTGATTATTGCTGCTATTATCTTAGGCCTTGTAGTACTTGATCGGTGGGGCCGATACTTCAGTCCAAGATGGGGACTTGCATGGGATCAAATGGTTCATCAGAGGGAGTGCTTTGCTTGGGGACCGGTACTACTGGCATCCCTCTATAGGGATCTTCATGAGTTTATCTACTTAGACAGCAGGTCCATTGGGGCAGGAGGCACCTTATTGCATGTGTGGGGATGGGAGAGGATCTCAGTGCTTTATCCAGACATCACATCAGTTCCTTTGGAGATAGATGATACCCTCGTTTGGTGGTATGACGGGGCATTGATGCACTTTTCATTTACTTGCGCGAGTGGTATTCCGCACTAGCGGCGATTTCTTGATGAGATTAGAGAGTTCATCTAGAGACCGTGGATTGATATTGGTCTATGGGGAGATGATGTCCAGTAGCTCTTCTTCGCTCGATAGGATAGGCTGATGCAGGGCCGAGAGCATACCATGATTGAGAGGTACCTTCCAGACAGGGTTGCTTGTTAGTTCAGGGAGGTACAAGATAGGCCCGATGACCATTATGTGGCCATCTTTGTACTTACTATTAGGGAGATAGCATGGGGCTAGCCCATCCCAGCAGCCGAGGTGGTGTCCTCATTTAGGCAGTTAGTGGCTTGACCATGGCCATATGATCAGGGGCCGATAGATGCAAGAGTCACCACAACTTATAGCGCATGGTTCAGACCTCCCCTCAGATTGATAGTTCCAGGTGCAGTTGTCCCACGACGCAAATGTAGGGGCCAAGCAGGTGGTAGGGGGTGAGGTAGAGGACGAGGTGAGGCACCTCCTCATCAGACACCTCCTAGGGATGGGGCCCAATAGTCACTTGTTCGAGTAGGAGATCAGGATGGTCAGCCGAGAGTAGATCCTCAGCAACAGCCAGCAGGGCAGCTGGCAGGGTAGCCAGCAGGACAACCCGATCATCGAGATGTGCTGATTCAGCAGCTACAGGGGCATATACAGGTTCTGACTATAAAGAGAGACCTGGCACAATCCGAGAGGGATTAGGAGATAGGCCAGTGGTGGTAGTTAGAGAGTGCAATGTCCTCATCTCAGACCTAATCAATTGATATTCGGGATTATAGAGAGGCTATCAAAGAGGCCGAGTACTATCGGCATCATTATCGATAGGTAGTGCCATCAGACAGCAGAGTGCCAGACTTTTCTCAGCAGATAGGGAGGTGACCAGCAGAGGCACATGGTGAGAGACAGGATGGGGAGGGTAGCAGCCAATAGGGCCTGCCCCCTTTTTGATCACATGACAATTTTGCTTCATTTTTGATATACGAGCTGGAGTATTTTGGCCTTATTGTATTATGTATCCGATGGACACCTGATCCGATTATGTATCATAACAGTGATTTTTGATGATGTATATGAGATGATTCACCCTTTTATGATGTACATGCAAATATGTGAATGCAAATATGTGATGTTATGAGATGTTTCTATCCTTATGGTTCATGTGATGTAGTGTATGTAATGAATGCATTTCTTTTTGTATTTTTCGTGTTTTAAATGATGTAATGCATATTAATAATGGTAATGGATGCAAATGGTAATGGTAATGGTTGCAGATGATAATGTATGATGTAATGATGTCTTAAGATGTTTAGAATAATGAATTTATATTATTCCTCATAACTTAAGATATTGATATGATATAATGCTCTTCTAATGTTAACTATCTAGTGGATACAGGATGTATGCATGAGCGATGTTTTGATTACTGTTATAATACCATGTTAATGTGGAAAGAAGGTAGAAGAAACATAGAATTAATGAGTTAGTGAGGATGATGATGGTGATTTTACATTTTCATATAGGAATTGAGATTTTCAAAGGGTCAATCGCATTATGTTTGATAACACACATAGGTACGATGCATCGAGGTATTAAGAACTGTTGAGAAATTATGTTTCAACTTCCAGCTTGAAGTCCTCATTTTCATGCCTTGGTGATTTTGTGTTGTTTGCAAAGTTCTTGTGGAGGTGGAACTAGGATGGAACTTGGAATTGTTCTATTTACCTAAGTTCTGGGTCTCTAGCGGAGGCAGAACCGAGATGGAACTTGGCATTGTTCTGTTTGCCTAAGTTTCGGGTTTCTGTTCTTGTTCCGACTCCAACTCCGACTCGGCTTCCTACCATCTGTTTCTTCTCACTTCACTTCACAGGTTTTGGCGGAGGTGAAACCAGTTTTGGAAGTTGGCAATGTCTGTTTGCCAGGTTCCTATTTTAGTTTCTATTTTGACTTCGAGTCCGACTCCTGCTTTTGCGATCTGGTTCTTCTGGATGTTTGGATTCTACTCGAGGTGTTTTCCTCCGCCTTGTCCTGGTTCTGGATTGTTGTTTCTTGTAGTTGGCAGAGGCGAAACTGGAACCAGATTGGTTCCTGATCTTGGACTTTTGGTAAAGTCTTGTTTCTGTTCCTATTCCGTCCCTGACTCTGACTCTGGTCTTTTGTGTTCCCATCTTGGTTTGACCCTAGGTTGACTTTACCCAGTCAGAATTGTTTCTGATGAGTTCCCCTTTTCCGTGGGTGGATGCGAAACCGAAATGGTTGTTGGGTTAGTAGATCCACATTCTTTTCCCTTCAAAGTGGTATCAGAGCTTGCCCAATTTGTGTTATCCTTGTTAGGGTGAATTAGTTTTTTGTACTACTATTGTTTCAGTGGGAGACTTGCATTGTTAAACTTGTTTCTATTGTGAGATGGCGAGTACATCTGGTAGAATAGATATTGAGAAGTTTAATGGCAGCAACTTTGAGTTATGGAAACTCAAGATAGAAGACTGGCTTGTGGATAGAGACCTCTGGATTGCCGTGTCTGAAACTAAGCCACAAACTATGACCCAAAAAGCTTGGGATCTTGCTGATAGAAAAACAAGAGGATTGATAAGACTGAGTCTAGCCGATTTTGTGCTCCTGAATGTTCATGAGGAAACGTCTGCAACTTTTTTGTGGAAGAAACTTGGTGATATTTATCAAGGAAAGTCCCTAGTAAATAAGTTGTTCCTGAGGAAGAAGTTGTACTCCTTGAAGATGGATGAAGGTGCATCTGTAGCAGACCATCTGAACTCATTCAATATGAGTGTTACTCAGCTGGCATCATCTGTAGGTGTAAAAATTAAGGAGGAGGATCGTTGCATGCTCCTGCTGTGTTCATTACCTGACAGTTGGGATCATCTTGTGATGGCTATTGGAAGCACAACCACTACTTTCAATACTGATGATGTGGTTGCTTCGCTTTTGTCTGAAGAAATGCGAAGAAAATCTTTTGAGATGGCCAAATATGCTCTTTCTGTTCGAGGTAGAACAAAGGAGAAAGGCAAGAAGAAAGAAAACAAGTCGAAATCCAAGTCTAAAGCGAGATCAAAGTCTCCTGGTAAAAAGTTCAAGGTAAAGTGTTGGAACTGTGGGCAACTGGGTCATATGAGGAAGGACTGCAAGGAAAAGAAGAAGAAGAATGCTTCTGACAATGAATCTTCTCAAAGTGATGCAGATGCCTTTATTGTAGCAGCCTTGACAACTCAAGCATTAGATGATAATTGGTTAGTTGATTCAGGTGCCTCTTTTCACATGACATTCAATAGAGATTGGTTCTCAAAGTATGAGAAGTATGATGGTGGAAAGGTATACTTAGCAAGTGATTCAACATTGGAGATTGTTGGCAGAGGAAGGGTCAGAATTCAGTTTCTTGACGGGAGAGTCAAAGGAATTGGTGGTGTTCTTCATATCCCAGGTTTGGCTCGAAATCTTCTTTCTATTAGTAAGTTAAATGATGCTGGTGTAGAAGTTTCTTTTTCTTGTAAGGGATGTAAAATGGCTAGAGGTGCAATGGTGTTAGCTAAGGGTGTTCATACTGGCACTCTGTACAAGCTAGATGAACGACCTGTTCTTTGTAATAGTGCCTCTGTAAAGTCATGTAATTATGCACCTATAGAGAAAGATGAAGACTCTTCACTATCTACAAATGCTTTGGAGGTAAAACTCCCAGCAGAGAAGACTATGTTATGGCATCATAGACTTGGTCACATTGGTGAGAAAGGTTTAAAAACCTTGAAGAACAAAAACCTTGTAGAAGGGCTTGATGATTGTAACCTTGAGTTTGATTTCTGTGAACATTGTATCTATGGAAGGCAACACCATGTTTCTTTCTCCTCCAGTCCTCACAAATCTTCTGGTATACTAGATTATGTTCATTCTGATGTCTTTGGTCTAGTTAATGTTCCTTCGTTATCAAAGTCTAGATATTATGTTTCTTTTATTGACGACTATTCGAGAAGGGCATTTGTATACTTTCTTAAAAGTAAATCAGAAGTGTTCAGTCAGTTTAAAGAGTTCAAATCTTTGGTAGAAAATCAGACTGGATGGAAAATAAAGTGTTTAAGGATAGACAATGGAGGTGAGTTTTGTTCTACAAATTTTGAAAGGTATTGCACTGATCATGGAATTAAAAGGCATAAGACAACCCCCTACACTCCACAGCAAAATGGAGTTGCTGAAAGGTTGAATAGGACACTGATGGAAAAGGCAAGGAGTATGCTGAGTGGTGCTAGTCTAGAGTAGAAGTTCTGGGCTGAGGTTATTGCTACAACATGTTATTTGATTAATAGATCTCCTTGTTCAGCGCTTGTTGATAAGACACCTTTGGAAGCATGGTCAGGTAAGAAACCCTCATTAAGGCATGTTTGGGTATTTGGCTATGAGGCATATGTTCATGTGCCAAATGAAAAGAGATCAAAGTTGGATAACAAAGCTATGAAATGTATTCTCATCAGCTATGGAGTTGGTGTGAAAGGATACAAGTTTTGGAACCCTGTTAATGAGAATGTTTTGTATAGCAGAAGCATGATATTTCGTGAGCTGAAACCTCTAGTAAGTGATCAACAACCTGAGACAAATCAGAGTGATAAGGAGAAGGATGCAGTTGAGATTCCCCAAACTCCAGAAAGGGAAGAGTTGTATGGTGTACCTGAGATTGAGGAGAGCTCACGCAGCTCTAGAAGTTTTGATGATGAAGAACAACCTCAGCCTCTAACGAGATCTACACGATAAAGAAGACAACCAGAAATGTATGGTTTCTCTATGTTAGATTCAAATTGTGCATATGCCTTAATTACCAACACTGATGAGCCTAGGATTGTGAAAGAAGCAATCAGCATGGCTGATTCAAAGTCTTGGTTGGAAGCCATGAATGAGGAGATGGATTCCTTGAAAAAGAATGATACCTGGAAGTTGGTACCACTGCCTAAAGGGCGAAAGCCTGTTGGCTGTAAGTGGATATTCAAAAGGAAGACAGGCCTTAATGGTAGTGTGGAGAAGTATAAGGCACAACTGGTTGCAAAGGGTTTTTCCCAAGTTGAGGGAATTGATTATGGAGAGATCTTTTCCCCTGTAGCAAAGTTGACATCCATCAAATTTTTGTTGTCATTGGCAGCTATGTATGACTATGAAATTGAGTAGATGGATGTGAAGACAACATTTCTCCATAGTGAGCTGGAAGAAGAAATCTTTATGTCCCAGCCTGAGCATTTTATTGAAAGAGGTAAACAAAATCTGGTTTGCAAGTTAAATAAATCTCTCTATGGTCTAAAGCAATCTTCTAGAATGTGGTACCAGAAATTTGACACATTTGTGTTGTCAATTGGGTTTGTTAGATCAAAATCTGATCATTGCATTTATTATAAATGTGAGAATGATCGTGTGCTTGTTATTACTCTATATGTGGATGACATGTTATTCATTGGTAATAGCAAGGCAATGATTTCTGATCTTAAAACTTAGTTGTCTGCTAAGTTTGAAATGAAAGATCTTGGAGCAGCAAGGTACATTCTTGGAATGGAGATAACCACGGATAGAACAAGCAGAAAGCTTTGGCTCAGTTAGAGTAAGTATGTGAAAATCATTCAAGAGAGGTTTAGCATGACTGATTGTAAGCAGCTAGTTGTTCCAATCATGCAAGGATTGAAACTATCTGTTGAAGACTGTCCAAAGTCTGCTACTGAGATGGAGGACATGACTAGTGTGCCTTATGCAAGTGCAATAGGTAGTTTGATGTATACTATGGTTTGCACAAGACTAGACATTGCCCGAGTAGTGGGAGTTCTAAGCCATTTTATGGCAAATCTAGGGAGATCACATTAGGATGCTGTAAAGAGAGTGTTCAGGTATTTGAAGGGTACTTCAGATTATGCTTTGTGTTACCATGGCAATATGGTTACATCACAAAGCGCTTTTTGCATTCAGGGATATGTTGACTCTGATTGAGCAGGGGACATTGACAGCAAAAGATCCACCAGTGGATACACTTTCATGCTTAATGGTGGAGCAATCAGTTGGATGAGCAAGCGACAGGCTGTAGTTGCTTTATCCACGACAAAGGTAGAGTACATGGCAGCAACTCATGCTTGCAAGGAGGTAGTGTGGCTGAGGAATTTGCGTTCAGACATTGGATTTAATGCTGAGCAGATTTCAATCTGCTATGATAGTCAAAGTGCCATTTGTTTGGCAAAGAATCCAACCTTCCATGCCAGGACCAAGCACATAGATGTGCAATATCACTTCGTCAGGGATATGGTTGAAAATGGCAAGGTCAGTATGGATAAGGTTGACACCTTGAAGAATGTTGCAGATGCCTTGACAAAGCCGGTTAGCACAGACAAGTTCAGATGGTACCTAGAATCGACGGGCCTAGGGGCCTATGATAGACAGTAACGTTTGATGTTTTGAGGAAGCTGGAAGTATTCACCAAGTGGGAGATTGTTGAGAAATTATGTCTCAACTTCCAGCTTGAAGTCTTCATTTTCATGCCTTGGTGATTTTGTGTTGTTTGCAAAGTTCTGGCAGAGGCAGAACCAAGATGGAACTTGGCATTATTTTGTTTGCCTAAGTTCAGGGTCTCTGGCGGAGGCGAAACCAGGATGGAACTTGGCATTGTTCTGTTTTCCTAAGTTTTGGATTTTTGTTCTCGTTCCGACTCCGACTCCGACTCCGCTTCCTACCTTCTGTTTCTTCTCGCTTCGCTTCACAGGTTTTGGCGGAGGCAGAACTAGTTTTAGAAGTTGGCAATGTCCATTTGCTAGGTTCTTGTTTTAGTTTTTGTTCCGACTCCGAGTCTGACTCCTGCTTTTGCGATTTGGTTCTTCTGGATGTTTGGATTCTACTCGGGGTGTTTTCCTCCACCTTGTCCTGGTTCTGGATTGTTGTTTCTTGTAGTTGGCGGAGGCGGAACTGGAACCGGGTTTGGTTCCTAATCTTGGACTTTTGGTAAAGTCCTGTTTGTATTCCTGTTTCATCCCGGACTCTGACTCTGGTCTTTTGTGTTCCCGTCTTGGTTTGACCTTGGGTTGACTTTACCCGGTTAGAACTGTCTCTGATGAGTTCCTCATTTCCGTGGGCGGATGCGGAACGGAAATGGTTCTTAAACCTGTATTTTCGGTTGATTCTTGTTTCGACTACAGTTCCGTCTCCGACTTCGACTCCAACTCTGACAGTGTGTATTTTCGGTGGAGTCCTGTTTTGACTCCTGTTCCGACTCCGACTTCGGTAGTGTTAGAGATAACTTGAAGTCTTGGTTGCGCCCGATGTCTGTTTGACCATTTTGGTTGCTCTGTCAGCTGTGATTATTGATGGGTCTTGGATGTGTGGCACCTGGTTGAATAGTGATTGGACGGATACCAAGATAGTTATTGTGGCAGTTGCATTTGTCAATAAAGGGTGGCAAGCTCAACCGTTTTGGTGATGGCATTGAATGCATGGATGGCTTGTTGCAGGGAGATCTGTCAGATCCAACTAGATGCGTGATTTGAGGATGGACTTCATTGCTTTTCTAAGTCAGTTACATATGGATGAGAGATGTGTTATTTCTCATAAGTTAGACAAGTTAAGTTTGAGTCGTAAGTTGCAGAGTAGGTTGAAGTTGCAAACTGAAGAACAAGAAGGACGTGAGTTCTTGAAGAGGGTTTTGAACTGTATGTTGTGAAAACATTGTAACAGTGGATCTGAAACTCTCTGGGTGATTATGAGCAGAACAAAGAAGTCTGGATATTGTACGTAATCGATTCATTACTATAATACAATAGATTTGACTTTGTGTGGTGGGTTTTTTACCTGAAAGGGATTTCCCATGTAAATACTATGTCATCTTTGTTTGCTTATCTTTCTGGTTTCTCATTGCCATGGTTGTATGCATCTCTATAAGTTTTAGAAACTGTTAGTTTTTCATTTTTGCTTCTCTCCCCTGTAGTAAAGGTGTTAAGGGAATGTATTCCGCACTGTTGGGTCAGTAGATCCGTATTCTTTTCCCTTCAAGAACTAGGATGGCATGGTACCTAGTGTGATGGACTTTGACTTGAAAATCAGATAGGAGTATTCTTGTTCACACTTAGCATTCATACTTTATTCAGGATGTAGTTCAGACATTCTAAATATCTCGGACCAAAACATAGAAAAGCAAGCTTTCCTATGTGGTCAACAAGATACTTAAAATATCCTCCCTACAAACCAAACAAAACATGCATAACTAAGTTATTTTACAAGCATAGTAGATAAAAGATAATGATCATTGCCCCATTCCTTTCTCTCTAAACCTGTTTTGTTTAGGCATCATTGAGAGGTCCTTGGGATGAGCACAAAATAAGATAAGTCAAAAGAGACCAAAGTAGAGTAAATAAACAAGTGAATGTTACCTGATGCTTATGTCCATCGCAGGAAAGCTTCATCCTAGGACATGTAGTGATCAGGGTTTTGATGGGGCCGATTAGGTGATAAGCTATTGATACTCCGAGGTGACTAACTTGCTTGCTTACTGCTCTAGACTTGAGGCTTTGACAATTAAGGTGTTCACTTTGAGACTTGCTAAACTTGTTTCTGGCTGACTCACTGAAGGGTGAAAGTGACGATTGACTTTATTATGAGTGAGACGTTCATGGGTGAAAGCGAGATGAAATTGATGCACCATTTTGGATTTTTTCAACATTTATGACAAATAGACTAACTTAAAGACCTATCCTAGGGGTCTCAGGAGCTGATCCATAGATTAGTCTTGCCTACATTATACACGCAGAGACCATGTAGTTCGACTGACGACACATTTGACTTAATGAAAAGATAGATGGGCAAACGGATTGCTAATGCGATGAATGCCTAAAGGACTGACCTTAACTATCTCAGGGGATGATCAAAGATCAACCTTGCCTACGTTCAAGCTCAGAGATGACATAGTTTGACAAGGTGAAAATTGACAAGACTCAATGACGAATTTTTGAAGATTTTCTGATAATTAGGCATGTTTTTGGATTTTTCAATGATTTGAATGTTTTTGAATTTTCGCATGATTTTTTGAATGTTTTTGGTTTTTTCTGATGAATTTTTGAAAAAGATCACGAGAATGTACACGAATCCGATCCGATGTTGCGAGAATGTTCCCCAGTGTAGTGTGGTGCGATAGACTACTTCGATAAAGGCAGGACAAACTGACCTTAGAAACGCCAAGTAGTTCCATGGTGGAATATGGTGTAGACACCAACGCAGGCTATGGTATGGATGCGAGCAGATGAGTGGATGAATGAGTGATGGAATGAGTCGTGCAGATCCTGGTAGATGGGGAAGGTGTTTTATTTACACTTGGTGCCTATTTGCCAGATTTTCACCAAGGTACTTGCCCAAAGCGCCACCGAAGTGGTTTTCACTAGAGGACAAATTTTTTTCTTTTTACTATTTTATTTTTATTTTTTTATTTTTTTACTTTTTTTTTATTTTTTTATTTTTTGTCACCAAGACGCCTGTTTGCCAGGTTTTCATCAAGGTAACCTTTTTTTTAGGACTTTTTCTAATTGTTTTTTGTATTTTTTGGTTCTATACCTTGCAAGATTTAGGCATAAAACTTTTTGAGGTGTGAACTGTTCATGGGCTTTTGCAGGGGCTTGCCTTCTGGTGTCGACAACTTATATGCCGCTAATTTGTAGCTTGCAGTGATGATAAAGGGTCCCAACTAGTTGGGCTCAAAATTTCCCTTTGTATCTAGATTTGGAATGTTCTTTTGGTTTTCTTTCAGCATGAGGTCACCAACTTGGAAAGTGCGTTGTCTGATCTTCTTGTTGTAGCTCCTTTTTAAGTGATTTTGTACACTTGTAGATGATTAAGGGCATCCATGCACCTTTCATCTAGTAATTCCAGCTCATTGAGTCTTGTGACCCTATATTCCTCATCTGTGATGAGGTTTTGTAGTGATATCCTAAGTGACGGGAGTTTGATCTCAATAGATGGCTTCTGATCCGTAGACCAGAGAGAATGGGGTGGCACATGTTGGCGTACGAATGCTAGTGCGGTAGGCCCATAAAGTGAGATTTAGCTGCAGATGCCAGTCAGGACCAGAGTCATTGAGTGTTTTCTTGAGGATTTTCAAAATAGTTTTATTTGTAGTTTATGCTTGGCCATTGCCTTGTGGATAGTATGGAGTGGAAAAACGATGTTGGATTTTGAATTTTTCACACAAATCACAGACATCCTGATTTTTTAAGGGCATCCCATTATTAGAGATAATGGATTGGAGAACATCATATCAGCAAGTGAGGTAATTCAGGATGAACTTGGATATTTGTTTTCCTGTGATGTAGGTCAGGGGAATTTCTTCAACCCACTTTGTGAAATATTCGGTGGGAGTGATGATGAACTTATGGCCATTGGATGAGGTGGGCGATATTTTACAAATGAGATCGAGCACCCATTATGAAAAGGGCCAAGGTGTAACAATGGGATGCAGTTCTTGAGCTAGTGCATGAATAAGATCTCCATGCTGTTGACATTGTAGGCATTTTCTGACAGAGTTGTGTGCCTCTCTTTCCATCGTTGGCCAGTAGTACCTTATTCTCAGCAACTTTTTGGCCAAGGTCATACCACTTGAGTGTGACCCGCATGTGCCATTGTGTACCTTAGTTAGAGCAGTCAATGCTTCCTTGGGTTTTAAACAACGTAGCAAGGTTCCGTCGGTACTTCTACGGAAGAGGGTCTCTCCTAGGATGATGAATCGTGAAGTCCTTTTGGCAAAAGTGCATTTTAGGTTCGGAGTGATGTCAGTGGGGAGGATTCCTAACTTTAGGTAGGTGTATATATCATGAACCAAAGATCGTTGGGACCAATGAGTTCACACGCATATTCTGACTCTGGTATCTTGAATGTGGGTATGAGAAGCTGCTCTATGAGGAATTCATGTTTTGAGACATTGCGAGGGATGTCTAGTAAGGATCCAATTGTCACCATTACATCGGTCGCTCTATTGTTTGTCCTTGGTATTTTCTCAAAGGTAATGTCGATGAAAGATTCCTTGAGGCTTTCTACTACCTTCTTGTATGGTGCGATCTTATCATCCTTTGTTTGGTATTCACCATTGACTTGGTTGATGATAAGTTGTGAGTCCCCATAGACTTGTAGTGTCATGATTTGCCACTGTGCTGCAATCTTGAGGCCTATGGTCAAAGCCTCATATTCTGCAATATTGTTAGTACAAGGGAATGCCAGCTTGTATGATCTAGGTATGAAGTCTCCTTGTGGCATTATGAAGAACACACTAGCTCTTGATCCATGTTGTGTGTGAGAGCCATAAAAGTATAACTTCCAGTGGTCTGCTGCACCAAGGTTAAAAAGGGACTCATCTGGGAATTCTGATATGAGTGGGTTATCTGTGTAGAGGGGAGCTTCTACCAGCTGATCCATAATGACTTGTCCTTTTATGGATTTTTATTCTACATACTCAATATCATGTTCAGATAATATCATTACCCACCTAGCCATTCTACCTGTAAGCGTTGCTTTTGACAATAGGTACCTTAGAGGGTCTATTTTGGTAATCAACTTGATTTGGTGTGCTAGTATGTAGTGTCTAAATTTCTGAGCTGCAAATACCAGTGCTAGGAAAGCTTTTTCTATTGACATGTAATTGAGCTCGTGTCCCACCATTGTTCTGCTGATGTAGTAGATAGCCCGCTCGGTTCCCTTTTCATCATGTTGGGCTAAAAGGGCCCCCAGGGTGGCTGTTGTTGCTGAGATGTATAGGATTAATGGTTTCCCCACAATTGGTGGCATCAACATAGGTGGTGTAAGTAGATATTATTTTATTTTTCTGAATGCTTGCTCATATTTGTTGTCCCATCTGAAAGCTACTCCCTTGTGAAGTAGTTGTGAATAGGCAATCTGTTTATCTGCCAGTTCTGCTATGAATCTCTAGATGGACTAGAGTCTACCTTGCAAACCTCTTAGTTGTTTTAACATTCTTGGTGCTTCCTTTTCAAGGATTGCTTTTACCTTTGCAAGGTCCACCTCTATTCCTCTCATTGAAACTATGTATCCTAGCAACTTTCCTGATTGTACCCCAAAGACACACTTCTTTGGGTTAAGTCTCACCTTATATTGTTCGAGCCTATCAAAGATAGCACTTAGAGTTGCTATATGGTCTTGTCTCTTCTTTGATTTAGCCAGTACGTCGTCTACATAATCTTCGACTATTTTATTGATCATGTCATGGAAGATTAATGTCATGGCTCTTTAGTATGTAGCTCCTGCATTTTTCAACCCAAATGGCATTAGGTTCCAATAGTAGGTGCCCCAAGGACATGTGAATGTTGTCTTGTGTTGGTCTTCTTTTGTGATCATTATCTAATTGTACCCCAAGAAGCCATCCATTAGGGAGAGCATCTCATGTCCGGCCATCATATCCACTATCATGTCAATGTTGGGTAGTGGAAAGTCATCCTTGGGACATGCTTTGTTTAGGTCTCTGAAATCAGTGCAGATGTGGATGCCCCCTTTTAGTTTTGAGACCAGTATGAGATTTGATACCCATTCTAGATAGTCGATCGGGCATATGAAGCCAACATCCAAAATTTTCTATAGCTCAATCTTTACAAGCAAGGCTATTTTTGGGTGCATCTTCCTTAGCTTTTGTCTGACTAGTTTTGCTCTGGGGTAAATGGCCAAATGATGAAATACTACTTCTGGGTCCAAGCCTGGCATGTCTGTATAGGTCCATGCAAAATTTACCTTTCTCTCCTTTAGGAATGCTGCCAATAGTTCTTGTTCCTCTGTTTGAAGTGTTTGGGCATAGAATGTCATTTGTGGCTCTATTTCTGTTCCCAGGTTGACAGGGTTGCACTGTTCTGCCAATACTGTTGCCTTCTCCTAGTGTAGAGAAGTAGGGGGGAGATTGAATCCTTCATCCTCTGGCACCTTGGGGAGGTTTTCACCATTGGATGCATCCTTTATTTTTACTGTTTTATGGTTAGAGAGTGCCACAGTGAGGTTTTCACTCAATAACTCTAAGCTTATTCTCAATCTTTTTCTTTTGTGACTGAAGGACTCAATCGTCTCCCCATAGTATGCTTGTGTGTCCAGTGTGATGTTGAATCCAGCCTTCTGATCTCTGTATGGGATTGTATCCCTTAGTCCCATGAATATCGAGAGAGCCTCATCATTTTCAAATGAGTCTAGAATTGGTGGTCCCCGTTGGTCGTGATCGATGAGTTGGGGGTACACTAAGTGGATTTGGTGGGTTCATTGGATTGGCTCAACAGGTGAGGCACTAATCATTAACAAGGTGGACTCCTTGAAAAGCCTAGGGAGACTTACTATGGTATCCTCGTCATCACTACTAGCACACACATTGGTAACGTCAAAGTTGTAATTGTCGAGTGGGATCCCTAAGCAAATGGGTGGTCTAGGGATTGTTCTTGTTACCTGAGGAGAGGACCAGACTGCTTTTCTGGGCATACCTCTGCCACATACGGTTATACTCGGAGGAGTATAGATGAGGCCAATGTTTTGCATCCTTCTTTCCACAATGATGGGCTCCAACCGTCCATCACTATTTCTTCCTAGGCTTTCATTCCTATTATAGACCATGCCGAACATCATTTGTAACCGTCTGTTTGTTTCCTCCATGGGTAGGGTGGGAGTGGGTCTTTATTCTTGGTACAAAGTTTTTGTGATGTCCTCCTCATCCACATTCTCCCGACTGAGATCCCCCCAACGATGGAATCTAGAGGGTTCCATTCTAGTGCGAACAAGTGTTTGAATCAATTGTGGTTGCCCATGTGACCTAGGAGATTGTGGTAACTCTCCTACAACAAAAGCATTTCTCTTCATTCTATAATCACCGCATCCATTGTCATGTATCATGTTTTTTATCTCGGATATGTCGGGGATGGTAGGTGTCTCTGTCACAGAAGTGGAGGTGAGATTAGCTAGGTCTATGTATGAAGTGGATGGTCCTTCATCATTTTTAGGTACTTGAGGGATCTTGTAAAACTTGGCTTCCGAGTTTTTGCAATAGGCGAAAGGTTCGGGATCCCCATGTATAGTAACCTCCTCATTTTGATATGAGAACTTAATGCACTGGCGAGAGGTTGAGGCCACTGCCTTCATTCCATGTATCCATGGGCATCCCAGGAGGATGTTGTATGGTAGATCAAGGTCAAGAACTTGACAAGTTGTTTCCATGGTTGTTGGTCCCACTTGGATGGGGATCTTGATAGTGCCTTGAGACACTCTTTCCTGGTCATCATATGCTCTTATCGTGATGCTTTTGTTCTTATTGATGGAATCCTCGATGAATCCCAATTTTTTTATGAGTTTCAGCGAACAAATATTAAGACCTGCACCACCATCTACCAGGACTTGTTTGACTTTCTTTTTATGGATTAGGACTTGGAGGTGGAGTGCGCGGTTATGAGATGGCTACGGGGGGAAATCTTGGTCTGAAAATGTGATGAGATTTGGGGTAACAATGTTACCCACCAGAGCTTGAAATTGATTTGTGTCAAGGGTTGCAGCAATGGTAGATGCAACTAGTGCTTCATCCAGGATCTGTCTATCGGTGGTGGAGATTTGTGTGGGTGTTCTTTTCAGCTGGTCAATTACATTGTAATGATAGGGGATGGCCTTTGTGTTGGTAATGGGGGTCTTAGCAGGTGCCCCAACAATGGTAACCTTTTTGCCTTGTGTGGTGACTCCATAGTCATTGTTGGCTCCCTTGATATTTATGATGGTGACCATCTCGTCGACACATCCGACTATCTCCTCATATACTATATTAGCACTAGCATACTTTTGTTTACCCTTATTATTCCCTTGGTTATTTCCCTGATTGTTCCCTTGGTTATGATTCGACATTGGGTTCGTGTAGATTTTTAGGTCTTGGTTTCCGGCCAGCTGCTCGATGTTGATGACCTTATCCTCGATGAGGTCTTGGATGATATTTTTGAGTCTCATGCAGTTGGCGATGGTGTGTCCTTTGACTTTGTGAAATTCACATAGGAGATTCTCATTGTACCATGACGGTTTGGTCATGGGCTCTGTGTATTGTTCAGAGTTAGAGATCTTGATTAGATTCTCTTTGACCAGCTTCTTCATTACCAACTCAATCGATTCGCCAAGGGCTGTGAACTTCCTCCTGGGGGGAAACTTGTTGCGGGGAGGTGGTCCTCCTTGATTACCCACATTGTTGACTTGACTGGTGGAAGGTGGTTGTGATTGTGGTACTACTGTATTAGTCTGCACATTGTTGTGATTATGATTTTGTGTTTGATGATGGTTTTGGGTATTTTGCTTAGGAGCACTGATGACTACCTTAGCGTCGACCACGCCATCGTTTGTGATATTTTTATTCCTCGACCATGTTCGAGGTTTATCATTGTAGTTGTTAGATGGGCAGTTATCCTATAGTGGAGTGAACGTTGGTGCACCTTCCCACACCGTAAGGGCTCTTTCAATGTTGAGCACCTTTGGAATTAGTTGATCGTATGATGTGATGCACTGCATTTTCAAGTAAAACACCAAGTTTTTATCAAGGTTGGCTATGATGGTGCAGACTTATTGTTCTTCTGGCATAGTCCACTTGCTCTGATTGGCCTTGGATTGCCATCTTTGCAAGAAGGATGCGAATAACTCTCCTTTTTCTTGTTTGAGTGTAGATAGTTCTTCTAAATTGACATCCACACCCATATTAAAAGCGTAATTTTTAAGGAAAGCCTCCACTGTTTCCTTGAATGTTTTAATGCCCATGGGTAGGCAAGAAAACCATTCCATAGCTGGACCAGTTAGGCTTTGGGGGAAGAGTTGCATTAGATATGTGTCATCATATGCGACTTCCATGCAGTGCACCTGAAATTCCCTGACGTGGTTTTCAGGGTTGCCCGTTCCATTGTATTTATGAAATTTGGGGATCTCGAATCCCTTTGGGAATGGTACCATGGTGAGACTTCTATCGAAAAGATAAGGGAACAAGTTGCCTGGTGTCCTTGTGGTTTTTCCTGCTTGCAAGTCCAACACCTGCTGTGAAAGCAGTTTGATTTGTGTTGTGACATCTTTGCTTGGATCGGGGGGTGGGATGAATGAGTTATAAGGCGTTTGGGGAGTGTGCATGGTGGGAGGAGTACTAGTGGGCATTTGCTGCAAGGTTGGCTATGTGTTTAAGGCTTGTTGGTAAGCCTGAATTTGTGCCAACAACCCTTGTTGTTGATCTTGCTATTGTTGTTTCAATAGTGCTTGTTGTTGGTCCATTTGCTATTGTTCCCATGAAGCTTGTTGTTGGTCAATCTGTTGTTGAGCTAGTAATGCTTGTTGTTGGTCTAGCTGCTATTGCGCCAACAATGCTTGTTGTTGGTCGAGCTACTGTTGTGCCAATAAAGCTTGTTGTTTAGCATGGTGTTGTGCCTGAAAGTCTTGCAGGGCTTGTTGGTAGGCTTGTAGGTGGATCGCTTGTAATTGCACTTGGTATTGAGCTTGTGCGTGTTGTTGGGCTTGAGCTTGAGCTTGTGCTTGAGCTTGGGCTTGAGCTTGTGCTTGGGCTTGGGCTTGAGCTTGAGCTTCAGCTTGCACTTTAGCTTGCAATTGAGCTTGCGCTTGGGCTTGAGCTTGCGCTTGGGCTTGCTGCTTTTGCTGGAGTACTCTTTGTTGGCTGGGCTTTTGGAGGGTTTGGATTAGAGTGGTGAATGAATTTGTTGAGTTGGCTTTCAGTGGGATTGGTGGTGGAGCAGGAATCATGCCAACTATCGTGGTGAGTGTAGGGATTGTGGTGGTGATTGTGATTTGGGTTGTCGGAGGGGTGTTTGAGACGATTGGTCCTTGAGGAGGCATGCTTTGGGAGACTTGAGGACCAATAGATGCATTAACCATGGTGATAGGAATAGTTGCAATTTGTTGTGAGGATATGGGCAAAAGAAGCGGGTTCAAAGTGGTGGTCGGATTGCTTGGATTGGCAAAAATTTTGATGGGTAAAGGTGGAAGACCTATTCCAAGAGGTGATGCGGATGCGAAAGGAAGCGAGGTAAGGGACGATGCACCACTTTGGAAAGAGAAAGGATTGATAGCTTCCATCGTTCCAAAAAATCCAACTTCCTCATGTAGTGGGGCAATTGGTATGTTCATTTGATAGCTTGGTGAGGCATGAAATGAGGATGAACCAGCGTGATTATGAAATGTGAGTGGGACGTATGGGAGAGATGGGTTTTCTGGAATAGATGTAGCCGGTGTGGGGGTGATGAATGCTTCTTTATTAGCCACAAGGCAGTGTTTTTGCAATTCTTGGAACATGGCACTCCCCTTGTTCACATTCAGGGAGGTTGTTGTGATGACTGATGTGGTGCAAGGTACTTCTTGGTTGATGTTGGACAATGGGGATGCATCTATTCTAGTGCTTGTGTTAAGGTTGGTAGGGGGCATGACCCCTCCTCTTGCTATCGTATTTAGGTATTTGAACATAGCACTAACAATTTTGTGGTTCTCTAGATTTTGAACCATTTCCATGATTTCATTTGGTGTCATCCCCATGTCTTCATTTGTGTTGTCGTCTTGATGACTCTCCTCTTGAGGATTTTGTGATGATAAGGGAGAGTTGCTTAGGGGATTGCTTGATCCCACTAGGTTCACTTCGGTGTTTAAATGAATAATGTCCATAGAAGCTGATATTTCTCTTATATTCTCCATGTCCTTGTATTGAGATCTTGTTTGGACCATAAAAAATAGGGATTTGATCGATCCTAACCCTTTAGGTCCAAAAGAGAAGAACTAGGGAAGCCAAAAGATCAAAGATGGTGATAATGGTGATGGGTTAAATGGATGGGATGAGTGAAAACCTTTTTTGAAGAACTTTTTGAAGGTATGTGCTAAACTTTGTAAGGGATTTTGATTTGATTGATTGTGATAATTTGACTAGATGCGTTAAGTCAAACAAGATTGTCGTGAAGTTGTTTTCCCTAGGAAGTTGTGTTATCCTAAGGGAACTTGCACAAATGGATGAATTGACAAAGTGTGTTATGCCAATGTGTTTGAGAGCTAATAGACTTTAAGAAGTTGTGTTATCTCAAAGAAAATTTGTCCAATGGTTTAAGACTATGTTGGCTAAGTGTGTTTAAGCCAAGATATGATGATGTTGTTTTAGCCCTCTAAGTTTAGCATGATGATTGATTCTAGAGTTCTCAAAAGGTTTGATGGAGGAATGAATGGGAATGACAACTTTGATCGTGAACCTTAACCTAGATGCAACTCTTTCTACAAAACCTCGGTATTGAAGAACACGCTAGACTTCCTATGGGAGAAATGCAAACCTTTGAAAAAGTTTAGGATTTTGTTGGCAATAAAATGCATACAATGCAGGATTGTTCCTTGAGGCCTTTTTGTAGAAATTGTATACAAGTCTCTCCCTTACTTCAAGGAGCATCTCAAGGCGTTGCTCACAGATTTTTAGACTCACTTTTTTGAACTTTAGCTTTGGGATTTTAATTTTGCGGGGAATCATTGGAAATAACACGTGTAATTCAATTTTTCTCTTTATCTTGGTTAAATGAGGTTTGTTTTATCCAAAACACTTGCTTGCTTAGGTTTTCAAACTATATGTCTAGTGTCCCATTCTCTTTCTCATCCCACAAGGTCCTTTGTGTGGAAATTGAGGAAAATAGGGCAAAATTTTCCTTATGTTTATCCTTATTGGAAACAAATGATGGTAGAACTTGTACACTTAGAAACCTCTAGGAATGTGATTCCTAGGGAAAGCAAGAGTGGGAAAGTTCAGCAATAAGTATTTGTTTCCCACAAGGTGTTTGAAATTTCAAGGTTTTTTGTGTATGTTCATTTTTCAAATGTTTTCAAGATCAAGCAATGTGTTCTTTCCAAGCACTTTTACACTCCTAGGTTGATGAGGCAATACCTTGTTGGGTTCCCACTTGGATAAATCTAGCTGTGCATATCTTGTGCGAATGGTTAAATGCTTGACCACAGTGGCTCCCCTCCACGACACTCACTTATTCGGGTCAGCCAAGCATTAGAACCCATGAATCTCCCATGGCATACCTTCGATTTCCACAACAAGACCGCATGTTACGTGGAGCGGCTTCAAAGGAAATAACCTTTTGCACCAACAAGATAGACAAGGTTTTGGCCTTTTTCTAAACAAGGGGTTCTAATTCGGGCATTCCATTCATGGGGGATTATCCAACATCGGTGAGAGTCCATTGTTGTCCATCTTGTCGGAATAATCCTCATGATATTAGCCTTTGTTCCAATATCCACACTTATATATCGGGTGGAAGTCGCTTGGCTTTAGCGTGTTCCCGGTTGGGTCGTTCCCTTGGGTGATTACTTTTTCCCACAAGGCAGGCCCTCTAAGATAAACAAAAGCAAGCCAACATATCCCATCGTTTACACAACCTTTGTTGAAAAAAAAAGGGGAAAACCTCCACAATATGTTATGCTCACACTCGCATGCTTTGTTCAATTTTATGTGCCCAAATCGAAATGTGGAGGCAATCTTTTTGACAAGTTAATATCACAAAAATGATTTTGATTCTCAAGATCGCTATAAAGCGTGAGACAAGCAAATACGCATTTTAATGATGTTAATTTGTAAAAAATTTTGCAAAACATAAAAGACACTTGTTCATTTTAACCTTCAAAGCAATGATGAATTCTTTTTAAAAGCACCAAATGAAGTGTGAAATTGCCTTGTTCAATTATTACCTTTCAAACCAACTCTAGTGTATTTGCCTAAAATTCTTTTTAGCCCCTTGGCAACTTTAAAAAACAAAGTTTGTTTGTTCTTTTTAGATCCCAATGAAAATTTAGTATTCTAAGGTCAAATATTTTAACAAGTTCCTTAAAAAGTGTTGAAGAACACTTAAGTGTTTAGAAACACTTTGCAAAAAATGAACATGATATAAAAGAAAATTTGAACATTTTTTTTTTAAAGCCCAAAGTAAAATTAGTTTTCCTAAGGCCAAAGATTTTAAAAAAATTTCTCAAGAAGTGTTAAAGAACACTTTTAGTGTTTAGAAACACTTTGGGTTTGTGAAGATAACATCATGGTGAACTTCTCCTTTTGCTTCCATCCTACAAAATAATAGAAAAACAGAGAGCAAAAAAAGAAATACAGCAAACCAGGTTAATGCTAAAAAAAATTTTAAAAAAATTTATTCAAATTTTAATAACCAGACTGATCCCGCAGCAGAGTTTAGCAAGTGCGGTGTTGCTTAACGGGTGCGGTGCTGCTTAGAAACACAGGTGGTGCTATACAACACCGCACGGTTGACTGTATGCGATGCTCTGAAGAAATAGAGACCACAGGTACGGCAGAGTTTTACACGCGGTGGAGTTTGGAAGCGGTGGTGTTCAGCAATTTTTGAAATTTGAAGCGCAGGAGGCAGTTGCGGTGCTATATGGTGTCGTGGGCTTCGGGAGGTGCGGTGCAATATAGCGCCGCGTGTCTGGTTCACAGTGCAGTTTCCTGTATATGAACAAAAAACATGAAAAAACCATGGAATTTTGAAAGAAAAACGTGTCAAATGTGAGCCTGCCCTCCCTCTAGCACCAAAATGTGAACCCCTAAACCTGCAAATGCACATAGATGTCAAACATTGTTAGTGTTAGATGAAAATGCATGTAAAGATTTGAAGGATTCCCCATAAAATCCACCTATTAAGCTAAAATTAGGAAAATGAAGAACATAAAGCAAGAAACTTGAACTAAATCCTAATTAAGCCAATAAGTTAAATATCTTATGGGGGAATTGGTGCCAATGATATGTTGCAATTGGCCCTTTCCCAATTCCTATGGTTGCAATGTGGATTGATGAAGAAATGGTCAAATCTCCAAAGAGATTTGAGCATAACCTTGGTGCAAATTCTGAGAGGAAACATTTTTAGTAATCGGGATCAGGTGTGCCAAAATGAATTTGTACATTTTCCATGTCTACACTTGCTCATTTAGATACGATACTGGGGAATAATTCCCCAAATCTGTTTCAACATACAACACCTATTTTGTGTTGTACTTAGTGATCATGAATCTCATTTGTGGCTCCCAACCAATCCGAATTTGATTCGACATTCCTTTCCATGGTAGCCACATGTGTGAATAATCAGTCACAGCATATCCATTCAACGCCCTTGTGAAATCCCTTCCTAGGATTATACCATACGTATCCGAGATATCAGCCACCTGAATATCTATGGTCTGTTGGATTTGGGGATTAGCAGCAATCTACATAGGTATTTTGTTGATTTCCCCCACTATGTTGATCTCAGTCTTGTCAAGCTGTGTGACCTTCTGGTGGGAAGGAGTTAGTGTTATCTTGAGTGCCTTTCACATGCTCAGGGGCATGACATTGGCTGAAGCTCCCAAATCAAGTAGGCAGTTGTGGAGTTTCTTCCTGAACACACAGATGGTGGTCAGAAAGGGAGGAGTTTCAAATTTCCCCTGAATCAATCCCTCAAAAATGTCCACTTGGGTGACTTGGCCTTTTCCCTTCTCATTGCCCTTGCTTTGGGTTGGTGCTTGATTAGTTACTATTAGATTGCTTGTTTGCTTGCTGACCTACAAGAGCGTTAGCCTTACTATTGAAGATTTGTCTAATGACCGGCTCATTTTGCTAATCCTCAAAGGAAACCCTCTTTGCTGGATTTTCTTGAGTAGACCCCTATGATGGAGTCCCATTTATCATTCTAAGAAAGACATTCCTAATGGTAGGCACCTTTAGTAGCTCGAATGCCGACATGCTTAGCTTCACCTTTTTAAATTCCTAAGCAATATACTCCCCATTTGCTCAACTTCTTGATCATAGAAAACATTTTGGGAGGAGCTGGCAGCCTAGCTTTGGCTGTTGTTCTACTGTTTATTCCTGTTGAGATACCTTGTGGGTTTGTGGGGAAAACCCGGGTTATTACTTGCATTTGGATTGGGAGGGGTGCTGAAATTATTCAACAGAGTGGAGGTCATAAAAGGACCTCCAGCATGACCACCGGCCTACGTATTTTTGAGGTTGTAAGGGGTAGTCCGTTGGTGAAACATATGGAATTCGTCCTCCCTAGGCTCTTCTTCATCATCTTGAGGACCATTATCTACTGAATCGAAAAGTTGAGCCGAAGGACTTTTAGAACTTACCTCTTCTACTTAATCATTGTTGTTCGAGTCGAAACCCTCCTGCTCTGGTGCATTGCATTCAGGCTTTGGGAAAGGAGCCTGGTTTACCACTAGCATCGAGGAGATGTACAGGTTAGACGGGAAAATGTCTCTGCAACCGAAATTGTCCACTGAATTCTAAATTTTGACTTGGAAGATGTTGGCAGTATTTTGGAATTCTAGACAATCTAGCTTGGAATGCCGACTTGTTTTGTGTATGTGACACCAGCAGGACAAAGTAGCCTCTACCAAGTAAACTCCGCTTGTGGGATTCTCATTGCTACTGGGCTGATCAAGGGGCATGGGGATGCTGTCATTGTTGAGTCATGTGTTCCATGTCCGGTTTTGCCTTTGGAAGGGCCTTCTGTCAAAGTTTTGACCCGAATTCTAATTTTTTTCATAATTCTGTCTGGACGACATGTTGGCATACCGACTATCCCAACTTTTACAATGATCTCGGTTATCACGATTAAGGTTGGCTTGGATGCTCTTTTGTGACAATTACAACTAGTTGTTCTGATTCCTCAAGTGCGTCATTTTTGTGAGCTCGTCAATCCTATCCTTTTTGGCATTATTTGGTTGTGATGTCGAATTATAGAGGAACATGGGTTGTGCAGCTAGCTGATTCTAATGTGCAGGTGGGAATTCAACTACTTGGAGGTACGTTGGCACCTAGCATAGCTGAGGATGTGAATGCTACTGCTGGGGCAGCAAGTAGTGAGGTACTGGATGTGCCTGATTCATTAGCTGCCCAGGATGCAGAACCATAGGTAGATATGGTACTGGATTTAGCATGGGTGTCTAATGCTACAAGGCTTGAGTAAGCCCCTGAATCTATGTCGGATGCATAGTTTTCCCAAGAGAAGGAAGGGGACCAAAAATGTCCTACCCCAAAATGATGCTAACAATAATGGCCTCAGCATAGGCATCGACCAACCTGGCGGGTGACAGTTGCATTCTTTTTACCATAGCTGAAGTGAGGTTATCCAATGCTACATAGTAAACAAGCAAAACAGTAGTCATTGAAAATGTATGGAGCCTATAGCTGAGTGTACGCTATGTGGAAGCGATCATTGAACGAACTGATCGGTTCATTAATCTCCCTTTGAACTGACATGAAGTGTTGGTACGAGTCTGTAGGGCTGATCGAAGTTTTGAACTTATGTAGGAAAGCCTCGTTTAGAAGAGCTCAAGTAGTGATCGTTCTGGCAGGAAAGTTAACATACCAGTAGAATTCTTCCTCCCCGAGAGAGTAGGGAAAGAGCCTACAAGCCACGTCCTGATATATAACCTGCATAGTTTTCAAAGCGATTTCAAAAATTCTTACATGTTACTTTGCAGTCCTCTGTGGGTCTGTAGCATTGAATTTTGTGCAGAAGTTCTCAGGATTCTTTGGCATATCACGATAGAAATTGAAGGCCAAAGGGGATGGGTTATTGCCTAGCCACACCATAGGAGGAGGCAGTGGAGGAGGTTGTGCCATACAAACTGGCTGCTATAAAGGGACAATAGTAGGGCTTGCTACTATGTTCGGTTGAAAGGTAGTGTTCATCCCAGATGGAGTGGCAGCCTGAAATGCTGCTTGGATCAAATGAGTGGGAGGTGATATTGCCAATGATGATGGAGAAGACGAAGGTGAAAGAGAAGTGAGCTGGTCTAGCGAATCGATGATGGATGGTTCCCTTCGTTTACCTCTGTTAGCTCGAATAGGGGGCTATAATTCCTAAAATTATCCTTTATTCGGTGTAGATCTTAAGACTCGATGAAATATCTTAGGGGAGAATAACTCGATTCGATCCAACTTTATCTCCAAAATTCCCTCCTTGTAGCGCCAATTCTATTGATGGTGTTTTTATGCACTTCACAACACAGGTAATCTGTGGGTGCATTACCTCTCTTGAAAGATAATCTTCCACAGTCAAATTGCAGAACACTATCCCAAGGCCTCCCAAATGTCAGGTCATGATAATGCTTGGAATATATCAGTTGATTGATGTGATTTTCTAGAATCACAAGGTGGCCTTATGTGAGTTAAAGCTATAGGAGAATCGGGTCTGCGAATTGGAGCTCTTCAGGTGGAAAATTATTGCACTTTGCTGCAGGTTCAAACAGCAGTCTAGAACTCCATTGTTTCATTGGATTTGGCTTTAGAATGTGTAATGAACCTTTGCATAGGTTACTTCTATAAAAAAAAAGGGAAAAGGGCAGAGAACGGAGAAGATTCCTCGACCTACAACTATCGATGAACAGTGATCATGGAGGTTCCTGCTATGGGCAGTTTCCTTAAAATAGGATTTCACTTAATCAGAATTCTCATAATGTCATGAAATCTATGCTATCTTCTAAGGAGTGCAAAAATTTCATCATTCAGTTGCCATGAAAATGTGAACAAAGACAATTTTAAAGAGTAGCTATGAAATTATAGTCTAGACTCACTTTGCACAGTCACTTACTAGTAGCAAATGACTACAAGTATGGACAAGGAAAGCATACACACAACATAAAACTTTACTACCAAAGACAACATCACTAAATCTACCAAAGATAGCTAAAAGGAAACTAGAACAACAAAGTAACTTAAACTAGAATTTTAACTAATGGAAGAAGAACGATGAAACTTGTAGAGAAATCCAAAATACACTAATAAGTCACTATATTTTCTATTGCAATTTCTGCAGCATGCCTTTACAACAATTCAACTCTCTTAAAATAAGAGGAGGGGACCTCTATTTATAGTTTTCAAAAAGAAAAATGAGTGGCCAATATTCAATTCTATTGTGTGGCCAGGATGCACTTTACAGTAGGGTCTCACCTACCACCAAATAGATTACATTTTTAAAACATCTTTTGTCTTTTCCCTATTTTGTCCTCTAGAGGTAGCACTGTAGCAATTTTGTCCTTTTGTTGTTTGCCTTTTGTTGTAGCTTCTCCTTCAGAAGTTCTTCATCAATAACAGGGTTACCTTCATGCTTCTTCAAAGCTCCATATTCCATGAATCTCAAGATTACCAGCCGAAGCTTGTCGACCTCAATGATATTGGACCTCAACATCCGATAACTCCACTCCTTGGAGTTGTTAATGAACTTTTCCCAGTCTTCATCATATTTGGCAGTGCTATCCCTAAAATTCTCAGACTGGGTGAAAGCTCGAGCAGCAAAGCTCATGAATTTTGTGGTAATCTCAGCTGTCATTTCCCTCTCCATCCTCCTCTAGAAGTGAGTCTTTATGCTCTCCAGATTGATCTTCACAATAGGCATTTCGTACCCTGTCATTAGCTGAAGATATCTGATATAATCTCCTCTGGCCTCATTTTCCCATTCTATGTCTGGAATTATTCTTTCCAATATTTGTTCTAGCCTCCCCTTTCGATGATCAAAATCACGCTTCCATACATCCATCAGCCAATGGTCATCATCCTTGAAGGTGAGGCCCTTTTCCCAAACTTCGCTCAATAGTGCGAAGATAGCCTCAATCTTTAGATAGGCAGCCTTGTACTTCTTTGGGAACTCCTCACAGATTTTCCTTGTGCCTTCAAGAGATGTTTGTACCTCCAAGAACTTGTTTCCTATTTGAGCAACCAAGTTGATGCCCATGTTCTCAATGTCCAAGACCTGCTGGAACCAAGTTTCCATAGTCTTATCCAAATTTATTCCCTTTTCCAACTTATGGATTTGTTCCAGGGACAACATCTTTGATGGGGCTGATGACATGGTAGGTTGCACATTTGGAGATGACCATTGTTGAATGTAGGCTGTCAAATCAGCCACCTCTTCCTTAAGCTCTTCCTTTGAAATCTTATCTTGTTGGATAAGGTGCACCACTGTGGTGACCAATTCCTAGAGGTGGTCAACCTTCTACTCCCATGTAGCTATTCCCAAGTTGATGGTGGAGACATTATAACTTATTCCTTATTCTCCAACCACTAGCGTAGCTACCTACACTTCCCTGGATTTGGAGGCAACCATCATTATCTTAGACTTGACCTTTGAATTTTTATCCTTCATCGTAATTTGAGCTCTAGACAGTATTGCCTCGAGCCTAGCTTTCAGATCCTTCAGGGCGGGAGTTCTCTTTTCAAGTTGCTTTTGTAGCCAGTCAGGCATCTAAGGTCCTGCCTTGGGTGATTCCTATTGAGTTTTGTTGTCCGCTAACCTAAAATCAATGGCTTTGACATTAATGGTCTCCTGCTCAGCCGCCGCATCCTCTTTCTCTTCATCAAAATCTTGTGTGAGCGCTATGCGCTTGATAGGGGACTTGGTGAGCAGCTTCTCTTTAGGGTGGTCTTCCCCCTCAATACCCTTTTCTTCTTCTTCATCATGC
The DNA here is from genome assembly GCA_007115665.2 of Sequoiadendron giganteum. Lineage (NCBI taxonomy): Eukaryota > Viridiplantae > Streptophyta > Pinopsida > Cupressales > Cupressaceae > Sequoiadendron > Sequoiadendron giganteum. Next base: position 291,207,511 of record CM021100.1, read on the forward strand.
TCACTTTTCTCAGAATTATCTTCTTGTTCATCCTCATGGATGGATGCTTCTTCCTCATGCTCTGGGGTTTGATTATGCCTTTCCGCAGTAGACCTACTGAATTCAGTCCCTGGAACAACAACTCTTTCTTCAACTATAAGTTGCTCTTTAGCTTCTTCATCCTTAATCTCCTTGAGTTGCTTGTTCCACTCTACGTCGAGCTCTGGATCAACTCTCTCTTGGAGAATTTCCATTCCCTGATCCTTGCTGCTCTCACCGGAAGACTCATACGCCACCTCATCGATTACTCGATCCTCATAGACGGGATGCTAATGATAAACAAATTCTTCATCTTCCGGTTTCATAGCTGTCTCTTGTTCTCATCGTTTGAGCTCATCCAAGATTTGCATTGTGGCCTCCATCCTAGGTGGTTCTATAGGAGGAGGGAGATTTGGGGCATTGACCATTGCCTAGGCTATTGCAGCTTGCACCATCGGATTTTCAAGCATCCCCAAAAGCTCAGAAGGCACGTTCTGCATGTACTTAACAAAGGACTTCGAGAGAGTGATTGCAGGCATTGCAATGAAACATGAGGTTGGTGGAAGGGAAGGAGACATGGAGGATGATGAGATTGGCGAGGTAATGGTGGAGTATCAATCTATTGATATGACCTGCATGATTGGAGAAGTGGAGGCAAGGTGGACAAATATGTCCACTACAGTCGGAGAGGAAGCAGCCATTGCAAGTGAAGTGGGTTGGATGGTGGCAATGGTAGCAGCCATTGCAATAGCCGAAGAAGTAGTTAGGGACCTTGGGGGATTAGCTTCCAATTCCTCACTCTCATGGAGTGGATCCTTAGGTATCATAGGCATCTCTGTGACGCTGCTTGTTCTTCTATGATTTTTGGGAGGCTCGCTCTCTGAGGCCTTTCTAGCGTATACCTTCGGATTAGGGAGCTACTCGTCAACCTCCTTCCTCTTTCTTGATTTGACAGATGGTGGAGACTTATATGTCTCTCTAGTTGTAGTAGCAGTCGCTCCACCATCAGAACTACTTGGTTCATTCTCGAGTCCCTTGAATGTCAAGGCGAGTCCTTGTTGCTTTAACCAAGTGACCTACCCGTTGATCCATGCCTTTGTACGAGCCTTAATAGGCTTGGTGAGAATATTGAGGTCATCCACCTCTTGCTCATCCCAATCAATCAAAGGTAGTGGCATATTTGCAATAGAATTGTACCTTGGGTCTATTACCATGCTCTCATCTTCTTCCAGCTGATCTGGGATATGACACCATTTAACCCTCTTCATGAAGTAGGTGGTCATATGCATGTAATGCCGTATCCACAATTCAAAATCATCTTTGCAATTTTCCCAAAAGTCCTCAACGTGGTGGAGGTGGGCGTATTCCAGTCCAAGTGCTTTCCTCATGTGACCGTATGGGTCCATTTGTGGCCTAGCTCTATGCTTCCTAAAGTGGTACTCGGTTAGCTCTTTATCTGAATTACCTGCACACTGGGAGGTATGAATTTGATACAACCCCTGGCCAAGTCTGATGGGATAATGAGTGCCTGCCAAATGTTTTTTGTTGAGGATATGGTGTATATGTCTCAGCTGCCATGTCAGCTCCAATAGTATAATCCAATTGTTTGGGTACCGGGGCAACTTATTTGGCCTCTCTGTGAATCCTTGAGCACGAATGTAGGTGAATTTTGGGAATTGTATAAATAGGAAGGCATAGTGCTTTGGAAGGGCCCTAGGACTATGAGAGAATCTTCTCTCAAAATCACCTCCCAAAGACTGAATGATATATGCAGTGAAGGCATCATTCATCCGATAGTAGTCTTGTTTGAAATTTTTTTATTGTAGTTGTGGGTATCTGTCATATGTCTTGAGTTCCCTTCCAGGTGTAGCATTGGGCACTATTATCAATCCATGATACTACCACTGATTGGAAAGTGAGTAGACCAAGTAGGATGTCATGTAGAACTTTGAGGTTCTTCTGACATTGACGAATTGCTCGTGAAAGCAATCACTAATTATTTCACCCTAGTAGAATGTTGCATCACTCCTACGGAGAATCTGCTCGACAAAGTACAACATCCACTCTTGGAAGAAGGCCGCAACAGGAAGGCCCATTACCCTGATTAGTAGGGTGAAAAGATCATGGTAATCTTCAAAGAAATTGTTGTGGCAGAGTTCTTGGGGAACCTTGGAAGCACTGGCCCACTTTTCCTTCAACCAATATTGGTTAATCAACTTCTTGCATCTTATGGGATCCTGATCCCATAATGCTTTACATTCCTCCATTGGCTGAGTCTCCATGCTCTCGAAAGTGGGGATGTGGAATGTGTTTATTATCCTGACAGGAGACATATCAGCCAAGATGTTTCCATCCCTATCCACAATGGTTCTTGTCTCAGTTTGGTATGCCTCTTGGCAAGCCATTACCAGCTCGGGAGCCACCAATGTAGGCGAGAAACCTATAGCTTTGGCAAGTCTGTTATTTCTGATTATCTTTGCGTTGTCTATCTTTGGATTGACCCTCACCCTTTGAGTAAATTCATCAATATAATCTTGCCTAATATTGTTGTCCATGATATCTTTCCAACTAGTCATGATATTTGAATGCAAAGGTGCCCCTTGAAATTGATACGTCATTTGATCCTTGTCTTCCTTGCCTCGTGGGGCCTTAGCGGTTCTTTTTCCTTTGTCCTTGGCCATCCCAGAAGCCTCTGCACCATATTCCATAAATCCTACACAGAGAGATGGGAATTACCGACATTATCATGAAAAAGTGGCCTTGGATAAATCCCTGCACATCAAGGTTAGATCACATAATATTCATATTTGAAAAATGCCTAACGCCTGATAAAAACATCACCAGAAAGCAAAACAAGTAATTTGGGCTCCCAGGGCAAGAATTCCCTTGGCAGAATGTCGTTTGGAAGGGCAAACGAGGCATGGAATTCCCGATGACCTTTCCCCATGTTGGATTTGTTCAATGAAGGGTTCATGTGAAAGAACACCAAATTTTAGGAAGTGGGTCGAAGTCCGTTTTAGACTTGGAGGTCATTTAAGCCCTCATTCTTGCATTCGGGTTCTAGCAGCTGGAAAGCCATCTAGGGTTGGCTGTTAGAACAATGTAGGGAAAACAACATTTCAGGAGTCAAACTTAGGAATCCGGGTTGCCAAGGCCAGAAGGTCGTCATGGGATAGTCGTTCTGAATGGCAAAATCTGGACAAAAGTCCAGAAGGCAGATTTGTTAACTGATGAGAACCCGACGGCGGATGGAGGTTCGAGGTCCGGTGTTTGGAAAGATGGATGAGTTTGGCCATTTGGGCAGAAGCAACACTAAATTTCAGAGATGGAATTCTACAGGTCGGGGTCTGGAAGGAGCTTGAATTTCATGTTTCAGTTTGAACCAGCATGCAGCAAAAGGGGTATTGGGGTCCGGGAGTTGGGAAGACAGATCGGTCTGGCCGTTCCAAAAAACGAAAGTGACAGAGAATTTTGGAGATGAAATTCCAGAGGTCAGGGTCTGGAGACAATTTGTACATTTGATTTTCCTGAAAGCTTATTTGAAATGGACTTCACCCGCTCGTGGTCCGAGGTCCAGAAGGACGTTCGTAAAGGCTGCTTTGAATGACGAAGGCACAACGGAAACCCAGGAAGGAAATTCCGATGGTTGGGACCCAGGGGCGAGTTTGGTTTTGTTTGCAGATTTATGACGGACTTTGCAGGGTTGGGGTTTGAGGTCCAGAAGGTCATTAGGAGTCTGTCATTGGGAAAGGCAAAACAGACACAAAAATCCGGAAACAGAAATCCGGACATCAGGGTCTGAGGTGAGGTTTATCGTCGGACCAAAATTTTGGTTAAGTTTGCAGTGGCCATGGAGAGGTCTTGACCCAAAGGATGTGGTTGCGTGCTCCGAAGAACAACGACGGGGAAGTCAGGTTCCAGCTCCAAATTTGATGGTTTCAATTGTCGATTTTCCCACTTCCAACTTGTGTGTTTCTAGGTTGGGTACTATCTTACCAAATTTTAGTTCATTTCATCATTTTTTACTTGATGTAGACCATGATTTTGAGGAAAAGAAGGTAGGTAGGCAGTGGACATACCTAGAAATCTTGAAGAAGATGTCAGCTGAATTAGTGAGGAATGGTGAAGCAGGGGCTTGGGCGCAGAGGTGGAAATTGTTGGGGTGGCGCTAGGATTTTCAATCACTTTTGACATGTGAAAATGATAGTTGAAAACTTGTTTAAATAGCCCAAATTTGAATTAATGACATAATTAAATGCTTTGTACTATGGTGGGTGAGGTTGGTGAGTTGATTGAGGCTGTTTGATACTATCTTTATTATAACTTAATGTGACAAATTTCTCCAACATTTCCACTCAAATGCATTTTACTATTTAGAACTCCTAATATAAGTTTAATACTATATTATTTTACATATAGATCATTTAAAATTTAAACCAATAAATTTTCATATATATATAGAAGTATTATATCACTAAATTATTGATCTTACTTATAACTATAATTTTTGAATTAGTTCCTTACTATAGTTTAAATAACAATTATTTTTGCAACTTTGTGTTTAATTTAAATTTAATATTATTTTTAATGAAATTAAAATGTCAATGCATCCTTTTATATGCTCAAATATGATTGGCATCGATCCCATGGTTAGGCAATTAAATGGACTTTTTTTATTTTCTATCTTTTCCACGTATATTTATCTCTTTTCAGAAAGAAATAAACAAATCAGACCATTCATTAGTTTAATTAGCTATAGGAAATTAAATTATTCCTTCTATTTATCTAGGAATTCTTTTGACATCTAATAATTTATCTTTTTTTACTTGGTTGACCCGTATCTTTCGAGTAAACTGAAGCTCAACTTATATTTGGGGTAAGATTTATAAATGTCAAACCTAAATGCCAATTTCATTCCAAAACACTATACCAAACACAAACATGACCTTTGAGACAAACCTAAATGCCAATTTCATTCCAAACCAAAACAACACACATCAATATGGTAACTAAGGTCTCACACCTCAAAATACCAATTCCAATCCAAATTTGACCTATGACCTCAACACCAACACCATCTCTTGCAGATAATTTGATGCAACAAAGGTAGGCCCCCCAACAACAAATGAGAAATATACAACTAGGGACCTATAAGAAAACCTATTTTGTGGATGAATTTTGCCCCTTTCTATTTGACAAAAATCTATACATGCCACCCTTTATCCCTCATTTCACAACACCACCTTTACCTAAGTATAAGGGGACAGGGGACCCAATAGAACATATTCAATAATTTAGCATGTCATGTATGGAAGTCTCACATGATCCCAACTATTTGATGAGACTATTCCTACAAAGGCTCAAATGGCCAACCCTAGATTGGTTTGTACACCTCCCTCTAGGGATTAGAACATGGGGTGAATTGGCTGATAAATCCATTAATCACTTTGCCTTTAACAAACTTTACAAATGATGTCACCCTTGCAACATTAAGCACAACCAAACAAGAAGAAGGGGAATCACTTGTTGGACTCAAGCAACACTGAGAGTGGGGGTAAATCAGTATTCTATAGAATTAACTTTGCAAAAAAAATCTTAAAACCATTTACAACAGTTAACCAAAAGTAGAGATGCAAACACATGAAACAAATAATCATAACACCATAACATAGGAATTTTTACATGGAAACCCTGTTAGCGGAAAAACCATGGTGGAGGTTAATCTACAATTTTATACTCTATTAAAAGTATAGAGAAAATGGGAATGCACATGCATTCAGGCACCCTACCTAGAGCTCGTTTTGCTCAAAATCAGGAAGGCTCACTACCTTACAAAAGATTTGGATTACATCAAAAATTTAAACTAATAAAGTAGCATCTACAAATTCCTAGTTACAATCCGGTTAGGCTCATAGATTAGATTCTGGACCTTCTATCTAATTTTGCGCTTTGCTCTGCTCTGCCTTCATTCGCTTCACAAAATCCTCTTCTACACAAGTGAAACTGTGCACTATTGCTCTACAACCCTTCTGATATTCACAATATATTTCAACACACTTCAAACACATGCCATAATGAATTAACTGATCTCTTATATATGTCCACTATCAAGGATTTAATTGGTTCATGTTGGCTTTATCAAAATATAAGATATTTCCCAATAGTTGGCTCAATCCATGAGTAATGCTTAAAGCGCACCCACCAAAGTCGGCCACAACGTAGTGAGGACCCGACAAAAAATCTCCAAACATAAAATACCTTGAATAATTATAATTTGAATATCCACGATGAGCTTTATTCTCTTAGTCAGCCTTGAAGCACTGATAAACATAAAACCAATAGACTAGATCTTCAAACTCATACACCGATGATGCGCAGGCACAAAAATCAAGAATAAGGTATTTTAGATACCCAGAGTCCTTCCCTGAGATGTGCAACATGAACTTATAAACTGGTAATGCATATTGATCGATAGACTCAACTTAATCGGATACCCCGTTCTTCACTCTTACTTCTGATAATACCTTGCTCTTTACTTTGTCTTTCGGTATAGAAAAATATTGAACTACGCACCAGATTAATGACTTAGGTTGCCATCAATGACAACACTGAAAGCCATATGCCAACAATCTCCCCCTTTCGCATTGATGGAAACACTTAGTGAAAAATGACTAAGTGTCAAAACCAATATGAGTACGTTGCTAAACTTTAAAACTTCAAAACATAGCTCCCCCTAAAATTGATAAGGCATTTTTCACGGCTCTCTCTCCCCCTTTGACATCAATGAAAAACATGAATTCAATCTCCCCCTTTGAAATATGAGCAAAAACATGTTGATTCAAAACTGATTCAAAATTTTGAAAAAGAACAACTGCTACTTGAGTTAGAAGATTATCTTGTGATTTTCTTTCATCTACGAAAGAAACTTCTTCCAAGCTTCTACTACAATCCCAATGATTATGATCATGTTGTTATTTTTAGATGTCCAGTTGATAATCTTGATGAGGGATTCTAGAATTGTGATTACATCCTCTAATTTCTCTCCTTTCCTCAAAATCTCAATTAACTGCTCCAGTCTTCATTCGGTTAGGTCCTTTACTTTCCAAAAATTATCCACAAGCTTGTTTCTGGTGAAGTGAACTTTTGTATGTTCAGACTATAACTCTTGAATCCTTTTCTTGATTGCACCATCCTGATCCTGAAACATATCAAAACTTTGTCCAGTCCTATTTAACTTTGTTTCAATTTTCTCCAACTTTTCTTTGTATTTTCCAACTGCATGAGGCCAACGAATGCAATAGTTATAGATGTTGTTTATTGTACTTATGCATTGCCTCAACTCATTCATTTTTATTTTCAACTTGGTAAGTGATACCTTGAACCACTCCTTCAAGTGTAGAATTATTTCTTCTTCTTTCTTGATTGGAGACTCAGAGTCCATGATTTCCTTAATGTATTCGATCATCTCTTCAGGTAGAAAATTTTGCAAACTCTCCAATTTGATATGATTGAGCACAAAATAAGCACTTAGTGTGTTCAAAATCATATCCTACTCATATGAGGGTTTAAAAGACCATATGCTTTCAATTTTATGCATCCCATCTTTCTCATGAATAAGCTACAATATCTTTTCCTTGGATAAATCACCTTCTTCTTCACTTCCTTCTTCCTTTTCTTGATCTGGTTTAGGTGATTCAAACTTTTCCCTTAGGGTGTCCTCAGTTTCCTTATTTGATTCCACATCTGCTATGTCCACAATTATTTGTTCTTTGTCTTTCCCTTCAATTGTTGGAGTCTTGCATGTCGGATGAGTGTAAACAAAGAATTATCTTGATATTTTCCTCTTTCTCTCCATTTCATCAAAAGAGGAGCCAACTTCATGTGCCCTTACCGAATGGGGAATGCAATTTGATCCAAACTTTTCTAGAAAACCTCTAAAGAAACTTGCATATTCTTGATCATAGTTTGCCAAATTGTTAGTGTTCATAAATCTGCTTGCAAACTAGTTCATTTTCTTTCCATATAACATTGTTCTCCAATAGCAAACAATTCAGAAATTACATCCCAAGACATGTAATAAAAGTACCAAACCTGAAAGGATAACCTATCTCCTTTATTAATTGCATGTTCTCCATTAGTTGATCCTTTAGTAGTCTGCACAGGTCAAAGTCATGATCTTCCATTATCATTTTGTGAGAGATGTAAACTACACCAGCCGAGGTTGCTCCTTCTCTATTTTTGAAAAATATTTTATAGGATACTCCATGCATAATATACTTTGTTATAGGATCTTTGATTGTAAGAATTATCCATGCCCTTTGGTCGCTAGTTACTCTGGTTAGGGTTTCAACTTCTCTGTTTTGGATCGACTTCCTTCTTGGTATATCCCCAAGTTTGCATAATCCAGTTAGAACTCCAATTACCTCTTTTGAAATATGATAGGGATTATCTAGAGTTAGAATGTCATTATTCAATCTATCTAGAATAAACCTAAAAATTTCTTCCTTTTCGAAATAGGGGAATTTTCTCCAAATTTCTAGACTTTTGTGTTTCGCATCTTCTAGCCATTTTAATTCATTAGGCGATAGTAGGTTTCTTACAGCTCTAATCTTCCCACTGCTAAACTCATCTAAATTCACAATTCCTTTTATTTGTTCCATTTTGTGTACCGAACAATTTCTTCTACCGAGTACCAAATTAAATGGAAATTCCACAAACAACTGAAGTACCTGACAGATTTAGAGGTTCGCCACTGAATTATCTCCACTCCTTCAAAATTCTACTACAGAGTGCTCTCCTTCTTCTCTTCTTCAATGCAAAGTGACAAATGAGGGTTCCAACTACTTTTTTATAACTTGCTTACCTAACCCTTTTAATTTTCTTACCCTAAGTGTTTCGGATACCCTGCTTTCTCAAATATGGAGAGAAGGATTCTTCTACAAACCTTTAACTTTTCAAATTTATGTACAAGTGATCTCCAATGTATGTGTAAACTATTAGCACAACCATTGACAATCTCTTGCATTCCAGTGCTAACTACCAACAGGGGGGCAAAGGATTTTCTTAAAAAACTCCCCTAGGCCTAATGGTCGAAGATCAATTCCCAGAGGAATTACCAGAAGAAGATTTTGGTGTAGGCTCATTTCCTTCAATGAGGGGGTCTTCTTCACCCATGTTCTCTTCATCCGATCTCTTATTTCTTCCACAGTCACTTTCCCTTTTCCTTTATCATATTTCTATGACTTTCTGCCTTTGTATACCGGACCTCTTCCATTCATGTTTTTGTTTCTGCAAAATTTTGCAATGTGACCATATTTGTTGCACTTGTAACACACAAAATTTCCTTGTTCAAACTAGTTATTCCATTTATTTCTTCTTGATTTTCATTTGTTAGCAATATGCCCAAATCTTCCACGGGTATAACATTTAACATTCCTTCTACTCACAAATTTGTTTAATATACTTCTACATTCAATTGACTTATGACCAAACTTATTGCAACTGCAACATCGACTGAAGAATGATGGATTACTTGAATTCATTTTACTTCAACATTGATTAGCCATATGACCAAATTTGTTGCAAGCAAATCAGTATCCATTAAACTTTTGAGCATTAGTTTGTCTTATCAGATACCTTCCACCTTTGTTCATCTGATTTCCTTGCCTAAAACTTTTTTGTTCAGATTCAGAGCTTTCTCCTTTTTCATATCCAAGACCTCGCTTGTCATTAGCATTCTTTTGTCCCTCACTCAACTCATTAAGCTTAGTAGAACTAATCTTAAAATTATCCTTGTATTCATTTGTAGTAGTAAGTTCATTCCTTAGAATAACAATCTATTTTTGAAGCTCTTCTTCATTATTTTTGGATTGTTGGAATTCAATCTCTAGCTGAATGAATCCTCCTTTAATTCAGCTACATTCAGCAGATTTTTCTTTTAGGGACTGAGCAAGGTCCTCCTCATTCTTCTTTCTTCCTTCAATCTCCTTAGTCAGCTTCATCACCATAGATTCCATCTCAAGTTTTAGGTTATCATTATCTCTAGAAAGATTTTTACATTCTTTAGTTATTTCCTTCAGGGTCCGATTCAAGTGAACATCTTTCATTCTTTTACTTTCTTTCTACTTGAGCTTATCATAGAGTTCCTTTATTTTCTCTCTTGACTCATTGATTTTATTTTTCAGTGATTGAATGAATTTCTTAGCATCCTTAAGATTTGCTTTTAATTCTAAGACTTTGGATTTAAAATGATCAAGACCATCGAGTGCCACCAAAAGCTATTGTTGAAGACCACCAGAGTCCATTGCTTTCCAAGATCAATCTCAAGCTGTAAAACATCTTCCGAGGAACTCAACTCTGATACCAATTGTTGGACTCAAGGAGCACTGAGAGGGGGGGTGAACTAGTGTTCTACATAATTAACCTTGCAAAGAAGATCTTAAAAGCATTTACAACAATTAACCAAAAGTAGAGATGCAAACACATGAAACAAATAACCATAAAACCATAACATACTATTTTTTACGTGGAAACCCTGTTAGGGGAAAAACCACGGTGGAGGTCAATCCATAATTTTATACTCTATTAAAAGTATAGAGAAAATGGGAATGCACATGCATTTAGGCACACTGTCTAGAGCTCACTACTCAAAATCAGGAAGGCTCACTTCCTTACAAAGGATTTGGATTACATAAAAAAGTTGAACTGAGAAAGTAGAATCTACAAATTCCTGGTTACAGTTCTGGTTAGGCTCATAGATAAGATTCTAGACAAACTGTCTGATTCTGCACTTCACTCTGCTCTGCCTTAATTCAATTCACAAAACCCTCTTTTGCACAAGTAAAACTGTGCACAATCATTTTGCAACCCTTCTGATATTCACAATATATTTCAACACACTTTGAAAACACACCAAAATGAATTAACTGATCTCTTATATATATCCACTATCAAGGATTTAATCACTTCATGTTAGCTTTATCAAAATATAAGATATTTCCCAATAGTCAGCTCAATCCATGAGTAACGCTTAATGCACACCCACTAGAGTTGGCCACAGCAAAGTGAGGACCCAAAACAAAATCTCCAAACATAAATTACCTTGAATATCTGCAATGCGCTTCATTCACTTCGTCAACCTTAAAACATAGATAAACAAAAAACCAATCGACTGGATCTTCAAACTCGTAATTTGATTGATGCACAGGCACAAAACTCGAGAATAAGGTATTTCAGATACCCATAGTCCTTCCCTGAGATGTGCAACATGAACTGATAAACTAGTAATGCATATTGATCGACAAACTCAACTTTAATCGGATACCCTATTCTTCACTCTTACTTCTGGTAATACCCTGCTCTTTACTCTGTCTACCAGTATAGACAAGTATTGAACTATGGACCAGATTAGTGACTCAGATTTCCATCAATAACAACATTTAAATCCATATGCCAACATCACTTACCTCGTTTTACCAGAGATGGCAAGGTTTGGTTAGCAAGTTTCCTTGTCATATTCCTAAGAAATAATTGGTCACCATGTTTGTTGAGAAAATTGACAAATAAATGATGAGTAGTTTACAAATCTATTGTTGCACAAATTTTTACTAGACCCTTGAGAAAGGTGTCCTTATTGAAAAAGGTCTTGTCACAAAAGGACTAGTCAAAGTACATAAAGAAAATCCAAAACCCAATAATAACAAAAGTAAATATTAGTCCTGAAACAAGAATGTCACAAATGATGAATTTTTTGATGCCAAAGTGATAACCAAAGGTCCTACAATTCACCTCCAAGTTCCTTTCTCATCAAACACACCAAACGCATGAAATCCCCAAACACAAGGTCAAAATCAAACATTGAATGCAATTCAAAATAATCAGCAATGCAGAGGTCCTCCCCACGCCAAGAGAACATACACCCCATTGGGTGAACCCATTGAATCAGTCCTAAAACAAATTTTGCAATCTAATTTCATCAGACTACTAGACATCAAAAATTATGAACCTTCACTAATCAAACCCAACTAGTGGAAAGAAGATGAATACTGTGAATATCATCATGGAAAAGGACACAAAACATCTTGATGTTGGATACTCACGAATATCATTCAAGCCCTTGTCGAAAATGAAACCATTTCAATAGGATACTCATAAGGAAAAACCAATGTTGATCATACCATATTTAAAACTCCCTTGCATGACCATGACAAAGGAAAAGCCTCTAATTCAAGGAATGAAAACAAAGCCAATTATGCAGCCGTCAAACATGATTATAGCATTATTATCCTTAATATTAGACCCTTTGATGATCACATTGCTACCATTACAATAAACAAGCCAAGTTTAGAATGTGTGATCATCACTCATAGAGCCAAGATAACTCTTCCAAGATCTCCTTCCAATACATAGCTAAGAAACCAATATAATCTCCTAGACCAACTAGGTAAGACTCCCATAGAGATTTCCATCTTGGAACTCCTTCGCATATCACCACAACATAGAGCTTATTTGATAAAGCATTGCAAGAAGCATCCATACGCACCAATCTAGATGTCAATGAATTTCAGGCCATGGTTGGATACCTAGCTATACCACACCATGTCACCTTCTCTAAACAAGACTTTTTCGCACAAAATTTTGATCATAACGATGCCCTACACCTCAGAGTATGTGTTAATAAAAAAAAGATCAGATGAGTCCTAGTAGATGATGGTGTGGGTCTGAACATTTTCTCACTAAAATTAGTGAAAGAATTGAGATACTTTGAGAATTACATAGACCAAACCAAGAAAATTGTGATCAAAGCTTATGATGATGTTGAGTGTTCATCCGAAGGCATAATCTCACTTCTTATAAGAGTTGGTCCAACAATACAGAATACAGTGTTTCATGTCTTGGTTCTATATTTTCACTATGACCATCTCCTTGGTTGCCCATGGATTCATACCATGAAGGATATCCCATCCACATACCACCAATGCCTCAGGTTCCCATAGAACGACATTGAAATTACTATTCCTGGTGACCCTGATCCTTTTCAATATTGCACAAACCTAAAAGGAACTATTGAACATCAAGTGATCATCAACTAAGAGGCCTCATCCTCCACTTCATCTACCATTCCTTCTCACTACATTGATCCATCTACCCTTTTCAAGTCTTCCACTCCATTCACCACACCTTCCCCACCCAAAATTGAGATTCAAGACAAAGGATGCAGAGAATATAACATGAAGAGTCTCTTCTTCATTGGAAAGCTAAGTAAATCATCAAAGTCTTATGACAAACCGCATCCTTTGTAGACTTAATTCATCATTCATAATCCCCCTACCACCTTCACTAAATGGGGGGAGCTAGCCAAAGAGTCTTTAGATGACCACATTCTCACATGGTTGTACAAAGAAGAGGAGGATATTGAGCCTAAGAAATTGCTAGTTGAACAGTATCTGAAAGGGTTCCTAATACATAAATGACAAGGATATGATGAACACAGTAGCCTTGACCTAAAAAAAAAGGAATGTTGGAACACTTTCAACCTCCTAAACTACTAAAACGCCAAGGGTTGGGGTTTGTACCAATAACACTGACTATCTAGGGTATCAAATTATCTTCAAGTGAGAATGTTAATGCTTCATATGAGATCAAGACATCCAAGGAATCTTGGGACTTTATCATCGATTCCAATGAATATGAATGGGATTCCCTATCCTCGGCTACTGACATGGACCTTGATAAATTATTTGGAAAAATTGATGAGCCTCTCCTTGAAGAAAAATTCAGTCAAATGCTTACAATTGGTTCCCTACCAAACCCGCCAAATCCCCATCCAAAAGTCCCTTTGAAAAGAGAAGAGTGGATCAAACACTTTAGGGAAACCATTGATTTTGCTTTCTAGGAACCTGATGACTCTACTTCCATCTTTACACTATCTTCCCACACCATGACCCTTGACAATAACAATGATCGATTACCCCTTCTCTTCGCGCAACTCATAGATTGGGATGAACAAGGACCACAAAGTTTTGACACATTCAAGAATGACGAATCAATTGTTGAGTTCATGGGACTTTGTGAAGGAATACCTAGTGGGGATCATAAGGTTGGATTTTCCATAGAACTCGATTATGCAACATACTTTGGTGAGGTTGTCCTATCCTCTAGCTATAAAAATGAAAATTAAAAAAAGTAAAAATAAGAATAATAGGTCTTCAGGTGAAAATAGAAAGGCATCCGCTAACCATGAAAAAGTAAAAACAAAGGATGTGTTTGAAGGTGAAAACCTCTCTGAGGTGCCTAAGGATGGAGTACTAGATATTCTCCCTATAGACTGAGAGAGATCACCATTGCTTATAGAAGAAAAAGAAGAAGTGAACATTGTAACACAAGACAATTCTAGAATCATACAATTGGTAGCATCTTTGACCACCAAGGAAAATCCTGAGTTCACAACATTCTTTTCAGAAAGACAAGTTAATTTTGCATGGTCATATGTTGATATGCTTGGATTGGATCTTGAACTGGTTCTACATCACCTACCATTGCTACCAAATTTCAAACCATACAAACAGAAGCTAAGGAAAATGCACCGAAAAATTGCACTTCTCGTCAAGGTGGAACTAAATAAAATCTTGGATGTCAAATTCATACACTCTATTGATTATGAAGATTGGATATTAAACCATGTTCCTATCACCAAGCCAAATGGTCAAATTAGCATGTTTACAGATTTCAAAGATCTCAACAAAGTTTGTCCTAAAGATGATTTCCCTTTACCAAATATTGACATCATATTAGACCTTACTGCCAGATATAAAATGCTATCACTTATGGACAGATTCTTAGGTTATAATCAAATAAGAATTTCTCTTGAAGATCAACCAAAGACAACCTTCACATGCACTTGGGGAAATTTCTATTGGAATTTCATGATATTTGGACTTAAAAATGCTAGAGCCACATATTCCAAAGCCATGACTACCATTTCTCATGATCATATGCACATACTTATGGAGGATTATATTGATGAAATTCTCTCAAAATATCTAGAATGAAGTGGTCACCTCGCAGTCTTTGACAAGATTTGCACACGACTTGAAAAAAATTTAACTTAGGTTAAATCCAAAGAAATGTGTTTTCAGGGTCCAATTAGGAAAACGTTTAGGATATATTCTCTTGCAGAGGAACAAAAGTTGATCCCACCAAAGTAAAATCTATCTTAGATATACCACCACCAACCAACATCAGTCAGTTAAGGACATTACAAGGAAGATTGCAATCAATCTATAGGTTCATTGCTCAACTAGCAGACAAGATTCATCCATTTCAACATTTGTTGTGCAAAGTAACTCTCTTCAATTGGCAGAGAAGTGCCAAGAATAATTTTATCAAATCAACAATTATCTATTTACTCCACCAGTTCTTATGCCTCTAATTGATGGAAGAAATTTAATATTATATGTGACAAAAACTCCATTAGTACTGGGGGCACTGTTAGCACAAAATGATAATGATTGCAAAGAACGAGTAATTTGTTACATCAACTGCACCTTAGTTGGATATGAGTTGAATTATAGCCCTATTAAACAAGCATGTCTAGCAGTTGTATTTTTTGCACATAAATTGACACATTACATGCTGAATCACAAGACAAAATTGATTTCTAAAATTGATCCTCTGAAATATTTTCTTAGTAAAGCAGCCTTGATAGGAAGACTAGCAAATTGGGTTATGATATTAAGTGAGTATGACATTGATTATGTTGACCAAAAAACAATAAAAGGAAAAGTGATAGTTGATCAACTCGCAAATTCGGTAGTAAAGGTAGATCATCCTTTGATATCTAATTTCCTAGATGAATCAATCTTGTTCATAGACACCTCAACAACATGGAAATTGTACTTCGATGGGTCTTTCACAAGTCATGGTTCAGGAGTTGGAATTCTATTCATCACACCACAAGGAGATTCCATTCCCAAGTCATTTTGTGTAGCATTTCTATGCACTAATAACTTAGTAGAGTAGGAAGCATTGTTGACAAGACTCTAGATAGCAATAAAATGGAAAATCAAGGATCTTCAAGTTTATGGTGATTCTTAGTTAGTGATTAAGCAAGTCAATGATGACTATGGTACTAGAGATGAAAACCTCATGCCCTACAAGTGCATGGAAAATAGTTTTAGAATATACTTTGATGCCATCACCTTTGAGCAGATATCTAGAATCTAAAACAAAGTAGTTGATGCAATAACTACAATTATATCTCTCTTGGATATTCCTAACAAGGCATCACAATATGAGTTTTTGGTAGAACAAATGTTGGTCCCTATGTGAGATGTCCTAGAAAAAAAACTTGTGTCTGAGCTTGTTGGTCTCAACTCTCCCTGGTATAATGAAATCTATGCCTATTTACATTACAATAGTATCCCTCCCGACTTGTCCTCCAACCAATGTAAAACCTTTATCCGACAAGCCTATAAATATGACATCATCAGAGATACCCTTTACTGCCGCAACTTAGATAGCACCCTCCTTTGATGTCTCAACTCAAATGAAGCATAAATAGCCTTACAAGAGGTACATCATAGTATATTTGGAGCTCACTTTGTTGGTCCTACCTTAGCCAAAAAGCTCATGAGGATAAGATATTATTGGCCTACAATGAAACGTGATTCCTATCACTTTGTGAAGAAATGTCACTAGTTTTAGATTCATGGGGATATCATACATGCTATAGAACATGAACTACAACCGCTTACATCCCCATGGCCTTTTACCCAATGGGTACTTGACCTCATAGAAAATATCCATCCCACTTTGCAAATGGACATATGTTCATCCTTGTTGCTGTTGAATATTTTACAAAGTGGATCGAAGCCATCCCAATGACCTACATTACTGAAAAGAAGATAGCTAAGTTCATCTAGAATTACATCATATGCCACTATGGTATCTTGTAGTCCATCATTATAGATAATGGTCAACCTTTTAAGAATTGGGATGTCTGTGAACTTTGTGAAAAAATTCATATTCAACTCCACTTTTCTACCCCGTATTACCCCTAGGGTAGTGACCAAGCTGAGGCATCTAATAACACTATTCTTAAAATATTAAAGAAGACTATCAATGACGTTGGCTCTGACTGACACCTACAACTCAATCCTAATTTATGGGATTACCATACTAGTGTTCACACCCCTATAGGAGCCACTCCATACTCCCTTGTCTTTGTATCTGAAGCCACTTTCTATAGAGGTCGAGTTTCCATTCCTAAGAGTCTCTATGCACGAATTGATTGACCAAGAAGAATATTGTGTATCCCATCTACATGAGCTAGAGTTACTAGATGAAAATAGATAGAATGCTATGACACACTTGCAAGCATATAATAATCACCTTTGAAATAACTACAATAAGAAGGTATGACCTAGAAGTTTTGACATTGGGGACTTAGTGATGAAAGAATATTTGAAGAATCGGGCAGATCGAGAAAAACCTAGAAACTTTGAACCTAATTGGTTGGGCCTGTATATCATCACATCAACATATGGATCCAATGCTTACCAACTCTCTACTCCATAAGGAGAACCCTTGTCTGAAATTATCAACAACATGCACCTTCACAAGTACTACACTTGATTCTTAGAGTATCCCCTTCAAAAAGTCAAAAAACAAGGTCACCTTGATGAAAACCTGGCAAACAAGCAACTTGGTGACAAAAAAAAAAATCACAAAAATGAAAAAAATAAAAAAATAGTAAAGAGAAATAATTCTTCCAAAAGTGAAAACCACTTTGGTGGAGCTTTGGATAAGTATCATGGTGAAAAATTGGTGAACAGGTGCCATGTGTAGTCAGTCTATGCTCCTCCTTCTACTATCACTCTACTTGGTCTTCCTTTCATTGCTCATCCATTCGCCCATATCATCCATAATAAATATTTGAAATCTTACTCATGGCCTAAGAACCACCAACATTTAATCTCCTTCACTTTCATGATCATCCTTTTCATTCATCTGTCAATTCCCCTTTCACATAATAAATTGGTCCTATACTTGACTGGGGTCAATTCCTTAACTTAGGTTTACATGGGAAATAACACATGGTATTAGCCTTTTAAAATCATCAAAATCCAAAAATATTATAAAACATCAAAAACTTGGAAAAACTTTGAAAAACTTCAAAACTTCCAAAAATAGAGTCAGAGTTAGTTTTGTTAGTAGCTTAAAACTATGTTGTCTCGATGCATTCGCTACGTAGGCAAGGCTCATCTGAAATGATTCCCTGAGACATTAGGTCAGCCTTTTTAGGTTTGCTCAAATAAAATCATGACTCAATCTTTTGTCAAATAAAACAAAGTCAAGTCATGTCAAACTATGAGGGCTTTGCATGTATAACATAGCCAAGGCCATGAATCGATGAGCCCCTGAGGCCCTAGGTCAGTCCTTTAGGGTTTTTCCGGTTTTCTTTTATTTGCAAGAAATCATCATTCAAATCAAATCATGAATCAATAGACAAACATAACCAACAAATCTTTAATCTTTAGTCAATTTTCAATAAATCTATTACCTTAATCATCAATCAACTTATTAGGTTGTTGGTCTTGTATCGAAATGGGACATTATGTCATTTGTGTCATTTTGGCTTATCACTTGTCTTTTATGAGGATGTATCCTTCCTAAGATTATACTTCGTCTTTGGTCAATCTTGTTATTCACCTTAAGCAAGATGTGTCTTTCTTGCAGTTTGGTGCCTTATCAAAAAATGGCCACTTAGCCAACTTTATCTGATGTGTTACTTTCCTCCAACAGGATATGTCTTTCTTGAAATTAGGCACAGTCACATTGATCACTCATATCAGTCACACAGTATCAAAAACAATCAATCTTGTCATCTTGGTCAATTAATCTTGCCTTATTCATGATGTGCCCTTCATGAAACCAGGCACAATCAATCAAATAAATTGGTCAAAATTTATCAACTTATCAATCCAATTTGGTCATCTTGGTCAACCTAATCAATCACATCAAGCAATCTTATCAATATTCTTAACAAACAATATCTCTAGCAAACACTTTGTTGGTCTAGGTTTGTCTTATCTTTTTGATGGTTTTGGGTCATCTTACTAGTTACCTCGAGGATGTCTGAAAATATTTAGAGGGAAGATTATGGATCATGACCTCTTTTCTTTGCTTCATGTTTGTGGTTTTATCTTTGCAAAAATATTAAGATAATTGGGTCCTTACTATGAGTTGGGTATGTGCAAGATCATCATGGAAAAAATAGGCCCTTAAGTGGCAATAAAATTCAAAAAATCAGAGTTAGGCAACTTGACATAAAAATTTGAATAAGTTATCTATATTATTTCAAAAATATGTAAGAATAGAATCTGTAGTAAATTGAATGTAGTTTCTAAACTACTAGGTTTATTTTTTTTTTTAAAAACTATTTGGTGAAAATTTGAAATTTCAATGTAGTAGTACTTCAATTTTAGGGAAAAAACAAGAAGTAGGTGTCTGTCTAACCACCCTAACCACAATAAAATGATAATATTTTTTTATAATATTTTAGATATAAGTAGGTGACTCATGTCCTGATGTGATACATTTTTTTAATAATTTTTTTCCAAGTAAATGATTAATTATGAATTTTTTATTACAAATTTTTAAAAATATAAAAACTCGTATCTCTGACCACCTTAACTTGGTCAAAAATTCATGAAATTCAATTCTTTTTTTCTTAACCCTATAGTATGTGAAGCATAGAATGTGACACATGTTTTGGATTCAAAAAATGTGATACCATTTGAAAGCTATAGATTTTTTTCAATCAGCCTATCAATCAGGACTTTAGTCGTAATTCAAATAGAAAATGAATAAGAATTATTTATTAAATTCAAAGTAAAGCATAATAAATATTGGTGGAAAGCTGAGAATCTCCTTTAAAAACCCTTTTCATTTCATCAATTTTGGGTACAAAAAAGGTCGTCAGCCACATGGGCCATCATATCACTTAGATATCGGCACATTTTGGCCCATCATGATCTTGCACATACCCAACTGGGGCATTCCTTTTCTTTTGGATTTGTCTTTTGATTTCTTGTCTCTCACAAATGGTCACCTTTATTACCTTGGTCTATGCCATACCATGGTGTTTGTGCTCCATTTGTGATAATTTTGGTGCCCGATGATGATAAATATAAAAGCATGAAATTTTGTCCCTTGTCATTTCTCGTCTAACTCATGATATCCTTTGTCCCTTTTCATGCTAAGTTCCATATCGCTTTGCATTAACATTTCTTCCATCTGCATCTTGAAAGATTCATGTCACACACAAAATATTCTTGCATACACGATCATGTTAGGAAACATCATAGAAAGCATTATCATCATAGACAACATTATCAGATTAAGCTACATATATTTGCACGAGAAAATAAAAAACATAGAAATCCTCCATATAGAATTAACACTTCATCACATTAGCATATAGCCAATCATGACATTACACTTTGCATTTATGATCATAGTTCATTTCAATTAATCACATTGCATAACATTACATTTCATATCACATTGCATAAAATTACATTTCATATCACATTGCATAATATTACATTTTATATCACATTACATAACATTACATTTCATATCCCATTGCCTTGCACTATGATAGATGGCATCACATTAATAACATTATGACATATCATATTATACATCACATTTTTCATTTACATTAGAATTTCTCAATCATCACATTTTTCATCATCATATGGACATCCCATTGCCTCAATATTAAATGCATTTACATATCATATTGCACTTATCAAATTAGGTCATCTATACTACATTTATCATCCATACATATCATAAAGGGCATAAAAAATCATAAAATAATCATAAATGCATAACCATAAAGCATGTTAAACTATCCCATAACCACGTAGAATGCATCAATAGACATTATAAAAGCATAAACATGCATAAAGTAACATCATCATAAATGTAAAGCATAATCATATAACACTACATATCATAAACCACCACCAAAAATCATATCATATATGTCACTCAAAATGTGTCATAGTTACAATGCCATGATCTATTGCGTCTAAGAAAATGGAGCTCATAAGCTTCATAATAAAAAAATATAGTATCCATATAACATAATGCCAAACATGCTCTATCCTAAGTTTCCTTGATCTCCTATCTCTGGGGCATCCCTATCATCTTGGCATGGTGAATCTTTGGCCCTATGCTCTATTGTGGATGGCCTACCATATGGAGTAGCCTGTCTCACATTTGATGTCTCACCCTTTGTCTTGTTTTGGGATCACCTACTGTGTGTCCTACTATGAGGCTTGCCATGTGAACCACTATCAATCTATGAAAATTTGGGCTCTCACCTCTCTGGTGGTACCACCCACTCATAGAGACCCTTGTACTATTGCATGGCTTTGCGAGCCTAGCATACTCTCAAGTGACATCCATGACAAATCCACTCCATGTAGCTATAAAATTGGTCATCCACTTATTTGTCTATTATCGACTATTGATAGCTACGTATCTCTTAGTCTATAATGTATCCCTCTCATCATTAAGGCCATCTCTCTTTGCTATCACAATCTTGAGCTCTGCCTCCAAGGCCTGAACCCAAGCCTACATGGTGGATATCCTCTACTTTGTTGACCCCTCATCTCATTCAAATCCCACCTCCTATGGCTCCTCATCAATGTCCATGATAATACTCTCTGGGATGACTCTCTCTACATCATCCATATCTACCTCCTCTCCATGCTCCTCATGTCTCCTCCCTCAACCCCAATCGCCTCCACCTCTAAAGCA
The DNA here is from genome assembly GCA_007115665.2 of Sequoiadendron giganteum. NCBI lineage: Eukaryota > Viridiplantae > Streptophyta > Pinopsida > Cupressales > Cupressaceae > Sequoiadendron > Sequoiadendron giganteum. The sequence continues at coordinate 291,229,366 of CM021100.1, forward strand.
GGCATCTTAGTATGTTGCTCTCCCTCCTGCACTGCCACCTCCATCGCTTCCCTCACCTTGGGCTCATCCTCCTCTATCTCTTCTCGGGTCGGTGGTAATTGTCTCACCACCGCTATCCTCCATCTCTCCTCCTCCTATGTTGGTCTCCTCCCCAACCATCTCCTCCATCATCCCCTCATCCTCCATATCCTCTCCCTCCACCTCTCTAGCCTCTCAAGCCCTTGCCTCTATGCTCTATGGGCATTGGCTTCTCTAGATCTATCAATGGTACTGGTCAATGAATCAACCACCAAGCATCATACTCTAGTGTGGTTCTTGCATCTGAATCGCCTCCTCTCCAACCCTAATCTAATGCCTGCAGGGCATCAATCTCTTGATCGAATTTGGTAACAACAATCCATGGCCCCCATGGATTAGCCTCTCGAGAGTATCGTGTGAACTCAGTTGTACCCACTAGAACACCCTACCTCTTCCTGAACTTCCATCTGACCCACTCTGGAAGATACATATCAATGATATGCTTGCTCTAAACTGTGTGCCCGATAAGATACCTAGGCTGTCGACACCATGGTAAGTGATCATCCTCACCTACCCACAAATCATAGTCTTTGTATGGTCTCTAGATAAATCTAACCAAGATATCCAATCCATGTCTCCAATAGCCAACATCTCCCACATGTGTTTGTTTCAGTGCTCCCTAATTTATATACACATATGGAGCACCGACTCTTGTCTACCATGCCACTGGTGGTTAGAACATGGCTATGTGCTCCCATGCCCATATCGTAAGAAAAGTGACCCCACAACCCAAGCTCTTTCCTCCCTTATAAGAAATTTCATGCAATTGAAAGTAAAAAATACCCAATAGGCATGGTCCCCATGCATACACTATCCCATCCTAGACCATCCCTCGAAGCATCTCTCCCTAGCCTAATGGAAATTTGTGACCTCTGTGATTGGGAATCACCACCCCTACTATCAATGTGAATAATATATAGTCATATATGTCATACCTCTCTTCCAGGGTCTCCCATCTGATCTCATACCCCTGAATACCGAGCTCTGCATCATCATCACACTCATAATACTGATAGATCATGTGCAATCTTTGATTCGGATCATATCCTACCTGCTCACAGTGAATCAGAAGTTGTAGAATCCTATAGACATCCTTGAGAGTGATAGTTGCCTCCCCCATCAACAACTGGAAACTACAAGTCTCAGAGTGTCATCGCTCTACCAATGCTATCAACATGCCCTTGTTTGCCTTGATAATGGGCATATAAGTGACATAGAATAAACCAAGATCAAGCAACATCTATCTCTCCACTCATCTAGCTGGTACTGTAGCCAAGATACATCTGGTTGTGACTCCTAGGTATAGATAGGAGGTAGACGAACCTGCAGTCATCACGTAAGCCATCATGTCAATCTAAAGTCACCATTTGACCCTATTGGACCAAAGTTGACCAAGTCAAAATTTTCTAATTTGGGGCAACTTTTTAACAAGGCAATTGCATCACTCATATTTCAAATGTGTCATTTCATACAACACTTGTGTCACAACATCTCACTTGTGTAATTCTCGATCGCATATGCGACTCAAAAATTCAGTTGCGTCACACAATTTGTTGTGTCACGATGCAACTGTCCTTGCCCTAGCCCTAGGTCAATTGTGTCATGATGAGACAATTGCGACGAACCACTTCTCATCTATGTCGTTTATGCACGCAACTGCATCGCAAAATCTTGTGACAAAATTTCCTGCTAATTTTTTTCCCTACCTAAAAGCGTGAAAATCAAAAAAATTAAAAGGTGGGTTTGTAGTACTCACCTGGGCGGGTGCTCCCTTAGGTCGACGGTAGGTACGGATGCAATACGCTCGATGGGCAGTGTCTCGAACATGTGACATCTTCTCAGCACAATCACTTAGAGCTCCAAAGATTTATAAATTAGGAATGCACAAATGACCTATTTTCCCACTCCAGTTTCTATTTATAGGTTGAAAATCAGGGTTTCCCCTCCCTTGTCTATTGGGCGCACATTTTGATGACTTTGATCTTGGATTTGACCCCCTTATCGACCTTGAAAATCAATTCCATCTTCACCATTGGATTCTAGATGATTGAATTATCTTATTGGGACAATTTTCCAAAAAAAATGAATTGTTTTGAAAATTTGTAAAATTTTCCCGAGGGGGGCATACCTATACCCTACTTTTATCGGGGCATATTTTGGTTGAATTTATTTGACACAACGTGATGAACTACATTATGTCAAAGAGGGGCAAAATGTACACACTGAAAAATGTCTTAGTCTACGAGCGTCATTTTTCTTGGTCTCCGTCTTCGCATAATTAAATAATTTTAATTATTTAATTATTCTTGATCACATTCCTCTATTAATTAAATAATTTTTAATTATTTAATTAATTCACTTCTTAACCTTTATTCTGTCTTGATCAATTAAATAAATTAATTTCATCGCTAATTCCCCCTTACTTCAATAATTAAATAAATTATTATTTATTTAATTATTTGCTTACCGTCATTCGTCTATAGTTAAATAATTAAAACTAATTATTTGACTATTCACTAATCTTTTAAATTCTTCTATAGTTAAATAATTGTCGAAATTATTTAATTTTCTTCGAAATGCTTCTCTGTTATTAAATAATTAACTCAAATTAATTATTTAATGCCCTTTTCCCATTTCCTATTATTTAATTAAAATAATTTTTATAAATTATTTTATTTAAATACCTACTTGTGTTTTCCTCAAATAAATTATTTGAATAAATTATTTTAGCCTCCACTTGTCTAGAGATTCCTTCTCATGAATTGATTATTTTCAATTTTTAATTCTTCCATATTCTTCCTCCACTATCTCATTTTTGAATCTTGGTTGTCCATTGTCTTTGGGCTCTATCTAATCTTGACTGTCTATTTTGTAACCTCCAATCCCCTAGGTTGCATGTCTTCTCATTTGTTTATCTTGGAATCTTTCTAGAAGCTCAACCTTGACTATCTTTTTGAACGGTTGTCTATTAAAGAAGCCTTCCTCCTCCATTTTTTCCTTAACAACCACTTATCTTAAACTTTCTTCCTTACAATTTGCAAGTATTTGCACAAGTTAAACCACAAATTTGAGGGTATATTTGAAAAAGAAGAAATAGGAGAGACAAGAGAAGTGATTCAAATTCAATGGGGAGTTCTTTGTTTCTTTGTTTCCATTTTTCTCTCTTCATTTTATTATTTTCTCTTGTTTTGGATTAGGTTTTGGCTTATTAGTGTTGTGGTTATCACTAGGATATAGGCTAGCTCATTTTTACCCATCTTACATTGGTGAACCCGACGTGAATACAATATTTTATAGGATTCGTATGAATTTATTTTTATTTTGCAGGTTTTTCCATACGAAACGACACAATCGAGATGCAAAGTGACACAGGTGATAAGGAATGATGCAATTGTTGAGAATAGCGACATAACTTCTAGGTAGGAATCTGAGTTCAAAAAAATGATGCATTCATGGGTAGGAACCTAAATTTGAAAGTGTGACACAATTGTTCTTGTGTGATGCAACATAGTGACACATCTACAGTCCAGAATGAAGCAACTGCTTGTTCAATATAATTTTTTTTTTCTGTTTGCTTTCAATATTTCTTTTGCATTTTTGAATTGATTATGGTTTTTGTGTTCTAATAGTTTCTTTTTAGCATGTGGCTTTAAGGATTTCTTTGAAAAAAATTCTTAGAAAGAAAAAAATCGAGCTCTTTACTAGTTTAGATTTAAGCAAAATTTATTTTCTTTTCTTTTCTTTCACAACTAAAACTTGCATCAAGATCATAAGGGTAAAACAAACCTACATATCTCACTCATAAGGTTTTAAAACAAAAAAAAAATGCATTCTCTCACTCATGGGCTTTAAAATGAACTTGCATCAAACATCATTGGTATAAAAATAATCCAAGTGTCTTCAAATCATAAGCAAAGGTTAAAATTTACAAGTGTCTTTTGTGTTTTGTGGTTTGTAAATTGTCATAGAGTGTGTATGCTCTCCTCTCACGCCATTTAGTGGTATTGAGGATCAAAATAATTTCTTTGGCATCTATACAATCACACCCCACATTTGGATTTTGGGCTTAAAATGAACCCATGTGAGTGTGAGGAAAATGCATTTGTATATGCTCTCTCCTTGTGCTCTGTGCGATCTAGGAGATAAAAAACAATGTACTTCCTTGCTATTGTGTACCGTTATTTTAGAGGGCCTATCACCCTATTTTGAAAGTTGGGAACAACCCAAGTTGTAACAAATCTAAGGCCAAGCTCTTCCAAACCACTATATAAGAAAAATGTGTCTTGACGAAATTCATTTAGCAACAGGTGCAAATGTGTCATATTGACAAGTGCCACCCTCAGTAGTCTTGTGAGCTAGGTTAAAATCCTTTCTTAGGAAGGGACTAGGATGCCTCTTGACTGACCATATCCTTGAGCTAATCTTGTTGCATGTATGGCCACCTTGAACGAATTCCCTTACTAAGAACCAATTTATGTTAGTGGCCAAAAACCCTTTTATACGCTCGTTGATCGCAGGAGGTCAAACCTCTAAAGGTGCCCCACATCTTCACTAAGCATGTGTAGAGACATGAATTCCTCTTTGAGGAATGAGACTTGGTTGCCTAAGAAGCGAGTGCCATGAAGTCTCTAGTTTTCCACCTTGTTTAAGTGGCAGGAGAAATCCAAGTAGGGATATTAACCAGTGGTTTCCTTGCTAACAACAAGAATTATGCATTGTTGTCTATGTGTGTTTTATCTTGATATTGAAATATTTTCACATTCAAAACTTGATAAAAAATAAGTGTTTGTGACTATATGCAGTGTTTTCCAAACTTCACTTTATCAAAATTAGTCAAAAATCAAGTCAAAACATCAAAACTACCAAAAACAACATTTTGTCACCACAACTTATCAAAATAGGCCTGTAACTACATTTATGCACCGCAACTGATCACTAAAAACCACAGCCATCATACTGAAACACACTTGTAGATAATAGAGCCACAACTATAATATTGAGCCACAATTATCAAACTAAACCACAATTGTACTCTAGAAACCTACAACCCGAAATGATGCATTTGCAAAAAAAAGTGTCGCAACTGTCTGATAACAAAATATTTCCAAAATAATTGATCAAATTCAATCCAATCATTTTTACAGTGACTCTTTCTATTAGACCAAAGACTTGCAAGCCTTTACCATTCCATTGCAACATTACCATTTAGGATTACATCATATTTTAGGTTACATCCTTACCTCGCATTATCAATCCTAGACCTTAGGTTGCACTCATCCTTTCAAATTTCAGACTTAGCAAGACTACTAAGCTCTTGGACAGTCCTTGGTTTCTTATCCATTTTTCATTGACCTTAATCCTTCATTTTAGCAACCTTTTTCATTATCACCTTGGTCAAATTTGAGTCTCAAGCTTGTGTCCTAGCCTAGACTCAACCTTGTCAAAATTATCACCTTTATTATCACAAAGGTCAATGACATTTGGGTTTGTTATCTTTGACCTACATTAGCTTGGTTTCCATCCTTTGCTTCAAATTTTTTACTTTATATCCTTAGCATTACCATAGTCTCATTTACATGCATATCATACCATTTAAAAATAGCTTTAATTATCATCTTATCAATCCTTAGCCTTGGACTTAAATTGGACCTTCATTTTGTATCTTTATTCAAAAAATACAAAAGTATAGCTTAATTTCATCATTACCTTTGATTAGTGCCTTATCATTATCCTCAAACATTATTTAATCAACCTTTGGTATCTTTATCATCCATTAGTATCATATCCTTGCATAATCACATTACATACTTATATCCAAAAAATCCCAAAAACATAGTTTAGCCCCATTATCACCATGCATTACCTTCCAACTTTGCAAGTCTCACATGGTTGAAACAAGGTCATAAACCAAAAGAAAGGGCATGGATTTCTCCAGTGATCCCTTTCATGATACCACCCTTGGGATAAATTCAAATCAATACACAACTTAGAGAGAGACACCACAAAGAGAATTTACATTGGAAAAACTAAGTCTAGAAGAATTTAACAAGAAAATGACTCCCGAAGAGATTGAAAGAGCTTACCAATACCCAAGAATTTTAAGAATGGTTGATCAACTTATTGGCACCAATCCTAATATATTCTTCTATGCACTAGCCAAAAAGGGTTTCAAAATCCCTCAAGGATTTTATGTATCAACCATTGTGGAAGAATATAGACAAAATCCATTTGCATTAGGGATGTCCTCTTCACAACAAATGACAACTATACCACTTGGAACAACCACACATCCCTAGAATCTCCACATTTGGAAACAAGGTGACCCATGCTACTACACAAGGACAAAACTTTACATTTATAATCTCATCAAACTCCATGAGTAAGACCTTTACAAACCCTCTTTTTTAAAATACAAATCAAGGTATTCAAAACAAAAATCGAGGTCCTATACCTACACTTAAAAAAAAAATAAAGGTCCTTCATTTTGATTTCAAATCACACCCTCATAAAAAAAAAACCAACCAAACAAATCTAGGAAGATTCACATTGTCCCACTAAGGGTGCCCAACCAAAACAATAATCAAGGACTTACCCCATCATTTGAAAAAAATAATCAATGACCCACCCCATCATTCTAAAACAATAGTCAAGGACCTACCCCCTCATTTCAAAATACTAATTCAGGACCCACACCTCAATTCCAAAACACTATAGGGTAAGTCACAAAGATGGTTCCCAAAAAGGGGACTTAAGTGGACAACTTTTTTCTGAAATCAGGAAATACTAACCTTCGACGTGAAATTGAGGATACTTACACTCAAAATTTTGAGATGGAACAAAAAGAAGGATTCAAGTGCTCTTAGTCTAATTTCTAAATTACTAATTTATTTTGAAAATGGTTGAGTTTAAGGGGTTCAAATGATAGATGTACGCAAATTTGTGTTGTTTTTGTCAGAAAAACATAACATAGCAAATCTTGTACGACCCTCATACGGTGAACTTTTTTTTAGTATTTTTAAAATTGCAATGGTTAGAAGTTAGCTAACAGTATGTAGTTCATGCACGATTTTTCTAATAAATTTTTAATGAATATTTGATTTTTTACTAATTTTCGAAGTGGACATTTCCTGAAAAACAAAATTTTGGCCATGCTACCCCTACAAATTTTGGAAACTAATTGATTTTTTAATTTTATTTTTTTAACATTTGTAGAATGGAGTCTAGTTTCTAAAAATGTAATTTATTTGAAAAATCAATGAATGGTTAATTTATAACAAAAAAAATACCAAACACTGCTTTTTGGAAAAAAAAAAAGACATACGGATAAAATAAATTATGGATGAAAGGCTTAACGTTTTCAGAAAGTGAAAAATATTACATCATTGGATAGCTAAGAGAGAACCCAACATTACCCATGCATTTTATTTTTATGATATTTAACCATGTGCAATCCTGACGGTGAGTGCGAACTCAATTATGAGAAATATGGTAGATTTTCTAAAAAACGTCTCTGGTCATTGGGAATGCCCTCCAAGCCTTTGGGTTGGTATTCCAAGACAAATACCAAGGCTAAGGCTTGGGAATTCCCAAAGCAAGATATAATGCGAGCGCGTTATAATGCGCTCGCGTTATCTCTCACTTTTCACATGGTTTTTACTTCAACGGAAAACATGTCAACTAAGACATAACGCGAGCGGGTTATAACGTGCTCACGTTATGTCTTCCTTTATGTTAAATGTTAATATATTGAATATATGTTGATATATTTTTATGTTTGTATGTACATGTATGCTTGTATGTCATGTATGTATGTATCAGAGCATATATATTGTATGTATGCCTCTATGTATGTTAGATTGTATCTACACATGTATGTATGTATTATTGTATGGATGTAAGATTATATGTGCATGTGTATTATGCTTGTATGTATCCATTTATTTATGTATTTAGACGGAGGGAGAATTTAGAGAGAGAGAGATTTTGGAGAGATGGAGAGGGGGTGAAAGTGAGAGTTTAAGAGAGAGGGAGTGGGAGAGAAGGGGTTGGAGTGAGAGGGACTTAGCTAGGTAGGGTGGGAGGGATAGAGTGGGGGAGAGAGAGAGAGAGAGGGGGGGGGGGAGAGAGAGAGGGAGAGACATGGAGAGAAAGAGAGAGTTATGTAGATAGGGTGCCAAAGGGAGAGACTTGAGAGTGTGAGGGGGGTGAGAGGGAGAGACTTGAGAAATAGGTAGTGAGAGGGACTTATCTAGGTAGGGTTGGAGGGATAGATAGAGAGACGGGAGAGAGACGAAGAGAGAGTTACCTAGGTAGGTTTTCAGAGGAAGAGACCTGAGAGAGAGGGGGTGGGAGGGAGAGAGAGGTAGTGGGAGGAGAGAGTGGGATAGAGTGGGGGGGACATAAAGAGAGATGGATAGAGGGAGCGAGAGAGGGTGGTAGGGATTGATTGAATGAGAGGTACATAGAAAGAGGGAGATGGTAGATAGAGGCAATTAGAGAGGGTAGGAGGGAGGGAAGGAGGGAGAGGTGAGATGTATAGATAGGGATAAAGTGATAGAGGTTGAGGGTATAGGGTTTAGGGATTAGGGTGGAGGACCTATAGGGTTGATGGTTTCTAGGGTATTAGGGTTTAACGATTGAGGGTTGAGGGAATAGGGTCGATGGTAGAGGGTATTTGGTTGAGGGTATAGGGTAGAAGGTTTAAGGGTTTAGGGTTGAAGGGTTTGCAATTAAGGGTTTAGGTTTAAGGGTTTAGGGTTGAAGGGTTTGGGGTTAAGGGTTTAGGGTTAAGGGTTTACTTGGTTGAGGGTAGAGGGTTTAGGGTATAGGTTTGAGGGTATATGGTTGAAGGATTAGGTTCAAGGTCCAATGTAAGGGGTAGAGGGTATAGGCGTAGAGGTTTTATGGTCTAAGGATTGAGGGTTGATGGATTAAGGGTTCAAGGTTGAGAATTGAGGGTTGAGGGTTTAATGTATAGGGTAAAGGGTAGAGGGTAGAGGGTGTAAGGGTTGAGGGTTGAAGATTGAGGGTTTAAGGTATAGGGTCAAGGGATTAGGGTTGAGGGTCCAATAAATAGGGTAGAGGTTATAGGGGTTGAGAGATTAAGGGTTGAGGGTTAAGGGATTAGGGTTGAGATTTTTCTTGAATTTCATGGTATAAGGGTTGAGGAATTAGGGTTTAGGGTAGAGGGTATTGGGTTGAGGGTTGAGTGTTGATGGATTAAGAGGGTATAGGGGTTGAGGGATTAGGGTTTAAGGGTTGAGGGTTGAGGGATTAAGAGGATATAGGGGTAGAGGGATTAGGGTTGAAGGGTTGAGGGTTGAGCGTTGAGGCTTGAGGGATTAATAGGGTATAGGGGTAGAGGGTTAGGGTTGAAGGGTTGAGGGTTGAGCATTGAGGTTTGAGGGATTAAGAGGGTATAGGGGTTCAGGGATTAGGTTTGAAGGGTTGAGGGTTGAGGGTTTAGGGATTAAGATGGTATAGGGGTTGAGGGATTAGGGTTTAAGGGTTGAGGGTTGAGGGATTAAGAGGGTAAAGGGGTTCAGGGTTCAGGGATTTAGAGGGAATAGGGGTTGAGAGATTAGGGTTGAAGGGTTCAGGGTTGAGCATTGAGGGTTGAGGGATTAATAGGGTGTAGGGGTAGAGGGATTAGGATTGAAGGGTTGAGGGTTGAGCGTTGAGGGTTGAGGGATTAGGGTTGAAGGGTTGAGGGTTGAGCGTTGAGGGTTGAGGGATTAAGAGGGTATAGGGGTTTAGGGATTAGGTTTGAAGGGTTGAGAGTCGAGGGATTAAGAGGGTATAGGGGTTGAGGGATTAAGGGTTTAAGGGTTGATGGTTGATGGTTGAGGGATTAAGATGGTAAAGGGGTTGAGGGATTAGGGTTTAAGGGTTCAGGGTTCATGGATTAAAAGGGTATAGGGATTGAAGGGTTGAGGGTTGAGGGATTAATGGGGTATAGGGGTAGAGGGATTAGGGTTGAAAGGTTGAGGGTTGAGGGATTAATAGGGTATAGGGGTATAGGGATTAGGGTTGAAGGGTTGAGGGTTGAGCATTGAGGGTTGAGGGATTCATAGGGTATAGGGGTAGAGGGTTGAGGGATTAAGAGGGTACAGGGGTTCAAGGATAAGGGTTGAAGGGTTGAGGGTTGAGGGTTTAGGGATTAAGAGGGTATAAAGGTTGAGGGATTAGGGTTTAAGGGTTGAGGGTTGAGGGATTAAGAGGGTAGAGGGGTTCAGGGTTCAGGGTTTAGGGATTTAGAGGGTATAGGGGTTGAGGGATTAGGGTTGAAGGTTTGAGGGTTGAGTGTTGAGGGTTGAGGGATTAATAGGGTATAGGGGTAGAGGGATGAGGGTTGAGCGATTAAGAGTGTATATGGGTTCAAGGATTAGGGTTGAAGGGTTGAGGGTTGAGGGATTAAGAGGGTATAGGGGTTGAGGGATTAGGGTATAAGGGTTGAGTGTTGAGGGTTGAGGGATTAAGAGGGTATAGCAGTTGAGGGATTAGGGTTTAAGGGTTCAGGGTTCAAGGATTAAGAGGGTATAGGGGTTGAGGGATTAGGGTTGAAGTGTTGATGGTTGAGGGCTGAGGGATTAAGAGGGTATAGGGGTTTAGGGATTAGGGTTTAAGGGTTGAGGGTTGAGGGTTGAGGGATTAAGAGGGTGAAGGAGTTGAGGGATTAGGGTTTAAGGGTTCAGGGGGGTTCAGGGATTAAAAGGGTATAGGGGTTGAGGGATTAGGGTAAAAGGGTTTAGGGTTGAGGGTTGAGCATTGAGGGTTGAGGGCTTAATAGGGTATAGGGGTAGAGGGATTAGGGTTGAGGGTTGAGCGTTGATGGTTGAGGTATTAATAGGGTATAGGGGTAGAGGGATTAGGGCTGAATGGTTGAGGGTTGAGCATTGAGGGTTCAGGGATAAAGAGGGTATAGGGGTTTAGGGATTAGGGTTGAAGGGTTGAGGGCTGAGGGCTGAGGGATTAAGAGGGTATAGGGGTTGAGGGATTAGGGTTTAAGTGTTGAGGGTTGAGGGTTGAGGGATTAAGAGGGTAAAGGGGTTGAGGGATTAGGGTTTAAGGGTTCAGGGTTTAGGGTTCAGGGTTCAAGGTTCAAGGATTAAGAGGGTACAAGGGTTGAGGGATTAGGGTTCAAGGGTTGAGGGTTGAGCATTGAGGATTGAGGGATTAATAGGGTATAGGGATAGAGGAATTAGGGTTGAAGGGTTGACAGTTGAGCATTGAGGGTTGAGGGATTAATAGGGTATAGGGGTAGAGGGATTAGGGTTGAAGGGTTGAGTGTTGAGCATTGAGGGTTGAGGGATTGAGAGGGTATAGGGGCTTAGGGATTAGGGTTGAAGGGTTGAGGGTTGAGGGTTGAGGGTTGAGGGATTAAGAGGGTATAGGGGTTCAAGGATTAGGGTTGAAGGGTTGAGGGTTGATGGATTAAGAGGGTATAGGGGTTGAGGGATTAGGGTTTAAGGGTTGAGGGTTGAGCATTGAGGGTTGAGGGATTAATAGGGTATAGGGGTAGAGGGATTAGGGTTGAATGGTTGAGGGTTGAGTGTTGAGGGTTGAGTGATTAATAGGGTATAGGGGTAGAGGGATTAGGGTTGAAGGGGTTAGGGTTATCACTCTGCCACTCTATCTTTCTCCCACTCTCCCCCTCTCTCCCTCCCTCTCTATCTCCCACTCTCTCCCTCCCTCTCTTTCTCCCACTCTCCCCCTCTCTCCCTCCCTCTCTATCTCCCACTCTCTCCCACACTCTCCCCTTCTCCCACTCTCCCCTTCTCCCACTCTCCCACTCTCTCCTACCTCTCTCTCCCACTCTCCCCTCTTTCTCACTCTCCCCTCTCCTCCCTCCCATATCCCCACTCTCCTTCTCCTCTCTCCCATTCTCTTTCTCCAACTCTCCCCTTCTCCCCTCTCTCCACTCTCCCACTCTCTCCCTCCTCTCTTTCTCCCTCTCCCCTCTCCTCCTCTGTATCTCCCACTCTCTCCCACTCTCTCTTCTCCCACTCTCCTTCTCCCCTCTCCTCTCTCCCTCCCTCTCTGCTCACTCTCTCCCTCTCTCCCTCCCTCTTTATCTCCCATTCTCTCCACTCTCCCACTCTCTCCCACACTCTCTTTCTCCCACTCTCCCCTTCTCCCACTCTCCCACTCTCTCCCTCCCTCTCTTTCTCCCACTCTCCCCCTCTCTCCCTCCCTCTCTATCTCCCACTCTCTCCCACACTCTCTCTCCCACTCTCCCTTCTCCCTCCCACTCTCTCCCTCCCTCTCTTTCTCCCACTATCTCTTTCTCCCCTCTCCCTCTCCCTCCCACTACTCCCTCTCCCTCCCTCTCTCCCATTTCTCTCACTCTCTCTTTCTCCCCCTCTCCCTCTCCCTCCCTCTCTCCATCTTTCTCTCCCACTCCCTCTCCCTCCCTCTCTCACCATTTCTCTCACACTCTCTTTCTCCCCCTCTCCCTCTCCCTCCCTCTCTCCCTCACACACACATACTCACCTATATCTCCTCTACTATAAGGGTGCAGGGGACAGATATAGAATTAGGATAGAGGGTATACACAAAGAGGGAGAAAGTAAATATATTAAGAAAACCATATTTCACATAACACACTTGCATTATAATGTGAGCGCGTGTTTTACTCCACTAAAAATGGTAAAAAATTCTATATACCCGTGATTTCAAGGCCCACAGTCTGCATATTCCCCTGGTTTTGCACGTCCTCCGACAAAAAGTTTCTTTTTGATGATGTTGTGAAGTGTGCAAGCATGTTTTTCACATTCCATCACCTTTTCCATGATCTTTCTACCACCTTTGCATGAAATAGCCGAGTTTCCACTTTGAAAGACATATAATATCAATTGAAGTTTGAATTCCATTGAAAAATGATATACAATTGAAGTTTGGAGGGGAACAAGCTTTTGAACAAGTCAAATTGTTGTGGAGTTTGAAGAAAGAAGAAGCCAAGGCTACATAATTGGGTTGAACTCAGCCATTTGAAAGTCTGGATTTTTAGGTATGTGAAGTCTTTACACATTTTCTTTCCTTCTATTATGGTTTTCTTTCATTTTTGTTTGTCATTATAACCTTACGTTGTCATTGTAACTATATTTTTCCCTTCACAACACATTTGATTCATATACTCAAATTAGCATTAAGAGTTCCCAATTCCTTAAGGACCTTCAAAACACCTTGAAAATATTGAAAATAACTTATTACAATCAACTAGATTCCTCAAAACATCAACCAATTATTATGTCATTCACAACTTGTCTTAAATCTTCCATAATGGCACCATTGTTTACAAACACAAACTATAATTCTTAAGGCACAAGCAAACCATTATTTGATTAAGAAATATTTGTTTGAGTTAGTACAAAAAAAATGGAACCTTTTAGAAGTCTTCCCTTACACACAAACTTAGTTCCTTTGTTCACTGTCCACATTACTAGTGGCCAAGCATCTGCAAACTGTCACATGTATCTCCCAAACCATGCACACACTTCACACTATGATACTCATTTTTGATGCAGAGATAGAGGACCCAAAACCATTCAATATGTCAACTTGCCTTCAAGAGGCATCTAAAAATATTAAAAAGGCCTAATGGACCAATCCCAACAATCCTCCAAATTGGACAACAAACAGAAACACTATTTCCCACTTTTCACCCTTGGAATCTAGTAGTAGTGCAAAATCAGTTTTGGGCCCTTAACTCCAAAACAATAGGAAAATAAAAGAATGATTCTAGCACCCATTTCAGAGTTGCAAAACATACCTTAACCCATCACATGACTCCTTTGGGACAACTTTAAGAAAACTGACCTTTTCACTATTTTAGGCCTCCAAGTATGCCAATTTTACAAAGGATCTACCCTTAGATCCTCACACCAGACTTCCAAACCCAAAAATAGTCTTTAATTAGGTCTCAAAACAAGATATTTTCTAGGTCTTAGGACCTTACCCACTCAACTAGGCTTCCAATACAAAAACCCCCATTTTTCAATGCAAAGAGGGATGGTTTATAGAAACTCCTATACCCGGGCCTTCCCAGACCATTCCAAAGAATCAAACATGTTCAAAATACCCTGCACAAGGTCAAAAGCTCATTACATAGACCACTCCTTCAACACATTTTCAAAATCACTCCTTGGTTCCTCAAATTCTCATGGAAAAGTGCTTGTTTCAACCTAAGAACCCCATCCTATTGTCATTAATTTCATTCCAAGGAATTTTAAACAATAAAATACCCTAATCTAATAATGTACATTCCATCCCACTGAGAAACAAGTCATAATAGTAGGTGGGATGGTCATTTCATAATTAAATCCTACTCAAAACCTTGGTTGACTTGAAATGAGCAGTTTTAGAAAATTGTCAATTGCTCCCTTCAAACGTACTGCTAAGCCCTCAAAACTGATGCATTAGAGAGTTAAGAAATGTGCCTACAATATTCTATTAGTTTTGTATCAAGGGGAGGCTGTACAGGTCCATACAAGTGCAAGAATGTGCAAAAAATAGTGATTTTCTGGAAAACAACATTTTTTATCATAAAAATGGATTTCCAAATGAACAATACTCCTCCCTTCAAGCCAATGGAGGTTATTTAAACCTTTTACAATGAAAAAAAACTCCCTCCAATGCCTATAACTAACAAACAACCACCTTTGAAAGCATATAAAAAATTTGTCTATGATTCCATAGTTTGTACACATTTGTCTATGCTAGGTTAACTTTTGTACATGATGATTGTAAGTATTATTTAAATGAATCCTTCAATGACATATATTTTCAATTAACTTGAATGGATACATTTTTTAGGAACTAATACTCATCTCTTTACCATGGTACATATAAAATTATCCATCATGCCGAAGAAAAAAGACAAAGAGGAAACTAACAGATGAAGAGAACAAAACCTTCAAAGAAAATGAGAGAGTTCGGGTGGAGGCATATCATGAAAAGAAGAAATTGGAAACGATTGATGAAAATAATCCAATTATAGAGGAACCTTAACCATCAAACAGAGAATGGGAATTGGCAGCAAAACAGGCATGAATGTGAAAGCATCGTCGTAAGATAAATTTGGATATCGTAGTTGGAGACACACCCTCAATAACAAGTGAATATGAAGGGACACCATTAAGCACAAGCGAATATGGAGGGACACCATCTAGCACAAGTTAATATGGATGAACACCATCTAATGCAAGTGAATATGGAGGGACACCATGTACCACAAGTGAATATTGTTGGACACCATCCAACACATCTCAAGTTGAGAGTACATCATCACTCGGAATTGACAAAGAAGGTATGTCATCATCCCCATGTGAACCTCAAGGTATGTCTTCTTCTCCACCCTCGATCGAAGGTACACAATCTAGCCCACCTCAATTAAATATTGATGAAATTCCTAATGTTGAGATGTATGTACCTAGGAGAACACCACCTAGAATTTTGTGTAGAAAGCCAAAGTATTTGATTAATATTGATGATGAGATTTTGGAGCACATGGAAGGTAAGATTTCAACATGCACTTGTAGAAGATATGCTGATAAGATTTGGGAATGATTCTTTGAAAGGCTAAATGAGACTACAATATGTCAACTATTTGTTGAAATGATGCGAGGTGTAAAGTATAGGAACATCATGAAGACTCCTGGTTTGAGAACATCGAATGCATCGAGTGAAGACACTATTGTGAAGAATCTAATGGATGCTTATGAGAGTGTGGGTAAGACCTCATGCTTAAAGGATAGTAATGTCACCCGACATGTCATTAAATTGAATTTGGTAAGTTTTCAAACAAAGAGAGCTCATCTAATTAAAAAGACTAGTGAACAAATGGGAATTAGTAGAAAAAATTTATCAAGAGCCATTCAAAGGCGGAAAAGAATTGAGGGCACTAATTCAAATGAATTATGGGCACTCGGGGAGACTGTCACGAAAATATAAAGAAGTTGTCAAAGCCTTGAGAACACTAATTGAAGAGTATTGGAAGAATAACACAAGGCCATCTCTGAATCAAAGGGATGTGGTAAGAAGGAGAATCAATAGTCGGAATTGTGAGCCACATCCAAAGCATTTTTTGGATATGACTCAAACCCAATTCTTTTGAAAATTTGAAAATAATTATCCTCAAATTAGTATTTCTCAAATATTTTTTGAAATGCTTAAACCTTTTTATGTCAAGATAAATCACACACACTACTTGTTGATGTAGACTACATATTGAATTTTCTAACCATTATGATGTTTATCGTTCTATATGTTTAGATTTGCATACTAACGATGTTTTGCAAGATTGTGGCATACAAGTCCCACCAAAATCTTCAAGAGAGTTCTTATCAAAAAAATTATGTGAAATAGAGGATGGCCAGATATTCTATAGGACAACATTCTTGGATGGTTCATGCAAGCATTGCGGTGGCTTCCAACGTATGCTAGTATGTCAACATATGGAAAGCACAGATGAGGTGGAACAAAAACTAGTAGAGTTTGAGAAGTATAAAACAATGGAATATGTACAAAAGATGGGTCTCAAGAAAAAATGTGTGAGTTGGTTATTGATAAGATTCCAGTGTACCAATTTATGACCACATTTCTTGACAATATACTA
Source organism: Sequoiadendron giganteum (assembly GCA_007115665.2). Taxonomy (NCBI): domain Eukaryota; kingdom Viridiplantae; phylum Streptophyta; class Pinopsida; order Cupressales; family Cupressaceae; genus Sequoiadendron; species Sequoiadendron giganteum. The sequence continues at coordinate 291,246,059 of CM021100.1, forward strand.
TCTCAGTATGCAATGCATACCCATAGAGCCCAATGGTTGGACACGTAATTCAAGCTATGCAAGGACACATTTCCAGTTGGAAGCATAGTATCCATGGTTGAATTTGTGCAGAACTACACTCTACACCCACAACATGAGGTGCAGTCACAGTATTACATCTCCACACAAGTTTTGATATTTGTGCACATAGCATTCATTCATGCATCTAATAGTACAGATGAGAAAAGGAAGGTATTGAGGGAGTACCACTTTTACATTAGTGATGATCGCACACATTCTCCAGAGTTCGTGCAAGGTTGCTTCCAGATGTTCTACAGTGGTTTGGCTCAAAGGGGCATAGAATATGATCGATGTATAATATGGTCTGATAACTGTGCAACATAGTTGAAGAACTCGTGCATGTTCTACTGGTTGTGCAGGATGCAAACCATTACAGGTGTTCAACATATGTGGAACTTTTGTGAGGCCGGACATGGAAAGGGGGAGCATGATCGTGCAGGAGCATGCATGAAAAGAGTATTAGCACGAGAAGAGTTAAAGTATAAAGATAGTGCAAAGTTGACACATGCAAAATCAATCATCAAGTGGTGTAATTCTTGGATGGGTCCGGGTAATGAAGGTACATCTTCAGTTCGTAGATTTTTTTGGTTGATAGATGATACTAACATTGCACCATATGAAGACTGTTGTACACTAACAAGATCGAGTGAGGTACACTCTTTCCTGAGCTCAAATGTAGGTTCATGGAGTATCGATACACGAAAGATGGCATGCTTTTGTATTTCATGTACAATAGAAGCTTGGAATGCTTGTGAGTGAGGGGAGTGGGTTGACAAATGGTTCAAAAGTTATCTTAGCCCAGTTCACACGTATTGCCCTCTGATAGCATTTGAACTGAGATAGATGGAAGCATCGGTCGACTTTGACCACGTATCAGATCTAGTTCAACCAGGTGATATATCTACTTTCTTATTTGTTGAAATTCCATATCATTATCTTACTTTATATTGTATTCATAATGTTGACAAATTTCAAGAGATTTTCTACACATATCAATGCAGAGCATGTTTATGCAGTTATTGCAGATGAAGACAATGAAGAGGGAACAGGCTATTACTTGTGTCGTTGTGTTGAGGCAAAAAATATATTGGAGGCCCCAATTATAGATGGAGAAAACATCGAATACCCTACAGGCTCAATTGTGGTTACTGGAACATGGCTTAGAAGGTACCCACATTCAAGTGTTAAACATTGGCTATTTCAGGACTTTGACATGCATCTTAAGATTCTTCATTACTTGAACCTTGTTGTGGAATCTAATGTTTATTTGACCAAATATGGGGGTGGACCTTTCAACAAGACCCATTGGAAGGTCCGTGAGTCTGACCATGAGGCTATAATTGATACAATAAAGAGTAGAGTAGACCCAAATGGTTCATTGGGTTAATTTGTATGTATATGCATATTGGTTCTTATTAATTTATACTTGTATGCACATTATTTTATTTGATTCCAATGCTATCATCTTCTTTTACAGTGATTGGTGTCCCCTTGCAAAAAAAGGCAGATATATAAGCCATCCAAGAGAATGTCAGCCAAAAAAGCAATGCAACATCCTTATTTTGATGATCTTTACAAATCCCAGTCAAGATTTTAAGCCATTAGAAAAGTGTGAGAAAAAATTGGTGATGGAGTTTCAAGTTATTCATTTGAATTTAACCTTATCATGAGTAGCTATGATGTAGAAATTATAAGAGCATTTGAAGTTTCAACTTACTCTATTCATGAGAGGTGTTGTGTGCAATAGGTATGTTGGAATTCCCAGTGAAGATGTATGACCAGGAGTGACTAATTTGTGAAACCTTCATGCTTATCTGTAAGTGCCTTCCATCTATTTTTATTTCATTTCCATTTTGTATGCTCTTTATTTTTCTCTTTTACTTTGTGTATTTGTAAGTAAACTACTAAAAATTGATTGATCTCTCATTGCAGAAAATGCTGATTTAAGAGTCATCAAAGAGAATCTCAGCCAAAAAAGCAATACAACATCCTTATTCTGATGATCTTGACAAATCTCAATTTTGATTTCAACCCATTATAAAAGAGCATGTGAAGCTTAGTGAGGGAATGCCAAGTTACTCAATTAAAGTTAACCTCATAATGAGCACCTATGATATAGGAATTTAAAGAGAATCTCGAATATATGAGTGACATTGTAAAAGATCTGTGAGAATGAAGTGCCTGAGACATTGGTAAGATTTATTTACATAATGAAAAACTCTTAGTTCCACAATTTTAATAAGATTTACTTTCATAATGAAAAAATTTGAGGCATTGTAATAAGATTTTCTTACATTATTTTATGCAATATTTTATCAAACCCTAGGGTGAAACCTCATTTTTCATGCCCTTTTCCATCAAAATCTATAGGGGAAGCAACATAAACCCCATAAAACTTATTCCTTTTCACTTATAAATTTCTTGTCTGATCCTACAAGATCGCATTGGGCCCCTCTAGAAAAACCTCTCGATTTTTCTTATATCAGAGTGGTTTTCCTATGGCAACGGATTTTCACTTGATGGAAAAAGTGTCAAAATAAAATTGTGCAAAGTTGCAAAGTGGTGCAACTTTCATTCTGTAATGTGTGTGACCAAGTGGACTATTCCAACACATCTGAATAGGTATTTTTAAGCTAGGAATGGTCCTCTTTCGCACTGAAACACGTGAAATTGATCCGAGCTATGTTCCACCGGATTGATCCCTTAAGGGTCCAAAGTGCAAAATGGCTACAAACTTCAGTATTCTATTACTTGGATACCGTGACATTTAGAAACTTCTCATTTGATCCTACAGGATTGCATTGGGCCCCTCTAGAAAAACCTCTCTCGGTTCTGGCTATCTCAGAGTGATTTTCCCATGGCGGCGGATTTTCACTTGATGGAAAAAATGTGAAATTCAAGTTGTGCAAAGTTGCAAAGTGGTGCAACTTTCGCTCTACAACTCGTGTGACCACAATAACTACTCCAATGTTTCTGAATAGGTATGTTTATGCTAGGCATGATCCTCTTTCGCACCGAAACACACGGAATCGCTCTGAGCTACGTTCCACTGGATCAATCCCTTAAGGGTCCAAAGTGCAAAATGAATGCAAACTTCAGAATGCTATTACTCAGATACCGTGATGCTTAGAAACTTCTCATTTAATCCTACAGGATCGCGTTGGGTCCCTCTAAGAAAACCTCTTCTTGTTTTTTCTATCTCAGAGTGGTTTTCTCTTGGCAGTGGATTTTCACGTGATGGAAAAAGCATCAAATGCAAGCAGCGCAAAGTTGCAAAGTGGTGCAAATTTTGTTTTGCAACTTGTGTGACCAAATGAACTGTTCCAACATGTCCGAATAGGTATTTTTACTCTAGGAATGGTCCTCTTTCACACCGAAACACGTGGAATCACTCTGAGCTATGTTCCACCGGATCGATCCCTTAAGGGTCCAAAGTGCAAAATAGCTGCAAACTTTAGCATGCAATTACTTAGATACCATGACACTTAGAAACTTCTTGTCTAATCCTACAAGATTTAGTTGGGCCCCTCTAAAAAAACATCTCTCGATTTTGGCTATCTCAGAGTGGTTTTCTCGTGGCAACAGATTTTCAGTAAATGGAAAAAGTGTCAAATTCAAACTGTGCAAAGTTGCAAAGTGGTGCAACTTTTGCTCTACAACTCATGTGACCAAACTAACTATTCCAACACATCCGAATAGGTATTTTTATGCTACGCATGGTCCTCTTTCGCACTAAAACACGCGGAATCGCTCCGAGCTACTAACATCTATAACAACAAATGTAAATTAAAATTTACTAATTTGCCTCATACCTCTACTGTCAGTGTCATCGAGGATTGTATAGCAGATGTCACACCAATATCCATTTCCCTCATCACATTTGGAGGTGTATCGTCATGCAACATCTAAAAATAAAACAAAAAATTATTCAACGTAATCAACGATGTGCATATAAACTACACAAATCTATTAAGTACTCGATTCATTAGTTAAACTCTTTATTCTATTACCTCCATGTAGGTTTGAGTAAATCCACCAACACTGGGAAGTGTTCCATCAAAACCTCCAATATTAGTGTGTTCAACATCCAAAATCACATATTAAATTACCATTCATAAAACAATGCTATTAACATGCAATAAATTTATAATTGTTTACTAGTTACATACCCTAGCGATAGGTGTACTGTAGAAATAAGTTGGTGGGGGGCCAGTGTATCCAGTCTCAACATTGTGACCTTGCATTTTTATTAAAATCATAAAACATTTTAGTTAATCTTGCATTTCAAAATAGAATTTTAATAAATTCAATTCAATGAACATGCACTAACTTTTACCTGACTATCAATGCCATATGCCTGATGCAAAATGTTAGCTGCCCTCTCCATCTCCATAGCTGTAGATGGATCCTGTGTACCAATATCCTAAGTGTCGGTGGGGTGATATGAACAAGTAGCTCTGCAAGATTGACACACATGTGTTCGAAGGCCACCACTCGAAGACTCCCCTGGATGGCGTTGTAGAATAGGGCTAGTATGAAGGATGACAATCTGGGTCAAAGTGATGATCACCTGCAATGTCTCTACATTAGCACTCTCCTTCATGATGGAAGGAATAAAAACATGCTCATGAGGTGTCCTAGCGAGAGCTCGTCTACCTTGCCTTGTAGGATCCGGCTGTGCACTAGGTCTATCTTGAGATGACCCCCCATCTCTCCCTTGGAAATCCCTCATATCAAAATAATTTGTGATATTTTTCAATATGAACTCACTATATAGTTTCCTAAGGAAATATTGCGGGACCTCGTAATTGTTGCACGGTGGTTAATCGAAGACCATGTACCACCTATCATAAAATTGGTCCCTAATCTTTTGGTGGTGGCACCAATGGATTGGAAACCTATTTGCATTGAGGGTAAGATTTTCATTATGCGTGGGTCAGTTAATAATGAACACAAATCACCTTTTTTTATTTTTAAATCCTTTACATCCTTGTATGATAGTTTATTTGCATAATAATCCCTAGCTGCCTGCCTCCTATCTTTCCATCTAGTTAATTTTTTGCTAATTGAATCTACATTTTTTAACATTTTTTTCAATGAATTTGCTAGGGTCATTCTTTCTACAGTTGCACCATTTGGATCACTCAACCTACTGATCAAATCCTCAATTTTCTTTTTGTTGTTCTCAATTTCACTCATTAAATTTTGTTGAGTGCCAGGAGGGGGTTGAGTGATTGGTGGAGGAGGTTCATGTTGTGGTTGGTCTTCCTGTTGAGTATTTGGTTGGTCCTCCTATTGAGGATTTTGAGGGTTTGTAGGTTGATTTGCATCTCCTAAAAATTCAATCAAATAAATATCAAATTCAAAACAAAAACCATAGAATCCTTACCTCTCATAGCTCCTCCTCATCATGGCGCCATCGCTCTGAAGAAATATCAATTGTTGGTGAAGAAATTTGTTTAATTTCTCCTCCTACAACACGAGCACAAAATTGTGAGTGTTTTCACTGCAGCTGCAAAAAAAAAATCAGTCGAAATGCTAATGATAGATTTGCATTTCTTTTTTTTCTTTTAACAGTCAATAACGCAAGCACGTTATAATGTGCTCACATTATTAGTTTTTAGTTTCCGAGCCTCAAGCTCTACATAATGATGCATAACACGAGCGTGTTATAATGCACTCATGTTATAATGTGCTCGCATTATAGATTTTCAAATTGTTTTTTGGAGGGTGTCCACAAAATTGCTACCCATTTCCATGCACCTGCCCTATACCAAACACAAACATGACCTTTGGGATAAACCTAAATGCTAATTTCATTCCAAACTAGAACAACACACATCAATATAGTAACCAATGTCCCACACCTCAAAATACTAATTCCAATCCAAATTTAACATGTGAACTCAAAACCAACACCATGACACCAAATCAAATCAACGCAAACACCATCGCTTGCAGATACTTTGATGCAACAAATGTAGGCCCTCCAACAACAAATGACAAATATACAATTTGGGACCAATAAGAAAACCTATTCTATGGAGGAATTGTGCCCCTTTCCATTTGACATAAATTTGTACATGCCACCCTTTCCCCCTCATTTAACAACACCACCTTTACCTAAGTATAAGGGGATAGGGCACCCAATAGAACATATCTGATAATTTAACACATCATGTATGGAATTCTCATATGATCCTACCTATTTGATGAGACTATTCCCATGAAGTCTCAAAGGGCTAGCCCTAGATTGGTTTGCACACCTCCCTCCGAGGATTAGAACATGGGGTGAGTTGGCTGATAAATTCATTAATCACTTTTCCTTTAACATTAAAAATGATGTCACCCTTGCAAAATTAAGAAAAACCAAACAAGAAGAAGGGGAATCACTTACCTCATTTTACCAGAAATGGTGAGGTTTGGTTAGCAAGTTCCCTTGTCACATTCCTGGGAAACAATTGGTCACCATTTTTGTTGAGAACCTTAACAAATAAATGATGAGTAGTTTACAAATGTAGTATTGCACAAATTTTGATGAGATCCCTAAGAAATGTGTCCTTATTGAAAATGGTCTTATCGCAAAGGGACTAGTCAAAGTACACAAAGAAAATCCAAAACCTAATAAAGACAAAAGAAAATATTGGTCCCGAAAAAAGAATGCCACAAAATGATGGAATTATTAATGTGAAAGTGATAGCCAAAGGTCCTACCATTCACCTCCAAGGTCCTTCCTCATCAAACACACAGAACACATCAAATTCCCAAACACAAGGTCAAAATCAAACATTGAGTGGAATCCAAAATAATCAGCAATGCAGAGGTCCTACTCATGCCAAGAGAACATAGACCCCATTGGGTGACCCCATCAAACAAATCCTAGAATATTTTTTGCAATCTAATTTCATTAGACTACTAGACATAAAAAATTATGAACCTTCACTAATCAAACCTGGTTAGTGGAAAGAAGATGAATACTATGAATTTCACCGTGGAAAAGGACAAAAAACATCTAGATGTTGGACACTCAAGAATATCATTCCAGACCTTGTTGAAAATGGAACCATTTCAATAGGAAACTCATAATGCAAAACCAATGCTAATCATACCATATTTAAAACTCCCTTGCATGACCATGACAAAGGAAAAGACTCTAATTTAGGGAATGACAACAAAGACAATTATGCAGCCATCAAATATGATTATAGCGCTATTATCCTTAACATTAGACCCTTTGATGATCACATTATTACCATTACCATAAACAATCCAAGTTCAAAATGTGCGGTCAATACTCGGAGAGCCAAGATAACTCTTCCAGGACCTCCTTCCAATACACAGTTGAGAAGCCACTATAATCTCCTAGACCAGCTAGGGAAGACTCTCACACATATTTCTATCTTGGAACTCCTTTGAATATCACCACAAAACAGAGCTATCCTTGATATAGGATTACAAGAATCATTTGTACTCACTAATCTAGATGCCAATGAATTTCAGGCCATGGTTGGATACCTAGCTATGTCGCACCATGTCACCTTCTCTGAACAAGATTTTTCTACACAAACGTTTGATCATAACGATGCCCTACACCTCAAAGTATGTGTTAATAAGCACAAGATCAAAAGAGTCCTAGTAGATGGTGGAGCAAGTCTAAAAATTTTCTCACTAAAATTGGTGAAAGCATTGGGATACTCTGAGAATTACATATACCAAACCAATAAAATTATGATCAAAGCTTATGATGATGTTGAGTGTTCATCTAATGGCATAATCTCACTTCCTATAAGATTTGGTCCAACAATACATAATATATTGTTTCATGTCTTGGTTCTAGATTTGCACTACGACCTTCTGTTTGGCCAGCCATCAATCCATTGCATGAAGGCTATCCCATTCCCATATAATGACACTAAAATTACTATTCTTGGTGACCCTGATCCTTGTCAATATTGCACAAACCTAAAAGCAACTGTTGAACTTCAAGTTCCCATCAATCGAGAGGCCTCATCCTCGACTTCATCTGCCACTCCTTTTCCCTACATTGATCCATTTTCCCTTGTCAATTCTTCCTCTCCATTCACCACACCTTCCCCACCCAAAATCCAGATTCAAGACAAAGGATGTGGATAATATAACATGAAGAGTCTCTTCTTCATTGGAAAGCTAAGTAAATCATCAAAGTCTTCTGACAAACCACATCCTATGTAGCCTAAATTCATCATTCATAATCCCCCTACCACCTTCACTAAATGGGGGGAGCTAGCCAGAGAGTCTTTGGATGACCACATTCTCACATGGTTGTACAAAGAAGAGGAGGATATTGAGCCTAAGAAATTTCTAGTTGAATAGTATCCGAAAGGGTTCCTAATAAAGAAATGACAAGGAGATGATGGACGCAGTGGCCTTGGCCTAAACAAACAAGGAATGTTGGAATCCTTGCAACCTTGTAAACTAATTAAACACCAAGGGTTGGGGTTTGTACTAGTAATAGTGACTATCTAGGGTATCAGATTATCTTCGAGTGAGGATGCTAATGATTTAGATGAGATCGAGACTTCCAAGGAATCTTGGGACTTTGACACCAATTCCAATTAATATGAATGGGATTCCTTATCCTCCACTATCAAAATGGACCTTGATAAACTATTTGGAAAACCATATGAGCCTCTCCTTGAAGAAAAATTCATTCAAATTCTTACAATTGGTTCCCTTCCAAACCCACCAAATCCCCATCCAAAATTCCCTTTGAAAAGAGAAGAGTGGGTCAAACACTTCAAGTAAACCATTGATTCCACTTCCTAGGAACCTAATGACTCTATTTTTATCCTTACCCTATCTACCTACACCATAACCCTTGACAATATCGATGATGGCTTACCCCTTGTCTACCCACAACTCATAGATTGGGATCAACAAGGACCACCAAGTTTGAACACATTCGAGAACGATGAAGCAACTACTGAGTTCATGGGACTTTGTGAAAAATTAAAAATAAAGGATGTATCTGAAGGTGAAAACCTCTATGAGGTGCTTGAGGATGGAGGACTAGATAGTCCCTCAACAATTGAGAGATATTTCCATTGCTTATAGAATAAATAGAAGAAGTGAACATTGGAATAGAAGAAAATTCTAGAATCATACAATTAGCAACATATTTGACCACCAAGGAAAATCCGGAGTTCACAACATTCTTTTTAGAAAGACAAGTTAATTTTGCAAGGTCATATGCTAATATGCCTGGATTGGATCCCGAACTGGTTCTAAATCACCTATAATTGCTACCAAATGTCAAACCATACAAACAAAACCTAAGGAAAATGCACCCACATATTGCACTCCTGGTCAAGTTGGAACTAAAGAAACTATTGGATGTCAAATTCATATGCTCTATTGATTATGTAGATTGGATATTAAACCTTGTTCTTGTAACCAAGCCAAATGGTCAAACTAGAGTGTGTACATATTTTGGAGATCTCAACAAAGCTTGTCCTAAAGATGATTTCCCTTTACCAAATATTGATATCATATTAGACCTTACTACTAGATATGAAATGCTATCACTTATGGATGGATTCTTGAGTTATAATCAAATAAGAATTTCTCCTAAATCTCAATCGAAGACAACCTTCACATGTACATGGGGAAATTTCTATTGGAATGTAATGCCATTTGGACTTAAAAATGATGGATCGACATATCAGAGAGAAATGAATACCATTTTTCATAATTATATGCACATACTTATGGAGGATTATGTTGATGAACTTATCTCAAAATCTATAGAATGAAGTGGTCACCTAGTAGTCTTGGAAAATATTTTCACATGACTTGAAAAATATCAACTCAGGTTAAATCCAAAGAAATTTGTTTTCAGGGTTCAATCAGGTAAACTTTTAGGATATATTATCTCTTGCAAAGGAATAGAAGTTGATCCCTCCAAATTAAAATCTATCTTAGATATGCTTTCACCAACCAACATTAGTTAGTTAAGGACATTACAAGGAATATTGCAATCAATTTTTAGGTTCATTTCTTAGCTAGCATACAATATTCATCCATTTCAACATTTGTTGTACAAAGGAACTCCCTTCAATTAGACAGAGAAGTGCTAAGAAGAATTTGATCAGATCAAGAATTATCTATTGACTCCACTAGTTCTTATGCCTCTGATTAATGGAAGAGCTTTTATATTGTATGTGACAATGTTCAACTACATCAGCATTGGGGGCATTGTTAGCACATAATGATATTGATGGAAAAGAACGGGAAATTTATTATATTATTTGCACCTTAGTCAAATATGAGTTGAATTATAGCCCTATTGAATGAGCATGTCTAGCAGCTATATTTGCCACAAATAAATTTACACATTACATGTTGAATCACAACACAAAATTGAATGCCAAAATTGATCCTTTAAAATATCTTCTCAGTAAAGCAGCTCTGACAGGAAGACTAGTTAAGTGGGTTATGATCTCAAGTGAGTATGACATTGAGTATGTTGATTGAAAAACAATAAAAGGACAAGTGATAGTTGATCAACTCACAAATGCACCAATAAAGGCAGATCATCCTTTGATATCCAATTTCCCAGATGAATCAATCTTTTTCATAGACACCTCAACAACATGGAAACTATACTTCGATGGGTCTTTCACAAGTCATGGTTCAGGAGCTAGAATTATATTCATCACACTGCAAGGATATTTCATTCCCAAGTCATTCAGAGTAGCATTTCCATGCACTAATAACATAAGAGAGTATGAAGCATTGTTGACAGGACTCCAAATAGCAATAAAATGGAAAATCAAGAATCTTCAAGTTTATGGTGATTCTCAATTAGTGATTAAGAAATTTAATGATGATTATGATACCAGAGATGAAAAAATGATGCCCTACAAGCACATGGTTGATAGTTTGAAACTATACTTTGATGCCCTCACTTTTGAGGAAATATTGAGAATCCAAAACAAAGTAGCTGACACAATGGCTACAATTGGATCTCTCCTAGATATTCCTAACAATGCATTGCAATATAAGTTCTTGGTAGAAAAATTGTTGGTCCCTACGTTCAATGTCCCAAAATCTAAACTTGTTGGTCTTGACTCTCCCTCGTATAAGGGCATCTATGCCTATTTACATGATCAAATCATCCCTCCCGACTTGTCCTCCAACCAACACAAAATTTTAACCCAACATGCCTCTAAATATGTCATCATCGGAGATACCCTTTACCGCCACAACTTAGACAGCACCCTCCTTCGATGTCTCGACTTCAATGAAGCAAAAACAACCTTACAAGAGGTTAAAAATAGTATATGTGGAGCTCACTCTATTGGTCCTACCTTACCCATAAATCTCATGAGGACAGGATATTATTGGCCTACAATGGAATGTGATGCCTATCACTTTATGAAGAAATGTCACCAGTGTCAAATTCATGGGGATCTTATACACGTGCCAACACAAGAACTATAGCCACTTACATTCCCATGGCCTTTTTCCCAATGGGGACTCAACCTTGTAGGAAATATCCATCCCACATCTGCCAATGGAGATAAGTTCATTCTTGTTTATACTAAATATTTTACAAAGTGGATCAAAGCCATCCCAATGACCTATATTACTGGAAAGAAAATAGCCAAGTTCATCCTGAATTACATCATATTTTGTTATGGTATCCCATATTCCATCATTATAGATAATGGTTTCCCTTTCAAGAATCTGGATGTTCACAAGCTTTGTGAAATTTTTCATATTCAACACCACTTTGCTAAGTTGTATTACCCCCAGGGTAGTGGCCAACTTGAGGCATCTAATAAGAATATTCTTAAAATCTTAAAGAAGACTGACAATGATGGTGACCATGATTGGCACATACAACTCAATCCTACTTTATGGGCTTACCATACTAGTGCTCAAACCCCTACAGGAGCCACTGCATACTCCCTTGTCTTTGGATTTGAAACCATACTTATTATAGAGGTCGAGTTGTCATTCCTACGAGTCTTTATGCAAGGATTGATTGACCAAGAAGAATACCGTGTATCCCATCTACATGAGCTAGAGTTATTGGATGAAAAGAGATAGAATGCTTTGAAACACTTCCAAGAATATCAAAATTATCTTTGATGCAACTACAATAAGAAGGTCTGACCTAGAAGTTTTCACATTGGTGACTTAAACCTGAAAGAAAATCCAAAGAATCAGGCAGATCGAGAAAAACTTGGAAATTTTGAACCTAATTGGTTGGGCTCATATATCATCACAACAACATATGGATCTGGTGCTTATCATCTCTCTACTCCAGAAGGAGAACCCTTGTATGAACCTATCAATAAAATGCACATTCACAAGTACTACACTTGATTCTTAGAGTATTCCCTTTGAAAAAGTCAAAAATACAAAAAAAAGGTCACCTTGTTGAAAACCTGACAAACAGGCATCTTGGTGACAACAAAAAAATAAAAAATGAAAAAAATAAAAAATAGTAAAGATAAATAATTTTTCCAAAAGTGAAAACCACTTCAATGGTGCTTTGGATAAGTACCATGGTCAAAACCTAGAAAACAAGCACCATGTGTAGTCAATCTATGCTGCTCCATCTACTATCACTCTACTTGGTCTTCCATCCATCACTCGTCCATTCACCCATATAATCCATAATAAAGCTTTGACATCCTTCTGATGGCTTGAAAACCATCAAAATTTAGTCTCCTTCACTTTCACGATCATGCTTTGCATTCGTTCGCTACTTCCCCTTGTGCATAATAAATTTTCAATGTACCTGACTGTGGAAAATTCCTTGAATTACGTCTTCATGGGAAATAACACATGGTATCAGCCTTTTAAAATTATCAAAATCCAAGAAAATCATAAAACATCAAAAACCAAAAACTTCAAAAACTTCCAAAAATAGAGTCAGAGTCCGAGTCTGAGTCAGTTTGTGTTATTAGGTTTGAACTACGTTGTCTCTACACATTTGATACATAGGAAAGGCTCATCTTAAATGAGCCCGCAAGACATTAGGTTTGTCTTTTTAGGATTGCTCAAATAAAATTACAACTCACTCTTTTTTCAAATAAAACAAAGTCAAGTCATGTCAAACTACGAGGTTTTTGTGTGAGTAACTTAGGCAAGGCTATTAATCGATGAGCCCTTGAGACCCTAGTTCAATCCTTTAGGGTTTTTCGAGTCTAGTTTTTTTCTTCAATCAATCATCATTCAAATCAAATCATGAATCAAAAGACAAACATAACCAACAAATCTTTAAACTTCAGTCAATTTCCAATCAATTGATTACCTTAATCATCAATCAACTTATCAGGTCATTGGTCTTTATCAGAATGGGATATCATGTAATTTGTCTCATTTAGGCTTGTCACATGTCTTATATCAAGATGTGTTACTTACCTCCTACAGGATATGTCTTTCTTGAAATTAGGCACTATCACATCAATCGGTCATATCCATCATACTTTATAAAAATCAATCCATCTTGTCATATTGGTCAATTAATCTTACCTTAATCAGGATGTGCCCTTCCTGAAACTAGGCACAATCAACCAAATCAATTGGTCAACCTTTGTCAACTTATCAATCAATCCTTATCAACTTATCAATCCAATTCGGTCATCTTGGTTAACATAATCAATCACATCAAGAAATATTATCAACATTCTTGACAAACAATATCTTTGGCAAACACTTTGTTGGTCTGGGTTTGTCTTATATTTTTTATTGGTTTTGAGTCATATTACTAGTTACCTTGAGGATGTCTAAAAGGATTTAGAGGGATTATTATGGATCATGACCTGATTTTCTTTCTATCCATGGTTTTTTCTTGGCAAAATTATTAGGATAATTGGGTCCTTACTATGAGCCGAGGCATTCCTTGTCTTTTGGGTTTGTCTTTTGACTGCTTGTCCCTCACAAATGGTCACCTTGCACACCTTGGTCTATGTCATACCATGGTGTTTGTGCTCCATTTTCCATAATTTTGATGCCTGATGATGATAAATATAAAAGAATGAAAGTTGGTCTCTCATCATTCCTTGTCTAACTGACCATCTCCTTTGTCCCTTTTCATGCTAACTCCCATCTTGCTTCACATTAACATTGCTTCCATTTGCATCTTGATAGAGTCCTATGAGACACAAAAAATCGTGCATACACGATCATTTTAGGAAACATCATAGAAAGCATTATCATATTAAGCTACATATATTTGCACGAGAAAATACAAAAACATAGAAATCCTCCATATAGCATTAACATTTCATCACATTAGCAAATAGCCAATCATGACATTACACTTTACATTTATGATCATAGTTCATTTCTATTTATCACATTGTATAACATTACATTTCATATCACATTTCATAACATTATGTTTCATATCACATTGAATCACATTACATTTTATATCACATTACATAAAATTACATTTCATATCCCATTGCCTTGCACTATGATAAATGGCATCACATTAATAACATTATGTCATATCATATTATACATCACATTTTGCATCATTATATGGACATCCCATTGCCTCAATATTAAATGCATGTACATATCATATTGCAGTTATCAAATTAGGTCATCTATACTGCATTTATCATCCATAAACATCATAAAGGGCATAAAAATTTATAACATAATTATAAATGCATAACCATAAAGCATGTTAAACTATCCCATAACCACCTAGAATGCATCAATAAACATTATAAAAGCATGAACATGCATAGGGTAACATAATCATAAATTTAAAGCATAATCATATAATACTCCATATCATAAACCACCGCCCAAAATCATATCATTTATGTCGCTCAAAATGTATCATATGTACAATGTCATGATGTATCGTGTCTAATAAAATGGAGCTCGGAGGCTTGATAATAAAAATGATACGGTGTCCATATAACATAATGTCAAACAAGCTCTATCTTGAGCTGCCCTGATCTCCTCTCCCTAGGGCATCCTTTTCCTCCAGACATGGTGAATCTTTGGCCCTATGCTCTCTGGTGGATGGTCTATCATATGGAGTAGCCTGTCTCACATTTGATGTATCACCCTTTGTCCTGCTATGGTATTACCTACTATGTGTCTTGCTATGGGGCCTACCCTGTGAACCACTATCAATCTATGAAAATTTGGGCTCCCTCATCTCTGATGGTACCACCCTATCATAGAGATCCCTATATTACTATAGGGCTCTTCTAGTCCTGGCATACTCCCAAGCGACATACATGATAGATACAATACATGTAGCTATAAACTCGATTATACTTTGATCTATCTATTATCGGCTAATGACAATTAGGTCTCTCTCGATCTCCAGTGTATCCCTCTTGGCCTTAAGGTTGTCTCTCTTTGCTGTCACAATCTTGAGCTCTACCTCCAAGGTCTAAACCCGAGCCTACATGGTGGATATACTCTAATTTTCTGACCCCTCATCTCCTTTGGCCCCCACCTCCTCTGCCTCCTCATCTATCCCAATGATAATCCTCTCTCAGAGGACTCTCTCTTCCTTGTCGATCTCTAACTCCTCTCCATGCTCCTCATGTCTCCTCTCTCCATCCCCCTCAACCCCAATCACCTCCACCTCTAGGTTTTCCACCTCTAAAGTGGAAATCTTAGTATGTTGCTCTCCCTCTTTTACTGCTACCTCTGATGCTTCCCTCACCTCAATTTGATCCTCCTCCATCTCCTCCTCCTCTTGAATTGGTGGTAACTATCTCACCACTTGCCATCCTCCATATCTCCTCCTCCTAGATCAGTCTCCTCCCCAACCGTCTCCTCCACCATCCCCTCCTCCTCCATCTCCCTATCCTCCTCCTCCTCGTCCTCCACCTCTCTAGCCTCTCGGGCCCTTGTCTCTATGCTCTATGGGCATTGGATTTTCTAGATATTTTAGTGGCAACAGTCGATGAATCAACCACCAGGAATCATACCCTAGTGTGGTCCCTGCATCTGCATCACCTCCTCTCCAACCCCATTCTAATGCTTGCAGAGCATCAATCTCCTGCTCGACTATGGTCACAACAATCTACTACCCCCTGGATGAACCTCTCAAAAGGATAGTGCGAACTCAGCTGTACCCACCAAACCACCTTTGATCTCCTCGAACTGACATCTAACCCGCTTTGTAAGATACATGTCAATGATATGCTAGCTCTCAATTATTTTCCAAATAAGATACCTAGGTTGTCGGCACCATAGAAACTGATCATCCTCACCTATTCAAAAATCACAGTCTATGTATGGTCTCTAGATGAAGCTAACCAAGGTATCAAATCCATGTCTCCAATAGACAACATCTCCCACATGCATATGTGTTCATGCTCCTTGATATAGATACACATATGGAGTACTCATTCCCATCTGTCATGCCTCCAGTGGTTGGAACACGACTATGTGCTCCCATTCCCATATCATAAGCAAAGTAACCTCGAAGCTCAAGCTTTGTCCTCCCTTATAAGCAATATCATGCAATTGAATGTTCAACATACCCAAGAGGCATGGTCCTGATGCATACACTATCCCATCCTAGACCATCCCCCTGAGCATCTCTCCCCAACCTAATGGAAATTTATGACCTCTGCAATCGAGAATCATCACCCCTACTATCAATGTGCATAATACATGTAGACACATAAAAATGACTTTGGCCTGCGACCACTATTTTACCACCTTTCGTCATAACATGATTATAACATTTATATTATGTTTTTAACCCACATTCAACTATTAATTAAATAATTCATAATTATTTAATTAATTCATAATATCTCATTCTTCATGATTATTAAATAAATAAATCTTATTTATTTATCTAATATGTTACTAATTATCAAAGTCTTCTTGCAATTAAATAAAATCTTATTTATTTAATTAATCCTTATCATTAATGTCCTCCTAATTATTAAATAAATATATTTATTTAATGTGTCACTAATTCCTAAATCCTCTTAATTAAATAGATTTGATAATTTATTTAATTAACTAACTACTTCTTCCAAATTAAATAATTATTTTTAATTATTTAATTGTGACATGTGACACTTCCATATTTTTAAATAAAACAAAATCATTTAAAAATATCTCACATACTTAACTGATTCTTCATTTAGTAATTAATTTCAAAAATCAATTACTTATTATCTCACAAAATCCATATTTTGAATTAAATTAATTCAAAATAGAAATATTCTTCTACAAATCAAGTAATTGCTAAAATTATTCATTTTCTAAGATCTCATCCTCTTGTCTCTTGATTTTTACTAATTTCATCTCAAGGTCACGTTTATTCTCCACCATTGATTTAATTTCTTAAATTAAATCTCATCCACGCATTTGGGGAATTGTTGCCCTAACCCTAATTGAAATTTGTCATTTTGAATCTTAACCATTGATTCTAGGGTGTTTCTCAATCTCTCATCTCATTTGACCATTCAAGATTGCATTTTCTATAAAATGGCAATCTTGATCTCATGTTTGGGATGAATCATTATTATCTCTTAGAAGTTTGTTTAGGTCTAGACATTTATATTTTTCTCACACAAAAAAATCTGAGGGTATCCATTTATCACAACAAGTTAGGAGGTACAATGGAAATGAGCCATGGAGGAGAGAAATGGGTGAGATTGTTCTAGTCTCATTCCTTTTCTCCTTATTTCTCCTTTGCATTCCATTGATTTATATTATTATTATTATTGCATGCATGTTCTAAACTAGTTCTATCTAGTAGGATGATCTATATCATTACAATGGTGAACCTGACATATTTTGACAAATTTTGAGGAATTTTGGAGTTGGATCTTTTTTGTTGCAGGTTTTGCATCATTTTGGGGACAAAACCCTAGCTTTAAAAAATTCAACCATATCTCTCAAATGGCTGCATATTTTTTGACAATTTTTTTTTGCAGATTGGCAACAATATCAAGAGCTTCCAGTCCAAAAATCACATTTTTTGGAGCTATTTTTAATTTTTAATAATTTTCTTTGTTATTTTCATGAAAAATCAATTTTGAGAGCAAAACAATGAATTTTTTGGATTTATTTATATTTTTGGAAATCTCTCTCAATTTCAATAGGGGTCTATTTTTTATGTTTTTAATTTTCTTGCAAAATAATTCAACAAAAAATAGATCTTTAACAATTAGGGTTTTACAAAGATTGACTCATATCTCACAAAATTTTGCAGATCTGTTGACAAATTTTTTTTGACAAGTTTGGAATGATGTTAGAAACCTTTAATTAAAAAATTAGATTTTTCAGATCTATTTTGAAATTTTAATAATGTTTTTATGATTTTTCATAAAAAATTAATTTTGGATGCAAAACAGCAAATTTTTTAGATTTTTTTACATTTCTGGAAATCTCTCTGAATTTCACTAAGGGTCTATTTTCTGTGTTTTTACTTTTAATGCAAAAATTAGTTCCAAAAATCAGATTTATTTTGACTAGCTAACCCTCTAATATTAGTGATCAATAATAGAAGTATCCTCTCCCCTTGCGCACTTATGATATCTTGGGTGTAAGAGAAATTGTTATTGACTCTACGAATTGGGCTTGCACTAGGTCAATTAGGGTTATGGCAACACCTTTTTCTATAAGGTAGTTTAAAGATTTTTGGGTTATTGATTTTCTGTTTGGAGCTTGTGGCGAGAAGTCTAATATTTGTTTGCTTTATTTTATTTCACAAATCTTAAACAAACAACTACAAATTTGCATTTTTTTTCTTACATTCATGAGTTAAAATGAACATGCATTCATATTCATTGGATTAAAAAGAACACAATCTTGCATGATAACTCATTGGATTAAAATAAATTTGCATCTCTTCATAGAATTGGGTTAAAATGAACTTTTAGTTAGCTCACACTACAAACGGTTAAAATGAACCCCATGTTTTGACAAATACTACAAACAGTTAAAATGAACTACATATTTTTTTTATGTTTGTCAACACATTTCATTTTGGGCTTAAAATGAACACCATGTGAGTGTGAGTTAGGATATTCATGTGTTCTCTCTTTGTTTTTAAACAAGGATTGACTGAACTATGAATATTTTGGCTTGCTTTTGTCAACTTTAGAAAATTGGGCCTGCTTTGGTGGGAAAACATACCCACCCCAAAGCGACTCAAACTGACAACGAAGCTCTTTAGCCGAGCTACTTCCAACCGGTATATAAATGTGAATCCTAAGGGAAAGCCTAGGATTACGAGTGTAGATATGTCATACAGACCAAGTAGTACTCCTCAAAACCCTGTTGAGCTTAACCTCTTCAGGTTGGAGTGCCTCCTTAATGGAGCTTAATCTTGGCCCCATGTATGACCACTCAAACAGATGTCTGAATTAAATCCTTTATTATAGAAAGCCAAAAACCTTCTATTCTTTGGTGTAGCAACGGTCATTGCCAAGGCACCCGCACCTGCACAGTTCTTAGTAGAAATGATCAATCTTCCATGGGAGTTTCATGCAAGTTGGAAGCTTGGTTGCCCTGAGAAGTGAGTGCACTATAAGGGGGAGCCCGTGGGGCCAAGCTTATGAATTCATTCACTAAGGATATGTAGTTAGTGGGATCCAAAAGAATATTGTCCTTGCAACCATAGGATTTTTGTAAAATGACTTTTATGTGATTGATTTTTATTTTTTACAACACCATGTGTTTGCCAACTGTTTTCAGAGAAATAAACATCAAACTTGCTAGAATCTAAAACAAATCTTTGCAATCGGCCTAAATTTTTGTCAAATCAGTTCCTGCAGCACATTTTCCATCATGAACCACATTTGTCAAATCAAGTCCTCAATTTTGAACACTTTGGGATAGGAAAACTTTCCTTTCTTTGTCAAACCATTGTCTCAAAAAGTAAATTGTCATTGGACCAAGTCAAACAAATCAATCCTTAGTCATTGTCCTTTAATAAGCTACTTCCAACTCATAAGTCTAGTATAGAAATCTCACCTTGTCATTTTGTCATCTTGTCCTTTAAACCAGTCCTTTCACAATCCAAATTGACACATTGGCCAAACTTTGAATGCTTAAGTGAACCTTTCCTAAAAATCATTTGACATAAGCATCCCCTTTTATCATTTTGCATAATCTTAGTCTCATCCCATCCACCATCATGTCTTTAAGTCACTATGACATGCTTGCTAGTCGAATTGAATGCCAATTCATTGGTAATGGTCAAGCACAACTTGCTAGGAAATTCAAAACACAATACCTCCAATCCAAGTCCAAATTTACAACACCTATCCCTCCATCCATCTATCCATCTTACCAACAATCCATGAGTCCTAGTCCTCTATCCATCTACTATCAAGATTCCCCTAACACCATCCATCACACCAAGTCACAACAAACATCCATTGGTCATACCCACCCTAACTTTGACAGGGTAAATCATCTATCCATAAATCTAATCCAAGCCTCCTCATCATATCCTAGTCCTTCATTCACATCATATCCTAATCCTCCATACACGTCATATCCTTGTCATGCATCATTTTCCTATTCTAATCCTTCATCGCATCCTAGTACTTCATCCACTAACCCTTTCCAAACATCCATATCATATCATAGTCCATTACACACCAATCCATTCCAAGACACTCCATGTTTTCATGAAAACATATCTAGTCATGGTCTCCAAAGTCCCATATTCTTACCTACACTTGAGGATACATGTCAAGAGGCAAGTCCAAAGCATGACATCATAACATCACCGTCTTATCCAAATCAAAGTAGTCTATTGGACCCCATATTTACATCCATTCAAGAAGCCCTCCTAGACAATCATGGTATACCATGTCATTCAAGATGAACCTATCCTTGGTCAAGATTCCATCCACAACCATGTCATTCAAGATGACCCTAGCCTTGGTCAAAATCCTATTTCCAATCATGGAATTCAAGACAACCCCATCTTTGACCAAGACCCTACCATTGATCCAAAAGTCCAAAACAATCCACTTCTTGACCTATATTCCATTCATGATGACACACTTGAAGACGATTCCATCCAAACTTCAAGTATTGACACTTTTCATGAAGAAACTCTTTCCTCCATGGAACACATAGATGATCTTCCCCTAGAACAAGAGTCTCCTAGCATGGAAATATTTTCAAATGATCAAACTATAACTAAATTCAGTGGGCTCTATGACAATGACCATGAAGACGGTTTCGACATCAACTTCGAAGCACCAGTAGAATCATCAAAATATTATATGTCAAAAAATCAAACTGAAGATGTCAGTAAAAAATCTGTCAAACATGTCAGTGAAGCTAAAACATCCGACCAATTAGGATCATCTATCTTTTTCAGAGCAGGATTTCTCACAAATGAGAAGATTTCGAGCATTAATTTCCACAATAAGGATGGGTTGGCATCTTGCTTCCAAAATAACAAGTACCCCATCACAAACAAAATCTGTTAGAACATGCATTATCATGGAAAAGGATTAGGCCTACATGAGCAAGGAATTTTGGAACCAGTACAAGTTCAGGAAAATTATAGACATGAAGGTCTTGGCTACTCCTTAGTCAAAAAATCTAATGATGTTAGTGGTCCCACCTCAATATTGGGGGAAACTTTATCAAGTAAAAACATCAAAATGGGTGTCATTAGTAGTCCTTGTCATAAGATTGTTGCCAACACCCCTTCCCTCCACACCCCAAACCATCATTCCATCATGACTAAACCTTCCATTTGGAACCAACAAAAGTATTACAAATCCAAAGTTCAAAATCACATGTCAAAGGCCATGGAATCAATCAACAATACAAGTGGAAAAATAAAGCTAAAGTGGATCCCAAAACAAAATGGATCAAGTCAAGAAAAGAATGAATCAGGCAAAGAAAAGATGCCAAATTCAAAAGTCAATCAAAATGTGGAGCCACAAGACAAGAGGACTCCCACATATAATCAATGTCCACCTCCTTCAAAATGGCCATCAAGCAAGACATATAAAAATGTTGGTTCCAAACACTATCCTAATAAAAATTTCCAACTTTGTCATCCAACACCCCAAGTTTGAAAAATAAAAATCAATGCATCCAAATGTCCAACTAACTCATCCACATCTACCATCATCCATCATAATCCTACATCTCGCCTAAAGTACAAACATCCCATGTCACAAATTCATCACATCTTGGCAGCAACGCTTTATCATAAGGACTCTCATGACACTCTATCATGATGTGCGTATTTTCATAAGGCCAACTCTAGTATAAAAAAGGATCACAATGACATCAATCAGTTGTATGCAAGTGCTATGATCCTGACAAAGCAACTACTTCAGAAAGGTCATTATTGGCATGTCATGGCACCAGTCTCTACATCAACACCGTCAAAGGCTTCAACACAGTCAGTGGTCATCTAAAGAATCAAGGTTGTTTGGCAAAAATTCGAAAATACAAAAAATTTGAAAAAGACAAAAAAGACAAAAATAGTAAAGAGAAAAATTTTGTCCAATAGTGAAAACCATTCTTATGGCGCTTTGGATAAGTACCATGATGAAAACCTGGCAAACATAAATTTCCATCCAAGCCATCATGTGTAAATAAATTGTCTATGTGGACCATTACACTTGGGGGCAAGTCGTCTCATCTCCCATGCCCTTCACATGACATTTCTTATGACATTTCCATCTATCCATCCAAGCCCTGCCATTTCCGTCTATTTTCCCACCTACTTTTGATAAAGACTAAAATACAAACACAGGTCATGTTTTGGGAAAACTTTTGACATGTCTATCCTTTGACCATACCCTATTCCATATCATGTCATTACCATCATAGCCCAATGTGACATTGTCCTTGACAACTATATGATAATAGTCCTAATGTCTCCTATCTTTTACAGAAGCCATCCATTGTCCTTTTATACCTATCAGCCATCTCGATTTCCCTTGTCAATGGTCTAAGGATCCCTCGTCGTCCCATCTAATCCTCACGATGTCATTCCACATGAAACAATATGGAAAACCCGACGCATCATCCAAAACATTCCTTGGCTTTGTCCTTGGCCCTGCTGCATACTTTTATCCTCTTGTCATATGATTGTCATCCTCACGTTGTTTCGGGATGTGTCCTTCCCACGTCAAACAATGTTGTCATTGTCATCATCACCTATCAATTGGTATTTAGCTTGACTAGCAGTAAAATCATGGTTGTCCTTGGATTCATGTGTGTCAGCATCATTCACATGCATTTGTCGTAATTTTCGTAAAGCATCAAAAAGTCATAAAAATTCAAAAAATTCCTAAAAAAATCTTAAAAATCTGAAAAAGTCCTGAATAAAATCCTAAAAGTCATATAAATTCCTAAAAAAAGACCTAAAAATTGAAAAATGTCCTGAGAAAATACAAAAGCATCCAAATCAATGTCAAAATCCCAAAAACAGAGTAAATGTCTATCTTATCAATCCATTCGGTCACGTCAATCAATCTTTTGTCCCTGTCTGAGCTACGTTGTCTCTATGCATTTGCTACATAGGCAAGATTCATCTTTGAATCCCTGAGACATTAGGTCTATCCTTCTAGGTTTGTCACAAAATAAATCATGATTCAAGCTTTTGTCCTTCGGACAATGTCATTGGTCATGTCGAACTATGAGGTCTCTGAGTGCATGACGTAGGCAAGGCCATCAATCAATGGACCCTCAAGGCTGCACTAGGTCAGTCCATTAGGGTTCATGACACTACGCATTCACACACATCAAACTATCTTCAAATCAAGTGAATCTTCTGTCAATCTTGAGCTATCAGTCTATCAACAATTTCGTTCAAATCAGCATGTTAGCAATAACATGTAGTCAAAATCCTATCAAGGCAATTTAACTTGGCAAAACTTTGGGTTCTTCTTCAGATGTGTCCTTCTGAAGAGCGACTCTCATCAATTTCTTTATGCTTTTGGATGTGTTCTTCCTAAGCATCATCATCATCACCTAGCATTTTGATGGATTCTCCTAGCTTCGAGAATCAATCTCCTAGATATCAACGTCATTCAAGATGTGTCCTTCCTGAATTTGATATCTCTCAACATTTGACAACACCTGACATTAAAACACTTGGAAAACAATTTTTTGTCTTTTGATAATTATCATGATATTAGTTCCTTATGTCTTAGGAACCACAACATATCATGATGACTATCCTTGTCTGCTTATCACTCTACTATTAATTTCTCCAGGATGTCTTGACTTCGGGATTTAGAGAAGCAACGATGTAGTACGATGATTTTATTGTCTATTTTTACTATCATGTGGCTAGTTTCTCAAGGATGTCCTATCATCGGGATTTAGAGAAGTAGCGATGTCTCAGTGGTTTGGGTTTTTTGGCGGTTGGTCATGACAAAGTGACTAGGGGCAATTGTGTTCCTGGCATGAGTCATGATCATCCTTTGTCTGCGACTGTTGATCTACGTGGTGGTTTGACCTTGCACACTATTGATCTATGTCATATCATAGTGTTTGTTAGCCATCATGAAATTTTCACCCAATGATGATTAAGAGGCAATAACTAGGATAGTACTATAGCAAATCTTTGAAGGATTTTTTTAATTTCTGCACTAACATGCATATCTTTCTTCGCACTAACATCCATCTTCTCATTCTCTTCTCTCGTTCTCCGATGATATCCTGTGACATAAAAAAACAAAGTCACATACATAATGCAATGAGCATTTCATATCTACATCTGCATAAATCAAATACCATAATTCACATTGCATAAACGCTATCATTTGCATCCATTCATAAAACCATTATTTGCATCAACATGTAAGCATCATAAAAAAACATTTGCATCAGCATATAGGAATCACATCATCATCACATTACACAATGCATACATAACCACATCCATAATTGCATTCATAAACATAAGCATAAATACACCTCATAGCATCATAAAAGCATCGCATAAGCATATTATAAAGCATTAGAATACCATAACACATAACATCATATAGATCACATCAAAACTACATTGCATATATATAATCTCAAAAAAAATGTCATGTCATAGGATAGAGTCATATGATATCCCAAAAATGGAGCTCGTAGGCTCGAATATCAAAATATACAAGTGTCTAAAAATAAGTCCTAGTATGGCCCTCCTCTGTCCCGTGGAGGTGAACTACGAGGTGACCGTGGATGACCCATCAAATGAAAGCTGACTTGAATAGCTGTCTTCTCTTGTGTCTCACTTTGAGAACCTACATGATCAATAATAGGAGGTTGACTCTGCCCTATCTACTATCCTAATGACACCGCTCTATGCCCATGCTCTGACTTGTGACTATGACTTGACGAATGCATGTGCGAGCTATGAGATCTATGGCTTGATGACTGCCCTGACACAATGAACCCCCCAGCATTGGTGTGACTACTGCTATGAGATATGTTGTTGTGAGTCTCGCTAACACTGCCTGTCCTACTATAGGATCGAGACAAACTCGGGTCTCGTCGATCTAGTGGAATGGCTTGCTCATATAGTACCCTGTATTTCCCCCTTCTCTCTGCCATCCTGGCCAACTCTCTGGCCATATCTCCTATCAGCCTTGAGCATAGCTCTATGAACTCTGTCACCCACCACTCTAACTCCTGCCATTAGAGAATTGCTTGATCTCTCTCAACCCAAGTGACCTCTAATCTGTTGCTAAGGCCTTTTTCTGAGACAAGGCCGCATCTAGTCTGCTCTGTAAATCTGCAATCCGCTGATCAATAATAGCATTAGTAGGAAAAATGGGTGACCTATCACCCTCATCATCTCCAAAAATCATGTGCTCCCATAGTTGTTGATCTGCCTCATCCTCCTCTGCCTCCTTCTTCTCATCTCTCTCCTCCTCGGCCCGGACCTCCTCCACATCTCTGTCAAGAGGGTGTCCCCTAACAAGTGAATCCTCCTCTTCTCTCTCCTCTGCCCTCACCTCGGCGTCCTCCTCTCCACCTCTCATATCCTCCTCAACCCTCACCTCCACCTCCTCCTCTCCCCCTCTAACCTCCTCGGCTCTCACCTTTGGCTATCTCTCCTCCCTCTCCTCTTGAATGGGTGACAATGGTACACCACCCACTCTCTGCCTGACTCTCCTAGGCTGCCTCCACCCTTCGCCATCCCTCCTCCTCCTCCAACCCCTCCCATCTCCTCCACCCCCATCATCTCTTCCACCTCCTCCATCTCCCCCACCTCCTTCATCTCCCCCATCTCTGCCTCTTGCTCCCCTGGCACCTCTACCATCTCTCCCTCCATCTCTACCACCTTGACCTCTCCTCGGTATCTGTGGAATGGCTGACCTTCGATCTATCGGTGATGGACCATCTGGATTTGTCAAATGGATTGGCCTGTGAACCTACCACCAGGCATCAAACTCAGCAGATGTTCGTGGATCTACTAGACCCCCTCTCCATACCCACTGAACTGCCACCAAGCTATCAACCTACTGCTCTGCCACTGTCACTGATATGGGCGGCCCCCACATGGTCTCCCTGGAAGATCGAGCATACTCTTTCGTGCCTACTGGCACAACCTACTACTCCCCAAACTGTCATAGTACCCACTAGGGCAGGTACATCTCGATAATCCACTGAGTCTGTACCGTGCGGCCAATCAAATACTGAAATTGTCTACAAAAGGATAAGTGGACATCCTCATCTGACCACTGAGCACAATCTTTGTAGGGCCTCCAAACAAAATTGATCATCATATCAATCCAATGATGCCATTACCCAGTATCTCTCACACGAGTCTGGCTAACTGATCCCACATATAAATAAACATAAGGCATCCCATCTCCTAGCTATTGAATCTGCACTAGTGGTCGAGAAATGGGAATGCGCTCCCATACCTAGATCATCAGGAGGGTAGTGCCGCAACTGATACTGTGCCCTTGCTGATAGACAACCTCATGTAACTAGTGATACAGCATGGCCAACAAGCATGGCCCCCAAGCGAAAATAGTCCTCTATCCTCACATGCGAACAAGTACATCCCCCCATCCAATGGGAAATCCATGACCATGATGATCTAGGATCAGCAATCCAGTAATGAAAGTCATGAGCATGGCATCAAACCTAGGAAACCAGTTGGCTACAACATCCCAACCGATCTCGTAACCATCCATGCCCAACTAGGCACAATCAGCACCCTCATACATCTCAGACAGGGCCTGTCGCCCTTGATGCAGATCATAGGTGACTCTCTCTCTGCTAATCAAAATACGAAGAATGTGGTAAATATCCTCCAAAGTCACTATCGCCTATCCAGTAGGTAGGTGAAACGAATAGGTCTCTGAATGTCATCTCTCACAAAGAGCTATTAGCAAAC
This sequence comes from Sequoiadendron giganteum, assembly GCA_007115665.2. NCBI lineage: Eukaryota > Viridiplantae > Streptophyta > Pinopsida > Cupressales > Cupressaceae > Sequoiadendron > Sequoiadendron giganteum. The sequence goes on from CM021100.1 coordinate 291,273,474, forward strand.
CTCTGTTTTCCCGAATAATGGGCATATAGGTAACGTGGTACATACCTAGGGCCATCAGCTGCTGTCTCTATCTATTGTTGAGGAGATCTCTGAAGGCGTAGGTCGTCGGTCGAAACTCTCGGGTGTAAATGGGCACAAGCCGACTCTGCACAAGAAAGGCCAAGGATTAGCACATATTGAGCAAAATTATGGAAATTTTACTACTACTAGCAAGTCAAGGGTACATTAAGGCTAATCTCGGGACAAGGTCAACAAAAGTCAACTTTGGTCAACTGCAATTGTGTCACGTTGACCATAAATGCATCACAATTATTCAATTGCGGCTATGTGCATAACAATTGCATTGCAATATGTCGAATGTGTCGTTTTGTCTTACAGATGCGCAACCCGACAACAAATACGTCGTTCTAGCTAGCAAATGAGAAAACTAACAACGAATGTGTTGTTTGGCTTACAATTGCATTACGATTTTGCAAATGCATTGTTGGACTTGGCAATTGCGTCACAAAATGACAAATGCATCACAAAACCCTCACTTGCATCGCAGCATGACAATTGCGTCGTTTCCCTTTGTGGATGCGCAATCGCACAAACAAGCCTAGCTTACTCGTCTTACTTGTGTCGCGATGCAAGCAAATGCGTCGAACACAAAGGCATTTACAACTTACACCACATCATTTGCATCGCAACGCATTTTGATTCCCACCCTGAAAACTCTAATAAATGCATTAAATTCAAAATTTGACAAGTTGGATAGGTTACTTACCGGTGCCTCTGCGCCCTTGGGTCGTCAGAATGTCCACACGCGGTATCCACGGTGTGTAGTTGCTTGAATCACCATTGTCTTTCAAAACTCTAGTTTCTGAATTTTCTATATGACAAATGAACAAATGACATTTGGATTGACCTTTTCAACCTATTTATAGGCTGAAAATTAGGGTTTTGACCTAGTAGGTTCTATTGGAGGCTCATTTGACCACCTTTGACTGACATTTTGGCTAACTTAACGTCCTCCATTTCTGAATCAGATCGCACCATCACTTTTTTGACCATTAATTGAATTAGTCAGGATATTTCCCAAATTTTTCTGACCCCGGGTCAAAATTAAAAAAATTCCCCAAGGGGGCATAGGCACTCCATACCTTCACTGGGGCATATTCTAGACTTGTTTTCTTTGCCACAATGTGACAAGCTGCATTTTGACAAAGAGGGGAAAATGTAGACACATAAAAATGACTTAGGCCTACGACCACTATTTTACCACCTTTCATCATAACATGATTATAACATTTTAATTATGTTTCTAACCCACATTCAACTATTAATTAAATAATTCATAATTATTTAACTAGTTCATAATATCTCATTCTTCATGATTATTAAAATATCTCATTCTTCATGATTATTAAATAAATAAATCTTACTTATTTATCTAATATGTCACTAATTATCAAAGACTTCTTGCAATTAAATGAAATCTTATTTATTTAATTAATCCTTATCATTAATGTCCTCCTGATTATTAAATAAATATATTTAAAATATATTTATTTAATGTGTCACTAATTCCTAAATCCTCTTAATTAAATAGATTTGATAATTTATTTAATTAATTAACTACTTCTTCCAGATTAAATAATTATTTTTAATTATTTAATTGTGAGATATGACACTTCCATATTTTTAAATAAAACAAAATCATTTAAAAATATCTCACATACTTAACTAATTCTTCATTTAGTAATTAATTTTAAAAATCAATTACTTATTATCTCACAAAATGCATATTTTGAATTAAATTAATTCAAAATGGAAATATTCTTCTACAAATCAAGTAATTGCTAAAATTATTGATTTTCTAAAATCTCATCCTCTTGTCTCTTGATTTTTACTAATTTCATCTGAAGGTCACATTTATTCTCCACCATTGATTTAATTTCTTAAATTAAATCTCGTCCACACATTTGGGGGATTGTTGCCCTAACCCTAATTGAGAGTTGTCACTTTGAATCTTAACCATTGATTCTAGGGCATTTCTCAATCTCTCATCTCGTTTCTCCATTCAAGATTGCATTTTCTATAAAATGACAATCTTGATCTCATTTTCGGGATGAATCATTATTATCTCTTAGCATTTTGTAATTTCATTAGCATCAATTGTCATATCATCTTAGGCTTATTTAATAATTTGCATATTAGGATTGAATTGCTACTTTACATATTAGAGAGCATTTTTATAAATCCTTCAAATCTTGTTTAGGTCTAGACATTTATATTTTGCTCACACAAACAAATATGAGGGTATCCATTTATCACAACAAGTTAGGAGGTACAATGGAAATGAGCCATGGAGGAGAGAAATGGGTGAGACTATTCTAGTCTCATTCCTTTTCTCTTTATTTCTCCTTTGCATTCCATTGATTGATATTATTATTATTGCATGCATGTTCTTACCTAGTTCTATCTTGCAGGATAATTTATATCATTACAATACATAGTCATATCTTATGTACCTCTCTACTAGGGTCTCCCATATGATGTCATACCCCTAAATACCTAGCTTTGTATCATCATCACACTGATAATACTCATATATCACCTGCAATCCTCGGTTCATATCATACCCACTTGCCGCGAATCAGAAGCCATAGAATCCTATAGACATCCTCGAGGGTGATAGTCACCTCCCCCATCGGCAAATGGAAGTTGCAATTCTCGTAGTGCCATTGCTTTGCCAATGCTATCAACATGCCCCTATTTTCCCTAATAACGGGCATATAAGTGACATAGAATAAACCAAGATCAAGCAACGCCTGTCTCTCCTACTCATCAAGCTAGTCCTGTAGCAGAAATACATCTGGTTGGGACACTTAGGTATGGATAGGAGGTAGAAAAGCCTGTAGTCATCAGGAAATCCATCATGACAATTTGAAGTCTGCATTTGACCCTATTGGACCTAAGTTGACCAAGTCAAAATGTCCTAATCTAGGGCAACTTTTTAACTAGGCAATTGCATCAGTATTTTGTCAAATGTGTCACACACATTTTCTATTGGCTCACAACTGTAATTACGTTGCTCCTATTTCAAATGTGTCATTTCATTCAATGCTTGCATCGTAATTGTATCAACATGAATTTTCACCCCTAACGCAAATTGCCTTTTGACCCTTAACACTTTAGAAAATAAAAAATGGAGGTTTAATTCCAATTAAGCCCAGTGTCTGCATTCCACTTGGCACCTAAATTGTGTGTCAGTGGGGGAATTTCTATCGGGGATGCCCATGCAATGCATAGATGTCTGCACAAAATGCTTATGTCCCTAGCTAATTCCTATGGCTGGAGACTGTAGAGGCATTACATTTTTGATTGGAAGTCGAAGAGTAATGACCCAAATATGGCTGTTTTTCATCCATCTCTTTATAATATTAACTCTTCCATCCATATATTTTTTCAAGTAGAAGTTTGAGAGAAGTTTTGCAAGATCGTTTAAGAAATTTCTCCACCATTTTCATTCATTTCCAAGCTTTGTAGCAGCACCATTCACTCCATTGCAGCAATCCACTACTCCATCACTCCAACAGGGCAAGTACAGGACAGACACCGTGGCAACAGAGGCTTGAGTCCCTCTCGTTCACTCCTCCACAAGCCTTGAGTGCTTTGGACAGAGGTAGTAAGCTCCTATAATCTCTCCTTTTTCTTTCAATTGAGTAAGCACGTACTGCTTGTAGTGTTTTTGTGTTTACGTATCTTGTATTTTCTTTTCTTTATCATTTATCTCTACTATTCCAAACTTGGTTGTCTGTGGAGGTGGAAACACCAAGATGGGGGTTTGACTGAGGCAGGCCCCTATACAGCCCCAACAATTTCTCCCTTTATTATGTGCAGGTGGAGAGAACTTGGAGCAAGCTAGCAAGGAGAGAATTGTATGAGACCATCTTCATCACCTTGGTGGTAATATGTTTCATTTATCATATTCGTATCTACATTTCTCTTTACTTAATCTTGTTTTATCACTTTAAACACCTCTAGACTAGGTTGGTAGTCTCCCTTTCTGAGTTAGAGTTCTATCTTTTTGGTTCTTTGGTCGTACGAATGCTAGCACACTAGTGAGATTCCAGCACTCCACACTATCATCCTAGAATTGTGCTTATGTCCTCAGACACAAAGCTACCTAAGACAAAAATATGATTCTAAAGGCTGACTCGTCTAGTCTCCTTCCAATATTCAGGATTGCAGAGTGATCAAAGGACACATAATCCTCATCATCCTAACTATCCTTTAAACTGAGGTGTGTTAGGGAAACCTTTTGGCTCTTGGCCTTTCGTGACCTTGGGCCTTGTAGTGGGTTGTCCCCCTCTCTCATATTTTTGGTGAACCCGATGTGAACCAATGTTTATCCATTTTCCGGCATCCTAAACTTTTTCTCATATACCTCCTGGTCGATGTACCCTGGTGTGTTGTGAAATTTTATGAGCTTCGTGACCCATTCTATGACCTATGGGCATATTGTTAGAAGAATTATGTGACACCTTCTGATGGACAAGATGAAGGTCTCCTCTAACTTCACTACCAGCCTTTTCTCTGTGTCTACGATTGGCCTGTCTACATAAGAGCACGTAGTGTGAGGCGAATCTAGATTTATTGATGAAATTGATCACATCCCTACTCCTCTTGTGTCACCAACCTTCTCATCCATAGACAATCATGAGGTCATCTGTATACCTTCTTAGTACATCGTTAGTCTCGATAAGGGGTTAGGTGCATTGGAAAATCACTTGGAAGGCAACCCGAAGTTGGCTACAACTGCTAAGCTGATCGGTGAGATAAGATACATGGTAGAAAAAGATCGGACAGGTGTAGAACTCTTGGCTAGTCTCGCCGATCTAGCCGAAGCATGTGCCCCCTCAAGCTTTGGTTGCTTGATACGAGGTGGCCTCTTCGAGGAACACGAGAGGCAGCTGTAGATGTCAATGCCTCCTATATTTGTGTATATGGCTAACATGGTCCCCTTGGTCAATACACCCTCTACTTCTAAAATTTTAGATACTGTCAAAGTAAAAAGAAACAATTTAGGTTTCCACTTCACCCGTTCTTTCACCTCTGGTGGTGGAGGATTTGGTGGAATGATGGGCGGAGGCTTTGGTGGCAGGAATTTTGGAAGTGGAGATGGAATTGGTGGAGGAGGGGCTGGTGGAAGTCATGGTGGTGCGTTTGGCTCTACGGTGGCTCTGACGCAAGTCATACTGGTGGTGGTGGCATCGGTGGTGACTCTGGCAGTAGTCACGGTGGTGGTGCCGACAGAGGTCACATGGTAGTGGCAGTATTGGTGGCGGTTTTGGTGGTGGTCACGACGATGGCTCAGGCGGTGGTTCTAGTGGTCCTATGTCTTCTAGTGGCCCTATTTTGAATACCCTTCTTCATAATATCGGGAAGATGTAGAACCAGCTAGAAAACCTTTCCTAGGCCTCAGCCTAGCCTATCTTCCAGCCCTTCTTCCAACACAACCCATTGTCGGTAGCAATCATAAACACTCCTTTCTAGCAAGGGATGGAGATACTAAAATTTGAGAAATATGGTGGTAAAGGGGACCCATGGACACATGTTTCCACCTTTAAAACCTTGTGCAAAGACTTCTTCCATCATGATGCATTGATGGCTAAACTATTTCCCTAATACCTCAAAGATACAACACTAGATTGGTACTGTTCTTTGCCTGATAATTCCATCTTCACATTCGATCAACTTGTCAACCAGTTCTTGCAACAGTTCCAAGCCAATATCAGACCAAAGGTGAACTTCTTAGACCTTGTTAGATGCAAATAAGGGGACAATGAGAAGATTACAAAATTTATAGCATGGTACCAAGCACTCTTCTCACAGATCTCATACCCATTACCCGATTCTGATGTACAAAAAGTCTTCATAGGGAACTTACAAAGGCCTTGGCAAGAGAAGTTCACCCTCATGAAGTATCCTTCTTTTTCACACTTGTGTGAGGCTCTATGAGAGTACCAGAAAATGATGGTTCAGTTCAGGGGTCCACCCTCATGCTCCCCTTCTAAAGGAAGATCTATCATATCAATCTTGGGAAGAGGTAAAACTGTTGCAAATGCAGTAGCCGTTGTGGATAACAACAGCCTCAGATGTGACTGATAGTTTATGAAGCTATTAGAATGCTATTCTTCTATCTTGTAGAAGTTGGTGAAGGATAAGATCCTTACCCTCTACCTCCTAAACCAATTAGAGAGCCATACCCTAGTTGGTATGAAGAAAACACTTATTGTCAGTACCATCGAGTTAACAAAAACAATACCGAACGTTGTATGCGCCTGCATCATGAGATACATGACTGCATTAAGGATAGTAGTATCCATCTTGATGGGGGAAAACAAAACATGAAAAAAATAGTGGTGAAAGCTAACAGAGAATTGCAGATATACACGGACCCGTTTCTATCACATTCTGCTAACATGATTATCGATCCCATTGATTCTACTTCTCACCCTGAGGAGTAAGTTAACATGGTTACTATTTCTCCCTCTACTCATCTTGTGACTAGCTCGTTGGATGTAAAATTTACCTCACAAGACATTCCATCAAATAGCAAGCCTTCTCCACTCTATATTCCCACTTGCCTCAATGGAAAAATTGTGACAGGGGTCCTAGTTGACCCGATGAGTAGAGTGAATGTCATCACGGAGGAGACGTTACTCTGAAACTCCCTACAAAGGGAGGAATATGAGAAAACAAAGTTTTTCATCCGCACACATGATGGAATTTCTCTTAAACCGTATGGATTGATAACGTTGTTCATCCTAGTTGGACCTAGCAGTGTGGACATGGTCCTCTATGTCATCCCCAAGTCAGACCTATTCGGGATGAAGCTGGGCATACCTTGGCTAGCTTCCATGAATGGGATCACCTTCATGATTCATAAGTGTCTTAATTTTTCCCATGAAGGAGTCCTGCATGTAGTACATGACACTAGATATCAGCCATTGGTGTCCCGTGGAGGATATTCATTGGATCACTTTTGGCCAACTCCAGTTGGTCCACTCCCACAGAGAATGGAGTTACTTTACAAAAATTATGTGAAGTAAAAAACTGGGGATAAGGGATAGTCAAAGTTGACCCTTCCCGTGGTTGAGCAGCCAACTACCTCCTCCTCCCGAAAAGGAAGGGAGAAGCTCGCTCCCTCTCAAGCTGACTCATCCATTCCCCTCTCTTGGGAAGAGTACTAGATGAACAATCACGAGTTCTACCCCCTAAGCCCGATGATGCCTCCTTGGCGAAAGCTGAAGGTCAGGATATCGGGTCTCCCTAACGGGTCCCCAAGACCCTAGTACTATTTGTATGATAGAAAGAAAGGCCTACAGAGAGAGATTGGCCCTTGATCTCTTCCTGTTCCCTCAAACAGGAAACGATCCACCTCTAAGATGGTAGAGTCAACTCCTTCCACCATTTCTAAGCCTATCCCTCCTCTTTCCATTCAAGAGTCCGCTCTTCCACTAGAGACAATCGTGAAGTACACTCCCATGGCTAAGCAGGATACTTTTGTCCCTTCACAAGTTCCAGCTTCCAATGTGAAGAGCCATAGAAACCTCCTTGCGCGTGAGCGTAAGCACCGACGAAAGGCTCTCCTATACAAGCAAGCCTCCTTAGAGAAGAAGGAGGAAGAGAAGACCGCATCTCATGTTATTTCCTTCTCTTTCCCTCCTTTTGCCCCTGAATCTCATCTGACTCCCGCTATGAGTGCACATGTGCCCGAAAGGGTGCAAGTGTTCATTGCTCCTTCGACGGAGCCACCCTTGTTGACTTCCGTCCTAGATGTCTTTCCTTTCCCAAAGCCCTTGGACATGGTTAACACTTCGGTCATGTCCATTGTTTCTTTTTCCTCCTCTTCCTTGACACTCCTTATTTCATCTATGGGGAGTTCACCTCCCTCGATGAAGAAGGTAGATCATGGCCCCTCTAGCAATGGAGGATGTAAGAAGAGCCCACCCTCTCTGAGAGGTGGCCCCAAACTGACTTGTTCTATCGTAGTAACGGAACTGCTCCCAACCTCCCCCGAGTTTGTCACTTCTCTCGAGTCTCTCGCTAAGCCTAGAAGTGAACCTCAGGTTCAAACTCCTCCTTCTACCGATGTGAAACATAACACTCCTATTAAGCACATGTTTAACTTGATGGATGAAGTCTTGACCCTGTCAAAAATCTTTGCTAGGTCATTGACCCTAGACCCACAAGAGCTAAGTGACATAGACCTTACAGGTCCCTCTTCCTTGGCTCTTGTTGCAGGAGGATTAGAAGGTCCTCCCCTCAATATTACACTATTGCAAGCTCATCATCCTTCCCCCTTCAATGATCTAGAGTGGGAAGTTGATGATCTCTTGGTCGACCAATGTTAGGGGGAGAACCTCTTCTTAATCTTAAGATTAGATGTGTGTGTTTCATGACATGTGTTCCCCCGTGATCATTCTATATCTTCCTAGATGACCCTCATCACCCCTATTGGTGTGTGGATATAGGCGTGTTGTTTGTGTTGTACACCTTCCTCTATTGGTGTTAACATGACACTCCTATTAAGTGCATGTTTAACTTGATGGACAAAGTCCTAACCTTGTCATCAATCTTTGCTAGGTGATTGACCCTAGACCCACAAGAGCTAAGTGACATAGACCTTACAACTCCCTCTACCTTGGCCCTTGTTGTGGTAGGATCAGAGGGTCCTCCCCTTAAAATTACACTATTGTAGGCTCATCATCCTTCCCCCTTCAATGATCTAGAGTGGGAAGCTAATGACCTCTTGGTCGACCAGTGTTAAGAGGAGACCCTCTTCTTAATCTTAAGATTAGATGTGTGTGTTTCATGACATGTGCTCTCCCATGATCATTCTATATGTGCCTGGACGACCCTCATCACCCCTATTGGTGCGTGGATACAGGCGTGGTGTTTGTGTTGTAAACCTTCCTCTATATGTGTCATCATTCTTCCATGTTTGTGATTCACTTTCAGTAAATTGGGGATGATGCAAAGCGTCGAGAGAATTTAGGCCTCCTTCCATGTTGACCCACTTTTTTATTCTATTTTTTCTTTTGTGCATTTTTCCTAATCTGGTTGGGGATTGATGATATTTCACATCTTACTATGATTACCTACGTATATATAAATAAAGCCAGATCTGACCCCGCATAACCAGATCCCCCTATGCCCTTTGTGCATCATTTTTTTCTTTACTTTTCACTTTATCTCTCTCTTGTCTTTGCTTGATTTGTCCCTTTCTTATGTGAGAAAGCACCTTCTACATTTCCTGGTCCTTAGAAAATGCATTTGTTTCTAAACGAATCTTTTCTCAAAGACCCTTCTCACACTTCCTTGAAAAAATTGCATTCCCAACTTGAAACCCTAGCAGAAAGTGTTCCCTTCCTCATGGGTTCATAAAGAAAGGACTTGGAAATCCTCCTCTAAAGTGGGAATGGTCTTATTCTTCCCCTCGCATGAGCACATCTCCTTCCTTTTGAATTCCTTGATGAAGTAACATCTTTTAAAAGGATTCCTTGACGATGAATCAATTTGGAAAGGAATACATTAAGCTTTTTGAACAATGTGTCCTTTGAGTAGACCCCACCTCTTCACACCAAGTTCTCGAGGGACCCCTTTGAAATTTTTCAACAAAGTTCTATGTCATCTAGCTTGGGGGTAGCCCGACTAGACCGGCTTCACATCTTGACATCTGGTCCGGGGGCAGCCCGACTAGACCATCTTTGCATCCTCATGTCTAGCTTGGGGGTAGCCTGACTAGACCTTACTTTTCAAATAGCATGTCCCTTGAGTAGGCCCTCCTCCCTTTTGAAGGGTTCTTGAGGGACCCCTTTGAAAGTCTTACAACTTAGCGATGGGTGATCCCACAAAGCTGGTTTACAATTTCTGGGAGATTCTGATTTTTGCTGAAATCACATATTTTTAGAAAATATAATTATTTAAGCCTTAAAAAGTTCCATTTTAAGGAATTCCAATTGAAGAGGATTTGATCAAACCACCTTAGGTCAAATCCCCTTGGATAGAACCTCGCTAGTTTTAAACCATACCTACAACAGAGTCTCCTTTACACCTATCAAAATGCTGATAAAAAATCACTTTTGATTTACCTTTTGGGGAATCAAATTAATTCATTTAAAATTTATTTCAAATGATCGTGGTAGTCTTCGAAACAAGCTATCCAATGAATATAATTTTAATATGTTTTGGTTTTATTATGTATTTGTTTTTTTAGTTTTATTAAGCATAGGTTTTTCACCAAAAAATAAGCTCTTTGTTCTACACATGTGGAAAAATAGTAGATTATCAAAAAGAAAAATTAAAAATATGTTCACGCTAGGTATTAATGTCCTTGATCCATTAAAAAATAAATTAAAAAAATTGATACATACAGAAAAATTTATGTTGTATACAGTCCGCTTGTGTCTGAATTGTAATAGGTTTGACTTTGAAACTTGATTAAGGAAAAATATTTAATAAAACACTATGAAACCAAATGAAAGAGCTAGATACCGTAGTTAAAAATCTAAATTCGAAAAAATTATAATTTTATCCTCCATACAAAAAAAAATATGTTGTATACGGTGAGCATCACTTCTTAAAAATGTTTTTTTTTTTTAAAAGCTAGTTTTCAAAGGAGATGGAAAAACAAGTGCAATTTGATTCCAAATTTTTTGAAAAAAAAGTATTTAGAATCTATAGAAAATACTTCACAAATCACTAGTTTGCATCATCTTCAAATTCCTCATGGTTTAGCCACTATAGGAGCCCGAAAGTGAACATTTAGTTTTAAAAAATCAGTTTAGTGTCCAGTTTGCCCAAAACTTGTAAAACACTATTGTGGGATCACCCTGATGGTTTGCATGACTGTCCATTCACTGGCCTGCATGGCCACTCCTTGATGTGTTCTATCTGCGGGTAAACATGTCGCCATTCCTGACTCTATGGAGTCCCCTTTGCTCGGTCTCCCTCATATGAGAGTTCTTGGGGGATAGCTTCCTTGTAGGCCTACGAGATTGTAAGGTTGTTTTCCTAGTCTCCTTCATGTGAGAGTTCTTGAAGGATACCACCCTTGCAGGATTGTGAGCCTATAAGGTACTTTTGTACTTCATCTTTGTAGTTCCATGGAGCTATGAAACCCTTTCATGCACTTCTGAGTTCGCTAGACCATGCTCTGCTTCCTCATCAGTTCAAGTATACATCTCTTACTTTGTTACTTCTTTACTACTCTACTCTACCAAAGCACTCATTAGTACTCATGCTCGCTAAAGTGGGGGAAAAATGTATCAACATGAATTTGCAACCCTAACACAAATTCCCTTTTGACCCTTAACACTTTAGAAAATCAAAAGTGGAGGTTTAATTCCACTTAAGCCCGGTGTCTGCATTCCACTTGGTGCCTACTTTGTGTGTCGGTGGGGGCATTTCTATTGGGGACGCCCGCGCCGCGTGCAGACATCCACACAGTGCACTTACGTCCCTAGCAGATTCCTGTGGCTGGAGACTACATAGGCACTACATTTTCAATTGGAAGTCAAAGAGTAAAGTCCCTCTTCGGCTGGCTGACTCGAATATTGTTGTTTTTCATCCATCTCTTCATAATCTTCACTCTTCCATCCATAGATTTTTTGAAGCAGCAGTTTGAGAGAAGTTTTGCAAGATCATTTAAACATTTTCTCCACCATTTGCATTCATTTCCAAGATTTGTATCAGCACCATTCACTCCATTGCAGCAATCCACTACTCTGTCACTCCAACAAGGTGAGTACAGGACATACACCATGGCAACAGAGGCTTAAGTCCCTCTCGTTCACTCCTCCATGAGCCTTGAGTGCTTTGGATGGAGGCGGTAAGCTCCTATAATCTCTCCTTTTTCTTTCTATTGAGTAAGAACGTACTTCTTGTAGTGTTTTTGTGTTTACATAGCTTGTAGTTTCTTTTCTTTATCATTTATCTCTACTATTCCAAACTTGGTTGTCCGTGGAGGTGGAAACACCAAGATGAGGGTCTAACTGAGGTAGCCCCTATACAGGCCCAACAATTTCTCTCTTTATTGTGTGCAGGTGGCGAGAACTTGGAGCAAGCTAGCAAGGAGAGCATTGCACGAGATCATCTTTGTCACCTTGGTGGTAATACATTTCTCTTATCATATTCATATCTACATTTCTCTTTACTTAATCTCATTTTATCACTTTAAACATCTCTAGACTAGGTTGGTAGTCTCCCTTTCTGAGTTAGAGTTTTGTCTTTTTGATTCTCTGACCGTATGGATGCTAGTGCACCTGTGAGATGCTAGTATGTTGTGTTTTCGTCCTGGAACTATGCTTTCATCCTCAAATGGAAAGTTGCTTGAGATGTGAATCTGACTCTAAAGGCCGACTCATCTAGTCTCCTTCCAACATTCAGGATTGTAGAGTGATTGAAGGACACGTAATCCTCATCATTCTCATCGTCGTCATCCTAACTATCCTTTAAAATAAGGTGAGTTAGGGCAGCCTTTCCGCTCTTGGCCTTTCATGACTTGGGTCTTTACAGTGGGTGGTCCCCCTCTCTCACAGTAACATCTCACTTGCTTCATTCCCAACTAGATATACGACTCAGAAACTTAGTTGTGTCACATTATTTGTTGCGTCATGACGTAATCGTCCTTTCCCTAGCCCTAGGTCAATTGAGTCATGACGAGACAATTGCGTCACGAAATCTTGTAATGCAATTTCCTCCTAAATTTGTTCCCTACCTAAATGCACGAAAAAAAATAAAAATAAAAGGCGGGTTTGTAGTACTCACTGGGGTGGGCGCTCCCTTAGGTCAGTGGTAGATATAGATGCGGTATACTTGATGGGCGGAATCTAGAACAAGTGACATATTCTCAGCATAATCACTAAGACCTTCAAATTTTTCTAAATTAGGAATGCACAAATGACTTATTTTCCCACTCCAATTGCTATTTATAGGCTAATATTTAGGGTTTCCACCTCCCTTCTCTATTGGGCGCATATTTTGATGAATTTGACCTTGAATTTGACCCCCTTATCGACCTTGAAAATCAATTATGTCTTCACCATTGGATTCCTGATGATCAAATTATCTTATTGGGACAATTTTCCATTTTTTTTTTTTGAAAATTTGAAACAATTTCCTGAGGGGGCATCTTTTGACTGAATTTCTTTGACACAATGCAATGAAATGCATTATATCAAAGAGGGGATAAATGTAGACACTAAAAAATGTCTTAGTCTGCGAGCATCATTTTTCCTGGTCTTCATCTCTGCATAACTAAACAATTTTAATTATTTAATTATTCTTGATCACATTCCTCTATTAATTAAATAATTTTTAATTATTTAATTAATTAACTTCTTAACCTTTATTCTATCTTGATCAACTAAATAAATTAATTGTGTTGCTAATTCCCCCTTTCTTCAATAATTAAATAAAATATTATTTATTTAATTATTTGCTTACCATCATTTGTCTATAGTTAAATAATTAAAACTAATTATTTGACTATTCACTAATCTTTTAAATTCTTCTATAGTTAAATAATTGTTGAAATTATTTAATTTTCTCCATAATGCTTCCCTATTAATAAATAATTAACTCAAATTAATTATTTAATGCCCTTTTCCCATTTCTAATTAAAATGATTTTTTATAAATTATTTTAATCAAATGCACACTTATATTTTCCTCAAATTAATAATTGGAATAAATTATGTGTGCCTCCACTTGTCCAGAGATTCCTTCTCAAGAATTGATTATTTTTCAGTTTTTAATTTCTCCATATTCTTCCTCCACTATCTCATTTTTGAATCTCGGTCGTCCATCATCTCTGGGCTCTGTCTAAGCTTGACCACTTGTTTTGTAACCTCCAATCCTCTGGGTTGCATGTCTTCTCATTCGTTGATCTTGGCATCTTTCTAGAAGCTCGATCTTGACCGTTTGTTTGAATTACTATCTATAATAGAATACTTCCTCCTCCATTTTTTCCTTAACAAGCACTTATCTCCAACTTGCTTGCTTACAATTTGTAGGTATTTTCACAAGTTAAACTAAAAATCTAAGGGCATGTTTTCAAAAGAAGAAATAGGAGAGACAAAAGAAGTGATTCAACTTCAATGGGGAGTGCTTTGTTTCTTTGTTTCCTTTTTATCTCTTCATTTGATTGTTTTATCTTATTTTAGATTGGGATTTGTCTTAGTAGTGTTGTGGTTGTCACTATGATCTAGGCTAGCTCATTTTAACCTGTCTTATAGAAGTCTAATGGATATATCATGTCAACATGACATCATTGGGACTAATTACATTATCATGATTTAATCAAAACCATTAACATTGGTATGAATTCAACATGAATAAGATTATTAAAATGAAGGTACTGATCAGGAGGAAAACTTGAAACTCCAATTAGGGACTTAGTGAAAAAAGGTAGGATATCAAACCTTTGGGGAAAGCATGACTAATATGAAACGTATGATAATATATGAAAGGATGAACACTTAGGGGACCCATTTAATATTTATTAGATTAGGTATTAGTAAAGGGTGGATATGGTGAAATGTACAATTATGGAGCAAAACATTAAAAAGATGAATAAAATATTAGGTAATGAGGTTGTGGTAAAATAGATACCATAGAAATGAAAGGAAAAGTAAGTTTGAAGTTTTGATAGATAGATGTCATCAACATGATATCATTATGATTTATTACATCAACATGACATCATCATGATTTCATCATAACTATTAACATTGGGAGGAATGAGATTATGAAAATGATAATATCAAGGAGGACCTGAAAAACCAAAACAGTGATGAGGGACTTAGTGAGAAAAGGAAAAATACTAGACTTTTGAGGAAAGCATGAATGAGATGAAAAGATCAACAAGATATGAAAGGATGAATTACTCCAAAAGAAAAAAAATAAAAACATGTGAAATACCAAGGGAAACAACAAAGAAATCCACACCTTAGGCTTTTATGAGTCTTTTGACCACTTGGCACTTAGGGGACCAATTTAATATTTCTGAGATCAAGTATTAGCAAAGGGTGGATAAGGTCAAATGTACAAATTTGGAGAATAAAACAATAAGGATGTGATACATTAAATTGGGGTGCCAACATTGGATTTAGTTGGGGATGTGTGTCTCTTGCAAGCACAACAAGAATCTAAATATTTTAGAGTAGACCAAAATAGAAACAACAAGGAAGACTAGGACAACACATTTCAATAGGATTAAATGGATTTCGTAAGAGTAGTTACACCAAGGTATATACAAAAAAATATAAAAACATAAAAGAAAAATAGTTATGAGGTTCTGAGAACCTTATTCATAGGAGAAGTAGTGATTGAGATGTTAACCGTGAATTGGTAGCTCCATAAAATTTCCATCAAGGTTCCTAAGGTAGAAAGTTCCTTGACAACATCCTTCATCAATTTGGTAAGGCCTAACACATAAGGAATCAAATTTCTCATGTTTTCCTTTATTTTCAACTTGAAATTCTACAAGTGGACAAGATCCCAAACCTAGAACTCCCTCTTAGTAGCTCTCTTATCAAAGAGGTATTTATGTAGTTTATTAATTTCCTTATGTTAAGGGATATTTACTTTTTCCTACACATATTATTAAGCTTGCTCAAGTTAATTAGAATTGGTTAATATAAGACCATGTGGTGTAATCCATTAGCTACATGTGTCACTCTCTCCCACAGATCGATATTCACTACAACAAAATAGGCAATTAGAGCCTAAAATAGCACTGCATTTTAGTGCATTTGATTTCATGAATTGGGAACCTCTGTTGGCACAAAACTTGGTGCCAAATTGCATTTTACTTTGGCACCATATTTAGCATCGGATTTAGCACCGAATTTAGTGTCAAATTTTGAAGCTTCAAGTTTGGCTTCTGATTTTTCTTTTGGTTTTGCTTCTTATGTTGCTTCAAGGTTTGCTTCCAATTTTTCTTCCAGTGTTGCTTCCGGTTTTTCTTCTTGTGTTGCTTCCAGTTTTGCTTCTAGTGTTGCTTCCAGGTTTTCTTCTAGTGTTGCTTCTAGGTTTGCTTCTAAGTTTGCTTCCAGTGTTTCTTCCAAGTTTCCTTCTAGGTTTGCTTTTGGTTTTGCTTCTAGGTTTTCTTCTAGTTTAGCTTCTAATTTTCCTTCTATTTTTGCTTCTTGTGTTGCTTCCAAGTTTGCTTCCAGTTTAGCTTCTAATTTTTCTTCTATTTTTGCTTCTTGTGTTGCTTCCAGGTTTGCTTCCAGTTTTTCTTTTAGTTTTTGTTCCAGTGTTGCTTCCAGTCTTTCTTCTTGTGTTGCTTCCAAGTTTGCTTCCATGTTTTCTTCCAGTGTTGCTTCTAGGTTTGTTTCCAGGTTTGCTTCCAGTGTTGCTTCCAAGTTTGCTTCCGATTTTGCTTCCAAGCTTTCTTCAGGTTTGGCTTCCGATTTTTCTTCCAGATTTGCTTCCAATTTTTCTTCTGGTTTTTCTTCTAGGTTTGCTTCCAGTTTGGCTTCCATTTTTGCTTCCATTTTTTCTTCTAAAATTGCTTCCATTATTACTTCTTTGTTTGCTACCTGAATTGCTTATGTTTTTGCTTCCTAGATAGCGCCAAGTTTTGCTTCCAAGATTGCTTCTAGTTTGCTTCTAGTTTGTCTTCCATTGTTGCTTCTAAAAATTATTCTTGTTTTGATTCCATTTATTAATTTAATATGTTTTATTTCAATTTAATTAGTTAATATGTCATGCCTCTTAAATAACTCATATGATTATAGAGTAATTTAATTATTTAACTCATATGATTGAATAAAAATATAATTATTATAACATGATCATCATCTATAATTAAAACAAGTGAGTCAAATATCTATAATTTAATTGAATTTGACAACATCCATCCTGAGCAGTAAATTAAAATCATCATACATAGTAAATTTTTATCCAAAAATCATTGACCACTTTCAATATATATAAATTGACGATAACTTTTGTAATAAAATTTTCCATCTAAAATAAGCCTTTTAGGCTCTAAGACACTTGGCTAATTCATTTTAAAACTGTAGACACCGAAATTTGGTCTAGGCTTGTGAGTACACATTCGACATAATTTTATATTATCCACGGTCATGATTAAGTAATGTTTATTATTTAATTACCCTTTCTAACACATATTTCCTCTATTAATTAAATACCCCTTTTTAATTAATTCATAAATAATCTTTATTCAACTTGGATAATTAAATAAATCATATTTGTTTAATTATGTCCCTAACTAATTAATTATTCCTTCTTAATTAAATAATTTATTATTTAATTCCCCCTTTATCATCGTTTTTCCAACTATAATTAAATATCTTTATTTAATTATTTATTTAACCCCCTTTATCTATAATTAAATATTTATTATTTAATTATTCATTTAATCCTTTTCAAAAGTCAATTAAATAAATTATCTCTATTTATTTAATTAAAGTCTTTTATTTTCGAATGTTGAATTAAATTAACATTTAATTCATATTTAATATTTCTGTCACATTCCTCTATCATTCAGTTATCTAAGTCATTCACTCACCTTCTAACTCGAGATCTATTTTTAGTTCTCTAGTTATCTCTAAATTCAACACCAGTTTATCTTTGCGAGAAGACTCTCCATCACAACTAGTCGATTAACTAGTTCCAACTCATATGCATGATCTATTTTATTAATTAAATATCTTTATTTAATTAATTAACTCCTATTTGCATTCAAATGCATTAGTCTTCGAGTTCCAACTTTGGCTTTTGCACACAGTTTATTTCTTCTATTTTTGGAGATTAAGATATTGAACTCGTGTTCTAACTTACGTTCTAACTTGTGTTCTAACTCACATTCTATCTGATACATAACTCATATGGCATGGCATCCATCAATCTCATCCATCGATCTCTCTTTCAATCTGAGCCGATCGTTCGAAAACACAAAATCTATAAAATGACCTGTCATAATCATTATTCCTCCTCCCGAAATCATTCTTTTTTGAGAAGAGAGACTCATCTTCGATATTTTGCTTAGACACTTGACAAAGCTATACTTGCATTCAAACATAGAAATCTGAGGGCAAGAATACTGAAAAGGCAAAATGGAGAAGAACAATCAAGATAATTCGAAGGGGTGAACGCAGATTTGGTGAGAGCTTTCCATTAAATTGTTTAAGTTTGTTTAGTTTATCTCCTCATTCTTTGTTGTTAGATTTTAGATTTATTGTTTAGATTAGGATTTAACTTTGTTATTCTAGTCACCAGAAAATCTATCATGTTACATTTGGTGAACCCGACGTGAACACGCTTCAAAATCCGCACATATTTTCGTCTTTTCATTTTTCTGTTTTTTGTTCTTTTTTGCAAGTTTTTCGTACGGTGCACCACATCTGTTCCGCAAAATGATGCATCTGTATTCATGAACTGCATCGTGAAAAACAGCGATGCATCTGTCATCAAAAGCCGCAACCACAAAGTCACGAACCGAATCTGCCTATCAACAAATTCGCGAACCGCATCCACCTATCAACAAACTTCGTGAGCCGCATCTGCCTATCAATAGTGGAACTGCATCTGTGGCTCCAAAATCTACATCTAGCTAGTAAAATTTTTCACTTGTTTTAGTCATTTCCATACATCCTTTTTTTTTAGTTTTCGCTTTTTGGGTTGTTTGGATTTTCGCTAATGTTTGTTTCAATTGTGTTTATGGGGAATAGCATAGTGTTTGCAGGATGGATCTTTGAAGACAATTAAAACCAAACACAATTTTCTGCAAGATGAAAGCTGGAGAACAATGAACTACTGATAAATTTGCATGCAGAACCTAATGCCTTTGTGCTGATTTATGTATTTAAGCAAGCTTTTGTTTGGTAGATAGATAATCATCGTGTGGGATTAAAATGAATTTTCTGATTAATAGATAGAAAATTGTCATTTGGATTAAAAAGAACCACTATCTTCTTTGTTTGGTGCTTTGCACGTATCTATAACCCTTACGATTCAGTGCACCGAAGTATCCTCTCCCCTTGCGCAGTCATGCAATCCTGGGTGTAAGAGAAATGGTTGCTGACTCTAGAACTTGGGCCTATCTTGGTGGGAAAAAGTACTCACCCCAAGATGACTCAGACCGGTAGCACGCTAAAGCCAAGTGACTTCCAGCCGGTATAGAAAATTGGATTCTTGGGAAAGCCCATGAATCACGTGCACTATTCCAACGAGATGGACATAAATGGACTCTCGCCAACATTGGATAGTGTCCCATGAACGGAATGCCCTTATTAAAAACCTTCTTGTAGAGTTACCAAAATCTTATCTATTTGTTGGCGTAGAAGGGTCGGCCCTGTGAAGTCATCTTACATTTTTACGGTTTATGTGTGGAAATGAAATGTATGCCATGGGAGTTTCATGGATATAGTAGCTTGGCTGCCCCGTATAAGTGAGTGTCGTGGAGGGGATCTAGTGGGGTCAAGCTACTAGTCATTCACCATCAATATGCATAGCTGAAGAAATCCAAGTAAGAATTCAACAAGTATTGTCCTAAAAGCCTAGGGTGTAACTATTTTTTGAGTCTTAACAGTCCTTCCATCACAAAAACTGAAAATACATTGATTGTTGTGTTTTATCTTTGTTGTATTCGTCAAAATCTTGATCAAACAAACAAAGTTAGTCAACAAATTTCGGGAAAAAATCAACTGTAAAAAAAACCGAGTCGCATTTGTCAGTTTAATCGCCGCATGTGTATTAGCGAGTCGCATCTGTCTGTCAAAATATTCACTTTTCAGTCTGCATATCACGAGTCACAACTATCACATTCTGAGTCACATGTGTGCATGCAAACCGCATCTATCAATTTTTGAGCCGCATGTGTATCCGTAAACCATATTTATCATAGGAAAAACTGCAACTATTAGAAACACTGCATGCACTGTCATCAAAAGCCGCATTTGTTAAAATCTGAACTGCATTTTCCTATCAACAAAAAACATCAAAAATCGCGAGCTGGGTCCGAAACATTATTGTCACTATTTGCTTTAGGTTTTGTAGGATCAACCTTGGATTAGAAACTGGTTAATTTTTCTCAAAAAACCTTGCATCATTAGGTGTCATATATGTCTTAGTTACCATCATTAAGTGTCATATGCGTCCTAGTTACCATCATTAGGTTTCATATCCATCTTAGTTATAGTAAACTTCTTAGTCGTAGTCATCCTAAGTTGCATGCATATAGATACTCCCTAGGAAATTGCATATCACAGAATAGATAACTTTCCTCATCATTGGAAACGTTCATATTACGGTTTGTCAAAATCATTAAACCTTGTCACTTTATTCCCATCTAGTGGATCTTTTCAGCTAATTATTCTAGTTTGAAAAAATTCACCTTGTCATACAATTAGGTTCCTTGGTAAAAAATAAGTCTTTGCATGCATTTATTCCATAGGTGGTAGGCTATACCATCCTAGGCTCATTTATCGTCATAGTCTACTCACATTTTGCATATTGTTTGTCCTATCACATGTCATCTTAGTATGCATCCTTTTAGAAACCATTTTAGCTACGTCATTTATGGTTAGAAAAATCCAAAAGACATAGACATAGGTCATATCAATTTTTACACATAGTCTACATTACCCATTTTGAGCAACTTTTTCATGGTCAAAACAAGGTCCAAAAAGAAACACAAAGCAAAGATAGACCCCAACAAATTTATCAATCCATTCGGAAACCAACCGTCAGGAAGTAAATGACCACACCAGCCTTTGCTAGAAAAACATGTCACTAGAGACACACATGGTCAGATTTACATAGAAGACATAGACGCAGCAGTACAAGATCCTGAATTTGCATCCTTTATGGATGAATATTTGCTAAATGATCCTCAACGCTATCTAGAAAAGTTGCTAGCAGAAGGTGCCAAACTACCCATAGGATTTGATATTCGTACCTTGCAAACACAGTCAACCCAACCATCCCAAACTGCAACGTCAACTGTCTCTATTCCCCAAATTATAGCAGCGATACCAACAGGTATACAAACTCAAACATCATCAATTGTAAACACAACCCCTTTCAACATAACACAAGGTTTACAATTTACTATGGGGCAACTTCCTCCAACCCCTTTGGCACCAACAAGACTAGTAAGAGAACCAAAGTTGGCGGAAATATACCTATTCCAAATCAAACAATTTAGATAGGAAGCACTCCTATACCAACTCAGACCATTCAGACAGGGAATATCCCTATACCGAATCAGAATATTTTGACAAGGTATATTGCCTCGCCCAATCATAACCCATCACAGAACATGGCATATCAAAATACCTAAATTGATCCAAATATCACAAACACCATGTCCTTGACACAAGTCAATGTCCTTCAAAACAAAATGCAAGCTCTTCAACAGTTGATGGACAACATTTCTATGTCAGGAAAACAAACTAACTCAGCGCAAGACTTGTGTCCATGTCCCTTTTGACAAAGCACTTTACATGACATCTTTCCCCCATGGATAAATTATACCAGTTTTGCATAAGTATAATGGGAGAAATAATCATTTAGAACACATTAGAGAGTTCTCAACAACATGCATGGACATAGCGTATGACCCCACATACTTGATGAGACTATTTCCATGAACCCTTGTTGGGATAGAACTGGAATGGTTCTCTAAATTACCATATGGTATACGATCTTGGGGTGAATTAGCTGAGAAGTTTATCGAACATTTCACCTTTAACATAGACAATGAGGTAACAATTGCAACCTTGTGCCACACGACATAAGAAGATGGCAAAACTTTCACCACTTTTTTCTAGAGATGGAGAAGTCTAGCTAGTAGATGTCCAGTTGAAATACCCGAAAAATAAAAGGTCACAATATTCCTAGAGAACATCAACCCCAAATTCCGAAGTGATCTAAGGGTACACTATTGTACTTCATTCTCAGACTTGGTACAAAAGGGAATAATCCTTGAGAAAGGCCTTATAGAAAAAGAAGAAATGAAACTACCAGGCAGAAATCCGGTTGTCCAACATCAAAACGTGCCAAATGATAGAAACAAATTCTAGTCTAGAAACAAGAATGTTACAAATGATGGCATTGTTGATGTTAAACACATACATACAGGACCAGTAATCACACTTAGAGGTTATAATTCCAATCAAGACATGATAAATAGTCCAAATCAACAAGCTAACTATGTCCAAAATTCACAACAACAAAGACCACAACAAAGGAGATTTCCAACACGTGAATTTACACCTCTGGGACAACCAATCGAGACTATTTTCAAAGAGTTGATTAAACATAATCTCATCAAACCTTTGGAACCAAGAGAATATGATCCTGGACAGTTCAAACCTTCATGGTGGGATGATAACTCTTTTTGTGACTATCATCGAATGAAAGGGCACAACCTGCAACAATGTCGTCAACTCAAGAATATAATACAAGGCTTTGTTGAAAATGGAACCATAGAGGCAGGTGGGTAGAAAAACACCAAAAATAGTGATTGTAAGGTCTTCACGGACCCGTTACATGACCACACAAAAAGGAAAAGCCTCCAATTTGGGACCCCAGAATAATCCATGGACCAATTATAACAATACCAACTATGACTATGGTAAAGGAAAGATCATAAATCACCTCTGAGCTGCAAGTGAGAATGTCAATACCCTCACCATTAAGAAGCATCCAGAATGTAATGTAAACACACGCAGAATGAAGATTACTATTCTTGGTCCTTCTTCTGAGCCATCTATGCAAGCTTCCAAGTTCAAGTACAACCTTCTTGATCAATTGAGTAAAACCCCCGCGCAAATATCTATCTTGGAATTTTTGACTTTATCACCTGAGCATCAATCCATTTTGAAAAAGCTCTATAGAACACAACTATTCCTAAAGACTTAGATGTTAATCATTTCAAAGAAATTGTGGGATATTTGACCAATTCACATCATGCCACATTTTCCCAATAGGATTACTCAACTGAAAAGTCAGATCATAATGATCCCTTACATCTTGAAGTCCTGGTCCATCAAAACAAAGTCTGACGAGTCTTGGTAGATGGAGGAGTAGGTTTGAACCTGTGTACCCTTAAATTGGTTAAGGCATTAGGATTCTCGGAAGACTGTGTAGATACCTCTAAGATTATAGTCATCAAGGCTTACGATGATGAGGAAAGATCATCCAAAGGAGTTGTCACACTCCCTATCCGAATTGGCCCAACAATCATGAACACCAGCTTCCAAGTCTTGGATGTCACCCTTCCGTACAACTTGTTGTTAGGCAGACCTTAGATACATGCCATGAAAGTTGTACCTTCAACATACCATCAATGTCTCAAGTTCCCATATAATGGCACAGAAATCACCATTGATGGTGATCCAAATCCTTTTCAGTATTGTACAAGCCTAAGGGAAACTCCACAACAAAAAGTTCCAGTTAACCAAGAAGCTTCATCATCCACTTTATCCCAATACGTTTACCCATTGCATCTCACTAAGTCCACTTCATTCAAACCACCATCATCCACTCCTAAACTTGAGATCCAAGACAAGGGTTGTGGCGAATATAATATAAAGGCATCATACTATGTTAGTGAATTAATTCCACCTAAGGCATATGGCCTACCCATGATAGATAGAAGATAGTCAATGGTCACATTTCATGTTCCCCCTACAATGACATTAACCAAATGGGGAGAGTTAAGTGAGGAAATTGTGGATCAAGGTGATTCCTGGTTGTATCAAGAAGAACATGAATACCCCTCCCCGTCTATTCAAATAGCCAAGGACCAGTATGGAAAAGGCTTTAAGATAATGCAAAATGAAGGCTATGACGGGCACAGTGGGTTAGGACTATATCAAAATGGAAGGACATAACCAATCAATATCTACCCACGACCAAAATACTTGGGGCTAGGGTGTCAAGCACTTAGAATTGGGTTTCTTGGTACTTCATCATCATTTCCAGAGGAAGTGAGTGATTGCGCAGACATCGAGACATCTCATGAACCACTTCCCCTAGTTTACAAAAAACCCCCATTTTATGATAAACCTCCAATCTATGATGAATCCCCTTACTCAAGCGATGGTGAATGGGAGTCCCTTTCATCTACTAGTACCATGAACATAGATGCCCTATTTGGAGAATTGGACCTCAACGTGAAACCTGTACCAAAACTATCTAGTCCTCATCCTAAGAAGCACTTGTCCAAAAAATAATGGCAAGAGGACTATTATTGGGGAACCCTTGATCGTGCATCTTGGGAACCTGACAAGCCATCTTTTGACAAATCTGCCCTTACTATAGTCCCACATCAAAGTATACCTATGCCTAGGAAGAAGAATATGAAGGAGTTAGTCCAAAACTTCTACAACCATGTCAACCATTATGTATTCACCTTGTCAATATCTACCTTTAAAAACTTCGATGATGGCATGCCCCTTATATATCCTGAACTTACCAACTAGGATCAACAAGGTACACCTATCATAGATACATTCAAGAATGACGAAGCAATTTTTGAGTTCATGGGACTTAGAGAAGGCATACCAAGAGGGGATCATAAAGCAGGTTTTACCATAGACTTGGATGATAAAGCATATTTTGGGGAGTCTATTTAGACCTCTAATCACAAAAATAAGAATGAAAAGAAAAAAGACAATGAAAATAAAAATGATGAGTCCCTATGTGAAAACCGAAAGGTGCCTTTGGATAAAGAAAAAGTCAAAATAAATGATGTATCCGAGGACGAAAACCTCTCAGAGGCACCCAAGGATAGAGGTTTAAATATTCTCCCCATTGAACAGGAAAGGTCACCGATGCTAGTAGAAGAATCTGTTGAAGTCAACATAGGTACAAAAGAGAATCCTGGGAAGGTATATTTTGCAGCTTCTTTAACAGAGACAGAAAAACATGAGTTTAAGGACTTCTTCACAAAGAGACAAATAAACTTTGCATGGTCGTATGTTGACATGCCTGGGCTGGATCCAGACCTAATATTGCATCATTTACCACTACAGCCAGGTATTAAGCCAGTCAAACAGAATTTGAGGAAAATGCATTCACAAATTGCTCTATTGGTCAAGGTAGAACTTAAGAAACTCTTGGATGTAGGATTCATAAGGACAATAGAATATATAGATTGGATATCAAATATTGTACCAGTGACTAAGCCAACTGGGGGCATTCCCATATGCACAAAATTTAGAGACATCAACAAGGCATGTCCTAAAGATGACTTTCCTTTGCCAAATATCAACATGATAGTTGACCTTACAGTAGGATACGAGATGCCATCCCTCATGGATGGTTTCTATGGATATAACCAGATTAAGATAGCAGTTGAAGACCAACACAAGATAGCTTTCACGTGTCCATGGGGCACATACTGTTGGAATTTTATGCTGTTTGGCCTTAAGAATGCAGGAGCTACCTATCAACAGGCCATGACTACAATTTTCCTTGACTTTGTACATACTTTCATGGAAGATTATGTAGATGACATTATAGAAAAATCAGAAACAAGGGAAGATCATTTGAAATTCTTAGACAAGATATTCCAGAGGCTAGAGAATTACAATGTCAGGCTAAATCCGAAGAAGTGTGTCTTTGGAGTAAAATCGGAGAAACTATTAGGGTATATCATCTCTCGAAGAGGCATTGAAGTGGATCCAGAGAAGGTAAGAGCTATCATAGAAATGCCTCCTACAGTCAGCATTTGTCACATCAGAACCCTATAAGGGAGATTATAGTCCATTAGGTGATTTATAGTACAACTGGCAAATAAAATACATCCATTTCAACATCTACTCAAGAAAGGAGTACCATTTGTATGGACCCTTAAATGTCAAGAGGCCTTCCAGCAAATCAAGGACTATTTGCTTACTCCACCAGTCTTAATGCCACCTACAGAGGGAAAACCATTGCTACTTTACATCTTAGCAACTCAAGCGGCATTAGGGGCTCTTCTCGCACAACACGATGATCAAGTTCATGAGAGAACAGTCTATTATATCATTCGTACCTTAGTGGGCTATGAATTGAATTATAGAAACATAGAACATGCCTATCTTGCAGTAGTCTTTGCTACCCAAAAACTTCAGCACTATATGCTCAATCAACAAAAAAGGTTAATTGCAAAGATTGATCCACTTAAATACCTCCTAAGTAAGGTAGCTTTAACAAGACGATTGGCTAAATGGGTTATGATACTTAGTGAGTATGACATTCAGTATGTTGAAAGGAAGGCTATAAAAGGATAGGTGATTGCAGATCAACTAGTTGATGCACCTATAAAGGCAAACCATCCATTAGTGGCAAATTTTCCAAATGAATTTCTCTTCAACATTGACATTAAAACCGAATGGAAACTGTACTTTGATGGGTCACATACAAATCGTGGTTCAGGAGTTGGTATCTTATTTGTTACACCTCAAGGTGATACCATTCCCAAATCATTCAGGATTACTTTCCCTTATACCAAAAATATAGCAGAATATGAAGCTCTAGTGACAGGGTTAAAAATGGCAGCTCAATGGAAAATCAAGAGCCTACATGTTTTTGGCAACTCTCAACTGGTAATTCGACAGGTAAATGATGATTACGAGACAAAGGATGAAAATCTTGCACCTTACAAGAGAATGACTGATAGTTTCAAATAGTATTTCATTGACATAAATTTTCAAAAAATACCACGTATCCAAAATAGAGCTACAGATGCCATGGCAACCATGGGTTCCGAGTAATGTGCCTAAGTTTGAGTTTCTGGTTGAATAGTTGTTGGTACCCACTTATGATATCCCTGATACTGCGATAGTGTGTACCATTGTTGGTCCTACATCTCCTTGGTATAAAGACATATTCGACTACCTCACTGACCAAACCTTACCCCAAGACTTATCCAATAACCAATGTCAAACCTTCATCCGAAAGTCAACTAAGTACACCATCATCAGAGAAACCCTGTATAGATGTACCTTAGATAACGCCTTAATGAGATGTCTCGATGTTGAAGAAGCACAAACAACTTTGCGAGTGGTACACGAGGGTATATGCGGATCTCATTTGACTGGTACTACTCTAGCCCATAAGATTATGAGACTAGGTTACTATTGGCCTACAATGGAGAAAGACTCATACGTCTTTGTAAAGAAGTGTAGACAATGTCAAATACATGGAGACTTGTTAAGAGTGCCAGCGCAAGAACTTCATCCAATTACTTCACCATGGCCCTTCGCCCAATGGGGACTCGATCTCATAGGTAAGATACACCCTCCATCATCTAATGGCCATAAATTCATCATCACCACCACCGAATACTTCACCAAATGGATTGAAGCTATTCCCATGACATACATAACCAGCACACAAATATCTAATTTTATCCTAAATTATATCATTTGTCGGTATGGTGTGCCCAAATCCATAATCACAGACAATGGCCGCCCATTCAAGAACCAAGAAGTACGCCATTTATGTGAAGAATTCCACATCAAACACCATTTCTCTACCCCATATTACCCACAAGGTAATGGCCAAGCTGAGGCATCTAATAAGACTATTGTTAGAATCCTTAAGAAGATTGATAATGATGCTAGTCGTGACTGGCACCTACAGCTTAACCCTGCCTTATGGGCTTATCGCACAAGCATCTATACTCCCACCCGTGCCACTCCATATTCCCTCGTATTCGGGTCCAAAGCTATCTTACCTATTGAGGTTGAAATATCTTCTCTAAGGGTATCCTTGAAGGGTCATATTGATGATGAAGAGTACCATGCATCTAGGTTACAAGAGCTAGAATTGTTAGATGAGTGAAGATAGAAAGAATTAGATCATTTACAAGCATATCAGAATCGTCTTCGTCATAGCTACAATAGGAAGGTTCTCAATAGACACTTTGACATTGGTGACCTTGTATTAATTGAGAATCCTAAGAACCAAATAGAATGAGAGAAACTAGGTAAGTTTGAACCTAACTGGTTGGGGCCTTACATTGTCACAGAAGCTTTTGGGTCAGGAGCGTACCAACTCTCTACTCCTAAAGGAGAGCCGCTTTTGTCACCTATCAACAGTCTACATCTAAAGAGGTTCTATGCTTAGTCTCTGAGAATCTATGTCTTAATCTAGAAAAATACAAAAAAATGAAAAAACAAAAAAATGGTTACCTTGATGAAAACCTGGCAAACAGGCATCTTTGTAACACCAAAAAAAATTGATTGAGAAAATTTTTTAAAAAAAGAAAAAAAGTAAAGAGAAATAAATCTGTCCAATAGTGAAAACCACTTCGGTGGCGCTATGGATAAGTACCATGGTGAAAACCTAGAAAACAGGTGCCATGTGTAGTCAAGCTTGCTCTTTCATCTACCATCATTCTAATTGGATTTTTTCACTATCACTCATAATAAATAGTTGTCTTATCCATTACTTGGAATGATTGACATCTAGCATCCATTCCGTCGCATTACCCACTCCATCTTCCAAATCTTATTCCCAACTAGGGGAAAATCCTTTTTCTATGCCCTAATGTCATGTACATAACGTCACATCATCGAAAATGTCCTGAAAAAATCCCAAAAACATTAGAAAATTTCAAAAATAAAAAAATGTCAAAAAATACCAAAAATAGAGTCAATTCAATCATGTCAAGTCATCATGTCAAGTCAATCATGTCAATTCGGTCATGTTCAGGCAATCATAGTCGAACTAGATTGCCTCTGCGACTGGGACGTAGGCAAGGCCATCAATTGATGTGCCCCCGAGGCATTAGGTCTGTCAGTCTAGGTTTCTCACATCTCACACATTTAAATCATGACGCTTTGTATATTCAAAGTCATTGTTCATGTCGAACTACGAGTTCTCTGTGTGTACAACGTAGGCAAGGCTAATCAATTGATGAGCTCCCGAGACCACACTAGGTCAGTCCAATAGGGTTCATTCACAATCACTATCACACAAGTTGCATATCATAGTTTAGGGTATCATTTCATGTCATGCACTGTCTACACACACACTTTTTATCAGTCAAGGAATCAAAACAAGTCATGCATCAACAAGGCAAAGCATCTCAAATAGTCATCAAGTCAATATCAAACACATTGTCAAAGTGATCAACCTATGTCTTAAACAAGATATGTCTTTCTTGTCAACAGACGTCATCAAACTGTCATAGTCTCATGTGGCTTGTCACTTCAACGTCATCAGACTCCAATGTCTTATACAGTGCATGTCTTTCTGAAACCAGGCTTTGTCATACCTTATACAAAAGTCACCAAGTCGAAACTAGACTCAACGTCTTATGCAGTATGTGTCATCTCTCACATTACGCTATGTCAAACATCAAACATCAAAAATCCCACAAGATCAAGTTTTGGTGAATACATTTATTTGGCTTTATGACTTTATATCTTATTTTGTCTTATCTTTTTACTGATTTGTGTAGGATCCTGTTACTAGCTTTCTCAAGGATGTCCCTTGAAGGATTTAGAGAAGCAAGGATGTCTTAGGACTCTTTTTCTTTGGTTGTTGTCTATCAACTATCTTTTTAAACATTGGTTTTTTGTGTCATGTTACTAGCTTCCTCAAGGATGTCCTATCAAGGATTTAGAGGAGCAATGACGTCTCATGACCCGTCTTTTATTTTTCTGTTGTCTATGGTTTGTCTCGACAAAACGACTAGGGCAATTACTGTCCTTAGTATGAGTTAAGACACTCCTTGTCTATGATTGTCTGTTCTTTGCAGATGGATGACTTTGTACACTATGGTCTATCTAATATCATTGTGTGTACTATCCATCTGTGTCATGTCCCACCCAATGATGATAACAAGCAAGTATAGCGTATTTGGAAATATATCAAAGATTATATCTTTTTCTCAATCGATCAACTTCCATTATATCATTTTTTCCATCAATCAACTTTAATTATTTCTTAATTATTTCTCATTAACATTCTGAGTTCATTTCATCCTAACATTTCTCTTCTTCAAACATAAAGATAAATCCTATGACACAATAAAAACATTAGATCATTTGCATTTGCATACATTCGATAAGAATTTCATATAGGCAGTACCATTCATCTTCATTACATACATTCGACATCATGACATAATAGGCATTGCATAATCATAGCATAAATAATGTCAACATTGCATGTACATATTACCATCACATATAAATTAGCATTCATTATCATAAGTAAATTAAGACGTCCTTAACATCATTATTAAATGCATAACTCATAACATATAGAAACATTCATAACACATGCATATACATCATCTAGGAAACATAATCATATAGAAATAATGCATCATCCATAACATAGAACTGCATATCATGTAGAAGCCGCCACAATCATATATATATCACTCAAAAATAGTGTGTCACAGTACAATGTCTGAATGTAACCATAAATAAAACATGACCTCGCAGGCTCTTTGATCAAAATATGATGTCTACATAAATCTATCCCTATCATCGTGTCTCGCTACCCCTGCTATCACCTGGTGAAGGTGGTGGGAAAAGACTCAAAGGTGCTCTCTGCGAGGTGGAAGGCCTCTCATATAGACCTATCCTTGATGGTCCTACCACCCCCTCTGTGCTCTATGTCCTCTGACTCCTGCCCTATGACCTCTGAAAAGCTAGGAGCCCATCTCTCTGTCAGCACAACTACCTCATATAAGTCCCTATAATAAGTGGCTCTCTCCACCGATCTAAACAACTCTCGTACCATGCCATCAGATGAGGACCCACTGCATTGGCATCTAACCTCTATGAACTACTGCTCTATCTCATGTCTCTGCACTATCGCCTGGTCTCTCTCCATAAGAGCACTTTCCCTCTCTGAGTGAGCATTGTCCCTCTCAGCATATGCACTATCCCTCTCTGTATAGGCACTGTCTCTCTCTAGCTTCATCGCATCAAACTCTTTTTTCTTGAGTCTGAGTCTCTCCTCCAAAGCCTCCCTATCACCATCTCTAGGAGCATCCTCCTCTCGTCTCCCCTCTACGATCCGATATCTGAGCTCTCTCTCCTACTCCTCCATCGGTGCATCCTCCTCCACGTCATCGTCGTCCTCTATATCATCCTCTCTATATCCTACCAACACACCTAGATGGTCTATAGCCATATCCACATCCAAATCCTTTGCCACATCCTCTACTGCAACATCAACCTCTACACGCTCCTCAATTAATACCCCTGTTACAGCATGCTCACCCCTAGCCTGTACATCCACTCCCCCTCTAATGTCCAACATCGGTACATCCTGAACTACTGCCTCACAGATAGGTGACAGTGTACCTACCCGACCTCATCTACCACCTCTCCCATCACTATCTCTCCCTCCAACTCTCCCCACTCTAGCACCTCCACCTCTTCGCTATCCTCTAGGCCCTGTGCCTTGTCTCTTAATAGGTTTCGGCTAATCTGGATCTGTGTACAGAACAAGCCGATGCTCTACCCACCATGCATCATACACAACTGTAGTCCCTGGGTCTGCTAATCCATCTCTCCATCCCCACTGTACTAGTTGTAGTTCCTGTATCTCTGCCTCCACTGTAGCTACAAGAATCATAGGTCCCCAATACGGAACCTCTCTAGATGAACGCGCAAACTCTGCTCTGCTCTGAGGCTCATCCTGAACCTCACCGAATCATCTTAGAACTCTGTCTAGCAGGTGTTGCTCAATAATGTGAACACTAGAAACAGTCCTCCTAATGAGATACTGTGTCTATTTGGAGAATGGAAAATGTGTATCCTCGTCAATCCACTCCTCACAATCCATGTAAGGTCTCCACGTAAATTGATCCAAAATGTCAAGTGCATGTCTCCAGTATCCTGTGTCTCCAACATGTGTTTGTGTAATCTGTCCTGTATATCAAAACACATGTGGATGTCTCTTCGGTCTCTCTATAGTAACTGGTAGATGAAAGACAACTATCCTCTCCCAACCCCATACCATCAGCAGTGTAGTCCCACAACTCAATGACTATGCATCTCTGTAAACAATGTCGTGTAAATGAAAATATAACATCCCGAGTAGACATGGACCCCATGCATACCTCGTCTCACTCTCTAACATGCCGACCAACATAGCTCCCCATCCAACTGGAAATCCATGACCCCGTCTGTCTGGCAGAATTATACCCCCAATCAATGTACATAGAATACAGTCTATCCTCTCATATCTATCTACTAATACTGGCCATCTAATCTCATAGTGCTCGATCTTGAGCCTACTGATGTCATCCACCTGATAAAACTGTGCTAGCTCAGCCAGTCCTCGCTGGGTATCATACATAACTCGCTCTCCTCTGATAAGCAGTCTCAAAATCCTGTACACATCCTCCAATGTGACAGTGGCCTCCCCAGTCGGTAAATGAAACGATGATGTCTCTGAATTCCATCGCTCCCAAAGTGTCGTCAACATCCCCCTGTTTGCCCAAATGGCAGGCATCGACAAACAGTGGCGTAAACCTAGCTTCCATAGAAGTCGAATCTCTACACTCGTCAAATGATCTCTGAGATTGAATGTGTCTGGTCATGACTTCCACATATAAATAGGCTCTAGAACCACCTGCATTTAAACCATAATGTCAAAAAAATTCAAGTTTCCCTAGAAAAAAATTTTGAAAAATTTTACCAGTCAAATGCGGCTCACTTTTACAAATGCAGTGCATTTTTGCAAATACATTGCACGGAGCCTCACTTGTGGTGCATATCACATATGCATCGCATATTTTCCCCAACCCCTATCAAACTACTACACATGCGGTTCACTACACCACATGCGGTGCAGTTTCATCAACCCACCTACCTACAACATATGTGTTTCATAAATGAATATGCGGTTCACAACTACATATGCCTCTATTCCTAATGCATTGCACAACTACACATGTGGTGCATTATGCTTCACATGCGATCATTCCCTCAACAGCTTAATCTAGCCTAAATGTGATTTTGCAAATGTGTCGTTTAGTAGTCAAATGTGGTGAATACGATAGCATATGCATTGTTTACGACGCACCACATTTGCTTGATTAATTATCTAATGCCTAAAACTATGTACAAAAATAATTTTGACAAGTTCATTTTCAGGTACATACCGGTGGTCCTGCATCGGCTGGCCTCTTGAAAGTTCGGATCTGATATCCATGATGCGCAGCGTATGGAATGGGTGCCATTTTGTCAACTAGTCAGAGCAAAACCTCCTCTCTTTCTATCTCCTCCGGGTGCAAATGAATTGGATTTAGCCCTAATTCCTATTTATAGGTGGGTCAGAAATGACATTTCTTCAGCCCTTCTCTATTGGCCACTTAGCCTTTCACATTCAAACGACCCGTACTCATCCGTATCATCTCCAAATTCAATTATGTCAACTCCATAGCATTTCTGACTATCCAATTGACTTATTGGAAATATTTCCTGATTTTTTTGAAACTTTCAAAAATTTGTCAATTTTCTCGAGGGGGCATACCTTAACTTGTTTCATGTTGGGGCACGATCAAGGCATATTTTCTTTGACACAACATCGTACCAACATTGTATCAAAGAGGGGCAAACTGTAGACACCGAAAATTGGTCTAGGCCTGCGAGTACACATTCGACATAATTTTATATTATCCATGGTCATGATTAAATAATGTTTATTATTTAATTACCCTTTCTAACACATATTTCCACTATTAATTAAATACCCCTTTTTAATTAATTCATTAATTCATAAATAATCTTTATTCAATTTGGATAATTAAATAAATCATATTTGTTTAATTATGTCCCTAACTAATTAATTCTTCCTTCTTAATTAAATAATTTATTATTTAATTCCCCCTTTATCATCCTTTTTCCAACTATAATAAAATATCTTTATTTAATTATTTATTTAACCCCCTTTATCTATAATTAAATATTTATTATTTAATTATTCATTTAATCCTTTTCAAAAGTCAATTAAATAAATTATCTTTATTTATTTAATTAAAGTCTTTTATTTTTGAATGTTGAATTAAATTAACATTTAATTCATATTTAATATTTATGTCACATTCCTCTATCATTCAATTATCTAAGTCATTCACTCACCTTCTGACTCGAGATCTATTTTTAGTTCTCTAGTTATCTCTTCATTGAACACCAGTTTATCTCTGCGAGAAGACTCTCCATCACAACTAGTCAATTAACTAGTTCCAACTCATATGCATGACCTATTTTATTAATTAAATATCTTTATTTAATTAATTAACTCCTATTTTCATTTGAATCCATTAGTCTTTGAGTTCCAACTTTGGCTTTTGCATACAAAGTCTATTTTTTCTATTTTTGGAGATTAAGATATTGAACTCGTGTTCTAACTTACGTTCTAGCTTAGTCTCTATCCGCAATTTTTCCTGAACTCATGTTCTAACTCATGTTCTATTTGATACATAACTCATATTGCATGGCATTCATCAATCTAATCTGTCGATCTCTCTTTCAATCTGAGCTGATCATTCGAAAACACAAAATCTATAAAATGGCCTGTCATAATCATTATTCCTCCTCCCAAAATCATTCATTTTTGAGAAGAGAGATTCATCTTCGATATTTTTCTTAGACACTCGACAAAGCTATACTTGCATCCAAACACATAAATCTGAGGGCAAGAATATTGAAAAGGCAAAATGGAGAAGAACAATCAAGATAATTTGAAGGGGTGAACGCAGATTCGGTGAGAGTTTTCCATTAAATTGTTTAAGTTTGTTTAGTTTCTTTCCTCATTCTTTGTTGTTAGATTTTAGATTGATTTTTTATATTAGGATTTAACTTTGTTATTCTAGTCACTAGAAAATCTATCATGTTACAAAAAAAAAAATCCAATTTTTCTTAGTTAAGTTATTGTCCAAATATTTTTTAGCATATTCTGTGATAGCTCCAAGGTCAGAAAGGGAATTGTATATTATCTTAATGTTAGAAACTAATAATAGACTGACATCTTTCCATTTGAATTCTTTGTATTGAACCTCATCTTTTTTACATTCTATAAGAAATTGAAATTCCTTTCAAGATTCCTTTAAAATTGTGTATGTCCTCTAGTTTGAAGGAGGTAAATCATATTCACCACTTAGATAATCCCAGTTCTTTAAGTGCCCATTATTCAAAATATTGATAAAACATTTTATACCTTTTTGAGCTTAGCTTCTGGTTGGGCATCCTTGCAACAACACAAGGGGATTTCCCTTGTTCTCAAGATTCCAGTAGAAGGATCTATGTGTGAGGATAAAGCTATTATTATTCTTAGTGAAGTGATAGTTTTTTACTTAGTTCTTGATGAGTTCCTAGGATTTCTAGATACTTCTAAAGACATATGATCCTACAAGAGATATTGGATGCTTACTAATAAGAATATCACAAAATTGAAGTATTTTCCAAGATTTGGCTTGTTTGGGGACAACAAATTGTATATTGTTTCTCACTAGCACCTTCCAAGGTTATTTTCCCTCAACTTCTTTGATGATCCATTTTGATGCAAGAGTTATTCTATGTAACCTTAGGTCCTTTAGGCCAAGGCCCCTAGTAACCTTATCCACACACAACCAATCCCACTTGACTACATGTTTCTTTTCTTTTTTTTCACCATCAAACCAAAGGAATTTCCTAATTTTCTTTTGTATATTATTCACCTGGTAGCTACTGAATAGCCAAACCAATGAAAAGTATAAGTTGTAAGAAGAAATAATCTTCTAGAAAACTTGCATCTTGCTAGATATAAGTATTACCTATTGCAATTTTCAATTTTCTTTTCAATCTTAACCTTGATCCACATACACATGTCCTTAAGGTTAGGGTTGATTGCAAAAGGAATACCCAAATATCTAACTTGTTTCTAGAGACCCCCCATTGAGTCATACGTCTTTATCCATTCACGAGGATTTTCAGACCATCCAAGCATAATCAACTTTATATTGGTTATTTTTACCCTTGATGCTTTATAGAAGAGATTTAGTTTTTCCATTAAGTTGTCCATATTACTTTCCTCTAGATCAACAAAAAATTTAGTATCATCTTCAAATTGAATGTTCAATAAATTGTTAAGATTAGGTAATGTTAACCCTCTAACCCTTGGGGAAATAACTGCTTCTTTTAAAAGGTAATGTGTGGTATCTAAGGTAATTACAAAGAGAGGCAAGGCCAGAGGACAGCCCTGTCTTATTGACATTTCCAATGTAAATTCTTTAGTGAGGGACCTTTTTACCTCCAATTGTGTTGTCATATATTTTAACAAGTTGTTGACCAAGTGTTGCAAAATGAGTTTGGGAAGCCAAATGCTCCATGGGTCATCCTTAAAAAGGCCAATTATACCCTATTGTATGCCTTTTTCAAAATCTAAGAGAAGCATTGTTGATCCTTGGTTGGAGTGTATTGCCCATTCCATGGCTTCCCAACTAGTAATTAGGTTTTCCAATATGTAGATCCCTTTGATGAATCCAGTTTGATTTTTGTTAATGAATGTAGACAAGATATCCATTGACCTCATTGCTAAGATTTTTTGGATTTTGTACAAACATTCAACAATGTAATATGTCTCTAGTTCTTGATCAATGTTTTGTCACCCTCCTTTGGGATTAGCTTAATGATACCTTTATTGATATTTTTTCCCAATGATCCTCTCTTAAGAGGCTCCTTGTACACAAGATACAAGTCATCACAAATCCAGTCAATGAATTTTTTGTAGAATTCTACTAGAAAACCATCTTCCCTTGGTGTTTTGTCATTATTCATTGACATAATGGCTTTCCTTATTTCCTCTTTAGATATTTCATCACCTAAATCGGCTACATCTTTTTTCCATAATTTTCTTGGTTATTATTTTTTTAATGTACTTCTTAGCATTATTGTTGGTCTCATTGTCCCCCTCTGATGTAAAGAGATCCTTATAAAACTAGTAAATTTTCTTTTTGATATCCATTTGATTGGTGAGGGAGGTCCCTTCATACCATATTTGATTTATTTTCTCTTTGATATTTTTATCTTTTTATATACCTAAAGAAATTAGTGCATGTGTCCTTGTTGTTCAACCAATTTAATTTAGCCCTTAATTTTAGGCCTTAGATTATGTGTACTTGAAGCTTTCTTATAGTTTTTTTCAAGTGAGAGTTCATTACATAGACTTTCATTTTTCGGGCCATCTTGCAACATAGTTTCTTCCCTTAACAAGTTTTCTTAAAGGTTACCCTCCTCCCTCCTATCCTAGGATCTTTTCTTTCCAATAGTTTGGAATAGAATCTTCCACCCCTTAACATTGTGTTCTCATCTCTCAATTGTATTCATGTCATTGTGCATCCATTTATTTATTCCTCTAAGGGTAGTTATAGCATCCTTACAGTCCTCATCATGCTATAGTTTCATATTGGGGAGGAAGCACCCCACCTTTTCCTTTTCCCTTTCACTTTTAATAGAGGTTTTAGCCTTATGGGGTGATGATTAGATAATGAGTAGGGGTATACTTCAACCTGACAAACTTCCTTGATTGGGTCAATGATGAAGTGATCCCTATTCACATAAAACCTATCAAGCCGACAATATATCCTCCTTCCCCCCTTTTGGGCATTGCACCATGTGTATCAAATGCTTGTATTATCTTTATTCAACTCTTTAAAGGGTCAACCAAGTTTAGTTTTACTTTCATCTTCTGCTAGAAGTATTTTTTATTTCCTTTCCACTCCATGTTTATACCCCCTTTTTTGTCTTCAATTTTCTCAATCATATTAAAGTTCCCCTATAATCCAAGGTATATCTTGTTGAGTGTAGATCCATTTCCATAGGTTAATTATGTCCCTATACACATTGGGAGCATAAATAGAGAAAATTCTAAATGTGGTATCCATTTTTATAATAATTACCCATACTGTCCTATTTCAAGGGGAGACACCAAATGCAGTAAAAAATTGATCCCAAGCCTTTCAGATTAGGATAGCTCATAGCAACACCACCTCTCCCCTTTTTGTTTCCTATGACATATTGAGATGAATTATTCCAGATATATTTCAAATTGATTTTTAAGGTAAAGCATGTTGCTTTAACCTCATGAATGAGGACCACATATTTATCTTTATCAAGGTTAAGAAACCTCCAGAACAATATGTTTCCTATCAGGGGATTCCAACCCTTTTACAGTCCAAAATGTGTAGTAAAAGGTCAATGCATACAGATTTTGGGAGGATCTCCTTCTCATTTCTAAAACTTGACAACCACAATATTCAGACTACCCCTACCTATGGGGATGAATTTGTTGCAAAAATTAAAATATTGAAGGTGTTGAGAAAAGTTTGCAGGAGTTGTCATTGATGTCAACCGGTTAACTGGTTATCTACTTGTTGTTCATTGTATATGTCGAGGATATTGAGAAAATTGTAATTAAGACATGTTGCATGTGTTCAGTGGTTGCTTCGGTTTTTGGTTTGGATTTTCTCGTATGGTTGTGGTTCAGATATGTTGTTCATGTTTGTTAGCAGATGTTATATCTAGACTTTTTGGGTGATGCAAGAGTGAAGTAGTGTGATAAGAGAAAGTGATTTTTTGTGTGATATTGACTCTATTTAGTAAGTGTGTGTGTTGAGAGTGTGGCAGATCAATGCAACGCTTAATGTTGAGTTTCTGGATGTAGTGAGCAGAACGTGATCTCTATCACTCATGCATGTGTGGAGTAATTATGGTGGAATATTTTGTTGCATTTGGATTGTAGTTATCTATAACATCTCTTTTTTGTCTTCTTTGTTTCTTTATGGAAGTGATCCCTCCTGGTTGTAGCCCTATTAGATAGTGAGTCCTTATTTCAGGTAGTGAGCCTTGTTTCTAGTAAGTATGAAGGTAAATTTCCCTTTAAATTCTTTAGTTGTGGAGAAATAGGTCATTATGCTACAAAGTGTCTGAAAAGAGATAAAAGGAATAAACTAAGATATGAGAAGGAAAAGAAAGCAAAAAAGATTAATCGAGCTTACTATGTGAATGAGAATGCTAGTATTTCTAATGAGGATTTGAAATATGAGAATCCAAATGACAATGGATGCTTGTTCTTGACGATTAAGGATGAACCTACTTTTGTTAATTCTGAAAAAAAAGGTAAAGGAAAGCCCTTCGGAGAAGGAGAAAAATGAAAGTATAGTTATTGCTACCCTACATGCTAAATAAGAGAAAAATTATTGGGTTGTTGACAGTGGTTGTTCACATCACATGACGGGTGCTAAAAGTAAGTTTTTTAAGCTTGAATAACATGATGGAGGCTTGGTTATGTTTTGAAATGATACCGGTGCTGAAATCTATGGGATAGGTTAAGTAAGTTTTGATGGAAAACATCATACTGGCAATGTTTACTATGTTAAGGGTTTAAGGCATAATCTATTGAGCATTGGTTAGATGTTCAAAAAAGGATATGATCTTGTGTTTAAGGATGATAAATGTGAGATCCAGAAAGGATCTAGAACATTGACTACTAGAGGAAAGAAATCTGAAGGGAATATCTATCAAGTTAAGGGTGTTGATGGAAAATGCTTTATGACTCAAATAAATGACAATTGGTTATGGCATAGGATAATGTGTCACATGAATTTTGATAACTTGGAAAGGATTAGTGTTGTTCAGGTCGTTAGATACAAAGCCTCTTAATGTTATTTGCAAGAATTGTCAGTTTGGAAAGTAGGAAAGAAATCATTACAGATCAAAGGAATAGTCTACTACCGAGTAAAAGCACAAAGTTGTGTCACACTTTATAAAGGAAACAACCAACACTGATCCAACTTTTAAACTTGAATCACTAAAAAGTGGCATATATGTTTTGAATTTTGAAATGATGTAAACTAGTAAAATATATATTTTTTAGTATATTTTATATTTGTATTTTTATTTTATTTTTTTAAAATTATTTTAAACTAGTTTTTAATAAATTAACACTATAATTTAGTTGCTGATAAAATGTTGAAAAATGAAGTTGCATGAGAGGTCAAACTTTTTATAGTAATTTTTTTTTTTCTTTCAATTTTTTTGTGTATTTATATTTTGAAACTTTAGTGCATGGATATATTTTTGTCCAATTTTGATAAATATGCATTTTTAAATAAATATTAAAATATGCGTGAATCAAAAAATAGTTTTTTCCATAGGACGTCAACTTTTGTATTAAATATTTATCTAAAATGGAAAAACAATTATACCATCTTGAAATATATACTTTTTCCTAGTGCATAATATTTTTTTCAATTTTTTTAATAAATTTTGGTATTTTTCCTTAGCATGGTGATTAACCTAATATTTTGTGTTGAAAACTACTTTTAGTAAAAATAAAAAATAAAAAATAAAAAATAATTAATAATTAAATTATTAAAATAAATATATTTTTGAAAACTTCACTTATGGATCTACAAAAGGGTATTTTTATATATTTTTAAAAATGTTATTTACATTAGTAGGAGTCATTGAAACTTTAAGTTTTTTAAATCATTTTTTTTTTTGGTAAATTGGACTCAAAGTGGTGCTCCATATATTTTTAGCCAACAATTTTTGTTGCAAAAGTTGTGGAAGTATCTAACTTGGCTAGAATGAATCTTACTAGATCACATGTTTGACCATAATTGATTTTTATTTAGAAATTCTTAAATTCGGTTGTGTTGATAAGTTGGCTGAAAGTGTGATAGAACTTTGTGCTTTTACCCTACTAGACTACTAGATTTAGTTCATATAGATCTTTGTGGTCCTACAAGAGTAAGAAGTCTACTTGGTGTAATGCACTTTATGATTTTAATTGATGATTATTCTAGATATACATGGGTTACATTTCTTAGAGAGAAATCAGATGTGTTAGATAGATTCAAGACATTCAAAGCAATGGTTGAAAATGAAGTGAATTTGAAGGTGAAGTTCTTAAGATCTGACAAAGTTACAGAATTCACCTCCCATGAGTTTAATATGTTTTGTGAAGTGCATGCAATAAAGAGATAGTTATCTGTGTCGAGAACTCCTCAGAAAAATGGAGTTGTTGAAAGGAAAAATAGAACAGTTCAAGAAGCTGCTAGGTCAATGATTATTGAGGCTGGTTTACCAAAAATTTACTGGAAAGAAGCTATTCATACTACTGTTTATGTGTTCAATCGAGTTTAAGTGAGAAAAAATAGTACAAAGACTCCCTATGAGCTATGGCATGGTAGAATTCCTATAGTTAAATATTTCAAGGTATTCGAAAGAAAATGCTATATCAGAAGAGATGAAGAAACTCTGGAAAAGTTTGATGCAAGAATTAATGAAGGCATTTTTCTTGGATATTCTACTAAAAGCTAGGCATACAAATGTTTCAATAAAAGACTGAGAAATATTGTAAAAAGCTCGAATGTGAAGGTTGATGAGATAATGAATTATTCTATTGACACTGATGGATATGTATCTCATGAGCATGATTGTGCAAACATAGAAGAAATTGTGGAACAATAGGAAAAAGATGAGCAAGAGAAGCAAGATGAACAAAATGAAAGAGAAGGAGATACTCTGGTGATGTCCCCTAGACACCTAGATATGTACAAAAGAATCATTCAAAAAGTCAGATTATTGGAGATAAGATAAAAGGTGTGTTACTAGAAGAAAAGTTGTTGAAGTGAATTTGTGTTTACTTTCTGAGATAGAACCAAAGACAATAAGTGAAGCCTTTAATGATGAATGTTGGAAGGAAGTAATGAAAGAATAAATTTTACATATTGAGAAGAATCGGACCTAGGAATTGGTCCCAAGACCAGAAAATAAAAACATCATTGGATCAAAGTGGGTATTCAAAAATAATTTGAATGAGAATGGAGAAGTGGTTAGAAACAAAGTGAGGCTTGTGTGTAAAGGTTACTCACAAGTAGAAGGCATAGATTTTCAGTAAACGTTTTCCCCGGTAGCAAGAATGGAAGCTATAAGTATGTTATTGGTACTTTCTACTTATAAGGATTTTAAGGTCTATCAGATGGATATCAAGTCAACATTTTTGAATATTGAGCTAGAAGAAGAAGTCTATATGGAACAACCAGAAGGATTTCAATTAACAGATCAACCAAATATGGTGTGCAGATTGAAGAAAGATTTATATGGGTTGAAGCAAGCTCCTAGAGCTTGGTATGAAAGGTTAGATAAGTACTTGATTTAGCAAGGATTTAACAAAGGTACGATAGACAATAATTTATACTTTGAGATTGAAAATGAAAAAATCTTGATTGTAGTTGTGTATGTTGATGATATTATCTTTGGAGGAAATGAAAGTATGTGCAAGATGTTTGCGGAAGAGATGTAGAAAGAATTTGAAATTCCTACGTTTGGGGAGATGAATTTATTCCTTGGGCTATAGATTAATCAAAAAGAGAAAGGAATTTTCATTTCACAGCCTAAGTATGTCAAAGAGATGTTGAAAAAGTTTGAGATGGATGGTTCCAAACCAGTAAGCACTCCTATGGTGACTAGTTGCAAATTTAGTAAGTATGATAATTAAGCTAAGGTCGATTAGAGAAAGTATAGATCTATGATTGGTGGACTATTATATTTGATTGCTACTAGACACGCTATCATGCATGCAGTCTGTCTTGTGGCTAGATTTCAAGAAGATCTGAAAAAACACATGTTGCTACAGTTAAAAGAATATTTAGATATTTCAATGGCACTATGGATTATGGATTGTGGTATCCTAAAGATATTGACTTTACACTTAGTGCCTATAAAGATGCAGATTGGGCTGGATGTGTAGATGATAAAAAGAGTACAAGTGGTGGGGCATTATTTCTTGCATGCAGATTGGTGGCATGGTTGAGTAAGAAGCAAGATTCAGTCTCCTTGTCTACCATTGAAGTTGAATATATTGTTGTTGGATCTTTTTGTGCACAAGTTCTACAGATGAAACATATATTGAAAGATATCGCAGTGCTATATGATGATCCCATTTCTATCTTCTGTGATAATACAAGTGTAATTAACATATCTAAGAATCTTGTGTTGCACTCAAGAATGAAGCATATATCAATCAGATAACATTTCTTGAGAGAGAAGGTCATAGATAATGAATTAAAACTTGAGTATGTTCTGATGAAGGATCATATTGTTGATATTTTCATGAAGGCTCTTCCTAAAGATACTTTTGAGTATCTCTAGGAGAAGTTAGGGGTTATTGCCCCTCCTTTCTTTTAGGAAATGCATATGGAGATGCACCATTCCATTGGTTCCATGGATCTATCTTTCTTTTGTACTAATGTTTTGGTGGCTACCTCTCAAGGGGAGTAGGTAGTATTAGGTGTTGTTATTTTGTGTATTTTATTGTCATGTCAAAGGAGATATCAATGGAAAATATTATTTTTCCTTTGCCATTGATGTCAAAGAGGGGGAGAGGAAGCATGTGAAAAGAGAATGAGAAGAAGCTTATAAGAGATTATCTTCTAAGGGGGAGAAAACAAAAAATTGTATTCAAAGCTAGTATGTTGTCTTTGATGGTTTTTTCATATCATGTGTTGCCACCAATAAAAAAGGGGGAGATTTTTGCAAGAATGAAAAGACTGATGGTGTTGAGGAAAGTTTGTAGGTGTTGTCATTGATTTCAACCAGTTAACTAGTTATCTACTAGTTGTTGTTGGCTATATATGTCGAGGATATTGAGAAAATTGTAATAAACACATGTTGCATATGTTTAGTGGTTTCTCTGGTTTTTGGTCTGGATTTGCTCCTATGGTTGTGTGGTTCAAATATGTTGTTCATGGTTGTTAGCAAATGTTATATCCATATTTTTGGTTGTTGATTCATTGTACTGTGTAAGTTGTGTTCACTAGTTGTGAACTATGGTTTTCTATGAATAGTTGAGGTCTGGGAGAAATATTGTTGGTCTATATTTATCTTTGATGAAGTCTTATGACTTGTAGTTCTAGAGTTGTGTTTCCCTAGTTCTATTGAAGATAGTTTTGACATTTGGAAGATTTGTGCTTAATGGTTCTATGTGTTTTACACTGGTTTGGCCGAACTTGTGTGAAATACTAATTTCAAGGATGATGAAGCGTGTTGGTCCCTTGAAGCATGTGTTTGGGTCACCCTCATTCTAATTCCACCTTAGGATGTTTTTGTGCCAACCTAAGTTGAATTTGATTTTGGATGGCCAATATTGGATATTTTTCAAAGTTGAAGATAGTATAAATACAAGATGAGTTGATGGTGAAGAGTGGGTGATGCAAGAGTGAAGAAGAAGTGTGGTAATAGAAAGTGTAGTTTTGTGTGACATTGATTCTTGTGAACCCCTAAACCTGCAAATGCACATGAACAACAAACATGATTAGTATGTTAGATCAAGTACATTGAAACAAGCATGAGAGGTTCCCCATGAAATCCATCTATCTAAAACTTATATTAGGAAATGAAGAACACAATGAGAAATGAAAACTTATGTAAATCCTAATTAAGCAAATAGCATATTGATTCCATGGGGAAATTGGTGCCAATGGTATGTTACAATTGGCCCTTTCCCAATTCCTAATTGCAATGTTTGATTAAATGAGAGAAATGGTCAAATCTCCAAAGAGATTTGAGCATAACCTTGTTGCAAAATCTCAAATCTGGTGGATGATTGGATGAAATTGGAAAAA
Source organism: Sequoiadendron giganteum (assembly GCA_007115665.2). NCBI lineage: Eukaryota > Viridiplantae > Streptophyta > Pinopsida > Cupressales > Cupressaceae > Sequoiadendron > Sequoiadendron giganteum. Next base: position 291,318,144 of record CM021100.1, read on the forward strand.
TTAGCTCTCAATGTGGAGAGAGTAACTTTACATATGCGTTGTGGATGAAGATTGAGGAGAAGAGTCTCCAATTTATAGATTCAAATCTTGGAAGAGATAGTGGAAGCAAGCAATGTGGGACAAAAGATAGTCCAATGGTATTGTGCCACTTGTCCAAATGTGATTGGATGAGGAATGTGCAAGTTTTGGCCAATGTGCCAATAAATGCAATTAGGTGGCATTTCAAACTTGAGAAATGACATGTTGAAGAAGGAAAAGGAATGAAGTTAATGTCACTTGGCTCAAGGTCAAGGACATGTAAGAGGCTTTTAATGCCTTGTTGGAAGGACCAAGTCCACTTGGACTTTTTCAATTCAAAAGAGGAATATTCCCTATTTGATGCCTTGTGAGGGAAAATAGGAGAATTAATAAATCAAAGTAATTGATTTATTGTGCAAGTTGCATCCTCTAGAGAATTTTAGTGAGAAGGATTAAGTTAATCATGGATTTGATTAATTTAATGAAGAATTGGGTGATGTGACAATTTAGACTTAGATTTATGAATTGATTTAAGTCAGAAATTAAGAGAAAATGATTCATTAAATAAATTATTTGATTTATTTAATAAAGAAGGAATGTGTTAGATTAAATCAAATAAGGTTTAATTTATTTAATTTAATAGGAGGACTTTTGAGATTTTAATTAAATAAAATGATTTATTTAATTAAACAGCAATGTAGGGTTAATTAAATTAAATTGATTAATTTAATCAAAGGAGGTGAGAATGACTTAATTAAATGAATAATGATTCATTAGATTAAGAGATGGAATGTGATGAAATGTTGAGAATGTGATTTAAGAGGAAATGTTGTTAGTAATCGAGATCAGGTGTGCCAAGACGAGCTTGTACATTTTCCATGTCTACATTTTGCCCCTCTTTGAAGCAATGTACTTGTTGCATTGATTCAAAGAATAAACTGTTGTGATTGAAGTTCAAAATTTCCTGATTTTTAGATGCCCCACTACTGCCCTAGTGGAAGGATATTGGTGGATATTGCCCCCTCGAGAGATCGGATGAAAATTTTGTATTTTTGGGTGAGCTCGCAAAAAAAGATAACAAGGTGCCCAACAGGCTAGAAATGCCCCAGAATGCCTGAAAATGCACTAAAATGTCAGAAGGGATGAAGAATGACCTTCGGTTAGGCGAAAACGGGATCAGGGCAAGAAATCCCCTCCGGAAAGTCAAATTAGATTTAAAGGAACCCTAATTTTCGAGCTTAAATAGACTCTAAGGGGTCATTTTCAAAACATTTGCACTCCTACCTTTGAGGATTTTGACATTTGAACTCTGAGTTCTAGACACCATGGCGCAACGAGAGCTTCCCCTGCACATGTCAAAGTGAGTACAAGTATTTTAGTGACTAGTCACTGCAGGACCTATGGTATGTACCCCTATCCCACTTTTTATTTTCTCATTTTACACATATTTAATAGCATTTAGGTATGGTCGAGTTGGTGCGGTGTGATATTGCACTGCAAGAGCTCTCCAAACTGGCTCGCGCAGTCCTATATAGGGCCGCGGGTGCATTGATCACTGCACGGTGGAGTTTAAGAACTATGGAATTTCAATTTCTTAAGTTGATCGCCCGCTCAAACAGTGCCGCACAGGTCAGGGGATGTCTAAGTCTGCCGCGCAGTGCACTTTGGAAATATTTGCTATCTGACTCAGTCGCGCGGCGCAGTTTGGAGACTTCCAAATTGCCTCACCTTTGCAAAGAGCACCGCTTTTGCTATTTCAAAAGTGAAAGGTAACACGGACACCATAATTTTTTTAGGGAACTGATGCGGTACTTTCCTTGTGTAGGAGACACCCAAGGTTATTCATTTGAGGGAGCGCCGATGGCCAATACTGGAGAGATTGCAGGGCATGCACATATTCCTTCAGGAGCAGCTTGGGATGCTAGGTCTATGGTTCATTGCCCATGTCCCCCCCATTCGGGCACACCTGGGTATGATGCACGCTTTGGCCGAGCGGTGGCATAGCGAGACTTCCTTTTTTCATCTTCCCACTGGCGAGGCCACTATCACCCTCAAGGATGTCTGGCGTATCCTACGATTACCTATTCATGGAGAGTGGGTGATTTATGATATGGAGCAGGGGAGGAACGCCTTCATCAGTGTCATGGGTGTGGAGGAGCTTATGCTCTACAACGATCAGATAGATTTGGAGTAGTACCGAGGTATAGCCCCTACTTACAGCTTGATTGTGGCCACCATTATTTCTGGCCTTGTAGCTTCTGATCAGCGTGGCTGATATTTCAGTCCAGGTTGGGGGTTAGCATGGCAGCGGATGTGCGCTCGCCGAGTGCGCTATGCTTGGGGACCAGTGCTACTGGCCTCCCTATACAGGGACCTACCTGAGTTTGCTTACTTGGAGGGTCAGGCTCTGGGGGCCTGATTGACTCTTATTCATGTTTGGGTATTTGAGCGTATTCCAGTGCTTCGTCTGTTTGTTTCACTAGTTGCCTTAGATATTGATGATCCTTTAGTGTGGCGGTATGGTGAGGCGATGATTCATTTCACTCACATGGGTATTGATGACATAGCTCACTGGCGTCGGGTTCTTGATGAGATGACAGTATTTATTTGGAGGCCATTTATGGGTATGGGCCCATGGATCAACAAAGCAAAGCAGCTTTTCTTTGCTCGTCAGGACATATTTATGCAGGGTCGAGAGCATACGCTGGTAGAGAGATATCTTTTAGATAGAGTGGTCAGACAGTTCAGGGAGGTGCAGGATGTACCTGACACTCAGTACATAGCTATCTCTTCCCGTTCAGCCAAGGAGATAGCCTGGGGATAGCCTATTCTAGCAAATGAGGGAGTGACCTCTTTTAGGCAATTGGTGGCTTGGCCTTGGGCATACGATCAGGGGCCAGTAGATGCACGGATGACTCCGGCATTCAGGGCCTGCTTCAGGCTGCCAGTGAGATTGACAGTTCTGGGGACAGTGCTTCCACGTCATAGACCGAGAGGTAGGTCAGTAGCCAGGGGTCGGAGAGGTGTACCTCCTCCTCAGCAGTCACCTCTGAGGGATCCCATGTAGCATGCAATAGGACAAGATGGGTAGCCCCATGTGGCAGGATAGGATGGGCAGCCACATGTGCCAACACAGCAGCAGCCAGTAGTACAACCGACAAGACAGGATGGGTAGCTAGCAGGGCATGGTGGGCAGCCAGCAAGGCAGCCAGTAGGGCAGAGTGGGCAGCCAGATGCCCGTGACATATTGATTCAGCAGTTACAGGGGTAGGCACAGGTTCTGACAGCTGAGCGGGATGAGGCCCGATAATAGGTTGCCATACTGACAGCAGAGAGAGACCAAGCACAATCCGAGAGGGATCAGGAGATAGGTCGGTGGAGACAGCTAGAGAGTGTTGCTTCCACATCGTGGGGCCAATCAGTCGATATCTATGATTATAGGGATGCCATCAGAGAGGCTGAGTACTATCGGCATCATTATCTACAGGTAGTGCCGTTAGACCACAGAGTGCCCGACTTTTCGCAACAAACAGGGAGGTGACCAGCAGAGGCACATGGTGAGAGACAGAATGGGGAGGGCAGCAGCCAGCATGGCCAGCCCCCTTTTTGATCACAGGACAGTTTTGTACTTCATTTTTGATATACGGGCTACAGTATTTGGCCTTATTATATTATGTATCTGATGGACACCTGATCCGATTTGTATCATAACAGTATTTTTGATGATGTATATATGAGATGATTTACCCGTTTCTAATGTACATGCAAATATGTGAATGCAGATATGTGATGTTATGGGATGTTTCTATCCTTATTGTTCACGTGATGCAGTGTATATAATGAATACATTTCTTTTTCTATTTTCCATGCTTTAAATGATGTAATGCGTATTAATGATGGTAATGGATGCAAATGGTAATAGTAATGGTTGTAGATGATAATGTATGATGTAATGATGTCTTAAGATGTTTAGAATAACGAATTTATATTACTCCTCATAACTTAAGATATTGATATGATATAATGCTCTTCTGATGTTAACTATCTAGTGGATGCAGGATGTATGCATGAGCGATGTTTTTGATTACTGCTATGATACCCTGTTAGTGTGGAAAGAAGATAGAATAATTGCAGAGTTAATGAGTTAGTCATGATGATGATGATTTGCATTACTAGGAATCGAGATTTTCAAAGGGTTAATTGCGTTATGTTTGATAACACACATAGGTACGATGCATCAAGGTATTAAGAACCAAGATAGCGTGGTACCTAATGTGATGGACTTTGACTTGAAAATCAGATAGGAGTATTCTTGCTCACACTTAGCATTCATACTTTATTCAGGATGTAGTTCAGACATTCTAAATATCTTAGACCAAAACACAGAAAAGCAAGCTTTCCTATGTGGTCAACAAGATACTTAAAATATCCTCCCTACAAACCAAACAAAACATGTATAACTAAGTTACTTTACAAGCATATCCCACAAGCATAGCAGATAAAAGATAATAATCATTGCCCCATTCCTTTCTCTCTAAACCTGTTTTGTTTAGGCATCATCGAGAGGTCCTTGGAATGAGCAATAAGATAAGTCTAAACAAGATGAAGCTAAAGTAAATAAACAAGTTAATATTCTCCGTACCGCTAGCCAAGACTAACTACTATGAGGGCTACCTGATGCTTATGTCCATTGCAGGAAAGCTTCATCCTAGGACATGTAGTGATCAGGGTTTTGGTGAGACTGATTGCATGATCAGCTATTGATACTCTGAGCTGACCAACTTGCTTGCTTACTGACTTAAACTTCCAAGACTTTTGATAATTGGGTGTTCACTTTAGAACCTGCTAAACTTGCTTCTGACTAACTCACCAAAGGGTGAAGGTGACGATTGATTTTATTATGCATGATATGATCACGAGTGAAAGAGAGATGACATGGATGCACCATTTTAGGTTTTTCAAATGTTTTTGAGGCTGTTTTTAAAATTTTGAGATGTTTTACAAATGTTTTTGGTATTTTTGAGATTTTACGACAAATAGACTAACTTAAAGACCTATCCTAGGGGTCTTGGGAGCTGATCCATAGATTAGCCTTGCCTACATTATACACACAGAGACCACGTAGTTTGACTGATGACAAACTTGACTTGATGATAAGATGAACAAATGGATTGCCATTTTATTGCTTAAAGGACTGACTTAAGATGTAGACTGGATGGGCAAACGGATTGCCAATGCGACGAACGCCTAAGGACTGACTCTTACTGTCTCGGGGGATGATCAAAGATCAACCTTTCCTATGTTCAAGCTCAGAGATGACATATTTCAACAAGGTGGAAGACTGAAAAGACTCAATGATGAATTTTTTTGAAGATTTTCTGAATGTTTTGACATGCTTTTGGATTTTGGATGATTTGGATGTTTTTGAATTTTTGATGGATTTTTTGAATGTTTTTGGTTTTTTTTGATGAAATTTTGAAAAAGATCATGAGAACGTACATGAATCTGATCTGATGTTGTGAGAACGTGCCCCCAGTGTGGTACGATAAACTACTTCAATAAAGGCAAGACAAACTGACCTTAGAAATGCCAAGTAGTTCCATGGTGGAATATGGTGTAGACACCAACGCAGGCTATGGTACGGATGCAAGCGGATGAGTGGAATGGATGAGTCATGCAGATCCTGGTAGATGGGGAAGGTGCTTTATTTACACTTGATGCATGTTTGCCAGGTTTTCACCAAGGTACTTGTCCAAAGCGCCACCGAAGTGGTTTTCACTAGAGGACGATTTTTTTGTTTACTGTTTTCAATCCTTTTCTGATTTTTTTTTGGATTTTTTGATCTTTTGATTTTTTGTTGTCGCCAAGATGCCTGTTTGCTAGGTTTTCATCAAGGTGACAATTTTTTCAGGACTTTTTCTTATTATTTTTGTATTTTCTGGTTCTACACCTTGTAAGATTTAGGCATAAAACTTTTTGAGGTGCGAGCTATTCATGGGCTCCTGCAGGGGTTTGCCTTCCAGTGTCGACAACTGATATGCCCCTGATTTGTAACTTACAGTGATGACAAAAGGTCCCAGCCAGTTGGTCTCAAACTTTCCCTTTGTATCTAGATTTGGCACATTCTTTCGGTTTTCTTTCAGCACAAGGTCACCAACTTGGAAAGTGCGTTGTTTGATCTTCTTGTTGTAGCTCCTTTTTAGGTGATTTGGTACACTTGTAGATGATTAAGGGCATCCATGCACCTTTCATCTAGTAATTCCAGCTCATTGAGTCTTGTGACCCTGTATTCCTCATCTGTGATGAGGTTTTGCAGTGATATCCTCAGTGACAGGAGCTCGATCTCGATGGGGAGGATGGCTTTTGACCCATAGACCAGGGAGAATGGGGTGGCACCTGTTGGGGTGCGGATGCTAGTGTGGTAGGCCCATAAGGTGGGATTTAGTTGTAGATGCCAGTCACAACCAGAGTCACTGACTTTTTTCTTGAGGATTTTAAGAATGGTTTTATTTGTAGCTTCTGCTTGGCCATTGCCTTGTGGATAGTATGGAGTGGAAAAGCGGTGTTGGATTTTAAATTTTTCACATAAATCACGAACATCCTGATTCTTGAAAGGTGTCCCATTATCAGAGATAATGGATTGGGGGACCCCGTATCGACAAATGAGGTAGTTCAGGATGAATTTAGATATTTGTTTCCCCTGATGTAGGTCATGGGAATTGCTTTGACCCACTTTGTGAAATATTCAGTGGCAATGATGATGAATTTGTGGCCATTGGATGAGGTGGGCGATATTTTACCAATGAGATCGAGCCCCCATTGTGAAAAGGGCCAAGGTGTAACAATGGGATGTAGTTCTTGAGCTGGTGCATGAATAAGATCTCCATGTTGTTGACATTGTAGGCATTTTCTGACAAAGTTGTGTGCCTCTCTTTCCATCATCGGCCAGTAGTACCTTGTTCTCAGCAACTTCTTGGCCAAGGTCATACCACTTGAGTGTGACCCACATGTGCCATTGTGTACCTCAGTTAGAGTAGTCAAGGCTTCCTTGAGTTTTAAACACCGTAACAAGGTTCCGTCAGTACTTCTATAGAAGAGGGTCTCTCCTAGGATGACGAATCATGAAGTCCTTTTAACAAAAGTCCATTTTAGGTTCGGAGTGATGTCAGTGGGGAGGATTCCTAACTTTAGGTAGGTGTATATATCATGATACCAAAGATCGCCAGGACCAACGAGTTCACACGCGTATTCTGACTCTGGTACCTTGAATGTGGGTACGAGAAGCTGTTCTATAAGGAATTCATGTTTTGAGACGTTGCAAGGGATGTCTAGTAAGGATCCAATTGTCGCCATTGCATCGGCTGCTCTGTTGTTTGTCCTTGGTATCTACTCGAAGGTGATGTCAATGAATGATTCTTTTAAGCTTTCTACCACCTTCTTGTATGGTGTGAGCTTATCATCCTTTGTTTGGTATTCACCATTGACTTGGTTGACGATAAGTTGTGAGTCCCCATAGACTTTTAGTGCCATGATTCGCCATTGTGCTGCAATTTTGAGGCCTATGGTCAAAGCCTCATATTTTGCAATATTGTTAGTACAAGGGAATGCCAGCTTGTATGATCTAGGTATGTAGTCTCCTTGCGGCATGATGAAGAACACACCAGCTCCTAATCCATGTTGCGTGTGAGAGCCATCAAAGTATAACTTCCAGTGGTCTGCTACACCAAGGTTAAAAAGGAACTCATCTAGGAATTCTGATATCAGTGGGTTATCTATGTAGAGGGGAGCTTTTGCTAGCTGATCCGCAATGATTTGTCCTTTTATGGCTTTTCATTCTACATACTTGATATCATGTTCAGATAATATCATTACGCACTTAGCCTTTCTACCTGTAAGCATTGCTTTTGACAATAGGTACTTTATAGGGTCTATTTTGGCAATCAACTTGATTTGGTGCGCTAACATGTAGTGTCTGAATTTCTGAGCTGCAAATACCAGTGCTAGGCAAGCTTTTTCTATTGATGTGTAATTAAGCTTGTGTCCCACCATTGTTCTGTTGATGTAGTAGATAGCCCGCTCGGTTCCCTTTTCATCATGTTGGGCTAAAAGGGCCCCCAGGGCGGTTGTTGTTGCTGAGATGTATAGGATTAATGGTTTCCCCACAATTGGTGGCATCAACATAGGTGGTGTAAGTAGATATTCTTTTATTTTGCTAAATTCTTGCTCACATTTGTTGTCCCATTTGAAAGCTACTCCTTTGTGAAGTAGGTGTGAATAGGCAATTTGTTTATCTTCCAGTTGTGCTATGAATCTCCGGATGGACTGGAGTCTACGTTGCAATCCTCTTAGTTGTTTTAACATTCTTGGTGCTTCCATTTCAAGGATTGCTTTTACCTTTGTAGGGTCCACCTCTATTCCTCTCATTGAAACTATGTATCCTAGCAGCTTTCTCGATTGTACCCCAAAGACACACTTCTTTGGGTTGAGTCTAACCTTATATTGTTCGAGCTTGTCAAAGATAGCACTTAGAGTTGCTATATGGTCTTGTCTCTTCCTTCATTTAGCTAGTATGTCGTCTACATAATCTTCGACTATTTTATGGATCATGTCATGGAAGATTAATGTCATGGCTCTTTGGTATGTAGCTCCTGCATTTTTCAACCCAAATGGCATTACGTTCTAGCAGTAGGTGCCCCAAGGATATGTGAATATTGTCTTGTGTTGGTCTTCTTTTGTGATCATTATCTGATTGTACCCCGAGAAGCCATCCATTAGGGAAAGCATCTCATGTCCAGTCGTCATATCCACTATCATGTCAATGTTGGGTAGTGGAAACTCATCCTTGGGACATGCTTTGTTTAGGTCTCTGAAATCAGTGCAGATGTGGATGCCCCCTTTTCGTTTTGAGACCGGTACGATATTTGATACCCATTCTGGATAGTCGATCAAGCGTATGAAGCCAACATCCAGAAGTTTCTGCAACTCAATCTTTACAAGCAAGGCTATTTTTGGGTGCATCTTCCTTAGCTTTTGTCTGACTGGTTTTGCTCTGGGGTAAACGGCCAAATGATGAACTACTACTTCAGGGTCCAAGCCTGGCATGTCTGGATAGGTCCACAAAAAATTTACCTTTCTCTCCTTTAGGAATGCTACCAATAGTTCTTGTTTCTCTGTTTGAAGTGCTTGGGCATAGAATGTGATTTGTGGCTCTATTTTTGTTCCCAGGTTGACAGGATTACACTGCTCTGCTAGGATCGCTGATTTCTCTTGGTGTAGAGCAGTAGGGGGCAGATTGAATCCTTCATCCTCTGATGCCTCAGAGAGGTTTTCACCATTGGATGCATCCTTTATTTTTACTTTTTTATGGTTAGAGAGTGCCACAGTGTGGTTTTCACTCAATAACTCTGAGCTTATTCTCGATCTTTTTCTTTTGCGACTGAAGGACTCAATCATCTCCCCATAGTATGCTTGTGTGTCTAGTGTGACGTTGAATCCAGCCTTGTGATCTCCGCATGGAACTGTATCCCTTAGTCCCATGAATTCTGAGAGGGCCTCATCATTTTTGAACAAGTCTAGAATCGGTGGTCCTCGTTGGTCATGATCGATGAGTTGGGGGTGCACTAAGGTGATTTGGTGGGTTGGTTGGTTTGACTCAGTGGGTGAGGCACTAATCATGAGCAAAGTGGAATCCTCGAAAAGCCTAGGGAGACTCGCTATAGTATCATCATCATCACTACTAGGAACATTAGTGATGTCAAAGGTGTAATTATCGAGCAGGATACCTAAACAAACGGGTGGTCTAGGAGTGGTTGTTGTTACTCAGGGAGAGGACCAGACTGCTCTTCTGGGAGTACCTCTGCCATGTACGATTATACTCAAAGGAGTATACCCAAGGCTAAGGTTCCATGTTCTTCTTTCCATAATGATGGGCTCCAACCGTCCATCACTATTTCTTCCTAGGCTTTCGTTCTTGTTATAGCCCATGCCAAACATCATTTGTAACCCTCTGTTTGTTTCCTCCATGGGTAGGGTGGGAGTGGGTCTTTCATCTTGGTACAGAGTGTTTGTGATGTCCTCCTCGTCCACATTCTCCCAACTAAGATGCCCCCAATGGTAGAATCCAAAGGGTTCCGTTCTAGTGTAAACAGGTGTTTGAATCAATTGTGGTTGCCCATGTGACCTAGGAGATTGTGGTAACTCTCCTACAACAAAAGCATTTCTCTTCATTTTATAATCACCACATCCATTGTCCTGTATCATGTTTTTAATCTCGGATATATCGAGGATGGCGGGTGTCTCTGTCACAAAAGTGGAGGTGAGATTAGTTGGGTCTATGTATGAAGTGGATGGTCCTTCATCATTTTTAGGTACTTGAGGGATCTTGTAAAACTTGGCTTCCAAGTTTTTGCAATAGGCAAAAGGTTCAAAATCCCCATGTATAGTAACCTCCTCATTTTGATATGAGAACTTAATGCATTGGTGATAGGTTGAGGCCACTACCATCATTCCATGTATCCATGGGTGTCCTAGGATGATGTTGTATGGTAAGTTGAGGTCAAGGACCTGACAGGTGGTTTCCATGGTTTCTGGCCCCACTTGGATGGGGATCTTGATAGTACCTTGAGACACTCTTTCCTAGTCATCATATGCTCTTATGGTGATTTTTTTGTTCTTATTGATGGAATCCTCGGTGAATCCCAATTTTTTTACGAGTTTTAGTGAACAAATATTAAGACCTGCACCAGCATCTACCAAGACTCGTTTAACTTTCTTTTTATGGATTAGGACTTGGAGGTGGAGTGCGCGGTTATGAGATGGCTGCGGGGGGAAATCTTGGTCTGAAAATGTGATGAGATTTGGGGTAACGATGTTACCCACCATAGCCTGAAATTGCTCTGTGTCAAGGGTGGTAGCAATGGTAGACGTAGCTAGTGCTTCATCCAGGATCTGTCTATGGGTGGCGGAGATTTTTAGTAATTCCATGATGGAGATTTGTGTGGGTGTTCTCTTTAGCTGGTCAATTACATTGTAATCATAGGGGATGGCCTTTGTGTTGGTAATGGGGGTCTTAGTAGGTGCCACAACAATGGTAACCTTTCCGCCTCGTGTGGTGACTCCACAGTCATTTTTGGCTCCCTTGATATTTATGATGGTGACCATCTCGTCGACACATCCTACTATCTCCTCGTATACTAGATTAGCACTAGCATACTTTTGTTTACCCTTATTATTCCCTTGGTTATGATTCGGCATCGAATTCGTGTAGATTTTTAGGTCTTGGTTTTCGGCCTGCTACTCGATGTTGATGACCTTATCCTCAATGAGGTCTTGAATGATATTTTTGAGTCTCATGCAGTTGGCGGTGGTGTGTCCTTTGAATTTTTCAAAGTCACATAGGAGATTCTCATTGTACCATGGCGGTTTGGTCATGGGCTCCGTGTATTGTTCGGAGTTAGAGATTTTGATTAGGTTCTCTTTTACCAGTTTCTTCATGACAGACTCAATCGATTCGCCAAGGGCTGTGAACTTCCTCTTGGGCGGAAACTTATTGCGAGGAGGTGGTCCTCCTTGATTACCCACATTGTTGACTTGACTGGTGGAAGGTGGTTGTGACTATGCTACTACCGCATTAGTTTGCACATTGTTGCGATTATGATTTTGTGGTTGATGATTCGGGATGTTCTACTTAGGGGCACTAATGACCAACTTAGCATCGACCACACCGTCGTTCATGATATTTTTACTCCTCGACCATGTTCGAGGTTTATCGTTGTAGTTGTTAGATGGGCGGTTATCCTATGGTGGAGTGAATGTTGGTGTACCTCCTCACGCGGTAAGGGCTCTTTCGTTGTTGAGCGCCTTTGGAATTAGTTGATCGTAAGATGTGATGCACTACATTTTTAGGTAGAATGCCAAGTTTTCATCTAGATTAGCTATGATGGTGCAAACTTGTTGTTCCTCTGGCATGGTCCACTTGCTCTGATTGGCCTTGGATCACCATCTTTGCAAGAAGGATGCAAATAGCTCTCCTTTTCTTTGTTTGAGTGTAGATAGTTCTTCTAAACTGACATCTGCACCCATATTAAAAGCGTAATTTTTAAGGAAAGCCTCCACTATTTCCTCAAATTTTTTAATTCCCATGGGTAGGCGAGAAAACCATTCCATAGCTGGACCAGTCAAGCTTTGGGGGAAGAGCCGCATTAGATACATGTCATCATATGTGACTTCCATGCAGTGCACCTGAAATTCCCTGACGTGGTTTTCAGGGTTGTGCATTCCATTGTATTTATCAAATTTGGGGATCTCAAATCCCTTTGGGAATGGTACCATGGTGAGACTTCTATCAAACGGATAGGGGCACAAGTTTCCTGGTGTCCTTATGGTTTTTCCTGCTTGTAGGTCCAACACTTGTTGTGAGAGCAATTTGATCTGTGTTGCGACATCCTTGCTTGGATCGGGGGATGGGATGAATGAGTTGTAAGGCGTTTGGGGAGTGCACGTGGTGGGAGGAGTACTAGTGGGTGTTTGCTGCAAGCTTGGCCGTGTGTTTAAGGCTTGTTTGTAAGCCTGCATTTATTCCAACAATGCCTATTGTTGATCTTGTTGTTGTTGTTCCAATAGCACTTGTTGTTGGTCCATCTGTCGTTCTTCCCATGAAGCTTGTTGTTGGTCAAGCTGTTGTTGAGCTAGTAATTCTTGTTGTTGGTCTAGCTATTGTTGCGCTAACAATGCTTGTTGTTGGTCAAGCTACTGTTGTGCCAATAAAGCTTTTTGTTTAGCATGGTGTTGTGCCTGAAAGTCTTGTAGGGCTTGTTGGTAGGCTTGTAGGTGGATTGCTTGCAATTGCGCTTAGTATCGAGCTTGTGCCTATTGTTGGGCTTGAGCTTGAGCTTGGGCTTGAGCTTGGGCTTGAGCTTGCACTTGCGCTTGGGCTTGAGCTTGGGCTTCAGCTTGCACTTGAGCTTGAGCTTGCACTTGCGCTTGGGCTTGCTGCTTTTGCTATAGTACTCTTTGTTGGTTGGCCTTTTGGAGGGTTTGGATTAGAGTGGTGAATGAATTTGTTGTGTTGGCTTTCAGTGGGATTGGTGGTGGAACAGGAATCATGCCAACTGTCATGGCAGGTGGAGGGATTGTGGTGGTGATTGTGATTTAGGTTGTCGGAGGGGTGTTTTAGACGATTGGTCCTTGAGGAGGCATGCTTTGGGAGATTTGAGGATCAATAGATGCATTAACCGTGGTGACAGGAATAGTTGTGATTTGTTGTGAGGATATGGGCAAAAGAAGCAGGTTGAAAGTGGTGGTCGGATTGCTTGGATTGGCAAAATTTTTGATGGGTAAAGGTGGAAGACCTATTCCAAGAGGTGATGTGGATGTGAAAGGAAGCGGGGGAAGGGATTATGCACCACTTTGGAAAGAGAAAGGATTGATAGCTTCCGTCATTCCAAACAAGCCAACTTCCTCATGCAGTGGGGTAGTTGGTATGTTCAATCGATAGGCTGGTGTGGCGTGAAATGAGGATGAACCAATGGGATTATGAAATGTGAGTGGGACGTAAGGGTGAGATGGGTTTTCTGGAATAGATGTAGTCGGTGTGGGGGTGATGATTGCTTCTTTATTAGCCACAAGGCGGTGTTTTTGCAATTCCTGGAACATGGTACTCCCCTTGTTCACGTTCAGGGAGGTTGGTGTGATGACTGATGTGGTGCAAGGTACTTCCTGGTTGATGTTGGACAATGGGGATGCATCTGTACTCATGCCTATGTTTAGGTCGGGAGGGGTATGACCCCTCCTCTTGCTATCGTATTTAGGTATTTGAACATAGCACTAACAATTTTGTGGTTCTCTAGATTTTGAACCATTTCCATGATTTCATTTGGTGTCATCACCATGTCTTCATTTGTGTTTTCCTCTTGATGACTCTCCTCTTGAGGATTTTGTGATGATAAGGGAGAGTTGCTTGGGGGATTGCTTGATCCCGCTAGGTTCACTTCGGTGTTTAGATTACTCATGTCCATAGAAGCTGATATTTCTCTAATATTCTCCATGTCCTTGTGTTGAGATCTTGTTTGGACCATAAAAAATAGGGATTTGTTTGATCCTAATCCTTTAGGTCCAAAAGAGAAGAACTAGGGAAGCTAAAAGATCAAAGATGGTGATAATGGTGATGGGTTAAAATGGATGGGATGAATGAAAACCTTTTTTGAAGAACTTTTGGAAGGTATGTGCTAAACTTTGTAAGGGATTTTGATTAATTGATTGTGATAATTTGACTAGATGCGTTAAGTCAAACAAGATTGTTGTGAAGTTGTTTTCCCTAGGAAGTTGTGTTATCCTAAGGGAACTTGCACAAATGGATGAATTGACAAAGTGTGTTATGCCAATGCGTTTGAGAACTAATAGACTTTAAGAAGTTGTTTTATCTCAAAGAAAATTTGTCCAATGGTTTAAGACTATGTTGGCTAAGAGTGTTTAAGCCAAGATATGATGATGTTGATTTAGCCTTCAAAGTTTAGCGTGATGATTGATTCTAGAGTTTCTTAAAAGGTTTGATGATGAAATGAGACTTGATTTGATGCAGGAATGAATGAGAATGACAACTTTGATCTTGAACCTTAACCTAGATATGACTATTTCTACCAAACCTCGGTATTGAAGAACATGCTAGACTTCCTATGGGAGAAATGCAAACCTTTGAAAAAGTTCAGGATTTTGTTGGCAATAAAATGCATACAATGCGGGATTGTTCCTTGAGGATTTTTTGTAGAAATTGTATACAAGTCTCTCCCTTACTTCAAGGAGAATCTCAAGATGTTGCTCACGGATTTTTAGACTCACTTTTTTGAACTTTGGCTTTGGGATTTTAATCTTGTGGGAAATTATAGTCAACAACACATGTATAATTCAATTTGTCTCTTTATCTTGGTTAGATGAGGTTCTTTTTATCCAAGACACTTGCTTGCTTAGGTTTTCAAACTATATGTCTAGTGTCCCATTCTCTTTCTCATCCCACAAGGTCCTTTGTGTGGAAATTGAGGAAAGTAGGGCAAACATTTCCTTATGTTTATCCTTATTGGAAACAAATGATGGTAGAACTTGTACACTTAGAAACCTCTAGGAATGGGATTCCTAGGGAAAGCAAGAGTGGGCAAGTTCATCAATAGGTATTTGTTTCCCACAAGGTGTTTGAAATTTCAAGGTTTTTGTGTATGCTTGTTTTTCAAATGTTTTCAAGATCAAGCAATGTGTTCTTTCCAAGCACTTTTACACTCCTAGGTTGATGAGGCACTATCTTGTTGGGTTCCCACTTGGATAAATCTAGCTACGCATATCTTGTGTGAATGGCTAAATGCTTGACGACACTAGCTCCCCTCCACGACACTCACTTATTCGAGTCAGCCAAGCATTAGTACCCATGAATCTCCCATGGCATACTTTCCATTTCCACAACAAGACCACATGTATAACGTGGGGCGGCTTCAAAGGACATGACCTTTTGCACCAACAAGATAGATAAGGTTTTGGCCTTTTTCTAAACAAGGGGTTCTAATTTGGGCATTCCATTCATGGGGGATTATCCCACATTGGTGAGAGTCCATTGCTGTCCATCTCGTTGGAATAATCCTCCTGATATTGGCCTTTGTTCGAATATCCACACTTATATATCAGTTGGAAGTCGCTTGGCTTTAGCATGTTCCCATTTGGGTCATTCCCTTGGGTGATTACTTTTTCCCACAAGGCAGGCCCTCTAAGATAAACAAAATCAAGCTAACATATCCTGTCGTTCACACAACCTTCGTTGAAAAACAAAGGGGAGAACCTCCGCAATATATCGTGCTCACACTCGCATGCTTTGTTCAATTTTAAGTGCCCAAATTGAAATGTGGAGGCAATCTTCTTGACAAATTAATATCACAAAAATGCTTTTGATTCTCAAGATCGCTATAAAGCACAAGAGAAGCGCATACGCATTTTAATGATGTTAATTTGTAAAAAAGTTTGCAAAACATAAAAGACACTTGTTCATTTTAACCTTCAAAGCAATGATGAATTCTTTTTTAAAAGCACCAAATGAAGTGTGAAATTTCCTTGTTCAATTATTACCTTTCAAACCAACTCTAGTGTATTTGCCTAAAATTCTTTTTAGCCCCTTGGCAACTTAAAAAAAGAAACAAAGTTTGTTTGTTCTTTTTAGATCCCAATGAAAATTTGGTATTCTAAGGTCAAAGATTTTAACAAGTTCCTTAAAAAGTGTTGAAGAACACTTAAGTGTTTAGAAACACTTTGCACAAAATGAACATGATATAAAAGAAAATTTGAACTTTTTTTTTTTTAAAGCCCAAAGTATGATTAGTTTTCCTAAGGCCAAAGGTTTTAACAAATTTTCTCAAGAAGTGTTAAAGAACACTTTTAGTGTTTAGAAACACTTTGGTTTTCTAAACATGCTTTCATAATGACTCCTTCCTTTGCCCCAACCTACAAAATGACAATAAAACAGAGAGCTATAAAGATAGGAAATTAAATTGAAAGGTTAAAAAAAAAAAATTCCTGAACTTAGAAAGCACATGTTAATTTAAATTTTACTATCTTCCCATGGCGTAGTTAGGATAGGCAGCATAGTTTGGAGAAGCGGTAGATTTTGGAAGATAGGCGGTGCTATATAGTGTAGCGCGGGTGACTTTGGGAAGCGCTCTGCACAAACAGAGGGCACAAAAGCGGCGAGACAGAGGTCCGTGGTGTAGTTTAGAAGCAGCCTACTTTAGAAATTTAAAATTTATAGGCAGGAACAGTGGCGCAGTAGAGTTTGGAGAAAGCGCGGTTCAAAATAGAGCCACGGTGGTGAAGGCAGCGGAGTTAGGACCTGCACGGAGAGGTTAAGAAATTTAAAAATAGACAGGTGGGAATTCCCATGGCGTAGTTTGGACAATGTAACCACGGGTCGATAGGGAGCCGCGGAACTGAAGGCGGCCAGATATTGCATCGCGGAACTGAGAGCGGCGCGATATGGCACCGCGCGAGCTAGTTTTCCTGTGTCTGCAACAAAAAAATTAGAAACCGCGGAATTTCAAAACGTGATTTGATTTTTCAACTTGCTGCCCTCATTCTAGTGCCAAAATGTGAACCCCTAAACCTGCAAATGCACATGAACAACAAACATGATTAGTATGTTAGATCAAGTACATTGAAACAAGCATGAGAGATTCCCCATGAAATCCCTCTATCTAAAATTTATATTAGGAAATGAAGAACACATTGAGAAATGAAAACTTATGTAAATCCTAATTAAGCAAATAGCATATTGATTCCATGGGGGAATTGATGCCAATGGTATGTTGCAATTGGCCCTTTCCCAATTCCTAATTGCAATGTTTGATTAAATGAGAGAAATGGTCAAATCTCCAAAGAGATTTGAGCATAACCTTGTTGCAAAATCTCAAATATGGTGGATGATTGGATGAAATTGGCAAAATTAGCTCTCAATGTGGAGAGAGTAACTTTGCATATGAGTTGTGGATGAAGATTGAGAAGAGTCTCCAATTTATAGATTCAAATCTTGGAAGAGATAGTGGAAGCAAGCAATGTGGGACAAAAGATAGTCCAATGGCATTGTGCCACTTGTCCAAATGTGATTGGATGAGGAATGTGCAAGTTTTGGCCAATGTACCAATAAATGCAATTAGGTGGCATTTCAAACTTGAGAAATGACATGTTGAAGAGGGAAAAGGAATGAAGTTAATGTCACTTGGCTCAAGTTCAAGGACATGTAAGAGGCTTTTAATGCCTTGTTGGAAGGACCAAGTCCACTTGGACTTTTTCAATTCAAAAGAGGAATAATCCCTTTTTGATGCCTTGTGAGGGAAAATAGGAGAATTAATAAATCAAAGTAATTGATTTATTGTGCAAGTTGCATTCTCTAGAGAATTTCAGTGAGAAGGATTAAGTTAATCATGGATTTGATTAATTTAATGAAGAATTGGGTGATGTGACAATTTAGACTTAGATTTATGAATTGATTTAAGTCAGAAATTGAGAGAAAATGATTCATTAAATAAATGATTTGATTTATTTAATAAATAAAGAATGTGTTAGATTAAATCAAATAAGGTTTAATTTATTTAATTTAATAGGAGGACTTTTGAGATTTTAATTAAATAAAATGATTTATTTAATTAAACAGCAATGTAGGGTTATTTAAATTAAACTGATTAATTTAATCAAAGGAGGTGAGAATGACTTAATTAAATGAATAATGATTCATTAGATTAAGAGATAGAATGTGATGAAATGTTGAGAATGTGATTTAAGAGGAAACGTTGTTAGTAATCGGGATCAGGTGTGCCAGGACGAGCTTGTACATTTTCCATGTCTACAATTCTATTCAGTAAGTGTGTGTGTTGAGAGTGTGGAAAATCAATGTGAAGCTTAATGCTGAGTGTCTGGATGTAGTGAGTAGAAGGCGAACTCTATCATTCATGCATGTGTGGAGTAATTTTGGTGGAATCCTTTGTTGTGTTGGGATTGTATTCTCTTGGTAACATATATTCTTTGTCTTCTTTGTATCTCTATGGAAATGAGCCCTCCGGGTTGTAGCCCTATTGGACAATGAGTCATTTTTCAGTGAGTGAGTCATGTTTTTAGAAGTGAGCCTTTTGTAATAAGTTTTGATACTATCTATAGTGTGAGTTATTTCTCACTGTGGTTTTTCTCGTATTGGGTTTTTCACGTAAATCTGGTGTTATTATGTTTGTGTTGGATTTAAGTTTTTGCATTTGCATTTGATGATTAATCATTTAAGCAATATTATATATTAGTTTCGGTGATTGAATTAAAGGCCTAATTCAGTGACAATTGATTCACCCCCCCTCTTAGTTGTCCTATTCAAGAATTGATATCAGAGCTTGGTTCCTTGGTGAAGAGCTTAACTTCTTAAGAAAGGTCCAAGATGGCTGGAAAAGTAGTTTATGATCCTCTGAGGTTTGATGGAACTAGTTATGGTATCTGGAAAGTATTGATGGAATAATATCTAGAGTATTGCGGATATGATATGGAGAAAGCTTACAAAAATATTTACACTCCTCCTGCTAATGGTCTAAGTACACCTGAAGAAGTCAAATTACATGAAGTGAACAATAAGGAAAAATACATTTTGAAGAATAGTCTGGTACATTGAGAGTTGATCAAGGTTCAAAATTTGAAGATCGGCAAGGAATTCTAGGAAGCTTTAGAAAGATCGCATGATGGTGATAAAAGAGTTAAAGAGGTGAAACTGCAAAATTTGGAGACATAGTTTGATCTTCTACATATGTTCGAAGATGAAAATTTTAAAGCTTATGTATAGAGATTGGATGAGATAGTGGTTGATATGCGAGGAGTTGGTGCTACTACTAATGAAACAAGGATTTTAACAAAGATTCACAAAACTCTTCCTAATTCTTACAGTGAGAAGGTGAGTGCTATTGAGTACACTATAGATTATAAGACTTGTACTAAGGATCTACTATTAGGATTTTTGACATCTTATGAGATGAGGAAGCCAAGTCTAAGGAATGGAAGCAAATCAAAGTTTTCTCTTAAAGCTAAAAAAGGTGAAGATCCAGATGAAGAGAAATTTGATGAAATAAAAGATAACTTTGTAAGAAGAATGAGGAAAGGCTCCGGTAAGTATGAAGGTAAATTTCCCTTTAAATGCTTTAGTTGTGGAGAAATAGGTCATTATGCTACAAAGTGTCTAAAAAGGGCTAAAAGGAATAAATTAAGATATGAGAAGGAAAATAAAGGAAAGAATTTATTAACATAGATTACTATATGAATGAGAATGCTACTATTTTTTATGAGGATTCAAAATATGAAGATCTAGATAACAATGAATGCTTGTTCTTGGCGATTAAGGATGAACCTACTTTTGTTAATTCTGAAAAATAGGTAAAGGAAAGCCCTCCAAAGAAGGAGAAAATGAAGGTACAATTATTTTTGTCCTACATGCTAAATAAGAGAAAAATTATTAGGTAGTTG
The DNA here is from genome assembly GCA_007115665.2 of Sequoiadendron giganteum. Taxonomy (NCBI): domain Eukaryota; kingdom Viridiplantae; phylum Streptophyta; class Pinopsida; order Cupressales; family Cupressaceae; genus Sequoiadendron; species Sequoiadendron giganteum. The sequence continues at coordinate 291,338,172 of CM021100.1, forward strand.
ATAGTGGTTATTCACATCACATGATTGGTGATAAAAGTAAGTTTCTGAAGCTTGAGAAACATGATGGAGGCTTGGCTATGATTGGAGATGACACTAGTGCTAAAATCTGTAGGATAGGTTTAGTAAAAGTTTTGATGGAAAGCATCATACTGGTGATGTTTACTATGTTAAGGGTTTAAGGCATAATTTGTTGTGCGTTGGTTAGATGTGCATAAAATGATATGATCTTGTGTTTAAGGATGAGAAATGTGAGTTTCGAAAAGGATTTATAACATTCATTACTACAGGAAAGAAATCTGAAGGGAATATCTATCATCTTAAGGGTGTTGATGGACAATGTTGTATGACTTAGATAAATGACAATTGGTTATGGAATAGGAGAATGTGTCACATTAATTTTGATAACTTGGCAAGGATTAGTGTTGTTTAGGCTATGAGATATTTACCATGAATTACAAAGCCTATTAATGTTATTTGCAAGAAATTTTAGTTTGGAAAGAAAGCAATAAATCATTATAAATCAAAGGAAAAGTCTACTACCAGACTACTGGATTTAGTTCATACAGATCTTTGTGGTCCTACAAGAGTAAGAAGTATACTTGGTGAAAGGTACTTTATTCATCTAATTGATGATTATTCTATATATACATGGGTTACATTTCTTAGAGAGAAATTAAATGCATTAGATAGATTCAGGACGTTCAAAGCAATGGATAAAAATGAAATGAATTTGAAGGAAAAATTCTTAGTATCTAACAAACGTGTAGAATTCACCTCCCATGAGTTTAATATATTTTTTCAAGTGCATGGAATAAAGAGATAGTTATCTGATCCAAGAACTCCTCAGCAAAATGGAGTTGTTGAAAGGAAAAATAGAACAGTTCAAGAAGTTGTTAGGTCAATGATTACTGAGGCCAATTTATTAGAAATTTACTAGAAAGAAGTTATTCATACTGATTTTTATGTGTTCAATCGAGTTCAAGAAAGAGAAAATATTACAAAGAATCCCTATGAGCTATGGCATGGAATAATTCCTATAGTTAAATATTTCAAGGTAGTCAGAAGCAAATTCTCTATCATAAGAGATGAAGAAACTTTAGGAAAGTTTGATGCAAAAAGTGATGAAGGTATTTTTCTTAGATATTCTACTAAAAGTAAGGAATACATATGTTTCAATAAAATATTGAGAAAGATTGTAGAAATCTAGAATGTGAAGGTTGATGAGACAATGAAGAATTCTATTGACACTAATGGATATGTATCTGATGAGCATGATTGTGCAAGAATAGAAGAAATTGTGGAACAATAGGAAAAAGATGAGCAATAGAAAAATGATGAATAGATTGAAAGAGAAGAAGATGATTCGGTGATGTCCCTTAGGACACCTAGATATGTACAAAAAAATTATTAGAAAGTCAGATTATTGGAGATAAGACAAAAGATGTGTTAACTAGAAGAAAAGTTGTTGAAGTGAATTTGTGTTTACTTTCTGAGATAGAACCAAAGACAGTAAGTGAAGCTTGTAATGATGAATGTTGGAAGGAAGCAATGAAAGAACTTTTGCAGATTGAGAAGAATCATACTTTGGAATTGGTCCCAAGACCAGCAAATAAAAACATCATTGGATCAAAGTGGGTATTCAAAAATAATTTGAATGAGAATGGAGAAGTGGTTAGAAACAAAGTGAGGCTTGTGTGTAAAGGTTACTCACAAGTAGAAGGCATAGATTTTTAGTAAAATTTGCCCGGATAGCAAGGATGGAAGCTATAAGGATGTTCTTGGCACTTCCTACTTATAAAGATTTTAAGGTCTATCAAATGGATGTCAAGTCAACATTTTTGAATGGTGAGCTAGAAGAAGAAGTCTATATGTAACAACTAAAAGGATTTTAGTTGATAGATCAACCAGATATGGTGTGCAAATTGAAGAAAGGTTTATATGGGTTGAAGCAAGCTCCTAGAGCTTGGTATGAAAGTTTATATAAGTACTTAATTCATCTAAAAGGATTTAGTAAAGGTATGGTAGATAGTAATTTGTACTTTAAGATTGAAAATTAAAAAAATCTTGATTACAGTTGTGTATGTTGACGATATTATCTTTGGAGGAATTGAAAGTATGTGCAAGATTTTTGTAGAAGAGATGCAGAAAAAAATTGAACTGTCTATGTTTGGGGAGATGAATTTCTTCCTTGGACTATAGATTAATCAAACAATGAAAGGAACTTTTATTTCATAGTCTAAGTATGTGAGAGAGGTGTTGAATTTTTTTGGGATGGATGATTCCAAACCTGTAAGCACTCCTATGGTACCTAGTTGCAAATTGGGTAAATATGATAATTCACCTAAGGCTGATCAGAGCAAGTATAGATCTATGATTGGTGGACTATTATATTTGATTGCTACTAGACCGGATATCATGAATACAGTATGTCTTGTGGCTAGATTTCAAGAAGATATGAAGGAAACACATGCTGCAATTAAAAGAATATTTAGATATTTAAATGACACTATGGATTATGGATTGTGCTATCCTAAAGATACTAAATTTGTAATACTCAGTGCCTATACAGATGTAGATTGGGTTGGATGTGTAGATGATAGAAAGAGTACAAGTGGTGGTGCATTATTTCTTGGATGCAGATTGGTGGCATGGTTGAGTAAGAAGCAAGATTCAGTCTCCTTGTCTACTGTTGAAGTTGAGTATATTGTTGTTGCATCTTGTTGTATGCAAGTTATATGGATGAAACATACATTGAAAGATATCGCAGTGCTATATGATGATCCCATTTCTATCTTTTGTGATAATACAAGTGCAATTAACATATATAAGAATCTTGTGTTGCACTCAAGGATGAAGCATATATCTATCAGATATCATTTCTTGAGAGAGAAGGTCATAGAGAATGAAGTAAAACTTAAGTATGTTCTGACAAAGGATCAAATTGTTAATATTTTCATGAAGGCTCTTCCTAAAGATACTTTTGAGTATCTTCGAGAGAAGTTAGGGATTATTTCCCCTCCTTTCTTGAACTAGATGCATATAGAGATGCATCAGTCTGGTGGATCCATGGATCTATCTTTCTTCTGGACTATTGTTTTGGTGGCTACCTCTCAAGGGGAGAAAATAGTATCAGGTGTTGTCATTTTGTGTATTTTGTTGTCATGTCAAAGGAGAAATCAATGGAAAATATTCTTTTTCCTTTTCCATTGATGTCAAAAGGGGAGATAAGAAGCATGTGAAAAGAGAATGAGAAGAAGATTATAATAGATTATCTTCTAAGGGGGAGAAAAAAAAAATGTATTCAAAACTAGTATGTTGTTGTTGATGGTTTTTTCACATCATGTGTTGCCATCAATGACAAAGGGGGAGATTGTTGCAAGAATGAAAATACTGAAGGTGTTGAGGAAAGTTTGCAGGTGTTGTCATTGATTTCAAATGGTTAACTGGTTATCTACTAGTTGTTTTTGGCTATATATGTCGAGGGTATTGAGAAAATTGTAATAAAGATATGTTGCATGTGTTCAGTGGTTGCTCTGGTTTTTGGTCCAGATTTCCTCCTATGGTTGTACCATTTAGATATGTTGTTCATGATTTTCAACAGATGTTATATCAAAAATTTTGGTTGTTGATCTTTTGTATTGCGCAAGTTGTGTCCACCAGTTGTGAACTATGGTTTTATGTGTTTCTGGTTGAGGTCTGAGAGAAATATTGTTGGTCCAGATTTATCTTTGATGAAGTCTTATGACTTGTGGTTCTAGAGTTATGTTTCCCTAGTTCTATTGAAGATAGTGTTGATGGTATTTTATGTACAGCAACAAATCAGACAGAATATGATATCCTACCTCTCTTGAAAGGTAAATCTCTATCAACAAGCCTCAAGAGATAACCCCAAGGTCTCTAATGTTAGGTCTTGACAATGCAATAAAACAACTCAGTGATAAAATGTGAAATGTTGGTAATCACAAGGGGACCTTCCAAATGAACAATGATGGAAGTGTACTTTCATTAGATGCAACAATATAGTGATGCTTTTAATTCTAAAACTAACCCAGATTCAAAATAAACAACAAAAGAGATAAGGGTTTCAAAGAGATCCTAATGCTAACACCTAAGATCAATTACAACAATGATGAATGTTGCAAATGGACAGATCCCCAATAAAACCAATCTCTTCTTGATCAAGGACAAGCCCACAACTCCACATAAATGGTGCAATCTTCTAAGGAAACTAAAGATTTTTAGACTATAAACATTCATCCACATACCCAATAAATGGCGCAATGTAAACAACTATCCATAGTTGAACATAGCACAAAATAAGGCCCATACTAACTTAACACAACAACTTACAATCAAAAAATTGCTACAAGTATGGACAGAAGATCGATCAACATCATTAACATTTCACCATTGACATGAAAGAACTGAAAAACTAGCATCTAACATCTAACACTGAGAATTGAGAACAAGAAACCATAAACTGTCAAAGGTAAATACAAAGTTTTCCAAATCAACAACCCAGCTGCATTACTTCTCTAGCATTACATAACAATTTCCAGTCTCTCTCCTCTCCTACAAATAATTTTTGAAATCTACTTGCCAATTCTGGCCTTCTACAGCTTCTAATCAGCTCTTCTAACCCAGTCTAACCCCTTACAAATGAGAAGGCACTTGCCTTTTATAGAAAATTATATTTTGAATCAATGGTCAGGATTTAATTCATCCAATGGCATAAATTACACTTCTAGAAGCATCTAGTTGTTACATTTAATTTGGGAGAAGATGGTACATCATCATCCAATCAATTGCATTCAGTTGCATTAAGGCCTAATGACATTAATTTTGAGAAAATTCTCATTGGAGAATAAATACAGATTCACATGTCTTTCCTTGTTAAATGCACCTCTCCAATTGGTATATAGCTGGTAGCATAGATTCTTATGCAGGCCCCACTTTAATATTTGAGTTGAACTTTTCAAGATTTTCCCTCTTGGCATGAATCCATATGCAAGTCCCCCTTTTTTTATTTATTTAATTCTGAAAAACAGATATCATCATTAACAGGTCACATGTCAAAATCCAATCCAATTTAAATATTAAATACCATTTTGACCCTTTAAAAAAACCCTACATTTTTTTAAGGAAACTTTCCATTTTTGGAAATTTTCCATTTTCGATTTTTATTATTTTAAAATTGCATTTGGAAAAAATTCCATTTTGAAAAATTTTAGGATTTTGAGGGCTTGAAGGAATTTTCCAAAAAAATTTTATTTATGGAAAATTTCGAGTTTTGAGGGCTGAAGGAATTTTCCAAAAAGGAAATTTTGGGATTTTGAGGGCCTGAAGGAATTTTCGGGGATTTCTGCCTAGGGAGGAAAATCCCGAAATTCCAAGCAAGGTCAAAATCCCTTAAACCTCATAACTTTTTTTCTAGAAAGAATTTTTGAAAAGTTCAAAAAGCAACTTGGCCTAATTTTTCGTCCTCTATCCATTGGTGAAAAAATATTTACACATAACATTGAAAATTCACTTCAAAATCCCCATTTCCAATTTTCAAGACAAGTGAAGAGTCCCCAGAGCCTCTGAATATTGCCTTCATCAAACCAAGTCTTGAATTAATCCCAAAATAACCTCCCAAGAAGAGGAAAACTAAAATTGACAAAGCCAAGGTGCAGAGATGCAAAAGAAAAAGAGGGTCCCTGCCTCCGGTGGGGTGTGTGTGTAAACATTTGCACAAAAAATAGTTTTGGCATTTTGAAGATTCATGCTTAATGGTTCTATGTGTTTTACACTGGTTTAACCGACCTTATGTGAAATAATACTTTCAAGGATGATAAAGCATGTTGGTCCCTTGAAGTGTGTGTTTGGGTCACCCTCATTCTAATTCCACCCTAGGATGTTTTTGCGCTGACCTAATTTGTATTTAAATTTGGATGGTCGACTTTGGATATGTTTCAAAGTTTAAGATGGTATAAATACAAGATAAGTTGACAGTGAAGAGTGGATGATGCAAGAGCAAAGAAGTAGTGCAATAAGAGAAAGTGCAGTTTTGTACGACATTGATTCTATTCAGTAAGTGTGTGTGTTGAGAGTGTGGCAGATCAATGTGAAGCTTAATGCTAAGTTTTCGAATGCAGTGAGTAGAAGGTGAACTCTATCATTCATGCATGTGTGGAGTAATTATGGTGGAATCCTTTGTTGCATTGGGATTGTAGTCTCTCTATAACATCTCTTCTTTGTCTTCTTTGCCTTCTTTGTATCTCTATGGAAGTGAGCCCTTCGAGTTGTAGCCTTGTTGGACATTGAATCCTTGTTCCAGACAATGAGTCCTTATTTTAGGCAGTGAACCTTGTTTCTAGTAGTGAGCCTTTTGTAATTAGTTTTGATATTCTCTATAGTGTGAATTAATTCTCACCGTAGTTTTTCCCATATTGAGTTTTCCACGTAAAACTAGTGTTATTATGTTTATGTGTTGGATTTAAGTTTATGCATTAGCATTTGATGATTAATCATTTAAGCAGTATTAGATATTAGTTCTGGTGATTGAATTAAAGGCCTAATTTTGTGAAAAAGGATTCACCCCCCTCTTAGTTGTCCTATTCAACAGAATTTCCCTTTCCTTTTTTTCCTTTCCTCTTTTGGTGCATGTGGAGATCCATTTTTTGACACTAACAACCCTTTTGGGGTCTTCTTATTATCTATGAACCCCTTATCCCCTATAGGACTTATATTGGGATTTGGTTTAGCTTTTCCCAACTTTTCAAGCCTAGAACCATTGTGTCCATTATTATTTTTTCGAAATTGACTCCTATTCTCTATAATATCTCCTAAGCCAAGGGACATTTCAAGGACTCTCATGTCACCAATATTGGTTTTACCCCCTAGGCCATCAGCTTGATATTGTTTAGCATTTTCAAAGTTCAAATTATTTTTATTTTTATCCATGCTAGCTATTTTGACACTTTCATTAATTTTTCCATTGTTTCCATGGTTGGTCTTAGAAACATCACATTCTTTAGGGGATACTACTTTTTTAACAAAACTCAGCCTACTAATATCACCCAAGATATCAATTGGAGGTTGTTCCACTAGCTTTTAGATTTGGAATTCATTTCTGGCTTTATCGTCAAAACTTGAAGTTGTATGGGTCCAACCTTATGCTAATGTCTTATGGGTTATTATCACTCTAATTTTTATCTCAATTTCATTTACCATGTTCGTCACAACTGATGGAGTTTTATTCTCATTATTCAGATGGTTGGATCCATTTCTACTCTCTAGATTTGTTTTTTTTTCATTGTTACAGTTCTTAAATTCTTTGTTTATGAAATTGATTATATAGTCCACATATTCCATCAATTCCTTACCCTTTTTATTGATTCTCTCATGTTTATATTTTTCTATGTTTTATTTTATCTTTTCCATTACATGTTGTTGAGCATTCATTTTTAACAAAACACTATTATTCTCCATCTCCAATATGATGCAACAATTATTTGTGTTATCATTTGTTATTTCATCAATGGAGAAGCCACTTTTAACGACCATATTACCAGTTTGTGATTTCTCTAACTCATCGATTAGGATGTTAGTTTGATTTTTTATTTTTATCTTAGAGGAAGTTTGGAGGGAATCACATAAATATTCTAGTTGATCCCCTAGGGTTGGGACATTTACCCGATTAGGGTTTACTGGAGACACCCATTCTTGTTCACTCTCTAATCTGAGCTATCATTCCATTTATGAGCCCCATCCCTTTGGGTTTCCACAACATTATATGTTGCATTGTCAATATGAGTCTCCGAACCCTTTTTTTTTATTATCTTCTCTCGACTTCTTGGGAGCCTACCTGGGTTAGATCTATTTTCACCTGAACCTCTATTTTAAGATATGGTTATTTATTTTCCTAAGAATTAAAGGGAAATTTCTTCTTATATGTCCCTCTCTTTTGTATAAGAATCATGCTTTAGTGTCACCCATGATTTCAATACAACAATTAAGGGTTCCAGTTTCAAGGTTAACTTCCAACATTTCTAGTATATCTGCTCTAGGATATAATGACACCAAAGCCCAATCATCTAGGTGTGGGAGGGAGGATTTTGTTTCCTCAACCCTAATGAAGTTTCTAAATGGAGCCAACAACTGTGGAATAAAGTCTCATACTAATGGTGAAACATGTTTTATGACTACCCATCAAGGGCATGACAAGGCCAACACTTCATCATTTAAATCTTCAAGCGACTATGCTAGGGCACGAAAGACAGATTTTCCTATGTTTCAAAATCATTTTTTAACTACCAATTCTTATATTTTATGGTCCCTTAAGAAAATAACAAAATTTATACATTGGACTATTTTATAAAAGGAATAATGAACACCTATTTTTTCCCTTATACATTCAAGAGCCATTCATTTATATATTTTCTAGCTAGGAGTTTTGAGATGTTGACAATTACTAAAAAAAAACTACTATATCTTTTAACCTATTACCCTCATTGTTTAATGCATTATTCATTTTAAGGTTTGGAAAAATGACTAATTTTCTAGGGGTAACAAAAGGGCACTTACCTTGACCTCTACTTCCCAAATCTTCATCCACGTTGTCGGATTGCATGATAAATATTGCACCAAGTGAAAGATGAGATTTTTCCCCAGCCATGATATCCCTAAATGACCTTCCTTGAGAGTTAACACCATCCTTGCCACTAGGCCCATTTTTTGACTCATCGAGGGGATCCGTATCCCCCTCCATAAATGAGTTAATACCATGAAATTTCAAATGGGCATGAAAACAAAGAAGCTTCAGAGATAAACAATATTTTTCATGAATACAGAAGACACCAAGTTGGAAGGAAATAAATGAGCATTAATTTAAAGACATTAAACAAGCACGCATAGGGAGAAGCAAACCTGTGTGGAGGAGGACCTTTCCTCCTCCACCACCACTACATGAAACCCTATCCTACAAACCATCGAAGCACTCTGCCTCCTCTTAAAAAAAAAAAACTAGAGATTTCAAAAAAAAAAAAGGTAATAGATATTCAGAACCCTTTGGTCATTTTTGAGATCATTTGTATGTAGATTATAAATATATGTATTTTTAAGTTTAATAAATAATTTGTATATTTTCTTACATAATTTTTAATAACTTATTTTGTATAATTAACATTATTTTTAAAAAGTTACATTAATTTGGTAAAGAATAAATTTATTTGTAAAAAAGATAAAATTTTAAATTTTAAATATACATTTGTAACACTGATATATAGTGCATGAATATTTTTTCATAATTATATTTTTATTATTATTCAAGGTGTAAACACTTTTGATCTGGAGCTATGAATTGGTGAGGTCACAAACCGGGGACCTCATCCCCAATACAACCACTTAACAATACCACCCCAACAACGTTTGAACCTTGGTGGCAAGAACAAAAACACCACCTTTAAACCATCACACCATGCCAATATCAAAGTTTTTCCATAATTATATGTTGTATAATTTATTTTATTAATTTTTTGAAGTGAGCTTAACTATAATTTAGATATAGGTTACTTCGATAACACATAAATTTTCTTGTATTATTTGAATTCATTTTTTTTTGAAATACAAACATCAATACTTAGTACACAAATATTTTTCTTTTTTTAATCTATTTTACTATCTATCCAAGTGTGCGGAAGGAGCGAAACATAGAGCTTCACAATTGCTAAAAAACTTATCTTTACTAGAAAATAAAAAATAAATATAATAATCAAATTAAATTTATTCAATTTTATACTCACTGGAAAAATTACTTTGACTGCTACGAATTTATCAAATATCTTGTCTGGTTCATTCCATTTGAAGGTTCAACCTGAGGTTTGAATGTGAAGATTCTAAGAAAAAATCAAATATGAAAGGGAAGAGGCCATTCAAGGGCATTCATTCAAAGAAGATCTAAATGAAGGTACTCATGAAAGGGAAGAGGCCATCAAAGGCCCTTCATTCAAAGGCATGCCCTTTCCACCAAAAATAAATAAAAAACCTTCAAACGAAGGTAGTTTCCAAAAAAGGAAATGAACATAGTAAAAGAGATTCACCATCAATAGGGTATCAATGATGAGCCTAATTTTCACTAGGTGTGTGTTTCAAATAATTATGAGGGCTAAAATGCATAAATAATAATTAGAAATCAATCCTAACTATTATAGCAACAATGAGAGAGGTTTTTAGAGGCTAAAAAAATGTGTACCTTATTGTAAAAGTGTTGTTTCAGGGCCCACCGAGGACTCATTCGCCTTTAGTGGCAAATGGGTCCCTATTAAGGTTTCTGGAAAGTACTTTATGGGTTATGTTCGTCTCAGTCTGCAACTCCAAATTCTAGATATTCATTGCTTCAGGCCTCATTGAGGACTCATTTTCCTTTAGTGGTGAATGGGTCCCTAATAGGGTTTCAGAAATCAACTTCTGAGTTTTGTTCTACAATGTCTGCACTCCCAGTTTCAGCTCCCAAAAGTTTGAAACAAATTTTGTAGCCTTGTTTTTGTGTTCTTGCAATATGGATGACAAATTTTCAACTTGACAATTTTGACAACTTTTCTCCAATCTTGTTCTCCACTTGATCTTCAACCTAAAATCCTACAAAAACACCTCAAAGAGGAGAAAAACTTCTTGATTATTAGAGAATAGGGGTTTTCCTTGGTCAACCCCTATTTAGGTAATTAAACCTTGTGATGAAATAATGAAATAGAAGCATGAAACATGAAATGATGATACCTTGGATGATGTCTTGGATTGTAAATCAACAAACTAACATGAAGTGGCCATGTAGAATGTATATCTTGATCTCAAATTAGATATGAGACAATGCTTTCCAATGGATCTTCAATACTACATCAACAACACTAGCTCAACAACATGCTTGATGCACTATGCCTTTGACATGATGATATGATCTTGAATTTCTGCAATAAAACTTTGATAATCTTCCCTTGAATGCCTTTGAAAATGCTCTTGAATGCTCTTGTGAGCTCTTAGGATGCTTTCATAATAATTCTTAGGTGAAACTATGTGAACTAGCCTTGTATTTATACTAAATCTAAGGATTAAACCTAAAATTCAAATAATCCAAGCTGGCATCAAATCTAGGATTCAAAATCATTAAAATCCTGCAACAAATAAATTCAAAAAGGGGTGTCCTAGGCAAGGAGGACTCATTCGCCCAAAGTGCTGAATGGGTCCTAACGCAATTTCCTAGGACCAAGCTTCAAGGAGGTGAAATAACATCAAAAACCCACCTCAAATATGCCAAAAAAGGGGTGTGCTATGTTAGGAGGACTCATTCGCCCAATGTGGAAAATGAGTCCTAACACAATTTTCTAGGACACCAACTTTGCCAATGTAAATGTTATGCAATATTATTAATGGGTGTCAAGATGGATCTTTTAAAAATACAATTAATAAGGCTTAGATTTGAATTAAAGGGGAAAAGTAACCTCAATTAATTAATGAAGCCCTAGATTAGTGTGAAAGTGTAAGAAAACACTTTACAACACCCTAAATAAAGTACAATTAAGCACTTTTTATTAAAAAGGGACCTATACTCAATGTGAATGTGTAAAACACATTACAACACTAAATCAAGGAAATATTGGGTTCATTTATTGTTAATTATTCAAAAATGTAGGAAGAAAAGATACTTTTTTCGTTAATACATTTTTCCCCCACTTTAGTGAGAGTTTGCCCCCATGACAAACTCACACTAAAGTAGACATTCAAGAAACTTAGGTATGCAGCAATAACAAAGATACATAGTCATACCCTATCAAAGACAAAAAAATAATAAAAGAAAATAAAAGATCAAGCACAACCATTCCAACACAATGTGAAACATGGTTGTTTGTTCGTAACAAGGATCAAGCTTCGACAATCTATCCAATACTATGTGGACTAGGTCTAGGCTATTTTTCTGTAACATATGTGCTCATTTTGAGGTAGTGGAGCCTCAGCCCATCCACTAGGTGAGTTATCCCAATAAGGTGGAAAATGAGAGAATCGTATTAGCCCCCCATACCATACCAAATTTTTCCTCCTGACAACTTTGATAAGGCACCACAATGATATGCTTTTGGATTTTGTCTAATTTCTCCAAGAGAGGACAAGTCAAGAGTATCAGATCATCATGGTGCAAAAGCACCATGTAGCATTGAAGCCTCCATGAGGCCTATTTGTAAATAGTTGATTAAGGAGTGTTTGGGGGTAATTGAATAAGGTTTTTCAAAACCATCATAATGTGTTTAAGTCATTTTAAGAGGGTTTGGATAGGTAGTAGGGTCATTGGTGTCAATTTGTCCAATCTTGTCATATTTGCAAAAAGATATGAAAATTTCTTGCAAAGAATATGAAGGTTCATTTTACACAAGAGTCATATGTTAGAGTTTTTAAGGTCCTAATAGACCATCTTCATGTGATTTGGAGTCCTAAAAGGGGTTGAGTTGCTAAAGATACAAATTATGCAAAGTTGTCAAAATGCTAAGATGACAAAATAGGGAAGTTCAAAGGTCAATTAGTTAGAAGGTGGTTGGAATCATTTGGAATTGAGAAATTATGATTTTAAATACATAAATAAGCCTCTTAGGCTTCGAGGCAAGGAGGAGGAACTGTATTTGAGAATTTTGTTATTGAAAATCAATGAAACCCTCCATTTTTCTGTATTTTTCTGAGAAATCTGTAGTTGCAAAGATTTGTACGGGTTCATACTTCAATATTTTCAAGGGGAGATCATTGAAATAATTTCTCCTATGTTTCTACTTTAGTTTTCAATTTATTTTACTCTTTTTCATGGAGATTTGAGCAAGATATGGCTAGTTTTGTCAAAGCGAGTTAAAACCCTGAACTAGGTTAATAGTGAGCAATTAAAATGGATTTTCTCATATTCTACTCATTGTATCCTCTTGTAAATTGGTGTGGGGTAAGTTTTTGATATTTTTTTATAGTTTTAAAAATTTTAGAGTGTAAGGTTAAGGTTTGGGGTAGTTACTTGATTCCTAGGTCTGTATTTTCATTAAAATTTTGGAAATGGATAGTGTACTGCCAATGGGCTGTGTTTGTTGATGAAAAAAAGGTAATCACCTTTAGTGACTATGTTTTGGAATGGTGTGGGAATTTATTTATAACCCTTCCTTTTCAGGGTTTGGTGCTTAATCAATTTTGAAGCCTTTGTAAGTTAACGGTCCTATGTTGGCAGACTTCTAGCAATCATAATTGTCCAAAAATGAGGGTTATAGATGGATGTTTGGTGAGATACCCTGAATACAGATAGGGAGATGGTTTCCTAAGTATATTCAGACATAACTTCACTTGGTTGAGGCATTTAGGACGAGAAAAAACTTGGGTTGGGAAGTTTTTTGTTTGATGTAGCCTAAATAGGCCTAAATGTTGCTTTGTGGTAGTCTACTTGTAAAACTTCTGATTCTTGAGTTCTATGAGTTGCTATTTGGGATTGAACCAGTCATTTTGGTGATGTTTAAAGCATTTTTTTGATTCTTCAAGAGATTTAGTGCCTTATATTTGTTTTGGTGTCTTGAAATCAAGAAAGTTGTCTTGTAGGATGGGTGAATTAGTTGAAACCTATTGTTGTGAAATATGTTCCCATTGTGTTGAGTTGTGAAACCTCTGTCTCTACATCACACCACTTATGGAATGCCTCATTCGAATCATTCCACTAATGGATATTGTATCCTCAAAAACTATTATGCTCTTGGAGGACATCAAACCCAATGACACCACCAAGAAAAGGACATGTCACAAGAAAAAATAAAATCATACCATGAAAATATGTAAAATGTCAAAAGATGTCATTGTTGTATGCCCCCACTTTAAAGTGATTGATAACACCATTATTGTGAGCAACTAATTTAAATTAGCCAATGTTTTTTCCTAAGACATGAGAGTGTTTATTGGAAAACCCTATGCCAAGTCATATGTTTTTGAAATAAAGCTACACCATGAACAAGGAGGGAAGGGTTACCCCCAAGAAATATAATGCTAAACCTAGAAAGAAAAGTATGTCATCTACAAGCCAAATTAAGGCATGTTTTCCACATCCCAAGCTTTCTCTTACATATACATGGAAGGTGGTCAACTAGACAAAAGAGACAATGACAATTATCATACGAGGACAAGGCTACCTAGCCCCTTGCCCCCACTTACTGCGAGACAAGGATGAGTCGAGAATGGAATATTATATGCTACTCCTTACGATAAGGAAATGATTTGCAATTACTATAAAACATGCAATAGTGAGTATTTTATGACCCTACAACTATTACATGGCAAGGAGCAACATCTACTGTAATTGATTATAATGAGTAGACAACTGCATATCTAAAGAGATATTCCTAGATGTAGTACTTATCAGTTCAGGATGCACCAAAGTTAAACTTATCTTGGAATAATATTTCTTAAGAGTATTGATATTAAATGAAGGCTTTTTTGATGCTTTTATTTCTTTCGAGGGACAATAACCAAGACCATTAGTTTTTTCTTGCATGTTAGGTCCTATAGGGATGTGGATACCTTGTTCTCTAGCACCACATCATTTCCCACTATAACCAAGTTGTCTCATAAGTTCATAAACTCTTCCATAAATTTTTTGCATTTCTTTCAGATTTGATGGTTGCTCATAATCTTCATCAATGTTTGTTGTGTAATTTGTTTCTTCTAAAGTGGTTGAGGTGGATGCTTTTGAATTTTGTGTTGACATTACTACTTTTTCTTTTCCCTTTTTAGACTCTTTATTTGTGATCTTTTATTCACTCATGAATGTTGGTGTGAAATCTAAGGAGCCCCAATTGTCTTCCAATAGCTTAGTGACTTCCTCAATTTTCTTCTCGTGTTCTTTTTCCTTCATGAATTCCACTTTTTTAGTTTGTTTCCATACTTCCAAAGGATCTCATCCTTCTCTCTTAACAATCAAACAACTTTCAAGCGCATGATCAACTTTAAGTGTGTAAACTTTGTTGTTGTAGACATACTTAATTTTACAATGAAGGGTAGAAGGTGTTAGAATAAAGGTTTTAACTTAATTATGTTAATTAAGTTGCCTTTATTCCTCTCTTAATATTTCATTTTAGTTTGCATATTGTGACATTTAATAATTATATTAATTATTAAATGTCTACCTATTAGGGTTTCTTTTAGGATTGCACAGTCTCCTTTCATAAGGATTGATCATTGTATTATTACACTCTCTGATTAATACATTTCCAGCTTTCAGAGCACCCTTGCTTTTTTGTCTCTAATGTCTTCTTCTATGACAGGTTATTTGCATGCAAGTGATCTTCGGGGTCTGTGAAGTTGGATTTCACAACTTCTACATGGTATCAAAGCTCCAAACCTGCTGCTTCTTGTTCGTGTTTTGAAGGATTTTTGGAGCTTCGAGGGTTTGGGGTTTTCTTTTTTGATCCAGGGCATACCTCTTTCATTTGGTGAATTTTGAGTCAATTTGGACCTCACCATTGCGTTTGAAACATTCGATTCAGTCAAGATTGACCTTTGTTTCGTCAAATTTGGCTTCACGGTGTTAGATCTGCGAGGGTTTGAAGTTTTTTGAGGGTTCCTGATCTAGAGCGTACCTGTAATTTTGGAGCTTTTTGAGTCCAAACAGACCTCACCATTGCATTTAGAGCACCCAAAAACCCATAAATCGACTGTCAAATCGTCAAAATTGGATGCAGTGACTCTGGGAGGCAATTTTTTTTCATTTATGGGTCGTATAGCCTGGTACGGAACACAATCCGGGAAAAAAAATAAAAAATCATAGAGTTAATGGGCACCGCCATCAGTTAGCCTAACCGCTAGGCTTAACCCTCAAACCTTTTTTGGAGCTGTTTTCATGAAATCAGGTGTATTTTTTGCATACGATTTTTGTTTTGTGAAAACGAGATATCGCCGAAAAGCTGGTTCTGGCACCATTCTAGTGGTTCTGGTCAATTTTTCTGATTTTTCCATTTTGCAGTCTTTTTTGCCAGTCAAAGTCAGAACTTGTATTTTTCACTCCCGGGGACGTATCTTTTGCGTCTAAACTCCGTTTTGCGCAAACGAATAGGCGTTGGAATGGTGTTGCAGTGCTCTTTCCAGATCTGCAGTCTATTTCATCAGAAAATTTACCAGGTAAATTTTATTCAGCTTTGTGTGTTTTTACACTTTGCTCAATTACTTGGATGTTCTGGCATCTACATGGGTTCTGTTTGTGTGGGATGGGTTACATCAATTTGATCTAAATGCAGTAAGGTCATATTTCTCAAAAAAAATTTATGTGAAGAGTTATCATGGGTTTTTCTACTCACCCTTCAGTTGTTATTTTGGAATAGGGTAATTATGAGTCATGGGCAAAGGGCATACTTACACATTGTAGGTGGCTTAATATTTTTCCTTATTTGTATGATCTCATACCTAAACCAACCACTTCAAAGGGAAAATTAGCATGGGATATCATTAGAAATCACATAGTAGGACTTATATTGTCTAGTGTTGATCATGACACTATGTTGGCTATATCGGACATTGATTGTCCTCACCCACTTTGGACACGCCTTTGGGAGATCTATGGAGACCCCAATTTATCTCCATTCCTAGAGGATCCTGCTTCAGATTGTCTCTTACCCATTGCTTGGAGAGAGAATACACCCTTCGATCATGATACTTTAGAGGAGCTTGAGTATTTAGACACCCTTACATTTTTTGATAGATCAGTGGCTTGTCTCACAGTTCCTACTCTTCAGACTGAGACTTCATCAGCATCTCCTGTTGTTCCTGATTCAGTGCAACAGGGAATCATACATCTTCCAGACATAGCTACTTTGGACTCTTATGTTGCAGACATATCTTTCTTGTTTGTTGAGTTCTATATTGCAAATTTGGAGGATTCTTACGAGGACATCCATCTCCTCTACCTTGACAGTCAGGTTATCACTGTACGCCCACCATTATAAGTGCATTCAGAGGTTGCATTTCAGGATTCTCCACATCAGTTTGGATTTGACATCATTTGTTTCAGCTCATACAAAGAGATTCTTTAGCATCCGATCATGGCACGCATCTTGAGACAGATTGGTTCATCACTCTTCATAGGGTTTCTTCGACATCATCCTTTGGATCCATTTCTTCCCAAGGGGAGGAATATCATTTTCCGCTTCAGGATCTCCTTTTTGGATTCTACATCAGGCATCTACCATTGTGATAGGAGTTTCTTCATTGTGGGGGGGCCTTCTTCTCTCTTTCTATCTCTCCTATGAAGACCATTGTATATGTACTTATATGATAGAAGTTGTCTATGGGGGGCATCATTTAATCCACCTCCTATCCTTCTTTCATTAGTACATCATATTCCTTTCTTTGCATTCTATTTTGGGGAGGAGTTTTGTTCCCACTGGGTTTTCTCCTTTACCCCATTTCATTTAGTTTGCATTGCTTTTGTCAATGGGTACTTGATCAGGCCTAGTTGTTGGGACCCATGTTTACATTCATGCATTGTAGTTACCTTTTCTTTCTTGCACTTGTTTGTAGTTGCACTCTTGCTCATCTTAAGGGGGGATTTTAGAATAAAGGTTTTAACTTCATTATGTTAATTAAGTTGCCTTTATTCCTCTCTTAAGATTTCACTTTAGTTTGCATATTGCGACATTTAATAATTATATTAATTATTAAATTTCTACCTATTAAGGTTTCTTTTAGGGTTGCACAATCTCCTTTCATAAGGATTGATCATTGTATTATTACACTCGCTGATTAATACATTTCTAGCTTTCAGAGCACCCTTGCTTTTTTGTCTCCAATGTCTTCTTCAGTGACAGGTTATTTGCATGCAGGTGATCTTTGAGGTTTGTGAAGTTGGATTTCACAACTTCTATAGAAGGTACCCCATTCATCTCATGAATCCATGGTTTGCCTAAGAGGATATTATATTAAAAATCGTGAGGCATAACATGGACCGAAGTTTTTAGGGTAACCTTTCCAACTTTAATAGGTAATGTAATGACTCCAAGTGGTTGTTTTCCTATATTATCGAATCCACGGATAGATAAAGAATCAGGTTTAATGTCGCTTTTATCCATGTCAATCTTTTCCAAAAGGCTCACACTACACACATTAAGGGTTGAACCATTGTCAACAAGATTTCTTTATCACAATTCAATTAACATGAATAATGAAAATGAAATCTTCATTTTGTTTTTGCTCTTCCAATGAAGGTAACTCATCTTGATGGAAAGTAATGTTTAAGTTGGCCAGAGTTATAGCTTGAATTTGGGTTGCCACATCATTTGATTGCACATTAGGAGGAGTAGGAACTTGTTGTAAATCACTTTGAAGCATGTTATGATAAATAGGTGTGTCTTGAATAAGATCCCATAAGGATATCTTAGCAGAAGTATTTTTAATTTGTTCAACAAGATCATACTCCTTTCCACTTCGTAAAGGAAAATGAGGAGGAACAAGAAAGATAGGGTTAGGAAACATGAGAGATGTTTGAGTTGTTTGTCTTGGTTGTGGATTATTCCTAGTGTTATATGTATGAGCAAAGGTGTAACTCAATTGCTACGAAACATTACTAAGTTGCATTTTATGTGGTTCTTAGATAAGCATGGGTTTATTTCCAACTTGCGGTTGTTGTGAGGGTGGATAAATGATAAGTTTGAGCTTAGGAGAGTACTTCAAGGGATATCTAATGTGCATAACCTCAGAAGATTTATCCTTATTTTCATGATCTCTTAGTGAAGGGGAGTTTAATGTCACTTCATATTCATCTAAGGAAGTCACATCACTATTATCTGAAAGACATGTGTCAATGTTCTCATTTTCTTGCACCATGATATCCTTCCTAATGGGAGAGTTTTTAGGAGAACTGCAAACTTGATGTTCATGACATTCAAAGGTTGGTTCTTCGAAAATAACTTCATCACAAGGGAGTTATCAATGGTTGGTTTTTCTCGCTGATCAATGATGGCATTTATTTGTTCAAAAATGTTTTCCCTAGAGGGAGAGAGATAAATAGGATTCTCATGACTCTCATCGATTGGATTTTCTAACATCAAAATATCATCTTTACCCATAGTAGATATTTTAGGAGAAGGCTCGATTTGATTGTTATGATTGTCTATGATTTCATTCTTGTTTTCTAAGATCTCACTCTCTTGTGCCATAACATCTTCCCTAGTAGGAGATATTTTAAGAGAGGAGAAAACAAGAGGTTCATCACCTTCCATGGTTAGATTTTGTAAAGTAGCTTCATCACTATGATTTTCATGCTTACCAATGATTGGACTTGTTTGTTCAAATAGATTTTTCCAAATGGTAGGAGCATTAGAAAAGGGAGGAACAAGATTCTCATGACTCTTAATAAGTGTATCTTCTAACACCAAACTATCTTCTTCGCATCTAGGAGGGATATTAGGATAAGAACAAGTTTGATTGTCGTGGCTATCTACAACTGCATCCCCATGTCCTATAATGTTTTCCCAAGTAGGAATGGTAGGATTGTCATAGGTATTAATCATTGGATCTCTTAACACCAACATATCCTCCTCATAAATGTGATTTTCATGATTGTCCATGACTATTTTCTCTTTCACTAAATCATTCTCACAAGTACTAGGGGAGGTGTTGGGAGATGAATGGAGATTAGGTAAAGTAATGTTAAGGAATGTTTTGAAATGATTTCATCTTGATTCATAATATCTTCCCAAGGAGGAAGAGGAGAGAGATAAACAAGACTTTCATGATTCTCAATGATTGTATCTTCTTTCACCAAGATACCTTTGCCACTACTAGGAGAGGTATTGGGAGAAGAAAAATTATGATTGTCATGATTGTCTATTCTTGTATCTTCTTGTATCTTCATGTATCATATAATCCTCACAAATGGGAGAGATAATAGGGTTTGAGATAGGCAAGGTAATATTAAGGATTATGTCAATGGTTTGATTCTCTTGCTCTAAGATGTTCTCATAATGAGGAAAGATAATGGAAGGATGGTTAACATTTTTCTTGATGACATCATTGTTGTACTCTAAATTGAACTCGTAGGAGGGGATTTTGTACTTATGCAATACATTCTTAAACATATCAAAACCACATCTCTTAAAAGGAAACATGCTAACATGAAAAAGTAGATCTAACTTATGCAATGTTTCAAAGGTGTAAACAAACATCCTACATATCTGAAGAATTTCACTAGTGAAATGAGTTTTGAAAAATAAAATGTTGTATTAAATGCAATTTTGAATTTTGACAATGCACTAAATGAAGCAAATTAAGCTAGATTTAATGAATTTAATGAAACAAAAAATCATATAACTGAAACAGAGATGTAATAGCAAGAAATAGAAGCCTAAAATAGAGGTTTCAAATTCCAAAAAATGCAGTTTTAGATTTGATGAGGACTCATTCGCCACCTACGATGAATGGGTCCCAGATCAAGGTTTTAAAAAGGTGAAACCCATATTTTTTAAGTTGTTTTATGTGTTTTTTGTGCTCAATTTCAAACTATGACTCTTGTGATAGAAATTTCCAAAATTTGATGACTTAATGCAAGTGAAATGAAGGGTAAATGATGACCTATATGACACTTTTTGAAATGCAATTTTGACTCAATTTTTAAATATGAATGATGAAAAATACACTAATATGCAAACACTGTGCAAAATCAATGTAATATGCATGCAAAATTTTGAAGTTTTTAGATTTAAATAATGCAAGAATGCAAATTTAAACCCTTATATGCAATGCAAATAAATGCAATTTTAAAGAACCCTAAATGTAATACAACTAGTTAAAACCTAATGCAAACTAAGATCTAGGGTTTAAATGCACTCCAAATTAGAAGTTAGGATGTTCAAAACTCAAGTTCACCAAAATGAAACATATAAAAAGAGATTCACCATCAATAGGGTATCAATGATGAACCTAATTTTAACTAGGTGTTTGTTTCATTGAATTATGAGGGCTAAAATATATAAATAACAATCAAAAATCAATCCTAACTATTATAGCAAAAATGAGAGGTTTTTAGAGGCTAAAATAATGTGTTCCTTGCTGCAAAAGTGTTGTTTCGAGGCCCATTGAGGACTTTGTTGATGCGATTTTTATGACGACATCAACACAGAATAAAAATTCCCAACGGTCATTCTATTCTCTCTTGATCAAAGTATCCCACATGCTAAGATTGCATGAAAGTTCATGCGTTCAACTCCAAGGTTCCTTTTATCGCAAATAGACTCAATTGGATAATGTGAATATGTTGGGTATTCAAGGGGACTTACGTAGTTGTTTGATTGTGTGAAGCAGTTAAGACATGAATGATTTGACAATATTGCTTAGATTCCTAAGTTAACCGAGAAAATATTGAATTGAAAAGGAGAAGGGGTAGAAATTCTACAATCTATTTCTAAAATGGGGAGGAATGTGAGGATTAGCTTCAACAATCTTCAAACCAAACTTTGTTTCGCCTCCTCATCGGACAACTTTGACAAAGTAGGTGCAATCTTCAAAGGATAAATAAGATATTCAAATTATGATTCAACATGTGTACCCCATCACAACGATGCAAGTGAACACGTACAAATCACAATCGAAGTTAAGTACTGAAATTCCAGTTGACCACGCAGGGCAGACTTACCATCAACAAGCCCGCTAGTGGTATGGATACAAGAAGACTTGTCCAAACTAAACACCACACTCCACAATTAACGACTACTTGCATGAATTAAAAGTCTATTTTACTCTATCTACTTGAATTGGAAAGACGAACAAGCCTTGCTAGCTACTCACAATAAAAGATAGAACCACCAAACAATGATAAATCTTTATATTATGAGAGTGTTCACAACAACTTCTTACAAAGTCCTCAATGGGAAAACTTCCTTTCCTCCTCAATCTAAGCTAACTTCTAAGCTAAATGCTATATGCCTTCTACTCTCTAGTTCAACTCTATCTCTGATTCAATTCTAGTTCTAATTGATTACAAATGAGGGGGGATGCCCCTTTTATAGCTAGCCCATTTCAATGGATGGTTCGGATTCAATTACAATAAAGGGCTCAGATCGAGCCACCTATGCCCTAATTAGGGTTTCTGCCCTAAAAACCGCCACTGAGCGGAGTGGGGTAATAAATGAACAAAAGATTCTCCACTCCCCACTACGAGCAATTAATGCCCACTATCTTCTTCTAGAAGATCCTCATCAAGTAGAGCATTCCCACTGTCCCACTCTTCAACTGTAAACTCGATCAGCCGGGCCAACACCGCCTCAACCTCCTAAACTGAAATTGGTGGAATATGGTTGAGCTGAAATTCTAAGACCGCTACCGTTTGTCCGTGCCGAGTGTAAGACTTTCTCCAGGCCACCAAGGCGGCCTGGGTATTATGAATTATACTAGAGAAAGTGGAGACATTCCCAAAGTCATCCTGGACAAGTGACCTCGCAGCTAAGAAGAATGGAGCCAATTTTCCTCTCAAGCTATCAACAGTTATTTCCTCTGGAGCCAGCCTCCTAGCAAATATGGCCTCCAGTGTATTAAGAAATCCCTCCAAGATGTTATCCATTGCCTTCCTGGTTCTAGCCGAATCTACCCTTGCTGCATCATGAAACCCACGGCCTGTGACCACCGAGGAGTACCAATTGGTGAAATCATACCTATCACCATCCTGAATCACACCTCCATCCACCAAAGTTTCTAGAGGTATATGCATCAAAGCCCCTAAATGAAGAACATTCTTCGTCCGATAGATGCAAGTATCGCCCCAGGCTTGATCTACCATATCCATGCGCATCAAAATATTTGAGGCCTACTGATAAGCATTTGCGAGGTCCTCCATAAATTTCTCTATATCAGCTCGAACATGGTTGACCCATTTGTCTGCCTCTGTCTCCATCTTCTTTAGGTCTTCCAAGCCAATAATCGACTCCCTCGGAAGCTCAAGTGGGAGTTCTACTGCTGGGTCTACCTGTTCACCTAGACACGCTAGACTTTGCACATATCCAATCAAGGTTTTGTGCTCTTCCTTTAACTTCTTATACTTCCCTTCTATTCTAAGCAACTGGTCCTTCAGCACCTGATAGGAATTATCAAACTCCTTGACAATTTGGGCTCCTGTAGGACGACCCAATTTGGGCTTTGGGAGTTTAGTGTGAGGTGGCTTTGGCTTCTACATCCAGACTCTGTTGATGACCGCAGCAAACCTCTCGAAGGAGGTGGAGTACATTTTATCCGCCCTCTCCTTTGACTTGTACAACATCTTTTCGGCAGTAGGAATCCCAAATGCCTCTCCGATGGCATCTGGCGTGAAGTTGGCAAGCAATTTTCCATCCGGAGAGACAATAGTTCTACGCTCCAGTTTGTAGTAGTTCGCACACTCCCTGATTAGCTCCGGGCACTGAATTGCTAGTGGAAAACTAGCGGTTGCGTAAATACCACTCTTCATGTTATGTGTCGTGACTGATGGTTGATGGCCTCCCAGTCCATACATCCTTGACTTAAGTGCATTTAGATTAAATGACCCGAGGTTGGTGTCACTTAATCCTGCCAACTTTGAAACAATTGCCGATTTTGGAAGAAATGACTTGGCGAGCCTTTTGATCATTGCCTGTCGGGATGAGCTAGCCTTGCCTGCTTCGGTATTTGCAGCCCTGCCTATGGCTCTACTTGTTCCTGCAACATCCTTTGCTCCAGCCATCTGCAAGAATAAGATAGAATAATAATAAGTTAGTTTGCAGATTTTTAATAAAATAAAATAGCTTCCGAGACGGCTGCGGATATGGAGTTAGCTTTGAAAATGAAATTCTTCAGCATAATTTTCTAACTCCAAACCTCAAACTATATAAAAACTTTGAGCCTAGAAAGAAGCTTTTAGCAACTTCACTTCCAACTGGCGAAGAAAATTTGTAGCACACCAACAACCTTCAGCAATGTAGCTAATTTTCCAGCACAAGATAAATCAAACTTTTGACCACACTTCGTCAACTTCAGCAATTTGGAGAATGAAGGAATAAAGAGATTGCTGCAATTTCTTCTCAACTCCAACAGCAACTAGCTTTCAGCAGCTCGAATAAATTAAATCTGCAGCAACTTCGAGAATCTCTGCAACTTGAGAAATAAATCCTCCAGTAATTTTGCACTTTCAGCAACTCAACACTTCGAAATAAAAATAGAATTCACAAAACCTCTCTTCTTAGCAACTCTCAACTTCGAAAAAAGAAAACTCAAGCTCACCCTCAGCAACTTTTAAAGATTTCAATCTCTCAAGAACTTCCTCAGCAACTCAAAAATATTTCAATCTCTTAAGAACTTCTTCAGTAACTCAACTTCGAAAAATGTGAGAAGAAATGAGAGGAGAGACTGCTTAAATAATTCTTCTCGAAGAATCCTGCCAATTAGTGCTGGGGTTATTTTTAGCACCTTCATCAATTCTCCACTCTCTCTATTTGGCATCTTCCATTTTAGGCGCAGTAGTGGGCTAGTTGTCAGCCAGTCATTATGGCAATTGCCATTAATGAAGATTCTTTCCTTGTAAAACATTCGAATTTTTCCTTCTAGTCTGCCAGTTAACTGCTGGTGATTAAACAACTCGCGAGAAAATCACTCTGATTTGTTTAAGAACTCCATTTTAAAATTCTCACAGTGTTTAATTAAATTCAACTCGAAAAATTCGTGGGAGTTGTAAACTTATTTCCAATCTGCTAAAATGTCTGCCATTTAAATCTTCAATTTCATGAAATTTGCCTTAGACATTTTAAATTTTCTCTTTTAAAATAATTCAACCCGCTGACAGAAATCACTTGCTCGCTCAGATTAATCCACCCTCTGAGATTTAATTTCCCTCAGGAAAATAATCTAATCAAAACGAATTTCCTCTGGAAATATTAAAATTTCTCTTAGGAAAATTAATTTTTCAACTCTGTCAACGCATGGGTGCCCTTTTGAACGGGTTCATTTAATTTTTATTTGACCCATGGAAAAATATATCAGTATTAATTCTCCCCCCTTGAAAAAATATACGTCGGGCTTATTCAACTGTCTCTGGAAAATTTTAGAATTCATCGAATCATCTTTCCATGCCAAGGGCGTATTTTCACTTCACACACTTAGTAGCAGAATTAAATCTTCACCCCCTTAGGCATATATTTATGATGAAATATTTATTTCATTT
This sequence comes from Sequoiadendron giganteum, assembly GCA_007115665.2. Taxonomy (NCBI): domain Eukaryota; kingdom Viridiplantae; phylum Streptophyta; class Pinopsida; order Cupressales; family Cupressaceae; genus Sequoiadendron; species Sequoiadendron giganteum. The sequence continues at coordinate 291,363,358 of CM021100.1, forward strand.
AGGAAAATTTCTCACTTTACACCTCCGGCGCACTTGACCCCTTGGCATTTTATTTTTTATGACTTAGAAATTTTCCCAAGTCTTCATTTCATGGGCGCAAAAGGGAGGGTGAGCTTTCATTTGCAATGCCTTAGCATTTTCTTCTCTCCTTTTTTCTTGTGCTAACTCGCCCATGGTGAGCGCATTTAGGCATGTCCACTTTGATTTTACCTTAGAGATATTTCAACATCTTTGCTTCAACTTGGGCACATTTAGCACCCTCAACTTTTATGTTCCATGCCTTAGGCGTATTGCTAGGTTTCCTCCAACATGGGCGCATTTGATACTCTCCACTTTTGCTTTAATGCCTTAGGCATTTTTGCTTGGCATCACCAACTTGGGTGCACTTGATGGCATGAGCTCCCATTTGAGGGCACATTTCAAACCTCATGCTTTCATTTTGTGCCTTAGAAAAATTTCAAGGCTCTCTCATTTTACCTAGGGCGCATTTAGGCATGTCTACTTTAACTTTCATGCCTTAGCATTTTTTTGCTTGCTTGAGATGGGCGCATATTCATGTGCATGCTTGTGATTTTCATGCCTTAGCAAATATGTCATCTAGCAACCTTGGGTGCATTTGAGGTAGGCTTCTTTCATTTTATGACTTAGAAATATTTTCAAGTCATGTTCCTTGCCTGGGCGCATTTTACCCTGGGTGCTTTTACTTTCATACTTAGGCATTTTCCCTTGCTTGAGATGGGCGCATTTTATATGTGCTACTTTTATTTGTGGGCGCATATGGAGGTAGCCACTTTCATCTTATGCCTTAGTAACTTTTCAGCCTCCCACTCACCTTTGGGTGCATTTTAGGTGTTGCACTTTTAGTTTCATACTTAGCCGCTTTTCACCTATCCTCTTCTCCCTCAAGCGCATATTGATGGAGGAGCTTTCATGTGAGGGCGCATTTTCACTAGCATGCTTCCATTTTTTCCTTAGAAATATTTTGAAGACTTCCTTCCTAAGGTGGGCACATTTTACCCATTGAACTTTCACTTTATACTTAGAAAATTTTCACAGACTTCCTTTACTTCAAGGTGGGCGCATTTGAGAGGGTGTGCTCTCACTTTTGACTTAGACAAATTTTGAAGTGGCCTCAAGGTGATGGGCGCATTTACAAGGTGGAGCTTTTGTTTTTCATACCTAGCAAAATTTCTAGTTTCATCTTTGAGGTGGGCGCATTTAGGGGGTCTAGCTTCCATTTCTCCATACTTAGTAAAATTTCCATGCCTCTACCGGATCTTGATCTCACATTCTATTTTTAGTAAGTCTTTGCTTTTTTGAATTCCATGGCTCCGTTTGGCATGAAAATTTCACCATATGACCCTCTTTGCCTGGTGAACTTGCTTTCGCCTGTCCCACATGTCAGCCTGCTATTTATAACCACCTGCTATTTATAGTAAGCCCTTGATTTCCTTGACTTCCTCAATTCCGTTTTGCCTAAAAATTGCTATGCCTAATCCTGATAACTTGAGTGTCCTGCTCATGCCAACCCCGAGTGCAGACCTGCTATTTATAGTTGTGCCTTGACTTACTAAAAATAGTAAGTTCTCCGATTCCTCTCAAATTTTGCCAGCAGGTACCTTGAAGTATGCTGATATTGGTGGGGTACTTCATTTTGATAATTTCTGGATTTCATCCCCTATAAAAGTGGAAACCCTAATTTGAGTTGCATGTATCCCGAATGGTCTCTGTTTGACTTTGTTTCTTTTGCATGTCGCTTTGTATGCTAAACTGAAGTGTTGGGTGGTCGGAATGAAACTGCTATTTATAGAAACTTCCTGAAAAGTGACTCATCCACTGTTGGATGATTTTGCATGTCATATTGCCTGTGGGATCTCAAGAAACCTAGAAAAAACTAGAAAACTGGTTTGCATGCATGCACTGGCTAAAAATAGTAAGTCCTTGAAACTTGATCTTCTCTGCTTGCATGTCACAGTGTTGTGAAGCTCTTGAAAAACCCAGAAGGAATCTCCGGACATGCGTTGAAAAACTTCGCATGCAAACCCTAAAAATAGCCTCTAAAGGCTGAACTCTGAAAGTGGTCGTCTCGGTTTGCATGTTATATCGTTGCGAAGGTTTTGAGAAACCCAGAAGTAATCTTTGGACATGCAATGAAGAATCATACGTTTGACCCCTGAAAATGGTCGTCTCGGTTTGCATGTTATATCATTGCGAAGGTTTCGAGAAACCCAGAAGTAATCTTTGGACATGCAATGAAGAATCATACGTTTGACCCTTGAAAATGGCTCCTGAAGCCTGAACTGCTAAAAATAGCAAGTTGTCTGATCTGGCTCAAAATTTACGTGCAAGCAGCTTGATGTGTTTTCAATGTGTCGAAGCCGACAAAATTCCAAAATCCTGTTGAAACAGTCCCCAATTGAGTACTTACTATAAATAGTAAGTTGTCAGAATTCGATAAAAATTCAGCGGGACTTTGCTGGAAGCCTTGTGACTGGTGTACTAAACTCAGATTTCAATTTGATAACTCAGTTTGACCTTTAAAAGCCTAGATGGCGGGAAACCCTAATTTCACAGACTTGAGCAATATTTCAACCTGGGTCAAATGGTGGGACATCCCCAGAAGGACAAAAGACCAGAGAGAGAGCGATGCAAAGCCAAAAGACCAGAATGGAGCAAAAATTAGGGGGTCCCCATCCGTATGGGGTGATGTGTTTAAAAGGTCACAACAAACTCATTTTCCTTTAGTGGTGAATGGGTCATTGTTACTGTTTCTCGAAAGTACTTTTTGGGTTATGTTCCTCTCAATTTTCAACTCCAGATTCAATATATTCACTGCTTCAGGCCTCACTAAGGACTCATTTTCATTTAGTGGCGAATGGGTCCCTATTAGGGTTTCAAAAATCAACTTCTGGGTTCTGTTTTTCAATGTCTACACTCCTAGATCCCAAGTTTTTAGCTCCCAAAAATTTGAAACAAATTGTGTAGCCTTGTTTTCGTGTTCTTGCAATATTGATGACAAATTTTCAACTTGACAATTTTGACAACTTTTCTCCAATCTTGTTCTCCACTTGATCTTCAACCTAAAATCTTGAAAAAGCACATCAAATAGGAGAAAAACTTGTTGATTGTCAGAGAATAGGGGCTTGCCTTGGTCAAACCCTATTTATGTAATAAAACCTTGTAATGAAATAATGAAATAGAAGCATGAAACATGAAATGATGATACCTTGGATGATGTCTTGGATTGTAAATCAACAAACTAAAATGAAGTGGCCATGTAGAATGTAGATCTTGATCTCAAATTAGATATGAGACAATGCTTGTTAATGGATTAAATACTAGATCAACAACACTAGCTCAACAACATGCTTGATGCACTATACCTTTGACATGATGATATGATCTTGAATTGTTGCAATAAAACTTTGATAATCTACCCTTGAAAGCCTTTGAAAATGCTCATGAATGAACTTGTGAACTCTTCGGATGCTTGCATAATAATTCTTAGGTGAAACTACGTGAACTAGACTTGTATTTATACTAAATCTAAGGATTAACCTCAAAAGTCAAATAATTCAAACCGACATCAGATCTAGGATTCAAAATCATTAAAATCCCACCACAAATAAATTCAAAAAGGGGTGTCCTAGGCAAGGAGGACTCATTTGCCCAAAGTGGTGAACGAGTCCTAGCACAATTTCCTAGGACCAAGCTTTGGGGAGGTGAAATAACATCAAAAACCCACCTCAAATATGCCAAAAAGGGGTGTGCTAGGTTAGGAGGACTCATTAGCCCAAAGTGGCGAATGGGTCCTAACACATTTTTCTAGGACACCAACTTTTCCAATGTAAATGTTATGTAATATCATTAATGGGTGTCGGGATAGATCCTTGAAAAATGCAATTAATAAGGCTTAGATTTGAACTAAAGGGGCCAATTAACCTCAATTAATTAATGAAGCTCTAGATTAGTGTGAAAGTGTAAGAAAACACTTTACAACACCCAAAACAAGGCACAATTAAGCACTTTCATTTAAAAGGGCCCTAGACTCAATGTGAATGTGTAAAACATATTACAACACTAAATCAAGGCAATATTAGGTTAATTTATTGTTAATTATTCCCAAATGCAGGAAAAAGGGATACTTTTTCCATTAATATAGGGAGAAGAAGACATTTTAAGGAAAGGTCCCTTTCTATTCTTTTTTTTGTAAATTTCCTTAAAGGAATAAAAGGGACCTTTGTTTGAAGGTATTGTTTTCATTTTTGGAAACTACTTTCGTTCGAAGGATTTTACATTTTACACATTTGAATGGTAGTATTTTTTGACCCACCTTTGAATGGTGATGTTTTCAACATTTTTCCCACTTCTGTGTTGAAAAAAGTTGTGTCACAAGTTTGGAACTCACTATTATGGGTTTACCCAAATAGTTCAAGCAAAATCAACATAAATAGAATTTGCACACATGGATAACATGAAATCGAGATGTGAAGAATATTTTTTGTGATGATTGTTGTCCTTAGGCTCCCAACAGTTTTCATCTCTATTGTTCTTTCATACAATAGGTTCTCCTTTCATGGTCAAAGGTGGTGAACAGATTCAAAATAAAATAGTCAAAGAAGACAATGAAAGTGGATGTTATAAATATTGTAATTAAAAACATTAGATTTGTTGGCACTTGGATATTACTAGTCCTAAAGATTCCAAAGACCATAGAGGATATTTGGAACTAATTGTTGGTGTGTGTTATTACTTGATGAAGGCATTGTGGATATATGGAAGTTGTGAGATAAAATCTAGAACCTATTAAATTTTGAAAACTTGAAACTAACATTCAAAATTCTTGGAATCACTCGAGCATCTTAGAAATAAAAAATTCAAGCACTTGCAAAAGAAGTTGGATTATTATATGTGGATGAAGACTCCTAGAAAAGATAGAGACAACATTCCTATACAATGTTATGAGAGTTTAGCGAACACAGTAGAAAACAAAAAGGATAGTAATAAAGCATCATGCAAGGAAAAGACTTGTAAGAAACATGTGTTGTACACATTCACCATGGTGTATTGAAATTCACCAAAGGGGTGAATTGAAGGAAAAATGATGAATACGTTAGTTATGGGGCAAAAATAGGTTGTTAAGAGGTAGGAAGGGATGAACACTAGAAAATCATCAAATAAGCATAAAATGAGAAAGGGGTGGGTCTTAGGGACTAGCTAAACATTTCCACCACACTAGGATTGATTAGGAAAGAGGCTTTTTATTGTTTTATAACATATAGGATTTTGTGTTGGGTTGTTAAGTTATTATAAAAATATGTGATATCATTATCTAATTTTGATGCTTCTAGTTACAATCTTCTAAAAAATTTACAATCTAATTAAGAACCTTCAATTTATTTATTTATTGATGAAATATGAAGTTCTAAGGGTTATATATGAATATTTAGATTATATAATAAAATAAAAATAATGAGAAATTAAATTAATTGAATTAATCTATCATATGTGTTTAAATTAAACCATTCAAATTGTGATTAAAATATTAAATTTCATTTTTTTTTAAAAAAAAGAGGGGTAAGCGCTTTTGACCCAGAACTATGAATCAGTGAGGTCACAAATGAGGGACCTCATCCCCAAAATAAATTCTCAACAATTACACCCTAATGGGGTTTGAACCTTGATGACAAGAATGACAACACAACAACTTAACCATCATTCCATGCCACTATTGGCTAAATATTAAATTTTATTGAAAATATTGCAAATTACTGATTTTATCTTATGTTGTGTCTAATTGATTGCCAAGTGTGAAAGTCAAATCGCCTAGTCCATGTGGATAATAGTCATAACTCAATTTGGAAAAAAGGTATCTAGCAAACAACCACAAACCAAAGTGGTCAATAAATAACTAGTTAGATAGACCAACAAAAGAGAACTAAAATCAAACATTTTCATTGAACCTTTTATTGCCAATGCTTCCTATTGTCTTAGAAAAAAGAAACACTCAAAACATAAGATTGTTTGCATTGGCAAGCATCTCATGGACTATGTGGTAGTAGTTATCATTTATGTTGTAAGGTATACATGAATTCTCTACAAATGTTATAATCAAGAACACTTAATCTCATCAATCTTTGGTTTATATTTTTTTATTATGGCTTTAATATCATTCAAGGTCAAGATTATAAAAAAGAGAAAATGAAATTGCATTATCATTTGTACATATTCTATATATAAGAAAAGACTTGTATTTATAGACATTGAAAAGTACTTAAATTGAAAATTTGATTCACCCATAAAAACTAATTCATACATTAACAAAATTGAAGACTAGTAGGACAAAATGGAATTGCATTATTATTGAATATAATTGGGCATCATGCAAATTCACCACTAGCAAATTTACCGCCAACAAATTTACCGCCAACGATTCACCGTCAACAAATTTGCTGGCAACGATTCACCGCCAACAAATTCGCCGCCAACAATTCACTACCAACAATTCACAGCCAACAATTCATCGCCATGACAAATTTTCCTTGTGGACGAAAAAAGAAAAATAATAAAAAATAAACTATATAAATTGAAAATTGAATGAGCCAACCCAATTAATTTATAAAGATTAATATTTACATTTTAAAAAGATGTAAGACTTCCATTAAAAAATAGGACAAAAAAATTGAATAAGTTGACTTAATTAACCTATAAAATTTAATATTTACAATTATCTTAATTTTCTCTCTGAAAAGAAATTATCAATAAATGGTAAGATCTAAATGATTAATGACAGGATGGACATTGATCCAGAAACTTGAAATATAAATTGTAGGCAAGGCTTAAAAATGGTTTTGTTATTGAAGAGGATGAGTTCAAATATCAATAATAAAAATCAATTTATATCACAACCCTTCTGTTCAATGATGAAGAGGTGAACATGTTGGTGGTATGAATAGTACCAGCAATTTGACAAGTTAATATATCAATTTTTATAATTCTATTTTTACAATTCAATAGAATCTATTTGAGTATTAATCAATTTAAATCGAATTACAATCATAAAAATTTCACAGTTTATATTGACTTTTAATCAATATTTTTCTGAATTTGACTGTACAGATTTTTATTGATCATGGAGTTTGATCCAAAAAAATAGTAATAAAAATCTGTACAATCAAATCCAAAAAAAACTTGACAAAAAAGATAAATCAAAGTTTATTTACACTAGTATAAAAAATTACAGCCTACTTTCAGCTATTATTGCTTTTTTGAGATTATAAATTTCGTATCATTTTATATATATAAACCTTCAGTTTGCAGAGTTATTAAGAGCCACGTCCGCTAAACTATATAGCCTACCAGAGTAGTAACATGACAAAAAGAAATAAAAATAAGAGTTTCTATCATACACATCTTGAATCAGAGGTAAGAATGTCTAATTTTAATTTTCCAAATGCTGTATTAACAGAGCAATCAAAATATTCAGAACAGAGCCATCAAAATTGCTCATGACCCAAACCTTCCATAAACTCATTTTTAAATATAATTATTCAATATCGTCTTAATTAGTTAAGAAACATCAGGGACACTTCAGATCTTTAGAAAACTATAGAAAATGCTTAAACTATGCTTAACACGGACAGTATGAGGATTATCACTTCACAAAACTACCATCCCAATGCTCCATAAGAGGTAGGGTAGCAGAATGTTTGATGCAAAAGACACTAACATCTACATCCTGCAACTGAATTGAGGAGAAAAATTCCACCATACAATATGTATACCTTAAACAGGCCACAATAAGATCACATCCTAGATACAAAACTACAAGTAGGGATAACATATATTTATTTCAAAATGTTAGCAGGTGAATCTGGACTATACTTATGACTGTAGAGGAAAAAAACACACCTAAACGCAACCTAAAATTTGTCTAGTTAAATACTATTACTGATACCAAGTGGATCGTCACTTCAGAGAACAAAAAGCAGAATAAGGGAGCAGCTGGCAAGGAATCTGTGTCCCTACATTAAGGCTGAAACTCGAGGCTTGAGGCTTTTTGCGAGATTCTCAAAGCTCTGAGCCAGCTGAAGTCCATCAAGAGTTAATTGGAACTGTCCATGCCCTTCCTTGGCCATTTCCTCCAAGATACTCATCGCAGGATCTCTCCCGTACATAATTGTATGAAGTGTCATCTTAGCCTCCTGCCTTTTCATTTTGTTCACGTAGCAGACAGGATCGTCTCCGCCATTGTTTTCCCCATCACTCAAGAAGATAACAACTGGCTTTTTCATGTCTACTTTTGGGTCTCTGATTGCTTTCATCATTAATTTCTGTGCTGCATCCAAGCCAGATGAATACGTGGTTTGTCCAGATGCAGGGTACTGAAGAAGGGAATCGACAACACCTTCTTCCATATATTGAATCTCTACAGCTACCGTTGCAGATCTATCAAATAAGATCACTGATATTGAATCATCACAAACTGTTCGTAACCGAGCTTGTATAAACCTCAAAATGGCCTCATATACACATCCCAGCCTACAATTATGATAGTTAAACTTGGTCATTGTAGGGGTGATATCAGAGGTGCTCATTGAACCTGATTTGTCAATCACAAAAATGACATGATAAGGGACATTATTAGAATGATCACAACCAAAATGATGTCCATCATCAGTCACATAGCCTGCAGAATTCATTCGTTGGCCAGTTTTTGTGATGGGTTTGTGCCATTGATTCTCAATGCAATAGGATTTTTTTGAAGCCTTTTCCTCTGAGTTATGCTTCTCAGATTTGCAATAGTGATTGCATAGGCCAAACTCAATGCCCTGTTCTTTTGTGCAAGGATCAGCAAATCTGACATATTGCCAATAAGTCTCATGAGTCATCTCGTCTTTAGGAACATCAACATCAGGTCCATATTTCACAGTCTCGTGCCTGGCACCATCATAGAGATTGCCAGTGCACATCTCGGAGCCTTGACAGGGAACCAAATGAATATGACCCCGACCCTGTTTCCTGCAGTACATATTGCACATTTCAGCTTCTCCTTTCTCTCCCCATTTATACTTTCGATCCTTGATGTCAATGTCTTCCTCCTCTGAAATGAATCTTACGTTCCTCATATTCCCGTGAGTTGTTTCATGCAAGCCAAGGTGACCCATTGGACGGCGACAGAAGTAACCGCAAGCATGGCATCTAGTGTCACAGTAGTGGACAGATTTTTCATTCTTGGTGTGAACATGTGGCCCTCGATGCTGCTTCTCAAAAGGAGGTATGGGAATGCAACAACCTTTGCGCAAGCCATTTTGTTCTGAGACATGTTCATACTGAAAACATCCCCTTTGTCCCTCGAAAATCCGGGTTTGTCTTACAAGCTCTGTAAGGATTTCACAGATTCCAGGCTCTTGACATTTTTCTGCACAGGCATGTTCACTCCCACATAAATGCTCTACATTTGGATCACTCATACCATGGAAATGATCCTTCACTCCACAAGTTCTGCTACATCCATTTATAACGCATGGCCTGGGGCAATATGTTTCATGACACTGATGCTGCTCGTGGTCAAGCTCAACTGCCACAGCACATGGATTGTTGCAGCTTTGAAGAGAGCATGGCATCTTGAATTTATGTTGCGGGGAGTTACATTTGTGCTGGCTGCCAAGGTGTTCAGGCTCAAGAGAACATAAGTTGTTACAATTCGATGACCTTTCAAACAAGTGACAGGTCTGTCCACATCTATGATTTTTCTCTCTGCAATTGTGACCACCTTCATGCCCAGCCAGATCCCTGCACAGGCTCAAGGTCTCGGCTTCTTCTTGCTCTCCCCATTCTTTAACACAATAACTACAGGGCTCAGTACACGAGTGACTACTCATGCAAGAGTGGTCATCATCATGGCCTTTATCAAGCACACATCTCCAAAAGCAATGAGAACATTTGCATCCACAAACAGAGAGACCTTGTTTTATCTTTCCAAGAATTACATCTGCCTCTAACAGTAACCTCTCCACCTCATCATTACCGCAGAAATCCTTTCTGTTTGAGCTTATCCACCGTTGAACTCTATCACGCCTTCTCTCTGCCACTGCACCAAGGAACCTCTCCAACATGGAATGCCAGGAATCAATATTGCTTCCTTTCCTAGGTACAATATCCTCTAGTTTTAACCTGAGTTGAGCTAACAAATCTCTAATAGAACTAGATGTTGATAATTCCTCGTAAGGTGCTAAACTCAAGCCTGAATCCCGAATGTTGATGAGCACAGACTCGCCAACAAGAAGAGGCATATCAGGAACTTCTACCTGGGTATCAAAGTTCACGAGCTCCTGCACTCCTTCATCTGAATTTGTGGGAGAAAGACAGCCCATATTGATGGCACACATGAGATTTCTCCTTATGATGTCAACTATGATGGCCACACATTTACTGTCAACAGAAGACCAATCCTTGACTGCAATCTGAGCAATTATAAGCTTAAGGTCTTTCAAGAAAATAGAACCATTATCATAGCAAGAATCTGTTTCATACACCGTCTGTGCTAATTCCCTCAAGCTCTCATGATAATATTCAGCCCGGTTATAAGGAGCCATAGCAGCAATCTCGAACTTCCCATCATACATTTTTAATATGAAGTTTTCCTGAGACTTGCTGCATATTTGAGATATCTTCTCATGGAATTCTTGGATAAGGTCAATTACATCGGATTCATCCACATCCTTAATTGCAATGTAAAATAGACCCTTAAAAAGTTTTCTATCCTGCTCCAATAGATTGATCCCGTTCTGAAAGCGACTGAAAGCAGACTCTGTATCCTTGTCTAGATGAAAATCCTGTTATACCAGGATTAAAGTGAAGTGTTTGACTACTGAAGCAGAGATTGTCATAATATCGACTTTTTAAAACGGGGTTTAACTAATATAATTTCTTAAAAGCAAAGTGGATTCGCAGGGTGTACAGGCATACATACCTTTTTGTTGAATATTGTAAGATTGCTGAGGGCAGCGTTGAGAACAGAGAGAAGCATATCCTCCTGTTCGCTTCGCTCAAAACTGCCAAGCCCCTCAAAGTCCAAGAGCACATAGAGGCACTCGTCTCCTTCTCCTGTAGTAATGGTCATCCACACACCATCAGTGCATCTTCCACCTGAAACATCAAGGAGAGAACCTGACAAATGGTTTAGCAAATACGACTTCCCACTGCTTTGCTTTCCCATGGAAGATATAACTCTAATTTTACCCCTCCAGCTGTTGAGAACAGCATCATATAAACCAAAACGCATCAAATTGGCAAGTGATATGCTATCCACGTAACTAACATGAGAAGGGATTTGAAGTCCATCCTTCAAAGCAACCATTCCGTTGTTTTCTGCTCGAGCAATTTGGATGGGCACAAGGCAAAGAAGCTTACGGATCCAGATTCCAATTTTCATCTTTGTATTGTAATCTGCTGCATCTGAAACCATGCTCTCAAATTTAGCTGCCCATTTCTCTATATTCTCAGCTTGAAAACAAACCTTTATGTTTGAAAAATCTTTGTCTTTCGCCACCCTTAGTTTCCGAACAAGCGCTTCCAGATATTTGATGCCTGCCTCTCCGTTGCAGGTGTCTGTGCTGTTTTCGAGTACTATGTTGAAGGTGATGTCCTTCTTATCTGTTGGAAACAATGCAGGCGTGGTGGCAAATTTGTCAAAAATGTGGTATATGTAACCCAAAGGAGGGCACTGACCACCTATTTCTGTTTCCCCCTGTTCCCCATCAGGAACTTTATTTTGCACTTCTTGTTGAACTACCTCTTTAGCCAAGACAGACTTAAGAACATGGGAAGAGAGAAAACCAGGAGCATCATCAGGACTGTGCAGTACAAGATGACTTTGTGGTCCAAAGCTATTAATTTTCACTTCCAGGTGCTCCAAATCAGGTGCTCTGCTTCCATTTGAAATGAATTTAATGGTCTTCAAATGGTTCATAAGATCACCCAAAACAAAAATTTCCAACATTATCTCACGCTCTGCACGTGACACATCAAAATAGCTCGAGGATTGGGATTGCCTAAACACAATGAAGAAAAACCCATCAGCAGTGATGCATGATTTTGAGAGAGGCTGCTGCAGAGGAAGGGAAATGTGCTTCGACTTCATCATTGGCTTTTCATGGATTTCCAACACCCTCACACTATTTGAGTCGTCAACCAAAAGCAACTCCATCTTGCGTGGAATCAAACGCATCCATGTTATGGCCTTGCTGCCTTTATATGTTTCCAAATGAACCTCTACTCCAGTCGCATAAACCTTCCTAAACGACTCATCAAACTTATATATTCCAATCTTGTATCTACTTTTATCATAGAGAGCCATAGATCGTGTACCTTCATCCACAGACAACAAATCGAAACCCCTTTTGAAAGTATGAATCGGACTCATGTTATTTATGTTGGACCCAATCTTGGGTGAGCGATACAGATGCAGGCATGAATCTTTGAAATTATGAATAAAAACCAACAATTCTCCAGAGCTGAGTTGGAAAACTTTAAATAAACTTTCACACTCAGGATTTAAGGTTACTAATTCCACCGGCTCACCGCATGCCGGGACAATTGCAGGTCCTGAATTGCTGGTCAATACCTTCAAATCTTTTTTCATTGGGGATAGTTCGCACGCTTTCCATACAAGCTTCTCCTTCTCCTTAGGCTCCGCTGTCAAGAAACTACAGCGTTGATATCCTTCACAGAACACAATTCTGTTACGATTGAGCATATCATCCTTACTTGCACTGAGCGCTCGTTATTTAAGAAACCCCATCCATCAATTCTAACACTAAAACCAGGCAACAATTCAATATCATTGTCAGAATTTTTCACACTGGTTACATGAACTCTCCGTGTACGCGAAGCTTTAGAGCGCGAGCTTGCCATAGAAGCAGCCAGGGTATGAAAATCGTTTCTTCCTTCCACACAAATATACACATAATCACAAAGCTCAACCAAATATCGGATGAAATTACAGGAAACGTCCGTCCTAGACGCCTCCCTGAAATGCTCGCCTTCGTGCCAGTAGAAAGCAACCACAGGGCTAGCTGCCTCTTGCGGAACAATGATGTACAGTCCAGCCTCAAAGTTGCCGCCCTCCAGTTGAGCCACAACTGACTCCTCTACTAATGCTTTCATTCGGAAAATGCGTATCATCATCTTCTTCTCACCATACATTCCCACGGTAGAGAAGGCCCGCTGATTTAATCCGTCGAAATCGATCCGGATTCTTGGTGGGTTTCCTAAGCCAGCAGAAGCAGAAGCGGGCATGAGCTTATTACAGAGCCTTAAAATTTCTTGTTCCGGAAGTTGCACCTTTTCTACAAAGCTGTAATCTTGTTTATCAGGCACAATGCGCATCACTCTAAACATATTGCGGGGGAGGCCTGCCACACCTGCATTAGCATTTTCAACTGGCAATGACATGATGCTAACAGGCTCAGAGATAGCTACGAGTGCTTCCACTTCAACTGGGGAAAAAAAAAGACTTTCGCTCTTCAAAGGGGATCACACAAGCAAAGAAGAGGAAGATCGGCGGCTTTATAACAGGGTTTCAGGGAACAAATTATCCGCGGTATTGATTGTTGATTGTGAAGTCCAACGTCCGCCTCTCTGTCTTGCCCTTCTCAACTTTTCATTTGTCTTCAAGGGAACATTATATTTTTTTTTTCTCTTTCATTTCATGTTAGACTTCATTGTATTTGAATAAGAGCTTTATGTCCTTTTTTCTTGGATGTTGTCCTTTTTGGCGAACCATAGTTGTTCTTTATTTTTGTTTTGTGCATTTAATTGATATTTTGTTTTTATTTGTTAATTAATATTTTATTTACACTTTAAACTTAGCATTGATCTCATACGAAATAAAATCGGATTATTACACGAAAAAATTATTCACAGTAATATTATTGCTTTTGACTTAAGATTTCCATTTTATTTATTTTAGTTGTATTTTACAATCAAAATTAAAGATAGGGGCAATGTGTATTGTATTGTATTTATTTTTAATTTTTTAGGTGTAATGTTCAAACTTGGATATTTATGTCAATGGGTTATTGGTTTGTTGGTGAAGATGAATGGTTCAGAGTGAGCCCACTAGAGATCAAGTGTTGAGTGCAAGGCCCCAACATCATAGGGGATGAGGTTGGGATCGTGTTTGGATGACTTTGGTGGAATGGATACCTCTCAATCCTTAGCTCTACGTTGAATAGGTTTTAGCTTATTTGAGTTGTTATAATGAGTCTCCAACCAAAAAATAAAAATATAGTTGTATATTTATATTATTTTTTTATTTAATTTTGTATATATTTTGAGGAAAGTGTTTTGATAAATTGATACTTCAAATAAATTACTTATTTTTGTGTAAAGTTGGGCCTCTTGTTATATGTTACTTACCCATCAATTAAACAGATTTATCCTTCCCACACCAACTACATGCACATACTTTTATATACCAATTATCCACATTGACTTGATCCTTTTTATGTATAGTGTCATTTTTTGCATTCACAAGATCAAAGTCACAAATTTGAACCTTTCAAATCTAAATATCAAATTTTGGCCAACTAAACACAAATTTGGATAATATGTTGTTATGTCCTTGTATTTAAATACATTGAATGTTGTCATTTACTCATCCACATCCTTTGTTTTATATTTGCATATCATTCTCATTTTCACACTTCAGTTCTACTACAAGAAACACACAATATTTTCACAAGCATTCTAGGACAATATGTGGATGTTTGAAGAGTGTCATTTTCGATCATGTACACACATTTTTGTGAGTCGACCTAGGTAAACGTGTTCCCTAGTGACAAAATAATAGTCATACCAAAGCGTTTTCAAATACCACCAATTTTTAAATATTAGAAAAGATATTTAAGGAATAAAAGTGAAGAAGGTGAAGAAAAAATTAGAATTCTACATATTGTCAAATAAAATATGTAGACATAAGACATTTCCACAGTCACCTATTCAACCTTAATCCCCAAAAATTACATTGGATATAGATAAAATGTATCACAAGATTAATAACAAATTGTCGTATCCTATATCTAATCTCAAAACATAACAAACTCAAAATATTCATTCAAATCATTCATTCTTTGGCCACTGAGCAAAATGTCCTCATTGATATCCTACATCTAATCTTGAAACATAAAAATCTCAAAATATTCATTCAAATCATTCATTCTTTGGCCACCGAGCTAAATATCCTCATTGATTGCCTTTATGTTTCCTAAAATATTTATTCCAGTTACCTTATTTATATATCTTAGCCATCATTATTTACTCTAGATTAATTATGTTTATGTGTATACATGATATTGGATTAAACTAGACTAAACATAAGGAAATTTATTTTCCTTCACATGTTTTAGTGAACTAATGTAGATGATTCCTCAAATCCTATAGATTGATAAAAAATTCCTCTATAATACAAAGAAAATAAACACAATGGAACTAAGACAAAAGAAAAAATATTAGGATTCTTACTCCTTTAAAAACTGCTCTCTATCCATTATTCAAAACATCATTACATCTCTAAAATCTAGCTCCTACGAGTCTAGCTATCCTATTTATTTACTAGAAAACTCCTAACTCGACTCATAAACTACACAATCAAATCCTAAATTATCTCCTACAAAGACTACTAAGAAACAACAATCCAAAACAAAATAATCAACTCCTAAATTAAAAATTCTATAAAGATTACTAAACAACAACAATCAAGAAGCAATTGCATCATCCTCCCCATCTTTTAGAATTTTTGAACCTCTTGGTTCAGAGTCATATAATGAATTTGTCTTTTTATACTTAAGAAAATCAATCTTCATGATCCAAGTGTTATATGAATCTGGAAGGCCTTTCAACTTAACAAGATATAATTTGTATGCCTTGGACAATGTAGAAATCAATTCAGTATCCAACACTCATTCAATTTGTTCTCTTTTCTTCTTCGGTATGTGCTTGGTCCAATCATTGCTTTCCTTTCCACACTATTCTTCATTTATCCCTATGGAGTATGGGTGAAGGTCAACAACATTAAAAATAGGACCGGTTGAAATCCTTAAGAAGATTAAGCACATAAGAACTATCATTTGTCACATTCTAAATTCTACATGGACCAATTTTCTTGGGTTTCAGCTTGTTATAGGCACCTTCAAGATACCTTTCTTTGCACAAATGTGCCTTAACCATTTCCCCTTCCTAAAAGATTTGTTTTCTCCTATGCATATCAACAGTTTTTTATAATGTTTGTTCATGGTTTGCAAATTGTTGTCTAACTTGTTGATGAATCTCTTAAATGTTTTCTAAAAAAAATGTAGCATATTGACTAATTTGTGGGTTTGCAAGTAGATCCATTAAATCCACAATCCCTTTAGGATTTGCGTCATACATAATTTAAAATAATTTAAAAAGCATACTTCCTAGTAGATCTATTTATTCTTGAGTTATAAGCAAATGCAACTTGAGATAGAACCAAATCCCATTGTCTAGGGTTGTCACCAATCAAGCACCTCAATAGATTGCCCAAGATCCTATTCGCTACCTATGTTTGATCATCAATTTGGGCATGGTACATTGAACTATATTACAATCTATTGTCCAACTTCTTTCACAAGGTTCTCTAAAAGTGGCTTAAGAACTTTATGTCCCTATCGCTAATTTTCTTTTGAATTCCATGTAACTACTTATTTCCTTAAAGAACAAACAAGGTATTTGACTTGCATAATTGGTCTTCTTACAAGGTATGAAGTGGGCCATTTTAGAAAAATGATTAACCAATATAAACACTAAATCAAATCATCTTTGGATTCATGGAAGCCCCAAGATAAAATCCATGGAAATGTCAGTCCATGGTTCTTTAGGCATGTCTGTGGAGGCATATAGAGGCTAGTATTTTGTTGTCTTCCTTTTTCAATTTAGCACACCCTACAAGTAGTAACAAACCTATTCACATCTCTTCACATATTTGGCCAAAATTATTTCTCATTCACCAATTCAAAGGTCTTATCTCATCCCAAGTGTCTTCCTAGTTCACTTGGGTGCATCTCCCTTATTATTTTATCTCCTCGATCTAAAGGGAATACAAGGTTGAGGTCCGGGTGATCCCACAAAGCTGGTTTACAATTTCTGAGAGGAACAGATTTTTGCTGAAATCACATATTTTTAGAAAATATAATGATTTAAGCCTTAAAAAGTTCCATTTTAAGGATTCCAATTGAAGAGGGTTTGATCAAACCACCTTAGATTAAACCCTCTTGGATAGAACCTTGCTAGTTTTAAACCATACCTATAAATGAGTCTCTTTTACACCTATCAAAATGCTGATAAAAAATCACATTTGATTTACCTTTTGGGGGATCAAATGAATTCATTTAAAATTTATTTCAAATGATTATGGTAGTCCTCAGAACGGGCTATCCAATGAATATAATTTTAATATGTTTTGGTTTTATTATGTATTTGTTTTTTTAGTTTTATTAAACCTAGGTTTTTCATCGAAAATGAAGGTCTCTGTTCTGCACATGTGGAAAAATAGAAAATTATCAAAATATATATTTTTTTAAATATGCTCGTGTTGGGTATTGATGTCCTTGATCCATTAAAAAAAAAAAGAATTTTGATACATACATACAAATTTATGTTATATACAGTCCACCTGTGTCTGAATTGCGATTGGTTTGACTTCGTAACTTGATTAAGGAAAAATAATTCAATAAAAAAATATGAGACCAATGAAAGTGCTAGATATCATAGTTAGAAATCTAAATTCAAAAAAAATAGAATTTTATCCTTCATACAAAAAAAGTTATGTTGTATACGGTGAGCGTCACTTTTTAAAAATGTTGTTTTCTAAAAAAAACTAGTTTTCATGGGAGATGGAAAAAGAAGTGCAATCTGATTCCAAAAATTTTTAAAAAAAGTATTTTTAGAATCTACAAACAAAATGTGATAAGACTCTAGTTTTCATCATCTTCAAATTCCTCACGGTTTAGCCGCTATAGGTGCCCGAATGTGAAGATTTAGTTAAAAGTAATAATTTAAGTGTCTAGTTTGGCCAAAAATTGTAAACCACTATTGTGGGATCACCCGTCCCTTAAATAAAAAATTGTCTACTAGCAAATAGTCTTCACAAGAATGCATACTCATCTGGTCCTAACTACTTAGAACTGCATAAATTTTTCCAAAATATGAATCTACCGCATTCATATTCCATTTCATAAAAGATTACAAGTGCATTGCTCATTATAACCAACAAATGACAACTTCTACTTAGAGAATCAACCACCACATTAGATTTACCACTCATGTGTTGTACAACAAAGGTATAAGCTTACAAAAATTAAGCTCACTTTGCATGTTTGTGGGACAAATTTCCCTAAGAATTAATGTACTTCAAAGGTTCATTGTTAGTCATCAAAA
Source organism: Sequoiadendron giganteum (assembly GCA_007115665.2). Lineage (NCBI taxonomy): Eukaryota > Viridiplantae > Streptophyta > Pinopsida > Cupressales > Cupressaceae > Sequoiadendron > Sequoiadendron giganteum. Next base: position 291,381,820 of record CM021100.1, read on the forward strand.
TGAATTCCCTATGTAGAAGATAACGCCTCCAATATTCTAATGTTTGAGCAACAACATAGAATTCCTTATCATAAGTAGTATACTTATTTTTGGCATCATTTAATTTCTCACTGATAAAGGCCATGGGTTTACCTTATTGGCTTAACACTCTACCAATAGCTACTCCTAAAGCATCAAACTCAACTATAAAAGGGAAATCTCACAATACTGAGTCTGACTTTTGGGGCAATGAATATTTTCAAGGGAGGAGGGACGTTTTTAGAGAGCACCTTAGAGTGAAGATTTTTCTTTGTGGTCTTCCACTCATCGACCCCATCTTTATTTTTGAAGGTAGTCTTCCACTCATCTCCTCTGTGAATCCAAATATGATGGTATCAACGTCTGAAGTCAATATTGGAGAATATTTTGGCACCCACTAAGAAATCTAACAAGTCATCCATTCTTGGCATTGGATATAGTATTTCACGGTGATTTTGTTAACTTTGGCTCTAGAATCCATACACAATATTCATTTCCCCCCTTTCTTGGGTGAGATTAGAGTAGGTGTGGCATATGGGATAATGCTTTCCTTTATAAATCGCTTCTTTAATAATTCAACAATCTATTTTCTCATTTCCTCATTCTCTAGTGGAGTCAACCTATAAGCAATCTAATTTGGAATTTTAGCAGAAGGAATAAGATCAATTTGATGGGTGATGCCCCTAGAAGGAAGAAGGCCAATAAGTAGATCGACTAGCATCAAGTTGGAATATTGGCTTAAGGGTAAGTGCACCAACAAAGTTTGATGTTCACGAGAAAATAAAGGTAGTTATGCTCAAAATTTGAAGATGCAACAAGAACAAGAGTTGTAGTGCTCTGAATCTACTTTCTAAGCTACTAATTCCTTTTTAAAATAATGAAGATTAAGGGTTTCAAAAAGGGGAGTCACCAAAAGTGGTCCTATTTCTCTAAAAAAAATAACATATTGTGTTGTGACCGCCCTTTTTCATTAATTTTTTATAGAATTTCAAAAATTCAAATAGTGAGAAATTAGCTAACACCATTTAGTTTATCCTGACTCTTTTGGCTAAATTTTCAATGCATATATAATATTTTATGAATTTTTGAAGTGGACACATCTTGGAAAGCAAAATTTTGAGTGTGCTCCCCACTAATTTTTTTGAAAACTAATTAAAAACATTTATTTTTTCTTCATTACATGTAGAATGGAGTTTACTTTATAAAAATGTAATTTGTTTCAAAATTCGATGAATGAGTAAAAATTTATATTAAAACTAGTACATGTTGGTTTTTGACAAAAAATAGAGGCACTAATAAGAGAAATTATGGATGAAAACCTTAACATAATCAAAATGTTAAGAAAATAATATGGTTATATAGGTAAGAGAGAGTCTAACATCATCACAATTGTTTATAATTTTCCATTTAAAGATGTGCAAACCTGACGGTTAGTGTGGCCAAAAATGTATGAAATTTTGTTACCCTTTCAGAAAATCATATCCTTCACATGAAATGGTCATACAACCCTTTGGGTTGGATGCCCAAGGAAAAATCCAACCTTTTGGGTTGGTATTTCCCAATTCAACCCATTTGGCGAGCACCAAATTTGGTGCTAACCAAATGAAGTGCATCATTTAGTGAGCCCCAAATTTGGTTCTAGCCAAATGATGCACTTCATTTGGCTAGCACCAAATTTTGCACTCACCAAATGTGAAGCATGACTTCTTACAATGCATTTTTATGAACTCTTTCTTTTTCTTTTTCTCAGCCAGGGAAACTATATACATGAAATAAACATTTAAGTATAAGTTGACATTTAATATGGACATTTACTTTGTTATACTTTAAGTTATATTTCATGTATATAGTTTTAGGATGTTTGAGTGTAGTTTTGTATCGCTTGGAGTTATAATAAAAATTCTAGGTTTTGGAAGATCTTATAATTGTAATCAACAAGTTGTATAATATTTCTCTCCTTCTATCTCACTCATTTTCATCTCTTATGCTCTAGACCTCTCTCTCTCTCTCTCACTATCTCCATCCCTTTATCTGACTCTCTCTCTCTCTCTTGAGCTCAAGAACTACCTCTCTACATGTTCATCTCTCTCTCCTTCCCTCTCTAATCTCTATCTCCCTCCCTCCTTGCCTCCTTCCATATCAATATTTCTCTATCTCCCCTCCCTCTCCTTCTATCTCTCTATATATCTCTCTCTACTCTCTATCTCATCTCTCTATTCCTATCTCTTCCTCCTTCCCTCTCTCTCCCTTCTTTCTCTTGCCCTCCTTCATTTTCTCTCTCCTTCCCTCCCTCTCTCTCTCACCCACCTTCGCTCTCTACTTCTTGATATCTAACCTATCCCTCTATACCTCTTTCTCTCCCCTCCCTCCTCCCATCTATCAATCTCTCCACCTTCCTCCTTACCTCTCTCTCTCTCTCTCTCTCTCTCTCTCTCTCTCTCTCTCTCTCTCTCTCTCTCTCTCTCTCTCTCTCTCTCTCTCTCTCTCTCTCTCTCTCTCTCTCTATTCTCTTTCTCTCTATCTCACCTCTTTCTCCCTACCTATCCCTCCATCCTATCTCTCTCACCTCTTTCTCCCTGCCTCCCTACCTCTTCCACCTCTCTCCTTCCCTCTATACTTCTTTTTATCTCCCCTCCCCCTCTCTACCTACCTCTCTTTGTTTCTCTCTCACCTCATTCTCTCCATCTCTACCTCTCCCTTTATCTCTCCTTCCCTCTCTACTTCTCTCTACCTACCTATCCCTCTATACCTATTTCTCTCTCACTCCATGCCTCCTCTCTCTCAATCTATCCACCTTATTCCATCTCTACTTATCTCTCTATCACATCTCTCCTTCCCTCTCTACTCTCTCCCCCTACTTTCCCTCCCACTCTCTCTATCTCTCCCTCGCTCCCCCCTCTTTCTATCTCTCCTCTCTCTCCCTCCCACCTCTTTTTATCTCTCATCACTCTCTCTTTGTCTCTCCCATATCCCTCTTTACCTATCCCTCCCTCCTCACTCTCTCTTCCTTCCACGGACCTTTGATCTCTACATCTCTCTATCTATTTTCCCCCTATATACCTCTTTCTCTCTCCCTCCCTCCTTCCCTCTTTCAATCTCTCTACCTTCCTCCTTACATCCCTCTCTCTCTACTCTCTTTCTCTCTACTATCACCTCTTTCCCTACATATCCCTCCCTCCCTCCTCTCTTTCTCTATCCCACCTCCCTCTCCCTCCCTCTCATATGACTTTAGATGTGAGATTTCTATGTGGAGATATGGTGATCACTAGTTTGTGGTCATGTGTTGTCACTTGGGTGATGACATGGAGGTTCTTGTATATTTTTCTTTGTCGGATATGGAGAACATGGGAGAGCTATGGAAGATTGTTGAGAGAGACGTTTCTTGCAGGTTTCAGGATTTTCAGATCATTGTGAATGGTCCTTGGTAATACATGGCTACACTTTCTATGTGCTATGATTGGTAGACTTGTTATGCCTTGGATATTTTTTTAGGTTCAACATTACCCATGTAGTGGGAGTTCCTGGATGTGTTTGGTCTTCTTTGATTGGTTAGCACATGGAGCTTGTATTTGGAGTTGATGGGTTGACTATGTAGGTGGCATGAGTTTACTGAGGTGGATACCTTCGAGGTATGTGTGATTGGATGGATTAGCACTTGTTGTGGGTGTTATTTTTAGTCACAAGGGTTGATCAGCTGGATGGGAGCAATCAGTTTCCTTTTTGTTATTCTAACTGATGTTCTATCTTGTTTTTTGGAGGATGTCTTCACGATTGTGTTCAAGTTGAAGCTTTGAAGTTGATGTGGTTTATGCTTCTATATAGCTTGTGAGCATAGTGGAGTGGTGGCAGTACTCTGTAGACTTTTCTATTAGTTTGATTTGATGCTTGTGTTCTTTAGACTAGTGCATCTACACCATGGCTCGTTTCTTTCCTTTGGAGGATGGTTGGAACTATTGCCTGAGGTGGTGGACATCTTAGATGTTGTTGCAGGAGTCTAGGGTGATAAAATGACTTCGAGTGTTGATTGGGAGCCAATAAGTTCTTCATCAAGTGGGAGAATGTTGAGAAAGGGTGTTTCAAACTTGTTGGCATGGAAGGCATCAACTTTAGGTTCATCGAGCTGACAGGTGAGTGTCAACAGGACTAAGTTGCTAGTCTCCTCGATGTCCCAATAAGCTCTCCACGGATTGGAGTTAAGTGCTTCATTAGGGTTGAAATTCATATGTCAGTGAGACAAAGTGATAAGTCTCCTCGACAAGTGCTTGGCTTATTGCTAGGTGTGTTTGGATTTTTCATTAGTCGAAGCTTCATCGACGAGACAAGTGTGTGTCAGCGAGACTGAATGGGCAGTCTCTTCAACATATCGATGAATTGCAGGAAGTATTTTTTTGGAGGGATAGGTTGATTTTAGAGGGAGTCACTTGGCAGTCTCTTCGACATTCTGATGAATGGCAAGAAGGAATTCTTTGGGGAGATAGAAGGATATCGGTAGGACCTTGAGTCTTGTCTCTTTGATATCTCGATGGAAGGCTAGGTCTCTTCATTAGAGAGATTGATGGTTTTCTATAAGACTTTTGTAATTGTCCCTTCGACATGTTGATAAGGTGGGACTGAACTGCGTGAAGGATGATGTCAACTATATGGTGATGACATGGTTAACATGTAGGTGGTAGGGACCACCTGTTCAAGGTTGTAGGGTTCATCGGTGACACTTCACCATATCAGAAGAATTTGCTACATAGTCTCTTCGACATCTCGATAGGATGGAACGTTTGATGTATTAGAGTGAAAATGAGATTCTGGAGATACAAGGTTTGAAGTATCTGCAATGTTCTGATACAACTTTGATGGGGTAGAAGGTAATGATGGTTACATCGTTGGTGACCATTCATCTATTATGGAAGTTGGAGTGATGTTTTCTTGGAACGCTTCAAATGTATGTACAAATGCCATAGTGCATTGTAATAGTGTGAGAAGAGGAGGGATGAGATTAAAATCGCGAGGGGTTATGCTACCAGGTTTTCTCTAGATGGAGCAAGATGTAAATCTCTGTGTAAAGGCTTAGAGTCAGCATTGTATTGTAACTGTTTACTTTATTGCTGAATAATACGATGGATCTATTATTTTGGAGTGTGGGGTTTTGTACTCGAAAGGGTTTTCCCCACATAAACCTTTGTGTTCATGTCTTCTATTCTATCTTTCATGTTTAATGATTTAATTTATTGAATTTGTTTAATGCATGCTACTGAAACTAGTTGATCTTGCATGACTGAAAAATTACATGAACTTTCCTCTAAGGATTAATGGTGGGAAATGAACTATGTATGATTCCACTTTATGGAATAGTAGTACATGTTTTTAAGGCTTTCTAAAGTAATGAATGTTAATGAAGGCACCTACTGATCTCAGATGCTCTTTTTGAGATGAACCAAATTTCCCTTCAACTCTCTCTATCACTTCTCTCTCCATCCCTATCTCTCCATATATCCCTACCTTTCCCTCCATCTCTCCTTCTCTCTCTACTTCTATCTATCTCCCCTCCCTCTCTCTGCCTACCTCTCTCTCTATTTCTTTCTCTCTCACCTCTCTCTATCTCTCCATCCCTACCTCTCCCTCCATATCCCTTTCCCTATCTAATTCTCTACCTACCTATCCCTATAGAGCTCGTTCTCTGTCCCTCTGTCCCTCCTTCCTTCTCTCAATCTTTCCACCTTCCTCCTCTCACTACTTTTCTCTCTCTTCCTCTCTCTCCACAATCTATGTCAACTATCCCTCTTTACCTATCCCTCCCCCCATATCTCTCTCTCTCTCTCTCTCTCTCTCTCTCTCGACTCTCTTTGTCTATATCTCACTTCCCTCTCCCTACATATCCCTCCCTCCCTACCTCACCTTCCCTATCTACTTCTCTATATCTTCCCCTCCCTCCCTCTCTCTACCTACCTTTATCTCTATTTCTCTCTCACATCTCTCTCAATCCTTATATCTCCCTCTATCCCTACCTCTCCCTCCATCTCTCCTTCCCTCTCTAATTCTCTCTATCTCCCCTCCCTCTCTCTACCTACCTATCCCTCTATACCTCTTTATCTCTCACTCTCTCCCTCCTTCCCTCTCTTAATCTCTCCATAGGTTCCTCATTTTTTTATACTTCTCTTTCTCTCACTTCTCCCTCCCTTCCTCTCTCTCATTCCCTCACTACTCTCTCTCTATCTCAACTCTCTTCCTACATATCTATCCCTCCCTCTCTCTCCATCCCCACTCTTTTTATCTCTCATCTCCCTCTCTACCTACCCCCTCTCTCTCCTCTACCTCTACTCTCTCTATCTCAAAGATAGAGAGAAGTAGAGAGGGAGGAAGGGAGAGAGAATGTAAAGATAAAGAGAAGTAGATATGAAATGAGAGAGAGAGGGAAGAGAGAGGGAGAGAGTGAGAGTGAAAGAGGGAGAGGGAGAGAGAGAGAGGAGGGAGGAAGGGAGAGAGAATGTAAAGATAAAGAGAAGTAGATATGAAATGAGAGAGAGAGGGGAGAGAGAGGGATAGAGTGCGAGTGAAAGAGGGAGAGGGAGAGAGAGAGAGGAGGGAGAAAGGGAGAGAGAGAGGAAGGGAGAAGTGAGAGAGAGGTGATAGAGAGACGTAGAGAGGGAGGGAAGGAAAAAGAGGTATAAAGGGATAAGATAGATAGAGAGAAGTAGATGAAAGGTAGGTGGGAGGAAGGAAAAGAGATAAAAATAAAAAGGTAAGGATAGAGAGAGATAAAGAGAGAGGGGGGAGATAGAGAAAACTAGAGAGGGAAGGAGGGATGGAGGCAGAGAGAGAGAATGGAGAGATAGAGATAAGTAGAGAGGGAAGGAGAGAGAGAGAGAGAGAGAGAGAGAGAGAGAGAGAGAGAGAGAGAGAGAGAGAGAGAGAGAGAGAGAGAGAGAGAGAGGAGAGTAGAGAGGGAAGGAGAGTGAGAGAGAAAGAGGGGGTAGGGAGGGAGGGAAGGAGAGAGGGGAGGAGAGAGTGAGAGATAAATAGGGGGAGAGAGTGTGGAAAGATAGAGAATAAGAGAGGGAAGGAGAGATTGTGAGAAATAGAGAGAGGGAGAGTGAGAGATAGGGAGAGAGATAGGGAGAGAGTATGTTGAACTATACAACTAAGAGGGGGGTGAATTAGTTGTCACCAAATTAAACCCTTAAGTCATTTACCAGAGAAAAACCTTAACACATCTTAAATGATTAAACATTAAGTGCAAATACATAAATTGAAAATCATCACAAAACACAATAACACTAGATTTACATGGAAAACCCAATGAGGGAAAAACCATGGTGAGGATTAACTCACAATATAGAGAATGTCAAAACTGATTACAAAAAGGCTCACTACCAATAGAAGGACTCATTGTTTGAACACACTGTCCATAGGGCTACAACCCAGAGATACAAAATATGGCTTACCACTAGAATATAAAAGTTATGGATCACTGTCAAAAGTGTGAACTGATGGAATACACCTTCCCTGTGCATAATTCAATTCGAAATGAATCTCAGTGTAAGTAGTACTACTTCTCCCAATAATCTCTCAATAATTATGTTATGGTGTTCAACTGATAAGTAATTTAGGCTCACACAATACACATACACACGCATCACTCATTCACCTCTACATGCCCGTCTTATCTAGAGAGTCTCATATATATTTAGGTATATTTCATTCATCAATTAGGTTGGCCTAATTGGGTGAAAGAAAAATAATCAAAGAGAAATCTTGTCGGCATAATTATATTAAGCTATCTAGGACCTATACAAAACATCCCCAAGATAGATTTAATCATTTTAATACATAATATGTGCTAGGTCGGCCAAGATTAGACCCCAAACATAAAAGCTTCAAACTGCCAATCAACTATAGTGTATAGAGTTAAAATTTATCATTGATAACTTTCTGCTCCCAACACAAAACTTCTGAAGATCCTAAATATAGTTGTTCGAGTGAATCATACTGACATAGATAAGATATCGGAGTCATAGCTTATCTTGTCGTAGAATCCGGACCCAAAAACTAGCACATCGATCCACTTTATAAAGAACATGTTTGGTAGGGAATAACTTCTGGTAAATGCCTCTCATATATTTGGTAATGTGTTGACATCAATGACAACCATTTGATTCAATTTGACTTCCAACATTCTCATTTCCAATAATATCCCTCTATGTCATTGATGGCAACACAAGATGTGAAAATCCAACAACAACATCCTTTGTAGTTCTTCCCCCTTTTGATAAGCTAAAATGATTTCCATTCTTTTCACATGATCTCTCTCCCTCTTTGACATCAATGGAAAAGAAAAAGGATTTATCTCCCCTTACTCCAAAATTTTCTACACAAAACACTTCAAAAAGATGACATAAAAAATGGTTCTTTACCTCAATCCTTCTTCTCCTGAAATATCTCTCTGTATCTTTCCTTTAATTTTGGAAGAAATGTCTTCCAGGAATCCATTACCAGTCTGATGTTTACACAAATTTAATTGTTCATCACTATCGAATCAATTATTTTCATAAGAGTATCTGGGATAGTGATATTTTGTTCACTTTTCTCAGCTTCCACCAAGAGACTGGAAATTTGTTCTAACCTCAATTCAATTATCTCTTTGACTTTCCAAAATTCCTTTACAATGTTATCCCTCTATACTAGAGTGTTTCCCAGTTTAGACTATAAGGAATTGATTCTTTTCTTCTGCACTCCATTCCTGTCATTAATGATATTATATATTTTTCCAATAGAATCTAGCTCAAGCTCAATAGCATCGATTTTTTATCTATAGCTCCCAATATAAATAGGTCATCGGAGACAATACCTATACACATATTTTATGCTTTTGATGCATGTATTTAATTCATTTATGCTCTTAGTTAATCTCTTATGTGCATTTCTGCATCTTTCTTTCATAGCCAAATTAATCTCATCTTTTTCTTTTGTTTCCCTGGGTGACATTGCTTTTAGTCTGTCTTCAATTTCCTCAATCAATACTTCCGATAAAATATTTGTCAATTTTCTCAAATAAATCTCATTATGAATTATGTAAGAATGCAAGGCGTTTTTGATCTCATCCTGTTCACATGATGGTCAGGTCAACCAAACATCTCCAATTTTCTTCAGTCCATCAAATTTCTCAAGAATCTTCACCACCTTCTCTTTAGTAAAATATTTTCCTCATCATCATCCGTTGATACCAAATCAACTGCCTCTGTAGTTCCTCTCCTTCTTTCTTTTCTTCTGTATTTAGCTTCTTTGTTTCCGAAGGAGAACTTGAAATGATTATTCTTGTTTTCCTCTTTTCGGAGGAAGATCCTGTCTCAGATGTCCCAACTGGACTAAAAACCATACCAGAGCTCCATGCATTTATTCTTTTTACAAAGTATTCTTTACAAATATTTTCTTTTTCTGCTAGACTTTCCAAGTACCGGTAGACTTTCTTTCCAACTGGAACAACTGACTTCCACACAACATTCTCTTTCAATGGTAATGACTTTAGAAAATACATCATCAAACATATAACCATAGATCCAAAATGAAAAGGGTAGTTGTCATTCTTTGTCATAGTAATGTTCTCCATTAGTTGTTTTCTCGATAGCTTACACAAGTCGTAATCCTCGTTCTTTTCAACCATTTGATGTGCAATGTAAACAACAATCGTCGAAGTAGAGCTGTCCCTATTTTTGAAATAAATCTTACATGAAATTCCATATGCCACATACCTTATCATGGGGTTGACTATGGTATAAATTTGAATTTCCCTTTGGTCTCCTGTCACTCTAGATAGGGCTTTGACCTCTTTGTTCTTCACAAACTTCTTCATGGGAACGAGCCCATCATTACATAACCATGTAATTAATGTAATTGCTTCCTTTTCAATCCCATAGGGTTTATCAAAGATGAACTAATCACCTTGAATTTTTCTTAAGACAAACCGAACAGTGTCTATATCCAAAAAGTATGGGAATTCGCTCCAAATGTCTAAACCCTTGTGCCATAGACTCTTGACCTTTTGTATTTTCTTAACTGAAAGTGAACCTTTTAAATTTTGAATCTTTTCATGGTTATATTCATCGATCTATAACTTAATTTCTATAATTCGTCGTTGTATGGATCAAATACCACCATTTCCTTTGAATCTATTCTTTTAGCTTTGTTCTTTGTACAATCGCTTCACCAATAACCCTAACTTCTTATCTCTTGGTTGCACTTTTCTCCTTAGCTCACAATGAAATGGAATGAACATTCAACTTCCTTATTTAACTTGTCACTTTTAGAATTTCATCGCAAAAAGGTAATTTATTGCTTATGACATCATCAATACTTTATTTTGTCAGTGCCTTCCCCTCAGCCGAAGCTGCTTGATCAAATTTTGGATGATAAACCCTCTGCATCAGAACCTTGTGCAACAGACTTATTTCTTAAAAAAATTCCTCCAAGCCATTATTCCTTTCTTGGATTCATCTTATTTTGCCCTAATTTTTCATTTATTGCTCTTCAGCTTTTAAGATACATTATAAACCAAGAAGAGTTCCACAATTTTCTTGATTTACATCTTTTTGGTTGAAATTTTCTCTAATTCCTTCAAAATATAGACTCACATCACATATCCTTGTGTCATCACATGACACCACATATATTGGGGGTTTGTTAGGTTTTTCTGTGACTGTTCCCCCTAAAACCACTACTGGGTTTAGTCCTTCTAAGAGGTATCTACACCAGATGCAAATACAAAGTCATTTAATTCATCCTTATTCTCAGGTTCTTCCTTCTTCCTCCAAAATTTTTCTATCTCTTTCCTTATTTCTTCAGAATCTACCTTGTTCACAAGCTTGACCTCTTGTTCTAGATTAGTTTTCTTCCCAAGTTTTCTTCTACAAAATTTTGAGATATGTCTTAATTTGTTGGCAATGTAGCACATAATATATCCTTGATCAAACGAATTTGTATTTTTCCTTGACCTACATTGATTAGGCTTGTTTCCAAACATATTGCACGTGTAATAGTATCCTTGAAAAAATTGAATCCTTCTACTAGTATTAAATATATTTATCATCATTTGGCTTCTACATTCAGTAGCTCTATGTCCAAAATTTTTGCAAACAAAACATTGTCTAATAAAGAATCAACCATTTTGACTTATTATATTATGGTTCACCCTACTTCTACATTCTATTGCTTTATGTCCAGATTTACTACATGAGAAACAAAAGCCATTAAAATATGGGTACCTTTGAGAATTAGGTTGTCAGATGGGAATCGTTCTGGTATTGTTCCTTCGATTCTTTTGTTGATAAGTATTTCCTTGAAATTTCCTTTGATTGTCCACTTTGTTGAAAATTGGTTTAGTCTTTGAGCTTCATCCTTCTTCAAGTCCTAGACCACCTTTATCCTTTGCAAGTTTCTGAGATGAAATGAACTCATCAAGCATTGTAGAACTTGTCTTGAATATTTCTTCATGAGCTTTCGCTTTTTCCAAATCTTCTCTTAGGGTTACTACTTCTTATTCAAGCTTACCACATTTTTCTATATTTTGATTGATAATCTCTTTCATGAATCCTTCATCTATCTTGCTTTGTTCAATTGACAATTTCAGATTCTCTTCCAGATTTTTGCTTTCTTCAATTTCCATTCTTAGATTCTCAATAGTCTCCTTTGCTTCCTTTAGTTCATGGTTAACTTCTTTATGTTTCAACTTGATCTTCCAAATCCGATTCCTTAGTTTTGAATGCACTCATCTGCTTGCTTGACATTTTCTTCAAGATCTTCATTTTCAGACTCTGTAATCTCTATTCTTAAATACTCATCCAAGTCAAATCCCTTTGCCATTTTGATTAACCTACTAAGATCTCCTTTGAGTTGTTAAAATAATTTTGAAGGACCAAGCTCTAATACCAATTTTTGAACTAGACAATTGTGGGGGGGCTGAATCAGTTGTAACCAAATTAAACCCTTAAGTCATTTACCAGAGAAAAACCATAACACATCTTAAATGATTAAACATTAAGTGCAAAAACAGAAATTGAAAATCACCACAAAACACAATAACACCGATTCACATGGAAAACCTAATGAGGGAAAAATCACGGTGAGGATTAACTCACAATATAGATAATATCAAAACTGATTACGAAAAGTCTCACTTCATGAGGCTCGCTGCCAATAGAAGGACTCACTATCCGGACACACTTTCCATAGGGATATAACCTAGAGATAAAAAATATGGCTTATTACTAGAATATAAAATTTATGGCTCACTACCAAAAGTGTGAACTGATGGAATACACCTTCCCTATGCAAAATTTAGTTCCAAATGAAGCTGAGTGTAAATAGTAATGCTTCTCCCAATAATCGCTCAATAATTGTGTTCTGGTCTTCAACTTATAAGTCATTAGGGCTCGCACCATACACATACACATGCATCAATCATTCAACTCTACATGTTAGTCTTCTCTAGAGAGTCTCATATATATAGGTATATTTCATTCATCAATTAGGTTAGCCTAATTGGATGAAATAAAAATAATTGAAGAGAACTCTTGTTGGCATAATTATATTAAGTTGGCTAGGCTCTATAAAAAACATGCCCAAGACAGATTTAATCATTTTAATACATAACATGTGTTAGGTTGGACAAGACAAGACCCCACACATAAAAGCTTCAAACTATCAATCAACTGTAGTGTATAGAGTTAAACTCCGTCATTGATAACCTATTGATCTCAATGCAAAACTTCTCAAGATCCTGAATATAGATATCAAAGTGAATAATAATTACATTTTTTAAGATATCAAAGTCATAGCTTATCTTGCGGTAGAATACATACCCAAAAACTAGCATACTGGTCCACTTGATAAAGAACATCTTTGGTAGGGAATAACTTCTGATAAACTCCTCTCATATATTTGGTATTATGTTGACATCAATGAAAACCTTTTGATGTAATCCGACTTCCAACATTCTCATTTTTAACAGATTAGAGAGTGAAGAGGAGAGAAAGAGGGAGGGAGGGAGAGGGAGAGATATGTGATAGAGAGACAAGTAGAGAAGGAAGGAGTAAGGTGGAGAGATTAAGAGAGGTAAGGAGAGATGGAGGGAGAGAAATATAGAGAAGGATAGATTTGATAGAGATAAGTAGATATGGAAGGTGGGTGTGAGGAAGGAAGATAGAGAAAGACAAAGAGATAGAGAGAGGGGGGATATATAGAAAAATAGACAGGGAGGGAGGGAGAGAGAATAGCAAGATAGAGAGAAGTAAAGAGGGAAGGAGAGAGTGAGAGAGAAAGAGGGGGAGAGAGAAGGGGGGGAAGGAGGGAGTGAAAGAGAAATGTGAGGGAGAGAGAGGAGGGATGGAGGGATAGGTAGGAAGAGAGAGTAGAGAGGGAAAGAGAGAGAGGCAGGGAGAAGTGAGAGAGAGAGAGGAGATAGAGAGATGTGAGAGAAATAGAGAGGGAAGGAGGGATGGATGGAGAGAGAAAGAGGTATAGAGGGATAAGTCAGATAGAGAGAAGTAGAGAGGGAAGGTGGGTGGGAGGAAGGAAGAGAGAGAGAAGTAAGATAGAGAGTAGAGAGAGGGGAGATAGAGAGATGTAGAGAGAGTAGGAGGGAGGGAGGGAGATAGAGAGTAGAGAGGGAAGGAGGGAGAAGCGAGATATATAGAAGTGATAGAGAGATGTGATAGAGAGAAGTAGAGAGGGAGAGAGGGAGATAGAGAGAGAATGGTGAGATAAATAGAAGTAGAGAGGTAATGGTGAGATAGAGAGAGAAAATGAGAGATTGAGAGAGAAAGAGGAGGGAGGGAGGGAGGGAAAAAAGGGATAGAGAATGAGAGGAGAGAAAAAAAGAAGGAGAGGGAGGGTGAAGTGTTGGAATCAAGGAACACTAAGAGGGGGGGTGAATCAGTGTTCTGCAAAATTTAACTTTATTAATCTGATCTTTAAACCACTTACAACATTGAACCAAAAGAAAGATGCAAGAACACAAAGCAATCAACTAAAACACCGTAACACAAGGATTTTTACGTGGAAACCCTGTTAGGATAAAAACTATGGTGGAAGGCCAATCCATAATAAGAGTATATTCAAATATAAGTGTTTACAATGGGAATGCACATGCACTCAGGCACACTGCCTAAAGCTCACTGCTCAGATACAAAATGAAGACTCACTATCTTACAAAACATTTAGATCACATTTGAGGATTTGAACTAAGAGAATAGCATCTACTAATGCCTGATTAAAGTTCCGATTAAGCACATCAATTGTATTCTTGACCTTTTGTCTGATTATGCTCTTTTGCTTTGTCTGCTTTAATTCACATCACAAATAATTTTATGCACAAGTGAAATTGTGCATGATTGCTCTATAATCCTTTTGAATTTCACAAAATACACCAACCCACTTCTCACACACATCCATATGATATAAATGATCACTTATATATATCCACAACTAAAGATTTAATCAACCACATGTCAGCTTCAATTAAACATAAAATATTTACAAACCATCGGCTCAATTTATAGATAATTTTCAATGCACACCAACCAAAGTTGGAAAAAACATAGTGAGGACCCAAATCAACATGTTTCAAAAATGAAAAACATTAAGAATCATACCACGAAGATCCACAACACGCTATATGCACTTAGTTGACCTTCTTGCACTGTTAAACAAAAAATCAATCAACCGGATCTTCTAAATTGCACATGAATCAATACGAGGCTCTATGATTGAAGGATAACATAGTTCATACATCGAAAAACCTTCCCTGAGATCCACAACTCAAAATAATAACAGGAAATTACATATGAATCGATATACACAACTCTGTCGAATACCCTATTCTAGCTTTGATAGATAATATACTTCTTCGATCTGGCTTTCGATATAAGGAACTACTGAAGTGCAGATCAAATCACTAACTAGGGTTTCCATCAATGACAACACTAGATGACATGTGCAGTGTCTCTTGCCAACAATGTCCTTCACTTCAACCTTCTTTTCTTCAATCATTGATTCTTCCTTAGCTTCAAGAATCTAAGTTTCATCAACTAACACAACTTTAGGAGCTTCAGTCTCCATAGGAATTTTAACATCTTGCATTTCAAGAGGATTTAGACTATCCTCAAACCTATCTTCTTTTCCTTCTTCATTTACTGGACCAGATGGAGCATCTTCACTATGAGCTTCTTCAGAAACAACATTATATTTATTTTTCAACATTACTGCCTTAAGGATTTTCTTAGTGTCTTTTGCAACTTCTTCAGACTATCTAATCATCAGCTTGTTCACCCTTGTTTTTCTCTTAAAATCCATTTTTGCATCATTTAGGATCTTCTTCATTTCATCCATTAACATCATCGGATACAAATCAACAAGTATCTACTCTCTTATTTGCTCTTCTTTAGTTCTTGCATTCACTCTCCTCATTTCTAAGAATTCATATAGACCTTTAGGTAACTTAGAGATTATTTCAATGAGAGTCTTATTGAAATTATTCAAATACTTTATTTTAACTTCCTCAAGAATTCTTTGACTGACACTACCAAAAGTGTCATACCATTCACAAAGTGGCCTAAGATTTCCACCTTAATCAAGGCTTTTTCCACTTCTTTTACAAACATACCTGATTTGTCATTTTCACCTTTTTCTTTTCTTTCTCGTCACCGGAGGGCTTGTCCTTAGAGACTTTTGATGCTTTAGAACCCTTTTTCTTAATTTCTATTACCTCTTCATCAGATTCAGTTTCTTCATCTGCTGAAACAACAACATAGAATCTTGTGCTTTTATCCTTCTTCCTCTTTCCTTCTCTCCCAGATGTCTTGTCTTGAACTTCCACAGGGCTTGACTTCTTTGTAGGACTGGATGAGAGCAGACCTCCTTGTAGATCTAGGTCTGGTAGAGGATGCTACCAAACTAGCAGACTCAGTTCTAACTAGTTCTCCTGCTTCATCTTGTTCTCTTTTCCTCCTAGCTTCCCTCACTACTTCAACTAATATCCCCATGCTTTCTAAAAAAGCTTCAAATTCCATTTTCACTCTCCTGACTATCATAGGCTTCCTTAGTTGATTATGCACTTGTATATCCTTTTCTGCAAAGGTACCAAACTTTTCTTCTATCGGATCCCAAGGTTTACTTAACAAGTGTTCAACATGCAACTCCAAAATGTGTTCTTCAACCTCATAACTCATAGGCATTATCCAAATTGTTCTAGATTCTACAACTTCCAATAAGAAGTGATCAATATCAACCATGAAGAAAATTGTGGCCATATACTTCTCCACAATAGACATAGGAATTATTTCCCTAGCTTGCATTACACTCTGTAAACTCTTGAAATAACCCCAAATAGCAATTTTTCTAGCTTTGATGTCACCAATTCCATACAAGATGTTTCTAATTTGAACAACTACTGGTTTATCACCTTGCCAATGCACTTTTCCAACTCGCGAAACTTCATTCATGAAATAGAAGAATAAAAATAGC
The DNA here is from genome assembly GCA_007115665.2 of Sequoiadendron giganteum. Classification (NCBI taxonomy): domain Eukaryota; kingdom Viridiplantae; phylum Streptophyta; class Pinopsida; order Cupressales; family Cupressaceae; genus Sequoiadendron; species Sequoiadendron giganteum. The sequence continues at coordinate 291,398,344 of CM021100.1, forward strand.
AACAAATTACCATACTTGAAATAATTCTTCTTATCCTTCTTGATTTGGCCAAGATTCTCAATTAGTTGGCCTCGAAGTAGCTCGAATAGGTCATACTCTGCATTTTATTTGACCATATGATATGTTGCATAAATTGTAGTACCAGATACATAATTATCTCGGTTGGAGTGATATATTTTGTAACCAATAACCATAGAGGAAAATATGATGTCCACTTCAATTATATCATTAACTGTCATGACTCTTTTGTCAAAATTGGATCCGGTTGCATCTGTGATTGTTTGGTTTTTCACGTATTTCTGTGTCGACAACCCGCAGGATGAATTCAAACCAGTAACAATCCTTATAGCTTCCTTTGTAATCTTGAAAGGCTAACTTAACCACATAAAATCAACATGCACTCGAATCAATATATACTGAACCCATTTAGTTTCATCGAACATGGGAAAATTCATAATTTGAGTGAACTTCTTCTCGTCTAGAGTCTTGAATTCAGGTTTTACATAAAAATATTCTCCCACAATGTGATTGGTGTACAAATTCAACAACTGGGAGCTTCCTAATTCTTCAAAATTTGCATGAATGTATGCCCTAATATCTTTGATTTGCAAACACCATACAAAACTGAAGAAAATTCACCTAATGGTTTTGTCTCGATGGATTTGAACGTGTGCCATTTCAATTTTAGATGGGGCCTATCCTTAATATCAACAACCAATGGAGCAACCATTTCCATAATTTTCAAGTTCATGATTTCACAGATAAATACCTTTCATCAGATTAGGGTTTGATCGCCGAATTGCCTTCAAACTTGAATCTTCGCCAAAGATTGCTTATAGAGTTCTCCAAACATCTTCTTCTCAAAATGCAATGTGATAAATGAGAAATAGAAATGATTTTTTATCATTCGTGCACCTAAATTTTTATTCGCCATAAATGCTTTTGCCCTAGGTCATCTAGATACCCTATTTTCACAGACTGTGAAAGAAAATTCATTTGCAGACCTTCAATTTTGCATAAATATCCTCCACAAGAGATCCCAGAATATCTGCACATCACTAATCCAATCAATTCTATCTACCACATTCTGGTATCAATTGCCGACAAGGGGGTTAAAATATTTTCTTGTGAACTCCCCCTAGGCCAGAGGCCTTAAACTAATTCCCAGAGGAATTTTGAGTACTAGATTATGAAGCTGGCTCATTTCCTACAACATAAGGACTCTTTTTCACCCATGTCTTCTTCATTTGCTTCTTGATCTCATATGTAGGAACTTTTCCTTTTCCCTTTTCATCCTTCTGCATGTTTTTTCTTTTATTTACTGGACCCTTTCCGCTTTTGCAAAATCTAGCAATGTGATCGAATTTGTTACAATTGTAGCACATCACATTTCTTTGTCGAGACTAGTTATTCCATTGATTTTCTCTTGATCTGCATTGGTTAGCAATATGGCCAAATCTATTGCATGCATGACATCTAACATCTCTATTAAAAAAATTGTTTGACATATTTTTGCATTCAACCGACTTATGACCATACTTATTGCAATTGAAACACTAACCAAAGAATGATGTACCACTTGGATTGATTCTACTTCTACATTGAGTAGCCATATGACCAAATTTATTGCAAACAAAATAGTAACCATTGAACCTTTGAGCATTAGGTTGTCTTACCGGATACCTTCCAACTTTGTTCATCTGATTTCCTTGCCTAAATCTCCTTTGTCCAGATCCAAAGCTTTCTCCTTCCTCATATCCAAGACCTCTCTTGTCACTTCTAGTCCTCTAAATTTTAATCAGTTCATCAAGCTTAGCTAAGCTAATCTTGAACTTCTCCTTGTATTCATTTGCAATAGTAAGTTCATCTCTGATTGTAACAATCTATCTTTCAAGCTCTTCTTCATTGTTTCTGGATTGCTGCAATTCAAGCACCAACTAAATGAATCCATAATTGATTCAGCTGCATTCTTCAGATTTCTCTTTCAAGGATTGAGCAAGATTCTCTTCATTTTTCTTTTTTCAATCTCCTTGGTCATCCTCATCATAATAGATTCCATCTCATGCTTCATGACAACATTATCTCTGGTAAGATTTTCACATTCTTTTGTCTTTTTCTTCAGGGCTTGACTCAGGTGTTCATCTTTCATGCTTTTACTGTCTTTCTACTTGATCTGATCACAAAGTTCCTTTCTCTTTTCATTTGAGTCATTGATGTTATCTTTTAATGATTAAATGAATTTCTCAACATTCATGAGGCTTGCTTGCAATTCCTAGACTTCAGATTTTGACTGATGAAGATCATCTAGTGCCACCAAAAGTTGTTAAATACTGTTTGAATCCATTGAATTTATTTCCTAGATCTTCCCCAATATTTTAAAATTATTTCAAGGAACTAGGCTTTGGTACCAATTGTTGGCCCCATAGTTTTTGTTACACCAAAAGATCAACCTGTTAATGGTTGATACAACTGTCAGAGTTAACGGATCCACGAGAGGTGGTTAGTCCATGATGCAAATCCCAAGGGGAGCGTTGACCATCTACCAACATGAGGTAGAGAAAGGGATGAAGATGGGATATAGAGTAGAGAGGTGAGGATGGAGGGGGGGAGATTTAGGGAGGGAGGTAGAGGGGTGTGTGAGAGAGAGAGACTGAGAGGGAGAGGGAGGGAGGGAGATAATTATGAGATAGAGAGGAGAGAGTGAGAGAGAAAGAGTGGTAGAAAGGGATAAAGAGTGAGAGAGAAAGAGTGGTAGAGAGGGATAGAGAGTGAGAGAGAGATGTAGCTAGAGGGATAGAGAGGAGAGATAGAGTAGAGTAGAAAAGAGGTAGGGAGGGAGACATACATGAGACACAGAGTTATGGAGGGAGAGCTAGGGTGAGAGAGAGAGAGGGAGGGGTAGGGAGTAGATAGAGGTGAATGTGTGTGTGTGTGTGTGTGATAGAGATAGAGAGAGAGAGAGAGAGGATGGAGGGAGAGGTAGGTAGAGAGAGGGAAGGAGAGATGGAGGGAGGGAGAGTGATATGGAGAGAGATAGTGGTGAGATAGATAGAATTAGAGAGGTAAGGAGAGAATGAGAAAGAGAGAGGGAGAGGTATAAATGGATAGGTGAGATAAAGAGAGGGAAGGAGAGAAAGTGGGAGAGAGAGAATGGTGAGATAGATAGGAGAGAGTGAGAGGTATAGAGAGAGAATGGTGAGATAGAGTGAAGGAGAGAGTGAGAAACAAAGAGGGGGAAGGGAGAGAGGTAGGTAGAGGGAGGGAGAGGAGAGATAGAGAGTAGAGAGGGAAAGATATAGGTGAGATAGAGGGATGGAGAGAGAGAGTGATGGTGGGAGAGGTAGGTATAGTGAGGGAGAGGGGAGATAAGTAGAGAGGGAAGAAGAGAGAGAGAGAGAGAGAGAGAGATGAGATATAAAGAGTAGAGAAGGGAGGGAATGAGGGGGTGGTATGGAGGGAGATAGAGGTGTGTGTGTGTTTTAGAGAGAGATTAAGAAAGAGAGTGAGACAATGGTGAGATAGAGAAAATGAGCGATTGATAGAGAAAGAGGGGTGAGGGAGGGAGAGATAAAAGGGAGAGAGACTGAGAGGAAAGACAAAAAGAATGGGAGGGATGATGAGGTAGAGAGAGGAAGTGAGATGAGAGATAGAGAGAATTAGAGAGGGAAGGGGGGAGGGAGGGAGATAGAGGTGTGTGTGTGTGTGTGAGAGAGAGAGAGAGGGAGACATGTGAAAGATACAAAGTGATGGAGGAAGAGGTATGTAAAGAGAGGGAGAGGGGAGATAATGATAAGTAGAGAGGGACAGAGACAGAGAGATGAGAGATAAAGAGAAGAAGAGAGTGGAGGGAAGGAGAGGTAGGGAGGAGATAGAGGTGAGTGTGTGAGAGAGAGAGAGAGAGAGGCAGAGAGGAAGGGGGATATATAGAGAAAGAGAGTAGAGAGGGAAGCTTGAGAGAGAGATAGAGAGTAGAGAGGGATTGCAAGAGTAAGAGAGAAAGAGGGGGAAGGGAGAGAGAGAGAGGTAGAGAGAGTGTTAGGGAGTGTATGGAGAGGAGGGAGAGAAGGAGAGAGGGAGATTGAGATGGAGAGAGGGAGTGGTGAGATAGAAAGCAGTAGAGAGGTAAGGAGAGAATGAGAAATAGAGAGAGAGGGAGGTCAAAGGGAGAGAGATGAAGAAATGGATAGGTGAGATAAGACAAAGAGAAAGAGGGAAAGTGGGAGAGAGAGTATGGTGAGATAGAGAGGAGAGAGTAACAAGGAGGGAGAGAGAGAATGGTGAGATAGAGAGGAGTGAGTGAAAGAGGTAGGGAGGGAGACAT